>OY728150.1:585006765-585654842 GCA_963277665.1 Viscum album | reverse complement strand
GTTCACTCCTCGTTTCAGTCCTGTATCACTGAACCGAAATAACCTTCCGTTCCAGCCATGTCTATCTCATGAGATATAAAATCATTACCCAATGCATTGGAGGGAGATATAGGTCCCACCCATCTTATAATGAATCCTTTCTTATGTGTGCCACATAATCATAAAACATACATCATCGCATAACACATGTAACAAAAATGGGATTCTCGAAACATCATGACATCATAAATCAATTCATATAAGATAAAGGAATTCATAAACATAATTCCATCACAACATAGTCAAATAAATGTAAAAATATGGATAGAAACAGAACCCTTTATTATCTTATATGGAAAATAATTTTGATAAAACACTTGAATTGAATTCTTGAGGAAAATATCCTTTCTTCTTCCAAATAAATTTCTTTTCACAAAACATCATGAAATTTTAAAAGAAAGAGATTTTATTGAAAATATTCATGAAATATTTTAGAGGAAGCTTCATGAAAATAAGGCTTTATAAAACAGTAGAAATCTGTTTGTGCCGTATAAGTTAAAAAAAACATTCTTCGTACTTTTGTTGGAAAAGTCAAAAAGTACCTTGTACAAAAAAACGACAAACGATTCCTTTCATATTCATTACTAAAAACTCACCGAAGGGTAAAATTGGATTTAAACTAGTGTAAGTGGATGGAAATAATATTACATATTGATGAATCATGGATGTGGATGATAAAATACACCCCAGTAAATACTTACGAATAAACAATCTCGGATAAAAATGAGATTGTGATATTTCCCTTACCTTAGGTCCGATTTGCTTTGTTCATGTCCGAAGCTCCTGTATAATGGTTTAAATAATGTTATTGACTTATTCCAGAATCATACATATTGATATGAGATCATATATGGTCATATTATTAGCTTCTTGTTAGTAATATTTCATTGTTACTTGTTACTCGGGTCTTTATAACTTTTTGTTCTTATGCGTGTTTTGTCGAATAAATTCTTATTCTTATCTTTAGGTTATAGATAATTCATTTCCAGAATGGTATTAGTGTAGTATATACCATATTCATTCATTCAATTCATTTATACAATCATTATGAAATGAAGATCATGTAGAACGAGTCGCATCACATCGTGGAGACGGTATTCCGTACGTACGCACGAGTGATGATATCGTTCCTATGATCGTGGAATTGTATTGGAGTATATATATATATTATTTCAGTATCAATATTACTTTATAATAATCATATATAGTTACTCATTACACCATTATACCCATCCTTGTAAGGTGATGGTGGAAAATAGATTACACCACGGCGTGGAGACGGTATTCCGTACGTACGCACGCGCGCTGATTTCATTTTTCCGTAGGATGGATAGAAGGTGAATTAGGGTTGTTTCATATTTATAATAACATATCAGTATGTAAGTAATACTGATGTTATTACTTTATCATGAAACAACTAAAGAAGAAGAAGTTGAAGAAGAAAGAAATTGAAAAGATCGGTAATGGATATTACCTCTTCTTTGGAACGCCTTTTTGAATCCTCCACTTAAGGAACTAAGATTGGTCTTTGGAGAAGACCAGGACCTCTAGGATTATTCTAGGGAAGTGGAGAAGGGAAAATGGCAGGGGTTGGCCGAGCTTGAGTGCTCAAATTGGTGTGAGGAGGAGGGGGAGGAGGTGCCCTTTTATAAGGGAGGAGAGGGGCACCTTAGGAATATCTCAAAATATTATTTTATATTAAAGTCAAAATCGGTTTATAATGGTTCCAAAGGGTCTTATTTCGAAGCTAAAGTGGGGATGGGTCGAAATCCTATCAACCAATAGAATTTAGACAAGTTTAGGATATTATTTTAACCTTATCAATTAAATTTAACTCTAAGTTAAATAATTTAACTTTTACCATGTCTTTTTGTTTTCTTTCACTATTTTGTGTCAATTTTGACACTATTTGATATATGATTTTTGTCAAAGTCATAACAGAATTATATGTTCTAACCAAGTTGATTAAATCAACACTAATATATCATAGTAACCTAGAAAATTAGTGGAATTCATAAAAAGTCTCAAATTACATTTATTTTGGTATTTATATTATCAATTTTGTCAATATTTCATTAATAAGATAATTACTGCATCATCTTTGTGTCATAAATAAATTAAATTATTTAATGTCTAAAAATTACAAATAAAATACCATCATGTAGGAAATCTTTTTAGATTTCTAATGAATATTTACAATCGAATTTATCTTATGTATAACCCTATATTAAAAATGATTTACTTATTAAACTTTGATTTTAACTATTTTAACCCTTCTTTAAATAAATTAATAATAAATGTCCTAATCTAATCCAAGTGGGCCTAAATGGTCATATGTTATTCCTAAGTTTGTTTTTGGTCGAATTACACTTGTCCAATAGAATTAGGACATGTTTTAGGGTAATATTAATATCATATTTACCCTTAGTTACCCTATTTACTATTAACCGCAGTAAAAATAGTAAAAAGTTACTATTCACCAAAAAATTATTTTCATCTCATTGAACCACATTTTAGTCCTTGATATTAACCGTGTCTCTCGGATTTTTGAAATTCCATTCACAGAAGCGGTAAAATTAAGTTTTATGCAAAATTCAGTTTTTAACCTACCACTTAGTGGTTTCACTATTCATCAAAAATTGAAAGTTTTCATAAAAATACCAAAATTTCACCCTAGGATAATTTCGATATTCTGAGTCCAAAAATGAAGTCCATTTTGAAAAATAAAATTTATAAAATTTCAAAAAGTGGTTATTACTATTCATAACGGCTAGTTTTAATAGCATATTGTTGTTTAGTGAAACTCGGTATTGCGTACGACGCAAGCTATCGAGGAAGGTCGCGATTGCGTGTAAAGCAAGCCAAGAAAGTGTTGTGTAGAAAAAGATTCCTTTGATGATTTATATAACATAATAGTCTCAGGTGTTACATTTATGGTAATAATAAGGAGGTTACCATTCATGATGATGATAATGAGTACCTTATCTTTGGATAAGAAATGTCACCACCTAATTCTTATCTATATCCACCCCTAGAAGTTCAACTAAATTCAATTATTGGGGAGGAAGAGAATGAAATCACATTGGGTGAGGAAAGGAATGTTCACATAGATGATATACCTATTGTGGAAGAATATGTTTATGTGTTTCCAGAGGATTTACCTGGACATCCTACAGAATGAGAAATTAAGTTTTCCAATTATTTAATTCAGGGTTCAAGATCCATATCGAAAACCCCTTATAGAATGGCCATTGTGGAATTAAAGGAACTAAAGAAACAACTATAGGAAGTTAGTAGAAAGGTATTTATTCACCCTAGTGTTTCTCCATGGGGTTCCCCAGTTCTTTTTGTTAAGAAGAATGTTGGATCTATTAAGTTGTGCATTGACTGTAGGGAGATAAATGATATAACAATAAAGAAAAAGTATCTCATACCTCACATTGATGATATATTCAATCAACTTCATGGAGCTTAATATTTTTCAAAAATTTACCTTCGATCTGGATATCACAAGTTCTGTGTGAAGAAAGAATACATTATTAAAACCACATTTCGAACCCGGGTTGGAAATTTCGAGTTTACAACAATTCCTTTCGGATTGACTAATGCACCATATGTTTTCAAGGATCTAATGAACAAAGATTTCATGGAATATCATGATGAAATTTGTAGTTGTATTTATTGATGATATCTTGGTATACTAAAAAATCTATTAATATCATGAAATCACTTGTTTATTATCCTAAGGACTCTTAGAAGAAATGAATTATATGGGATGTTTAGAAAATGTGAATTATGGCATCATGAGATTTCTTTTCATGGCCATATTGTCACTATGGATTTAATATTTATTGATCCTTCTATGAAAATGGAAATCCAATAATAGCAAGCACCGATGAGTATAACTGTGGTACCCAGTTTTATTGGTTTAAAAGGTTATTATCGGTATTTTGCCCAGAATTTTTCCTGATTGGATAACCCATTAACCACACTCACACTTAAAGGGGAGATATTTGTTTGGACAAAATTGTGTGAAGAATGTTTTAAAGAATAGAATATAAGATTAGTTAATTATCCTATAATGACTCTATCATCGTTAAATGATGGGTTTGTTATCTATAGTGATTCATTAAATAAATGACATGGTTGTGTCCTTATACAGAATGATAGAGTTATTTCATATGCATCGCGTCAGCTAAAAATTCATGAACTCATGATCTTGAGTTAGCATCTATAATATTTTCTTTTAAAATGTGGAGACACTATCTCTATGGTGAAAAATGTGAGATTTATACAGATCACAAGAGATTAAGGTATATTTTATCACAAAAAAACTCAATATGAGGAAAAGGCGGTGGATTGAACTACTAATGGATTATGATTGCACTATACACTACCACCCAGGGAAGGCAAGTAAGGTGGAAAATGCTATGAGTAGAAATGAACATGGAGTTTTTAACAATATGAGAGTTGAAAAGGATCTTATATAAATGGATCCAATAAAGATAGATATGGGAATATCCATGGAAGGTGGAACATAAATGATTTTTCAAATGGTATTGAAACCATATTTACTAGAAAGGATAAAAATTTATTAGACTGATGATATGGAACTTCAAAAGAAAATTAAAGCTGTGAATGATGGGAGATTGATCAACTTCGTATATGAAGATGGAATATTGAAATTTGGGAATAGACATTGTGTTTCTAACATACCTAATCCAAAAAAGGAATTTCTGGATGATGCGCATAGCTCTAATTTCTCCATACACCCTGGGATCACTAAGATGTATAGAGATTTGGAAGAACATTTTTGGTGGGACTACATGAAGTGGGATATTAGTGATTTTGGGTCAAGGTGTGAGGATTGTCAATAAGTGAGAGTAGGAATAAAACATCTTATAGGAGTCATGAAACATCTTCCCATACCTAAGTGGAAATGGGATGATATTACGATGGAATTATTCATTGGACTACCCAAGACTCCTTGAAGAAATAATGTAATATGGGCCATTGTTGATCGTTATACCAAGTCATCAAAGTTTATATCTGTAAGATAAGATTTACCACTTGAATGTTTAGAATGTATGTATATTAATGAAGTTGTAAGACTTCAATGATTACCCATATCGATTATTTCTCATTATGATCGACGTTTTACATTATGATTCTCCAAAAGTCTTCAGAAAGCCCTTGAAACTAAACTACGTTTTATCACTACCTACCACCCTCAAACTGATGAACAATCAGAACAAACAATTCAAACCATAGAAGGCTAGATGAGCTCTTGTTCACTTGACTTTCATGGTTTATGGGATCAATATTTACCACTAATAGAATTTTCATACAATAATAGCTACTATTCAAGTATTCAGATGGCACCATATGAAGCATATATGGAAAGAGATGTCGCACACCAACTTTTTGGGATGATGTGGGTGAAATAAAACTCATATACCCAGAACTTTTTGAGGAAATTATTGAAAATGAGAATGTTATCCAAACCCACTTCAATGCAGCTCAAAGTAGGCGGAAGAGCTATGTCGATAACTGAATGAATGATTTGGAATTTTAGATAGGAGATCATGTTTTCATGAAGATATCTCTAAAAAAGGGTGATAGAAATTTCATTAAGATGGGTAAATTGAGTCCCACGTACATCAGACATTTTGAAATTCTAGAGAAAATTGGGGTTGTAGCTTATCGTTTTGAAATTCCTGCAACTCTCACCAAAGTTCTAGTCTTGTTCCACATATCACTGTTGTGAAAATACATGCTTAACCCAACGCATGTACTCACCTATGAGGAAATTAAACTGAAACCTGAGCTATATTATTTTGAAGAGCCTATCAAAATTCATGATACAAGAGAATAAGTGCTGAGAAACCGGATGAATCTTCTGGTAAAAGTTCTAAGGAGAAACCATAAAATGAAAGAGGCAACGTGGGAAATAGATGAGCTTATGATAAAGGACCACCCGAATCCTTTTTTGTTGTAGAATTCTAGAAATTACGAGGAAGAAATTATTTAAATGAGGGAAGAATGTAACACCCCAATCTTCCACAGTATATTTCCCTTTGAATAATGCAATATCTTGTATTATACGCATCTTTGATATTCTAACACACCGTGACCAATCAAACTTGTAACAACCCAAGCTTCTACGGTACGTTTCCCTTTGAATAATGCGATAGCGTGTGTTGTACGCAACCTCGAGTTCTAACACACACCACAACTAATTAAACTAGCCGTTGTGAATAGTAATACCTAATTTTTGAAATTATATATATTTTATATTTGAAAATGGACTTCATTTTTGGACTCGGAATATCGAATTTAGCCTAAGGTGAAATTTTGGTACTTTTCGGATAACTTTCATATTTTGATGAATAGTGAAAATTACTAAATTTTAATTAAAAAACAACTTTTTTAATCAAAATAATTAATAGTGATAAATTATTAATTTTAGTAGTTTTAAAGTATATTTAGAATATATTTTTACCATTTAATATAATGTTGGTCATTGGACATAATTTTACAATTAAACCGAACATAATCAAGTGTCAATCTTTTGATAGTTATTATCTCTTAAAAACACGCTTTTTGTTTTGACAGCGGGAATTAATTTTAAATTAATTTCTGCCACTTATGTGTTTTGAATTTAGGAAAATGGATTCCATATTTGGAATCAGGATGTTCAAATTGTGTAAATATGTAAATTTTATTTTTAGACATTTTGAATAATTACTGCGGTAAATATTTTATTTACCATGGTTAAGGGTAAATCCGGTAAATAAGGGTTAAAAAAAAATAATATTATAATAATACTAAATTACCCTAAAAACGTGTCTTAACCCTATTGGTTGATATATGGTCGACCATGGACATATTTGTGTCAATTTTAGGACCCCATGGATCCACTTGTAAGTGATAATGACACATTATATTAATAAAGCTAAAATAAAAATAAAAATGGCATAAGCTTACATCTTTTAGAAAAACAATTTTTACATAGGGTTATACATGTTGGATTTTAGATTATAAATATTCATTAGAAAGCTAAAAAGATTTCCTACATAATGATATTTTATTTATAATTGTTAGACATTAAATAAGTTATTTTATTTATGACACAATGATGATGCAGTAATTACTATAATAGTGAAAAATTAAAATAATTGATATTATAAATACCCAAATAAATATAATATGAAACTTTTAATGAATTAAACTAATTTTTTAGGCTAATATGATATATTAGGATTGATTTAATGGACTTTTTTCGAAGCAATCAATCTGTTATGAGTTTCACAAAAATCAACTATTGAATAGTGTCAAAATTGACATAAAAGAGTTCTTAAAACAAATATTATATTATTAATTGATATTAAATTCCTAAAAATCTAAGGTTCGGCCAAGAGACTTATATTATGATATTTTAATCATTAATGGACCACTTGGGGGTCGCTTGGATGTATATTGTAAGTTTATTAACCATATTATATAAAAATACAAAGAGACATTGTAAAAGTGAAACTAATTAACTTAGAGTTAATACTTAAAGATAAGGTTAATATAAGTACCCAAACCTGTCTAAATTCTATTGGATGAGTTGTTTTCGACCTATCCCCACCTCATCCTTTGAATAGTCAACTTTGGAGCCTTTGGAAACCGAATATGAATTTATTATAAATTAATATTTCTAGCTTTTCCAAAGTTGCCCCTCACCCCTCTTATAAAAGGGCACTCCTCCTTCTCATTTCTTCACACCTTCAAAGCCTTTTGGTTCGACCAAACTCTGCCCAAATACTCTCCCAACATCCCTCACTAAAACCTAGAGGCCTTAGTTTGATCGGAAAGCCAACCTAAGGAGCCCTTTTGATCAAATCAAAAGGAAGAACCCGAAGAAGAGGTAATGATTTCACCACCCTTTTCTAAGTTCATTTCTTCTTCCACTTCTTCTTCCTTTGTTCTTACCATTCTAAAATAATAACTCCAGTATCTCACATATACTGTGATGTTATTATAAGTATGGTACAACCATATTCAGTATTCTATCCACCCTTTGAATAACATGTCACCATACGTGCGTACGTACGGCTTACCGTCTCCACGTCGTGGTGTAATTGTTATTCAATATAATATTATTTGGATGGGTATAATAATGATGTGTAACTCATGTAAATAATAAATATAACATGTTAATGATTCTGTATATATGTTATACCATTCATTTACATATTATTTTAATATCAAAAGAATGATATTGTCGCTCGTGCGTACGTACGGACTACCGTCTCCACGAACGCGATGAGATTCATTCTCCATCGTATCCATTCAAGTATAATTATCATTTTATGATTTAAAAATGATGTTTAAGGACTTGATATCATTCTGGATATGAATAAGATACAACAAACATGGCTTATGTAACAAAACATATAAAAGAAAATGAGTAAGTTAACACCCGAAACGATGATAATTCTAAGATATTATTAATAAATCAATGTTAAAAGATTATATATGATATCATATTAATATATATGATTCTTGTATAATTTAATAACAATTATTTCACCACTATACAGGAGGTTAACCTACCCCAACCAAGGAAAAGTACAAGGTAAGGGTTATTTCACAATCTCTTCATTATCCGAGGTTGTTTATATGTAATAATCTACTGGGATATCTTTATCATCCACATCCATGTTTCTTAAAAATGTATTTCAAAACATTTTTACTATTTACAAGAATATGGGTTAAAGTCATTTATACCTTTTTTTGACTTTTTATAAGAGGTTTATAAAGGAATCTTTCCGTCGTTTTCAAAACAAGGTCCTTTTTAACCTTTTCGACAGAATTGAGGTAAGAATGTTTTTTTTAACTTATACGGCGGGTGCGGTTATTTTACGCCGTTATAAAATCTTCAAAGCTTTCCTTACAAGCTTATAAGAATATTTTCAAAGAAAATGTTTTATTTTATGGATCTTAAATGATTTCAAAATAAAAGGAGATATTTCTTTAAAAAGAATTTTGATTTCATCTATGTCAACATCCTTTGATGGATTTTAAGATTATTTGAAGTTGATTTATTATGATACAAAACTTCTATATTGTATTGAAGGTTTTGTGATATGTTTGACTGTGGATGTGCTATTTTTATACCATTCATAGTTTATTGTGAAAGTATTGACATTTCGTATGCCAGTTTTAATACGAATGTTTATGTTATGTTTAAACCTTTTCATATGGGAATGCATTGGACTTAATAAGTGACGGGTGGAGCCCGCTATAGCTCCTCGATGCATCGGTAGGTCTCATGAGACAAACTAGTGTCTTGGCACAAGGCCTTGACAAAATATTATTTGTAGTCTTGGCACGAGGCCTTGGCTATGTGGTTATGATAGTCTGGCATTATGCATTCCAACATTATGAAAGTGGTTATTGATTTTTGCATGTGATTATTCGATTAGTAGAATATCCATGTGAATAAGTAAATGGCATCATTTCATTTTACTTTTGCCATACTAAGTTGAAGTTCAAGTTTAAAAGTCTTTTGTTTTAGTAATGCATTTCCTTAAATGTTTATTCTTATTTATGAAAGTTTCCTCTATATTGTTATCCTTACTGGGCATTTGAGCTCACCCCTTTTCTATGTTTTATTTTTCCCAGGTAGTGAAGAAGTAAATTATGAATGACTTGCATGGATTTTATGAGGGGTTAATAGTGTGGATTGTGGAAACATTATGTTGTTGTATTAGTTTTTCATTTTATGATGTAATGTAAAACTTATGAATATATCTAGTGTTTCCAAGGCTACTAAACCAATCGGTCTTTCGAGATTTGATCTTTCTTGTGATCATGCCAATTTTATGTAATAATGCACCGACTCTGGGTAACTGGGGTCGGGGCGTTACAGTTGGTATCAGAGGGAGGTTTAGTACAAACCTTGGAAGCTAGATTTAGATAAACTCTGATTAGAGCACATAGACCTAAGATGAACTTTGAGGATTAGTATAGAAGAACTTCCTAGAATTTTGGTATTGTAGAGACTTTGTGAGTTTTCCGAGCAATACATCCCTGTCTGGATACGAGCAGGTGGAGGAGGCTCTGGCACAGATGTACCTAGGGGTAAAACCCGAAAACACCGCTTTGAGCTAGACTCGAACGGGAACTGGTGCACGACAACGGGCCTTGCTGCACTCTTGGTTACGACACTCCCGGGGGATATGCTTAGGATAACTCTCACTTTCTTTACAAATCATTATGAAGGGTTTATGAGTATATACTTCCTCAAAGAAAACATATTTATGATTATGGATTATATCCATAGATAGTTCAATTTATGTTTAGTGTTTTATAAGTATGGGATTATGTATTTTGATTCATAAACTGATCTAGTTTATGCCATTGTTTAGAAATGGCGCCTAGTGGAAGAAATGGAAACCGTATCAATGCACGCACTCCATGTAGGGATTGCCCTCCTGCTCAAGATAATTATAGTGGGGCTGGTGATGCAACTGGTGCTGATCAGCTAATCACCATACTGGGACAACTTACTCAGGTTATGAATAATAACCTTACCCGTATGGAGCACCCTGATCCGCAACGTGGAGGATCAATGTTAGATCGATTCATGAGACAACAACCACCAACGTTCAATGGGAGTACAAATACCTTAGTAGCTGAGCAATGGATATTTTCCCTAGAGAAAATATTTCAGGCTTTGGGGTGTAGTGAAAGGGAAAAAGTTACCATGGCAGTTTACCGCCTCACTGGAGATGCTGATCAATGGTGGTCATTGATTCAAAATACGAAGGAAAATGATGAAGTATCAAATATGGAATGGAGGGAGTTCAAAGATCTGTTTTTAGAAAAATACTTTCCTCGCGACCATCGAGCAGATATGGAAAGACAATTTCTGAGTCTGAGACAAAAGGAGGATGAGAATGTCACAAAGTATGAGGCTAACTTTACAAGGTTAGCGAGGTACGCTGGTGATTATATTCGCAACCCAAGAAGTAAGATTGATCGTTTCTTTGATGGGTTAAAACCATTTCTCCGTCGAGCATTAGTCTCACAATCCTTTTCATCGTACGAAGACATTGTCTCATGTGCTATCAAGACCGAAAAGGAATTCTCTAAGTCTTATGACTTTAAAGCAAAGCAAGAGAAGAAGATACCTGCTGATCAATCCGGGAATGGAAATAAGGGGAAGAAGGGAAAGGTTGAATATCCATCTTGTGGTAAGTGCGGGAAGAAACACCCCGGTGCTTGCCTGAAGGGAATGGGAGTCTGTTACAAGTGTGGTGAAAAAGGCCACCAAGCTCATGATTGCAAGGGGAAGAAGGAAGCTACCAACGTTCAGTGCTACAATTGCAGGGAGATGGGGCATTATGCAAATTCATTTCCTAAGCGTCAGGAGAACTTACCTCAGAAAAGGCCAAGGGATCAAGGTCAGGCTTATGCTATCACTACTGCTGAGGTAGAAGCTCCGAAAGACGTGGTGGCAGGTAATTTAATGGTTTCCTCAAGTTTAGAAAATGCATTATTTGATTCTGGATCATCGCATTGTTTCATATCTTCCCAGTTTGCTAAGAAAATTAGATATTTCCAATTTGATTTAATAAGGGAGTTGTCAGTTAAAACTCCTAAGGGAAGTATCGTTGCAAAAAAGTTTTGTGAATCAGTCCCCATTAGAGAACATAAATTTTCTTTATCTGCTGATTTCATCGTCATACCTATGATTGAGTTTGATATAATCCTCGGTATGGACTGGCTTTCGGACTATGATGTGAAGATTTATTGTAAGAAGAAAGAGGTTACGATTCTTGATGATAATGATAAGGAGCACCTTATTTTTAGAGCAGAATCGTCACCACCTAATTCTTATTTAGATCCACCCCCTGTAGCTCAACTTAATTCAATTATCGGGGAGGAAGAGAATGAAATAACTGTCGGTGAGGAAAGGAATGTTCAAATAGAGGATGTACCTATTGTGAAAGAATTTGTAGATGTATTTCCGGAAGATTTACCTGGACATCCTCCAGAACGAGAAGTTGAGTTTTCTATTGATTTGATTCCTGGATCAAGGCCTATATCGAAGAACCCTTATAGAATGGCCACTGTAGAGCTAGTCGAACTAAAGAAACAACTAGAGGAATTGAGTAATAAGGGATTTATTCGCCCTAGTGTTTCTCCATGGGGAGCCCCTGTTCTTTTTGTTAAAAAGAAAGAGGGATCTATGAGGTTATGTATCGATTACAGGGAGATCAATGCTATAACGATAAAGAACAAGTATCCCCTACCTCGTATTGATGATTTATTTGACCAACTGCATGGAGCTCAATACTTTTCAAAGATTGACCTTCGATCTAGATACCATCAGTTGTGTGTAAAGAAGGAAGACATTCCGAAAACAGCATTTCGAACCATGTACGGGCATTACGAGTTTACTGTAATGTCGTTTGGATTGACTAATTCACCCTCTGTATTCATGGATCTGATGAATAGAGTTTTCAAGGAGTATCTCGATGAATTTATGGTGGTATTTATTGATGATATCTTGGTATACTCCAAAACCTACAAAGATCATGAAAATCACTTGCGCATTATATTGAAGACTCTGAGGAGGCATGAATTATATGGAAAGTTTAGCAAGTGTGAATTCTGGCTTCAGGAGATTTCTTTTCTTGGCCATATTGTCTCTAAAGATGGAATCTCTGTTGATCCTTCTAAGACCAAGGCAATCCAAGAATGGCCAGCACCTACGAGTATAACTGAGGTACGCAGTTTTATTGGTTTGGCAGGTTATTATCGACGTTTCGTCCAGAATTTTGCCCGATTGGCTAACCCATTAACGAAGCTCACACGTAAAGGGGTTAAATTTGTTTGGACAAAAGAGTGTGAAGAATGTTTTGAAGAACTGAAGAGAAGATTAGTCAATGCTCCTATATTGACTCTACCATCGGGGAATGATGGGTTCGTTATTTATAGTGATGCATCAAAGAAAGGACTTGGCTGTGTCCTTATGCAGAATGATAGAGTTATTGCCTATGCATCACGACAGTTGAAAATTCATGAACAAAACTATCCTACTCATGATCTTGAGTTAGCAGCTGTGATCTTTGCTTTGAAGATATGGAGGCACTACCTCAATGGTGAAAAATGTGAGATTTATACTGATCACAAGAGTTTGAAGTATATTTTCTCACAAAAAGAACTCAACATGAGGCAAAGGAGATGGCTTGAATTACTCAAGGATTATGATTGCACGATACACTACCACCCAGGGAAGGCAAACAAGGTGGCAGATGCTTTGAGTAGAAAAGACCATGGAGTTTTGAACAATATGAGAATTGAAAGGGATCCAATTTTCATGGAGCTAGTAAAGATGGACATGGGAATAACCAGGGAAGGTGAAACATCAATGCTTTTTCAAATGGTTGCCAAACCATCTTTACTAGAAAGTATTAAGAGTTCTCAGAATGATGATGAAGAATTCCAAAAGAAGATTAAAGCTGTGAATGATGGGAGATTGAGAGACTTTGCGTATGAAGGTGGAATTTTGAAATTCGGGAAGAGACTTTGTGTTCCCAATATACCTGATCTAAAAAGGGAATTGCTGGATGATGCTCATAGTTCCAATTTCTCTATACACCCTGGGAGAACCAAAATGTATAGAGATTTGAAGGAACATTTTCGGTGGGACAACATGAAGAGGGAGATTGCTGATTTTGTGTCAAGATGTATGGTTTGTCAACAAGTGAAAGCTGGAAGGCAACAGCCTGGAGGAGTCATGCAACCTCTTCCCATACCGGAGTGGAAATGGGACAATATTACAATGGACTTTGTCATGGGGCTACCAAAGACTCCTAGAAGGAACGATGCAATATGGGTTATTGTTGATCGTCTTACCAAGTCAGCACATTTTCTTGCTATAAGAGAAGATCTACCCCTGGAACTTCTAGCAAGACTATACATTAATGAAGTTGTGAGACTTCATGGAGTACCCCTATCGATTGTTTCTGATCGTGATCCCCGTTTTACTTCAAGATTTTGGAAATGTCTTCAGAAATCCCTGGATACTGAACTTCATTTGAGCACTGCTTACCACCCTCAGACAGACGGACAATCAGAACGGACTATTCAGACCTTAGAAGACATGTTGAGATCTTGCTCACTTGATTTTCAGGGTATGTGGGATCAATATTTACCACTAGTAGAATTTTCCTATAACAATAGCTTCCATTCGAGTATTCAGATGGCACCATATGAAGCGTTATACGGAAAGAGATGTCGTACACCAACCTGTTGGGATGACGTTGGTGAAAGAAAACTTGTAGGCCCAGAACTGGTGGAGGAAACGGTGGAAAAGGTGAAGGTAATCCAAAATCACATTAAAGCAGCTCAAAGTAGGCAGAAGAGCTATGCCGATAATCGAAGGAAGGATTTGGAATTTCAAGTCGGTGATCATGTTTTCCTGAAGGTATCTCCGTGGAAGGGAGTCATACGTTTTGGTAAGAAAGGTAAATTGAGTCCCAGGTACATCGGACCTTTCGAAATTCTAGAACGAATTGGGGCTGTAGCTTACCGATTGGCAATGCCGCCAAGTCTCTCCAAAGTTCACGATGTGTTCCACGTATCTCTGTTGAGGAAATACATGCCTGACCCAACGCATGTACTCACCTATGAAGATTTAGAACTGGAACCCGATCTGTCTTATTGCGAAGAGCCCATCAAGATTCTTGATACGAGAGAACAAGTGCTGAGAAACCGGACGACGCGTCTGGTAAAAGTTTTGTGGATGAATCATAAGATGGAAGAGGCAACGTGGGAACCCGAGGAACTTATGATGAAGAACCACCCGAGTCTTTTTATGCAGTAATACCCTAGAAATTGCGAGGAAGCAATTATTTGAAGGAGGGGAGAATGTAACACCCCAAGCTTCTACGGTACGTTTCCCTTTGAATAATGCGATAGCGTGTGTTGTACGCAACCTCGAGTTCTAACACACACCACAACTAATTAAACTAGCCGTTGTGAATAGTAATACCTAATTTTTGAAATTATATATATTTTATATTTGAAAATGGACTTCATTTTTGGACTCGGAATATCGAATTTAGCCTAAGGTGAAATTTTGGTACTTTTCGGATAACTTTCATATTTTGATGAATAGTGAAAATTACTAAATTTTAATTAAAAAACAACTTTTTTAATCAAAATAATTAATAGTGATAAATTATGAATTTTAGTAGTTTTAAAGTATATTTAGAATATATTTTTACCATTTAATATAATGTTGGTCATTGGACATAATTTTACAATTAAACCGAACATAAACAAGTGTCAATCTTTTGATAGTTATTATCTCTTAAAAACACGCTTTTTGTTTTGACAGCGGGAATTAATTTTAAATTAATTTCTTCCACTTCTGTGTTTTGAATTTAGGAAAATGGATTCCATATTTGGAATCAGGATGTTCAAATTGTGTAAATAGGTAACATTTATTTTTAGACATTTTGAATAATTACTGCGGTAAATATTTTATTTACCATGGTTAAGGGTAAATCCGGTAAATAAGGGTTAAAAAAATAATATTATAATAATACTAAATTACCCTAAAAACGTGTCTTAACCCTATTGGTTGATATATGGTCGACCATGGACATATTTGTGTCAATTTTGGGACCCCATGGATCCACTTGTAAGTGATAATGACACATTGTATTAATAAAGCTAAAATAAAAATAAAAATGGCATAAGCTTACAGCTTTTAGAAAAACAATTTTTACATAGGGTTATACATGTTGGATTTTAGATTATAAATATTCATTAGAAAGCTAAAAAGATTTCATACATAATGAGATTTTATTTATAATTTTTAGACATTAAATAATTTATTTTATTTATGACACAATGATGATGCAGTAATTACTATAATAGTGAAAAATTAAACTAATTGATATTATAAATACCCAAATAAATATAATATGAAACTTTTAATGAATTAAACTAATTTTTTAGGCTAATATGATATATTAGGATTGATTTAATGGACTTTGTTCGAAGTAATCAATCTGTTATGAGTTTCAAAAAAATCAACTATTGAATAGTGTCAAAATTGACATAAAAGAGTTCTTAAAACAAATATTATATTATTAATTGATATTAAATTCCTAAAAATCTAAGGTTCGGCCAAGAGGCTTATATTATGATAGGTTAATCATTACTGGACCACTTGGGGGTCGCTTGGATGTATATAGTAAGTTTATTAACCATATTATATAAAAATACAAAGAGACATTGTAAAAGAGAAACTAATTAACTTAGAGTCAATACTTAAAGATAAGGTTAATATAAGTACCCAAACCTGTCTAAATTCTATTGGATGAGTTTTTTTCGACCTATCCCCACCTCAGCCTTTGAATAGTCAACTTTGGAGCCTTTGGAAACCGAATATGAATTTATTATAAATTAATATTTCTAGCTTTTCCAAAGGTGCCCCTCACCCCTCTTATAAAAGGGAACTCCTCCTTCTCATTTCTTCACACCTTCAAAGCCTTTTGGTTCGGCCAAACTCTGCCCAAATAATCTCCCAACATCCCTCACTACAACCTAGAGGCCTTAGTCTGATCAGAAAGCCAACCTAAGGAGCCCTTTTGATCAAATCAAAAGGAAGAACCCGAAGAAGAGGTAATGATTTCACCACCCTTTTCTAAGTTCATTTCTTCTTCCACTTCTTCTTCCTTTGTTCTTACCATTCTAAAATAATAACTCCAGTATCTCACATATACTGTGATGTTATTATAAGTATGGTACAACCATATTCAGTATTCTATCCACCCTTTGAATAACATGTCACCATACGTGCGTACGTACGGCTTACCATCTCCACGTCGTGGTGTAATTGTTATTCAATATAATATTATTTGGATGGGTATAATAATGATGTGTAACTCATGTAAATAATAAATATAGCATGTTAATGATTCTGTATATATGATATACCATTCATTTACATATTATTTTAATATCAAAAGAATGATATTGTCGCTCGTGCGTACGTACGGACTACCGTCTCCACGAACGCGATGAGATTCATTCTCCATCGTATCCATTCAAGTATAATTATCATTTTATGATTTAAAAATGATGTTTAAGGACTTGATATCATTCTGGATATGAATAAGATACAACAAACATGGCTTATGTAACAAAACATATAAAAGAAAATGAGTAAGTTAACACCCGAAACGATGATAATTCTAAGATATTATTAATAAATCAATGTTAAAAGATCATATATGATATAATATTAATATATATGATTCTTGTATAATTTAATAACAATTATTTCACCACTATACAGGAGGTTAACCTACCCCAACCAAGGAAAAGTACAAGGTAAGGGTTATTTCACAATCTCTTCATTATCCGAGGTTGTTTATATGTAATAATCTACTGGGATCTCTTTATCATCCACATCCATGTTTCTTAAAAATGTATTTCAAAACATTTTTACTATTTACAAGAATATGGGTTAAAGTCATTTATACCTTTTTTTGACTTTTTATAAGAGGTTTATAAAGGAATCTTTCCGTCGTTTTCAAAACAAGGTCCTTTTTAACCTTTTCGACAGAATTGAGGTAAGAATGTTTTTTTAACTTATACGGCGGGTGCGGTTATTTTACGCCATTATAAAATCTTCAAAGCTTTCCTTACAAGCTTATAAGAATATTTTCAAAGAAAATGTTTTATTTTATGGATCTTAAATGATTTCAAAATAAAAGGAGATATTTCTTTAAAAAGAATTTTGATTTCATCTATGTCAACATCCTTTGATGGATTTTAAGATTATTTGAAGTTGATTTATTATGATACAAAACTTCTATATTGTATTGAAGGTTTTGTGATATGTTTGACTGTGGATGTGCTATTTTTATACCATTCATAGTTTATTGTGAAATTATTGACATTTCGTATGCCAGTTTTAATACGAATGTTTATGTTATGTTTAAACCTTTTCATATGGGAATGCATTGGACTTAATAAGTGACGGGTGGAGCCCGCTATAGCTCCTCGATGCATCGGTAGGTCTCATGAGACAAACTAGTGTCTTGGAACAAGGCCTTGACAAAATATTATTTGTAGTCTTGGCACGAGGCCTTGGATATGTGGTTATGATAGTCTGGCATTATGCATTCCAACATTATGAAAGTGGTTATTGATTTTTGCATGTGATTATTCGATTAGTAGAATATCCATGTGAATAAGTAAATGGCATCATTTCATTTTACTTTTGCCATACTATGTTGAAGTTCAAGTTTAAAAGGCTTTTGTTTTAGTAATGCATTTCCTTAAATGTTTATTCTTATTTATGAAAGTTTCCTCTATATTGTTATCCTTACTGGGCATTTGAGCTCACCCCTTTTCTATGTTTTATTTTTCCCAGGTAGTGAAGAAGTAAATTATGAATGACTTGCAGGGATTTTATGAGGGGTTAATAGTGTGGATTGTGGAAACATTATGTTGTTGTATTAGTTTTTCATTTTATGATGTAATGTAAAACTTATGAATATATCTAGTGTTTCTAAGGCTACTAAACCAATCGGTCTTTCGAGATTTGATCTTTCTTGTGATCATGCCAATGTTATGTAATAATGCACCGACTCTGGGTAACTGGGGTCGGGGCGTTACAAAACTAGGCGTTATGAATAGTAATACCAACTCTTTCAAATTTTATAAATTTTATTTTTTAAAATGGACTTCAATTATGAATTCAGTATATCCGAAATTGCTTAGGGTGAATTTTTGGTATTTTTCTGAAAACTTTCAACCTTTCATTAATAGTGAAAAACACCGCGTTATTGGTAAAAGCTGACATTTTTATTTAATTAATTAGTTATTTTATTTTAATTTATTTTAGGAAAAAATAGATACATAACACCTATATAAGTGAAATTTAAATCATTAGAGTCATTTTATAAAAAGTTTAGATATATAATAATTTTAGTGAAATTTTTACCGTCATTTACTCACCACATAGGTGCATTTGCATATTTGTATAAAACATAATTTTAAGGCTTCATTGAGTTGAATTCCAAAAATTTGAGAGACACAGTTAATATCAGTATGTAATATGTGGTTCAATGAGAAGAAAATAATTTTTGTTAAACAGTACCTTTTGAAGTTTTATTTACCACAGATAAAAGTGAATTGGATAATTAAGGGTGAAAATGAAATGATAATTACCTGAACACATATCCTAAATCTATTAGATAAATATAATACGACCAAAAACAGCCTTAGGAATAAAATATGATCCTCTTTGGTCAACATGGATTATATTTGGACATTTATTATTATTTTATTTAATGAATAGTCAAATGATATAAATTCAATTTTTAATGACTAAACCATTTTTAATATACGGTTACAAACAATATAATTTAGAATATAATTATTCATTATAATTAAAATAATATTTTCTACATAATTATATTTTATTTATAATTTTTAGACATTAAATAATTAAATTTATTTATGACACAATGATGATGCATTAATTAACTTATTAAGGAAATATTAAAATAATGGTTGCTAAAAATATCCAAATAAATGTAAATTTTGACTTCAAATGAATTAAAATAATATTCATGGTTAATATGACAAGTTTGGATTTGTTAAAAAAATTTATTCGAAGTGATAAAGTTTTTATGGCTTTCAAAAAAATCATATTCTAAATAGTCTAAAAATTGACATAATTGAGTTTTTTAAAAAATTCTATATTATTAATTGATATAATATTCTTAAAAATCTAAGGATAGGCCAAAGGACTTAGATAAGGTTATATAAATTAATAACAAACCATATGGGGTTCTCATGGCTTGTTATAGTATGTTTATTATCAATATAATATAAAAATACAAAGAAACAAGGAAAATGTCAAACTATTTAACTAAGTGTTAAATTATAAAGATAAGGTTAATAAGATGACATAATTCTAAATAAAACTTATTGGTTGATAAGTTTTCAACCCAACCCCACCTTAGAATCTAAATAAATAATTTTGGATCCATTAGAAACCAAAAATGATTTTTTATAAAATAATATTTCAAGCATTTCCTAAAATGACCCTCACCACTCTAATAAAATGCCACTTCCCCTTCTCTTAATTTCACTACTCCATAGCCCTTTATCTTGGCCAAAACCTACCGAAATATCCTCCCAAAATTCCTCTCTTCATCCTAGAGGCCTTCCTTTGTGTTGAAAGCCAACCTAAAGTGACCTTTTGTTCAAAACAAAAAAAAGGACCCAAAAAAGTGGTAAATATTTCATCACCGCATTCAAGGTCTTTTCATCCTCCATATTCTCTTTATTTGTGGATTTTATTATAAAATAATAACTAAACTATCTTCTATATATGGTGATGTTATTAGAAAAATGGTACAAACATATTCATTATTTTACCCATCAAATGTATGAAAATGTCACCATAGCTGCTTACGTATGACTTACCGTCTCCACGCCATGTTATAGTTTGTTATTCAAACACTTCATAATTTCGATGGGTATAATAAAAAGTATAATTAATGTAAATAATAAATATAACATGTTAATGATTATTTATATATGATATACCATCCAATTACATACAATTTAACCATCAATTTAATGATATTGTCGCTCGTGCGTACGTTCAGATTATCGTCTACATGAACGCGATGAGATTCATTTCCCATCGTAAAAATTCTAGAATAATTTTTCATTTTATGATGAAAAATAACGTCTAAGAACTTAATATCATTATGGATATGTATAAAATAAATTATATATATACCTATCTTGTCTTATGTAACCGAGAATATAATGGAAACAGAGCAGTTAACACCCGAAACGATGATAATTCTAAAATATTATTAAAAATGTAATATTAGAGGATCATATTTGATATCATATTTATTTATATAGTTCCTGTATAATTTAATAACTATTATTTAACTATTATATAAGAGGATAATGTACCCTTGAACAGGGAAATGTACAAGATAAGGTTTAATTTCACAATCTCTTTATTATCTAATGTTGTTTTTAGGTAAGTATCTAATGGGACCTCTTTATCATCCACATCCCTGTTTTCTTAAAAATGTATCTGAAACCATTTTTACTATTTTCTAAACAATGGGTTAAAGTCATAAATTTCTTTAATTGACCTAATATAATTTTAGAGGAATCCTTCGGTCGTTTTCCAAACAAGGTACTTTAGGACCTTTTCGTCAAAATTTAGGTAAGAATGTTTTTTTTAAATTTTACGTCGGGTGAGTCAATTTTCTGCCATTATAACCTCATCAAAGCCCCCCTTAAATTATTATAATAATATTTTAAAAATAAATTTATTTTTATAACTCTATGACATTTAAATTATTTCAAAATAGAAATAGGTATTTATCTAAAAAAGGGTTTGATTTCATCTATGTCAACATCCTTTTGTTGGATTTTAAGATTGTTTGATGTTGATTTATTATGATACAAATATTCCATATTGTATTGATGGTTTTGTGAAATTTTTGACTGTGGATGTGTTATTATTATAAAATTCACAGTTTATGGATAAAGTATTGACATTTCGTTTGCTAGTTTTAATACGAATGTTTATGTTTTCTTTAATCCTTTTCATACAATGAATGAATAGGACTTAGTAAGTGACAATTGTTTCCCACTATAGATCCTTGAATTATCGGTAGGTCTCATGGTTCAAACTAGTGTCTTGGGACAAGGCCGTGACAAAATCTTATTTTTAGATTTGGCACAAGGCCTTGACTATGTGGTTATGAAGTCTTGCATTATGCATTCCACCATTATGAAATTTGATATTGAAACTACATGTGATTATTCTACTAGTAAAATATATATATGATTAAGTAAATGGAATTATATGATTTTATATTTTCCATATTATACTAAAGTTTATTTTTAAAAGGCTTTTGTTTTAGACTTATACATAGCCTTAAATGTTTATGCTTATTTATGAAAGTTTCCTCTATATTACTAACCCTGCTGATCATCTGAGCTCACCCATTTCTATGTTTTATTTTTCCCAAGATGTGAATAAGTATTTTATGGTTGACCTCTAGGGGTAGGATAAGTAAATAAGTTTGTTCAAAAGGGGATATAGTTTTGTTGTTTTTTTATTTAATAATTTATTGTAAAACTTATAAATGTATCTAGTACTTCAAAGGATACGAAACTGATCGATCTTTAGAGACATGATTCTTTGTATAATACCAATTTTATGTAATAAAGAACCAACTATGGGTTATGAATAATGATTTTATGTCTGATATTTCAATTAATCTGGATAATTATTAATACCTATAAGAGAGACAGTATAGATATTTTATGAACCACTTGTCTGTGATTCCATGTTTGCAATGATACTATATTAAAATGATTCATAACTGGATTTAAATTTTTTTTGTGTGAATAATAATCAATTAGGATTTATTATAAAAATATGATAGGTCATTTGTCAATATAGTTGATATTATAGAAATGTTAAGTTATCCATTGGAAACAAGGTTGATAAAAACCATAATATGAACCACAATGATAAGTATAAGTATAAGATAAAATCCTAATGTTCTTGTAATTATCATGATTGAACTATGTTAAAGAAAATGTTTCATTGAATGATGTGTCATTATTTAGAAATACTATAACTTTTTATTTTTATAATTATGAGGTTTCCCACCATTATTATTGTTTATCATACTATGATTTCCTGTTTTAGTAAATATATTGAACTAGAAGGAATCATGTAGTTATAAAAAATGGTGGAAAATGAAATGAGTGTCCTCTAGATTAATTGAATATTATGGGACATTGAATGAAATATCTTATTAATAAAGTAATTAAACCTTTTCAAACTATGATTCATGCAGTTCTTCCAAACTGAGAATGGAATAATTAAAATTATTTGGAGTCCATTATGAGGCAAGTTCCAAAGTTTTTAGTGGGTCCATTTATCCACTAGTCACTGAGAAATATACCAGTTCCCTGGAAAATATATATATTTTTCTCTAGTTTTCGGAAAATTAGAATAATTATTTTGGTTTTTTATCATTTAGAAATTGAATTAGGTTAGTGAGGGACACTTTCGAGATCACAAGAGTAAAAGAAGAAATTAAATATATAGTGTATTGAATTTAAATTAAATATTTTAAACATAATGTTTACTCATATTATTCATATGAAAATACTTAATTGATTCCTTGATTTATAGAAGATGTATGGTGAATATATTGGAACTTATGTAGGAATATAACCAAGACATGAGAGGTATGCCTCTTGTATTATCATCCATCTTGAATGTAAGGTAGGTCAAGTCATTAGTGGCTTAAAACCAAGAATATAAAGGGAATTATCCATATGTGACTTTAGTTCCTAATAATTAATTGTTAAATGTTCTATAAATATATAGATGTTCATTTTAATTACCCACTAATAACATTGTTTTGGTAAGAAAAAAATGCACTTCAATGTCAATTCTAAAAACCAGAGATTAAAGAAGGTGAGCTTTTATTTTTCACTTATATGTGGAAGGATACATATGTGATGTTATCATAATGTAACTTATAAATGATTCAAGTGTGGAAAGGAAGATCAAAGAGTAATTAAATGCTGAAATTTAGGGAAGAAGTAAGATAAAGAGGCAAATAGAGAGAAAGAAACCCAAAAGGTTCCATCCAAAATCAACTGTTTTATATGAATGGTTTATGGAAATTATGATAACCATTTCCCAATTTCAAAGGATAACGATGATGACCAAATTTAAAAACCTATTAAGATGAGATAAAATGTGAAATATCATTAAAATTATTTTTCTATTTAGCAGTATGATACATTCTTGGAGAAAGGTACTTTTACCATCCAATCCTAAATAATAATATCTTACTTGATTATAGATCCACCCAAAAATTTATATCTAATGACCCTTATAATGGTGTCATTGTGACACAATATAAAATATATTTTGAGTTAATAGTTTAAACTTCTAATGGTATGATTAATTCATCCCATGTCAATGATTAATCTATTATTGATGTTTATGAGAATTTTTTTCCTAAAAATCGTCTCATTCTTCCTATAGGTGAATTCAATGTATTTTTTTCATGGCTTGAAATTATTTATATAAATACCACATTAATTTTTGAGAAAGTATGATTATGTTTAATATTATAAACCTACTCATGATATTCTATCAATTTAATTAAAAACATTTACATTAGATGGAAATTTCATTAATCATTTGGGTAATTATTCCTATTAAGAAAGAGATTTTATCTTAGTTGGTTTGGGAGAAACATAACATCTATGATATTATTATTTTGTGAGAGTTTATGGATGTCCTAATGGGATACTTTCATGGTCTTCCACTGAATATTGATGTTATTTGTTCAATCGAACTCGTAATTGGTTTAACCCCTATTTCAAACACAATATTTAGAATGGCACTGATTGAGTAGCAATAATTTAAGATGGAACTCCAGAATAAGCTTGTCAAGGGAATCATTTGGAAAATCCCACTTTGGGGTGCACCAATTCTATTTTTTAAGAAGAATAATTGATCAAACTAACATAGAAATTATTATACTGAACTCAAATATATAATTGTAACATACAAAGATTTTATAAAATATTTTTATAAGAGTAATTTATATTTTAATATAAATCATGTTACACAGAACAATTTTTTCGTCAGTTTACCTGACACACGACCCCAATTTTCAAAGAACCATCAAAAAATATTAATTTAAACATTATCATTGTAACAATGACCCTAAATAAAAGGGGATGAATTTTAGATAATAATTTATGAAATATATAGATGAATTTCATTCTCAATTAGAATTTATTTAAAGATTTTTATTAAATAATCATTCAATTTTTAGTAAGGTTACTATTAAAAAAATATATGTTTTCATAAAAAAAAACATATTTTTTAATTGTATGAAAATTAATTAATGATATTTTTGAAAAATGATTTTTAAAATTTAACGTCAATTTGTAAATCTCCATTTTGAAATTAAACTACGATGACGTTTTGATATTTTTCTGTTAAATATTGATTTTTAGTGAATAGTGAAAATACGGATTTTTGTAAAACAATAATTTATTTTCATTAAATGAATTTGATTAATATAAAAATAATGTTTTAATGTAAGTAAACTATTATTTAGTATTATTTAGTTATTTAAATTAATTTTTATCATCATTATAATGGATTTTAAAAAAAAAATTAATTTTTATTAAATGTGGAATTCTTTTTAAAACTTTTTTAAAGTGCATAATATACCTTCATCTTAATTAATGAAAACATTTATTATGGGAAATGTTTTAAATGAAATATATTTATTATATATCAATTATATTTTATTTTAGATGCAATAAATTATTAATAAATATAGAATCCGTATAAAATCATTGGTTCCTAAAAAATTAACTTATCAAGACCCACATTATCATCAATTCTATAGGATTTTGTTTTAATTTTTTTGAAATTAAGTAAATATATTTTGAAAAGAATTCATTATCTAAATCACCATTTTAAAAATATATTATGGTAAATTTTTTATAATTTTCTTAAAACATTATTTTTTTGATGGATAATAAAAAATACTAAATTTATAATTAAAATTGATTTTTTTAAATTATTTATTTTATCGAATTTTATATTGAAATAGTTTTAATGAAAAACTATTTAATTTATATATATTAATTAAATTTTAGATATTTTCATCAATTTAATAATGATATTTTATAATGAAAACTTTATAAAATATTGTACATTGAATCATTGAAATCTGGATTTCTCATCGCATCTTTGAACAAAAATTAATTTCAAATGATAAAATTATATGAAATGAATTTTGAAAATTACCTTCTATATTTATAATCATACTGATTTATACTTTAAAATATGTTCAACTTATTTTTTTACAAAAACTAAATGTGAAAACAGTAAAAATTAATGACAATATTAATAGAAAAATGGGTTTATCGGGGTTGGGGGTAAACTAAAAAATATATTTATTAAAATGACATGGAAAAATATTTAAAATATATTGGATGGATATCTCAAAATGTTAAAATATTTATTCTAGATGAATAATCTATTTATTATACATTTTCCAAAATAAAACCATGGGTACACCAATTTTTTTTAAAAAAAATTCAAGTGTTCCCCTCACCTCACATATAAAAGACCACCCTCTCCTCTATTATTCACACCTTTTAAAATATTTTGTTTCATCAAAGACCTACCCATATCCCTTTCCAAATTATGTCATTTCATAATTTAATGATTAGTTTCGTATCTAATCCAACATTGGAAAGACTTTTGTGAAAACCTAAAGTGTGTACCCGAAGAAGAAGATGTTGGAACGAGTACAAAGGAAGTTGAGGCTTATGATAAGGGATTTATAGTCTCTGTTTTATTTTTGGGAAACATTTTTAGATCCACCACTTATTTATTTTTTGTGGTTTATATACTTCCACATGGACATGTTATATCATGAATATACGTATTTACATGAAATTATATGTTTCATTTTACGTTTTTATTTTAGGGGGATAAGGAATCAACATTACGAAATGTATGATACTGAGTTTTCCTATGAGGAAATAATATTATTAATTTTAATTTGACTCCTTGTATTTTACAAAATGAGATTTTATAATTATATTATAAGATTTTTTGGGGTTTCTTAGATATTCTTAAAATTTGGATGTATTGGTTTTTTGAAAAGGAAACTCATCTGCATGGTTAGTATAAACTTTGAAACCTAGGATGCATAGTATGAGGTAAATATGAAGGGATAGAAAAAGTATTGCAGGAGGCCACATGGTTTGATGAAGTCATTAAATGAGGGTCTCATGCATGTGTGGGGGCTATGTAGATTTTACTAAAGGTCAAAAACAATGTTTTCACATGGTTTCCCTAACCATTCACATGAACATTTTGTGGCCCCCATTGAATTAGAGAAGGGCGCACTGTAGGCACAGAGTTTGGACTACCATTCTGTTGAATCATAAAACCTATGAATTTGAGGGTAAATGAAATAAATTACCTTAAAATTCCTTATAAACTGAATCTATTTTTTCTATTCTTCCCAAACATACAACAATATATGATTTTCGATCTCATTTGAAGACCTCATCTAGTATTTGATGCAAATTATATATCTAAACTGGGAATTAAGAACTGTTTGTCTCATAGGATCTATGCCTCTATATTATTAATTCATCTTCATCCTTTCTTCACAGTTCATTATATCAAAAGATTAATTTTGGTTCATGTTAATTTTCTATATTTCCAGGATCATCATATTATCATCATTTTTCTCTTGATTAGGACTGAATCAGAGGTTGATAGTAGATAAGGGATATATCACTAGTAAATAGTAGATGGTCTATACCATTACCTCGATGTTTGTTGTTTTATAATCTCCAATTTCATTGTACCACTTGATGTAATTTCTGGGGGTTTTCACTAAAATCAATTAGATATATTTATATTTTTGGAAACCTGTTAGGTTTCCCCACAAGAACCATTTTACATTTGGAGGTTGTTATCCTCATCCATGGCCACACATCGGGTGTGATATTGTATCTGACCTATGTTGAACCACACTATTGGTCATGGGTTAAATCACCAGTTTTAGTGTGATCCTAAATAGAAATTTAAAGAATTATTTATGACCATAATCAACTTGATTTACCCAATTCTTCATAAATGAAGAGAATGAATTGAAATGAATTGAGAGGAGATGATTTTTATAGCCTTTAAAAAATTATTTCATATAATTAAATGATTAAAGGTTTTTAATGAAACATTGAAAATGTATTGGATAATATCAATGAATTGGATAGATATGAAATATCTGATGGTTGAGATAAAGAATTGATAATGGAAGTCGATGACTTGGATGAGATCCTTGGATCCTAATTCTATTAGACTAAATTTAATGTTAAACACCATGGGTATTAATTATGATAGTATATTCCTTGTTATTTTGTACCTCTTTGATCATGATTTTGTTGGATGCCATTGGGATTGCTACCCCTTTAATCTCACTTTCTTGGGAACACATTGGAAATGATATATTGAAATTTTCTTTGGACTCCCCCAAAGTCATTACATTTTTTCCATTGAGATGTAGTAGGATGTCGATGAGGATTCCTTGGTTTTCTATAACATTTATTTGGACCATTATTGGAGAAACTAGATTTCACAAAATGGCCTATGTAGATTATATACATTTAATTACATGACATGAATATTGTGGATTGTTTCTACGCTTTATAAAAACCTTAGACATGGGTATTAGTTCATATTTTCTAGACTAGGAAACATTTTACATGTTTAATTATGATTACAATTCTTAATAATTATGGGATCTTGAATATTGTTTGCGTGGATCTATTTTTGGCTTGAAATGATCATACATTATTTTAATTACTTTTATACTTGTGATAAACTGCACATTCCATCTGTTTATGTTACTCATAATGGAATCGTTATACACATCACTGGTGGGGGATTACTGAGTGTTATCTCACACCGTATTTGGGCTAATTCAGGGTATTCATAAATACTTCAGGGATATAAGTTGGGAATATGGAAAACAACACCTATTTTATGTTTTAATTGATATTTTCTCTAGAGTAGGGAATCATTGGACCATTCTTGGCTCATGATGCAATTTTGAGATAGTAATTTTTGATATTTCTATAATTTGGAAACTTTTATTGATTTAGTTTCCATTTTAAATTTATTTCTTTCATTTTTTATAAATACATTAGACGATCATCAAATTTATTATGAAACTGATTTTATATTAATTATTATTACATTATCATAGATGCCTATCTTCTGAAATGAAATATATTATTCCCCCTATATTATGTGATATGTGTACACTAATTTAATGTAATATGACATGATTTTATAGTCTCCCACATACACACCCTAGGCCCCTGCAACTAGTCAATGCCCTCTTGTGTGTGGAGGCACACTGGAGGTATTTGGACCCACCCACTTGTGGAAATATTTCGATAAACCCATGTTAGGATGTTACAAAGATGTATCATAGGGTATACATTTTTGATTTACTTTCTTGATATAATAGAAAATATATTAGGAAGGTATTGGAATTTCATAACCATCTATTCTTGGGAGTAGCTAACCCACATGTAGTAAAAATCCAAATTTCGTTGAATGGAGATTGATTTTTTTTCATATTTCGGTTGATTTGATTCAACCGTTGGGTGATGTAATTTATGTATTATGTTTATTATGATTTCATATTTTTTTATTTAGCTCGATGAGCTGATGGAATTACATCTGATGAATCATTTTGGGAACCTATTTGGAACTCACATGACATGCATTATGACATGCCTAGTAAAGTACATTTCTTGTCTACAAAAAATTATTATATGTGCTTGAATGATATACTTGTTGTATTATAAATGATTTCTTTATAGAATTGATGAAAATTATAGGTACAAAAAATTCATTTCGTAACCTAATTAGTTTTCATCATACACTGGCAATAATAGACACCCTATGTAGCCAATTATGGCTTGTTTTTGATGGTCCATTATTTTCATGGACTAGAATGTGTTATGGTTTGGGTTTCGTGGACACCACAGATCAGTTCATAAGGTTTATAGACCCTTATGTATTGATGTTGGAAAAACATTTTGTTGAACCATTCAATGATAATTATAGATTAAATATGAGTATAAATGAAATTGATATTATGAAATAGTGAACGTGAACGGGTCTCCACTTTAGAGTTAGAAATAGGTATTGTCTTTGGTAGTTATTATGACTGTTCCCTTTTACTCATTTTTTCTATTAGGTTATGGTAGATGGGTGTGAATTGTTTATAGAAAGGCTTTGACATGTACTAACCATTTATCTGTAATATTCTTATTATTAGTCACTTATGAGGCATGTGTGTGCTCATGTAGAGACATTCCACCCTGATGAACACTAGTCATGTACTAGGAGGGTGGAGATGACCATACACCATAAGTCGTTGGACATGGGATTACAATGAATACTCTTATTGTACTAATTTCAACACCAATATTAGTACTAGATAAATTTGTTGGAGCATAGTTCCTATATATATTTATGATATTCCTTCATACTAGGTAGGATCCCAAAATCATACCTCATATATGGGGGAGATGACTTGTGTGTTCCAATAGCATCATTCTCGAACGTTTTAAGCGCATGGAGGTCTACATGATGTTGACCTATTTATTGAGATGAATTTTTGATCCCTAAAAATATGAAGACACCTCCTTAGAGGGGAGTGTTTCTCATGGAATAATTTCTTCAGGGAGAAGAAATGCTTGAATGAGATGTTTTGAACTGGGACAATATACATCAAGATATGGGTTGGGGGTATTTAAAATATATTTTCTATGATTAAATATTCCTTTAGAACCTCATGGTTAAATTTTCTGGTGATTTTATTTTTTTGGAGAAGGGAACTATGACCGTTATAGAATATACAAAATTCATTGTAGTGATTCATCATTTTGTTCTGATTAATCATGCTGATGATTCTTAGAGGGATAGATAAATTGAGAAAGGATTCAATAATTATATTATATTGATGGTAATCATGTTTTTTATGAATAATATTACTATGACAGTGAATTAGAGGCTTACTACTGATAAAAACATGAGGGAATATGGGGGTGCAGAGTATGGATGATCAGCCTCTCAAACTTCTTGTTTAGGGAATGTTAGTAAGACGTGTCAATTTGAGACTTCACATGAGGTTAATACCAGCCCTGATATCAGTTATAGTATTTCTATATTATACCATTAGTGTAGGAGGTAGGGATATAAAATGAAACCAAGTGATAAAGACCCATTAAAGTGCCGAGTAGATTTTATGATGATTCACATATTTCAATTATTCTAGAAATTCTCTATAGTAGTAAGTATAAGAAGAATGAGTTAGACTATAGGTTGAGGAGTGGGATTAACAAATCACTGATAGATTTGGGATATAGAGTACTACTGGTCATTGAGGCTTAGGTGGTTCTTGTGGGAAATATAGCTAGAAACAGGTTGCACCTCGGTAGGTGTGTGGGCCTCCTCAAGGTTGAGAGGTTGTCTGACAGGTTCGTAGTTGAGGGTAGATATATTCTATACATCTAACCCTCGAGGAGAATAGTTTCTTGTCCATATATATTGAGAGGTATGATATTAGGGGAATATAATCTAGTTTAAATTATTTTTGATTCATGGTAATCTCATATCTTCACATATGTACCTATTTTGGAGAGCATCATGAGACTTTTTCAGTTTTATGGTAGAATTATGATTCTTGATACTCCACTAAGAACTAGAGATGAATGTATACACATGTGTAGGAAGTTTACCCTTTATATTGGTGGGTTTAACATTATTTGGGATGTTTTTTTCATCTACATGATAAAGATTGATTTCATAATCATGATGGACTGGAATGTTTCCTATCAATATTATGTTCACTTTTATCTTTGTATGGTGACCATAACATCAACAAGGAAAATATGTTTTATCCCTGAGGGTGAATTCAATGATTATGTGAGCTGAGATAGACTAGAGAGTCTTAGTATTGATGAGGTGACATCCTAGATTTCCATATTATTTTTAAATGATTGTGGATTGTGGCAGACATATTTTTGTACAATAGTTGAATATTTGACAGATTTTTTCCAGAATGAAATTTATAGTCTAACTCATTGGAGGGAGGGTGAGTTCTCTATAGTTCTAGTTATAAGAGATGACCTGGTATCCATTCCATCTTATAGGATGGATACATTGGAGATGGATGAGATCAATATGCAGCTAGAGGAATTAGATGTAACATGGTTCATATGACCTTGTACTTCTCAGTAGGATTCATTAGTACTTTTGTGAAAATATTGGTTATACACTATACGTAACTATGGATTCCAAAAAAATATAACTATTTGATAGTAAATAAATAGTTTCAATTATCATGGATAAATGATCTCTTCAACCATCTCAGAGGAGCTCAGTTTTTATTGAGGATTGACATGTTGTAAAGTTACCATCAGGCACATGTTCAGCATTCTGACATACCACACATAACATTCTGTATAATGTATAGTCTATATGAGTATCTGATTATTCCATTTGGTCCTGCAAATTATCTATAATTTTTAATGGTGATAATGATTCATGGTTTCTATACATACCGAGATTCGTTTGTGGTCGTATTCATGGATGATATCTTGTTTCATTCTCTCAATCAGCATGACAATAGAAAAAAATCACGAGGTCATTCTTTATACACTGATTTGGAATCAGTTATATGATGATATAAATATTTATACTCCGGGAAGGATATGATTCACTACCTCGGTCATATTCTCTTTGAGATATGAGTATCAGTTTACATAGAGGGGGATAAACCTACATTTTCATAGGTGCAGTTGAAGAACATATTTGACAAATTAGGATTCATTGGGATAGATGGATATTAAATTAATTTCATAAATGATTTATCACACTTATACACACCACTTATGATAATTACTAATAAGGGTGTGAAGTTTTAATGGTAAAATATCAATGAGTCAATAATTCAAGAGCTAAAAGGGATTTTGGATTCATCACTGGTACTAATTCTTATTGATCCATGCAAAATCTATATAAAATATTTTTATGCATCAAGTATTGATCTACGAGTTGTTCTGGTGTAGGAGGAGTGAGTTTTATAGTAGGATTCTCATCTATTGAGGCCACATGAGAGGTGGTACCTGATGCACAATCATAAGTTAGTTGTTATAGTGCATAACTTTTGTTTTTTGGGGACCTATTTATTGGGAGAGTGTTTTGTGGTGTACATGGAAAAAAAATACTAGAGTATATATTTACAAGAAAATATCTGAATTTTATGAAATGAATTTTTGTGGAGAACCTATAATATTTCAAATTTTAGCTTTTCTGTACACCTAGTAAAAAAAATAGATTTTCAGATATTTGGAGGATGAGGACATATATAATGTTATTTCATAATTCTTGTAGTGAGTGGTGTCCTATGGACTTAGATTTATTGAATCATTTTAAGGTGGGGTAGGGACAAGTCTAGATGTTTCTATTATCATTAGCATTTACATCTTATATTCTATATAGAATTAGGGTGAGTTAATTATTTGATGATGAGGGACTAGTCCTATGGGAGAGTGTGGTAGGTGAGGACTCAACTTCTGGTTTGGATATGGGAGAGGATAAAATTTTGTGTATACATGGTCAGTTTTAGGTTCATGAACACATGCACAAGGAGATGATGTGGGTGTTTCAAAAATCAGTTGGGAAATACATCCCGGTGTTACCAATATGTACCGAGACATGTGTTTCTAGTATTGGTTGTGATGAATAAAAATTGAGGTAGTTGGTTTGGTCATTTGGTCTTCCACTTATATGTAGATGAAGAAGAAACACCAATGTCCAACTAGAATATTATTGATGTTTTAGATTCACTAATGTAATTGGGAAGATGTTGCGATGGATTTCTTGATCAAGGTGTTACGGTCACCTTGAGGTTTTGATACTGTTTGGGTTTCTATGGATAGGATCATAGAGGTCCCTCATTTTTTTTCCTGATAGATAGTCCTCATCAGTAGATGATCATGGGATATTGTATATATTTTATATTTTGTTCTTTCATAGGGGTCTAGTATCATATTGGGATGTAGGGTTTACATATCAATTCTAAAAGAAATTTAGAGTGCATGGGGTATATATGTTTTTCGGATCACATCATACCACCCTTAGAATGATGGCAGTCAAAGATTACTATAAAGGATATATAAGACCTTCTTAGATCATGTGTTCTTGATTTTGGTGGATACTATGAGAGGTATATACCATTAGTTTAATTATTCTACAAAAATTGTAATCAAGTGATGATATTGATGGAATGGTATGGGGATTTGTACGGTAGTCCAAGATGACAACATCTATTCACGATTGAGGTATGAGACACAACATTGATTAGACCATGTATCATATATGAGAATTCATAGTAGGTATATTTTATTTGAAAATAGATGGATATAACATAGATGTGATAGAAATCCAACACAAATCACTATCAATGGCTACCTATGTTCGACGTCTCGGATTTGGTCTTTTTTACTTATCTCACATAGGGTAGGTCATATAAGGAATTAGTGATAAGGTAAGCTTTCACTATGATAAGTCATGTTGTTTTTTATTCTAAAGAGATTCAAGATTATATCCTATTACTGGATGTTATCATAGAGGTACTGAGATTTTCACGACATCATCCATGTGTCTCATATGCACTGTTATAACTCGAACCCATCTCACACGCTACATCCAGAAGAGGTTGAGCTATATATAGTTGGGTCTTTTGATAAGCATCATATTCTTATTGTTGATAGCAGAAGAAAAGTTCTTCTATGATGGATAATTCCAATTATACATGTTCTATGGAACCATAATAATTTATCGGAAGAGACTTGGGTGTGTGAGGCCAATGTATGGGCTCAATGGGTGGAGTTATTCTTATGGGATTCTAGACCACCATTGGATGAAAAATTCAAGAAAGAAAATATTTTTGTGTGGGAATTTTATAAGAACACATGTTTTCCTAAGAGGTATATATGATTTTAATTTAAGATCAAATATCTGGTTTTGACCAAATATGAGGGTGTAATGAGATAATTGATGTTTCATGGGTGTCTGGGGATTGTTTTGCATCCTAGAGGCTTGGTATAAGGAAATTTAAACTGGGACACATAGTTCATATAGATCGTGAAACCTAGGAATTTTGGATTGATGAATCTAAATGGGACTAGACAAAGGGTTGAAGGAGTCCCCATTGTTCATGGAAAAAATGAATAAATGTCCATGAGCCTATGTGGGGGATCTACAGTTTTAAAAGATGTGAAAATCACAATATTTTCACTGTTTCCCAAATAATGGGAATGAACCATGTTTGGTCGCCTTTATGGAAGATAAGTGAGCATAGTTGGGGAGTGGTCTAGAAAACCATACCACATTGAAATTGGATTGAAAATGAAATAATATACATTAAAATAATTTAACCTATCTAAAATTCTAAATTCCTCTCTAAAGTACAAAAAATACATTATTTAGATGCTTCATTGAATCCCTATTCTATGATTTGACCCAAATACTCCAACAAATCATTGAATTAGGAATCTTTTATCTCTCTAGTTCCACTCTGGTAAGATCCTCATTCATCTTGTGCTTTTATTTGGTATTCATGATTTTAATGGTGTTATTTTGGTTTAAGATAGTATTCTATATTTATATGATATTCATCTTTTCTTCATTTCTATCCCAATATGGACCCAATCATAGGTTAATATTGGATGTGTGTTCTATAATTGTAATATGATAGGTGGTATATACCTATTCTTCAAAATCACTTTTTTGATATGTTTTTCTGGATTTTGTTCCACATTCTTGACTTTATGTCATTTCCCCAAAAATTAATTGGATGTATTGCTATGATTTTTAAGAACCTTTCTGGTTTCCCCATGAGTAAGATTTTATTTTTGAAGGATATTAGCTTCAACCGAGGACACCCATGGGGTTTGACCTCGTATCTACCCTATGTTGTACCACTCCATTTGGTGAGTGTTATCTCACCAATTTTAGTGGGAGTTTGAATGATGATTATTGGATTGTTTACAATTTTGAGAACCTTGATTTACAAATTCATATGGAAAAGAAATGAATTAATTGAATTGAATTAGAGGAGATGGGTGTTTCATCCATTACATGTTATTGTATATGATCATGTGATTTGATGGTTTTTATGGATACAATATAAATGATTTGGATGAACTCGTAGAATTTTATTGTTATGTAATGTTGAATGATTGAGATGATGAATTGATAATGGTAGTGAATTCCAAGAATGATATCATTGGAAAATAATTCCATTGGATTCCATAGAAATTTCAACTATAAGAATCTTGTTTATAGTAGTGGATTCCTTTGACATTTTTGAAAACTAGATCCTAATACCATATGATGGAATGGACCTGGATACCATTTTCATTAATATTTCATGGACGTTCTTTTGAAATTTTCTATTAACATTATCCATCAACTCTACCAAATTATATTCCAAGATTCCATCGATATGTTCCTAGGACATAATGATGATGAAATGGACTTCTATACCTTGGATATTTCCCTTCGTCATCTAAAACTGGATTACCTGTAATGGATGATGTGGATGATATACATTTGAAAACATGGAGTGGTTGTTGTGAATATTTTATATTTATTATAGAAATTGTTTGTATGGTTAATAGTTCTGAATTGTTAGACTATACATTACATCAAAGTATTATTAATTCTTATAGTTACCCTTGATTATGGGAACTTGACCACAATTTACAGGGATCCATGTTTTGATGGAAATGATCACAATTAATTTTTATTATTCCCATACCTATTATATTTCATAATATTTTTGTTTATATTATGTAGAATTGACTTGTTATAGACACCGTTGGTGGTGGCTTGCTGAGGGTTATCTCAAACCCAATTTGTGTCACTATTGGGTACCTAGAAATACATCATAGATTCTGGTAATGGAAATGTAAAGATAAAACTATTAGATTCATGGATTGTTTATTCTTTAGAATAAGGGGATAATATGACCAAGATGGGCCTTTGATTAAATTTTTAGGTAGTACTCATTGATATTTTTGTAAATTTGATATATCTAATATATTGGTTTCTTGTTTCCAGGTATTACATGACATTTTGTGCATAGACATGGCATGCTCATCATATTATATATAGAACTACTTATGGATTATTTATTATTACAATACACTAGATTCTTATCATTTATCTGAATTTGTATTATTCTTTTGGAATTGATTGATAGATGAAACTTTTGGGTTACACTCTAACACGAGGGAAAAGATTATCCATAGAAACACCCCTGGCCATCACTACTAGTCCGCAGACACTAGTGTATGGGGAGGAGAACTTGACGACATGTGACCCAATGGCTTGGGGAACCATTTAGTAGATCCCCGGTATGTACATTACGCCAAAGTAGTTCGGGTATTATGATACAATATCATCATTTATCAGGATTTTTTATGTATATTATTACTATAATTTAATATTATCACACATCCCTTATTGATTATAATTAATTTTCTGTGGATCTATTTTTTAAATTTATATATAAGTAATAGTATCATCTTTCCACTCTTTGGTACATCAATCAATTGAGACCATGTTTTAAAAAAACAATTTTTATCTCTTATTATGGATTAGAAACCTTTTTCATTAAAAACCATGTTTTATAAAAATGATTTCGATTTTTTACATTCTTCATTTTATTTTTTAATTAAATTTTTAAACTTGTTTATTTTAATTTGTTTTGAATTTAATTGTCATATCATTTTCCAAAAAATTATTGTTTGGATTTTATGAAAAAATGTGATTCGAATATTTGTTTCTATCCCAGATGACATGAATAGTGTCTCCCTCATTCATAACAACTTAATTTTTTCAAGATTCCATTATAATATTTCTAGGTTTTTTTTATAAGAAATTTGTCCTTAATATTTAAGAAATTTATTGTTCTTAAATAATTTATTTGAAAGTGAAAATTATTTTTAATGTTTATTATTTATTCAAAAGAGTATTTAAAATTGAAGGGATATTTTTTATATGAAATTAATTAATTGATTATTAAATATTGTTTATATGTTCTCAAGGTTATTTTCAGAGAAAAATGTTATGAAAATGATTTATGTTTTGAAAATTTATTTTTTATGTATTATTATTTTCCATATAAAATGTATTAAATGTTATCTCAAAATTATTCTACATCTATGATAAAAAAATTGATTTAACATATACATTACCTGAGGAATAATTTATGGATACCAATGTTATTCCTTCTCAAAATGGTTAATTTGTAGCATGAAATGATATTTATAAATCCCATTTCATTTTCCATGGGTTATACCGTGATAAAATTCTTATGAATTCTGCTTATTTTCTAATGGATTACACTATGATAAAATGATACATGGATTTTAATCAATTCTATTTTCAACTAGTTATGATATGATTTAATGTTTTTTAACTCATTTCCATTCATGGGTTATAATCATGTGGAAGAAAAATGGTGACATTAATTATACGAATGGTGGGACCAATATCTTTTCTTAATGCATTGGTTAATGATTTATATCTCATGAGATAGACATGTCTGATATAGGGATTGATCCTCCTTTAATTAGGGTCTTCTTCTAGTATTATGGTTTTGGGGGTGATCCATGACTATTATGATGGGTAGGGGAGTGAAGAAATTACATAATGATAGCCTCGGTAGTGAGGCTTGACTAATATGGAAATTATTTTATATGTTTATCTATAAACTACAATTCAATGAATTATGTTAATGTTAGGCACTCATGGATCATGTTATTTGATTTAGTTGTGATGATAACTTATGGAATAAAAATATAGGGGTTATTCCTTAATATTATGATATTTGACAGGGAAGGTATTGTTTTCATATGTTATTTTAAAAATCCATATGCTCATACTACGTTTACGCATTTCCATTGCTTACCCTTACTGATCAACACATCTCACCCTCTATTATTTTATATTTCACAGGTTATGAATAATGTATTTAATTAGTGTATGTTTGAGAATATAAAAAATTTAGAAGATCATTATGGGAGGCTTTGAAGATCATTCCTAATTTAAGAATAATGTGTTCCAATTTTATAATCACACATAACTATTACAATGTTTAAGAGTGTGGTTGTGTAATCTAATGAATATTCTTCTAAAAATATATTATATCCATGTTTGAAAATATTGGATTTTAATAATTAGTATTAGTATTAATGGAATGATCTTATATATGGGAATTTGAAAGCAGAATCATTTTATGAAGCATGGCTCTCTGCCCAATGGATTATTAAGGAAATAGATAACACTAGGGATATTGGCATTTACCATATTTGTGGTGTAGTATCCCATGTAGTTCCATAGTAGGATTCAATTATAGTCCACTAGAAATAATTTCATACAACTATAGTTGGTATCATTTGAATGGTTTAATTAATATTTGGAAACTATGATTAGAATTCATTTGTGAGATCCATAGGTATATTTCTATGTATATGTATAGAGATGTATCTAAGAATATTTTTAAGGATAAATTAGAGTATTAGAAAATCTATTGGAATTTTGGAAAAGTTTTTACTAATGGATATAAAATATTACATCCCTAAAAAGATATTACAATTGGATTTAGATCTATAATAGATGTACATGAAGGTAATAACACTTAAACTTTTGAATTTATCTGGACTTGATCATCACCTATAGCATAGAAATGGGCCTTCATGTATACCTTGTATGACACACCAAAGAGATATTATTTTGAGATAAAAAATCATTAAGAACAATAATTAGTTATTTCAATATATGATGATTATGGATGGTATAGGTTAAGCCTATAGTATAGTAGAATTAGAATAATCTATAATGATTTAGAAATACTATATATGATTTTTTCATAATTATGAGGTCTTAAACTATGATTATTCATTATCACACAATAATTTTTTGTTTTAGTTAATGGGAGGAACTGGAATAAATAGGTAAGTATTGAATGTGAAGGAAAATATTATTATGAGTAAACAAATGAGTTGATTACTGGAGTGAAGGATTTTGTTACTACGCCTAACATGTTTTTTATAATGCATGATTAATAACATGCACATTAACATAATGTTGGACTCACCATAGATGATAATCATATAGTTTTTTTGATCATTAGGCTAGTATATATGAATAAAGAATTAATTTTTGTACTTACATATCAATAATGTAGGAAGAACACATCAATAGAATTTCTCAAATGAATGAGACTTTGGTTTGGGTGCGAAAAAAGGACACAGAAAAAGTAATTTCATATAAAAAATGAAATGTTTTGATAACATAATGGAAGAGAATAATGATCTTCTTATGGTATCATCGACTATTGAATTTTTTAACTTTGGAAATTATTTTTATTATATTAATATATGTCCCTGGGGTAATGCTCATGAAAATTATAAACATGGTTATATGAGTAATGGTTTTTTGTTGATGATGATAAGACTACAAATGAAATATAAAAGGAAAGAATTATAAAAAAATATGATGATGAATACTAGTTGATGTATTAAGTATTAATTGTATTTATTTACACACACACACACATATATACATGAATTCAAGAATTATGTTATATAAATAATTAAATATATAAGGATTGTTGTGTAAACATTTTTCATAATGTATTTTAATGGATATTATGAATGGTACTCATAAACTAGAATATTTATTTTAATAAAATGTTATATTTTAAGAAAATTTCATCACTGAGGGATTTCACACAATAATATGTTTATGATGTTCATAAATTGGTGTTTATTTTGGGAAAATAGTTGCTCGATATGGATAATGTAAATTGGATATTACTGATTATCATCAAAATGAATAATTATTTGTGGACAATGTGGTTTATGTTATCATTGATGTAGCTCATAAAATTATGGGATTTATGGAATATATTTAATATTATGTGGTTTTATATTTTTAAAAAGGAATATTTTATGTTTTCAATTAGGTTTTATAGTAATTCAGGTTATTACCATGTTTCATGAGAATACATGATGAATGTGTTCACAAGCATGGTATGAAAATATATCAAGCTAGTTCATGTTTCATAGGGGATTATTATAAAGATTATTTTTCGAAATTTTGTGACGTTATTTTTATATATTATATTTTTTATGGTTTATATGTTTAACTATTTATGTAACGATATATGTTAGACCATGGTTGTGGGTTAATATATTAATGTATTACTTAAATATATAGAGATTTATTCATATTGGTTAACATATACAAACTATTTGTAGTGATGAAAACTAAAGATAGAAATAATTAATAATCAATATATTTATGGATATTCTATATTATTTAGTGAATCATGCATAAACAATTCACCATAATTTATTCGAGTAATAGATTATGTGGAAACTGGTCAAGGAACAACCAAAGTGTGAGAATCTGCATAAGAAATATAATTAAATGAATTAAATATATCATCATGTAAAAGATATTAAAATTTATGAAATGGATCTACAATTGTTTTAATGTTATTATCATTTTTTATGATATTGATAACCTATTCCACACCTCATTGGTTAGTTTTTTTGTGGTCGTTAACCTTCTTGGGATCTCACACTTTCTTGTGATCAATGATCTTTATCACATTGTATAATTATTTAAGATTTAAATCAATCTTCAATTCATAACTATATTCTCATATTTGTAATCATAGATAACCGTTTCTTTAGGTAAACATTATGTTTCAATCATTTGTTTTTAAGGAATGTTTCAGTTTTTATGTTTATAATGTGTGTTTCTGTGAAATAATTTTCAAAATAAAATCCTTTAATGAGAAAGAACCATTTTGTGAGATAAATTATAATTAAGGGTGGTATAATGTAACTTATTGAGATATCATGAAATATTTTTTCGGGAATTTAATTTATAATCTTATATAGAATGTGTTACCGACAACAAAATGTTTCTTCGTTAGGGTGCATGACAGGCGCCATTGAGTTTCATCAAACCCTGAAACAATATTATTGGAAATATGATCATTAAAAACATGGTATTAAGAAGAATATTATGAATAGTATTATACACATGATAAAGTATACATTTAAATTTCATAATCACTATAAAATTATTTCTAAATTAATAGTAAACAATTAAACAATTTTCAGTAAAGTGATTATATTCATCAAAAATAAATATGATTAATTTTTATGTGAAATTATTTTAGATATTATAGAAAAATTAATTTATTATATTATAATAATATTTCAAATAATGAAATCTAAATTAACATATTTTTAGTTTTTTGAATTTTTTGTAAAAATATTGATTTTTTAGTTAATAGTGAAAATATCAATTTTTTAAATCATATCATTTAATTTCAATTAATTATTTAGTATAAATTCCCAATGATGTTCTGATGTAACATTGGAAATTTTTATTAAAATATAACCAACTTAATTTGTCTTCAATTAATTATATAATTGGTTTCACTGTAAAATCATTTTTTTATTAAAATTTTTTTTTTCTGAAAACTATTTATAGTGTATAGTGTTTCTTCCTTTTAATAAATTAATATAATACATATTGAAGAATTTTTTTAATTGAAAATAAAAATAAATTACATAGAGATATATTTAAATTTATATTTACACATGTATTATTATTATATAGAGAGTTGATATGAAATATTATTTTTCGTGAAACATATACACTTTTTGAAAATACTCTTTTCCATTCTGTATGTTGGTTTTTTTTTAAATTTAAAATTTTCTACATTGATAAAATTTATTTGAAAAAACAATATTCATTTTTTATATCATCCTGTAATATTTTATTGGTTTGAATGGTTGTGTTTTTTTGAAAAGATTTTTTTTTGATTAATAGTGGAAAATACATAATTTTATTTGATAATATCATTTTCATTTGAATTATATATAATATTGAAATAGAGTTCAAATTATTTTCCAAGAAAAATAATTTCAATAATTTTTCAACAAATCCAATTTATTTCTTGGGAATTAATTTCATATTGAAATGAGATATAAAATCTTTTCAAACTTTTTAACATTTTCTATTTGAATAAATGATTTCTGATCATGTATGTAAGATTAATTATGAATAAAAATATTTAAATTATGGTAATTTAATTTGAAAAAAATGGATTTAATATTCTGAAAAATAATTATATATTATAATTTGTTTGACTAATTTTTTACAACAGTGGATATTAAATGTAGAAAAAATCAATTACGTTTTTATGCTAAAAATGGTGTACCAATTGTTAAACATAAACTATAAGAGATAAAATGAACTTTATTTTTTATGAAATATATTATATATCTATATTTTAACCCTATCAAGATTTAATGACATGAATAATTTATTTTTATTCATTGGTGCATGATAAAAACACAGTTTCAACATTTTCATTTCAAAAACATAAAAGTGTGTTACTCACATCAATTATAAATTGACACATACTCTCCTCTCTTCCTGAAAACATCAAACACGTTTGGATATGAAAATACAAACCAAAATACCTTAAAAAATTCCCTCATCTCATCTGAGAATCCTATTTTTGGTGTAAATCCAACCTAGTAATGATTTTCATGCAAACATAATGAGGATACCTGAAGAGGAGGAGGTTCTAATGAGTATGTAGGATGTTAGGACTTATGGTATGTAATTTCTAGTATGTCTTTTCTTTCTAGGTAACATATTAAAATTCACCACCTGTTTTGTTTTTGTAGTGTATATACTGCATGTTTTACAATTCATATAATGAATCTAATTTTTTTTATGATATTTTATGTTTCAGTTAATTTTATTCTTTCATGGGTCTTATGATTCAATGTTACCAAAGTTGAAAGAGTTTTATGAGACAATATCATCATTTATTTGGATTTTTTCTATTTATGCATGTGATGATTGAATGTTACGATACATTTCTCATGAATTATGCTGATTTTTTTCATCTAGTTAGTCATGATAGTTTTTTTGTAATATTACCATTTTTCACTCTTTGGTACACAACATAATTGGAAAATTTATATCAAAAACAATAAAATGTATTTTTTATATGGTCTAAAATATTTTTTATTCCTAATCCATGTCTTCTAAATAAAATTTCACTATAAATTTACATTCCTTGAATTATTTATAAAAGAAATATCAATTAAATTTTTACTTTTCTAAAATCATTTGGAAAGTGGTATTAGTGTCGTTTTCTAAACAACTCCCTTTCATAATGTCATGAAAAGGTTAAAAAAATTATTATTTTTAACATTATTGACATGAAAAAGATTTCCCACTATCTTGACTAATCAAGGATTTCCTGAATCCTTTATAATATTTTAAAGTTCATTTCAATGAAATATATTTCCCTAGTAATTGGGATATTTTGTGATTTTAAATAAATCATTTCGATCTGAAAAGGATTTTGAATTATTTTTAACATTTAAAATTTTTTTTAAAAAAAGAAAAGATATTTTCCTAAAAAAAATATTAAATTATTTTAATGAATAATTTATATGATTCATAGTATTTTTTAATGAATTTATTTTGGAAATTTTATATGTAATAAAATTTTATTATCGATGAAATTTTATTTTCCTTATGAATAAATTTAAATGATATTTCAATACAATTTTCAATCTAAGAGGAAATAATTTATTAGAAACTATTGTTTACTATGGATCTGATCCAAGGATACGATTTTAATTCTTCATTTGAATATTTTAATTTTATGATGACATGATTTTTAGGAATCCTGTTTCATTTTCCATGGAGTAGACTGTGAAAGAATTACAATGAAACCAACATATTTTCCCACAAGTAATTCTATGATGTAATGATTAAATAATTATCAAGCCTATAAATTTTTTACAGGTAATTATATTATGAAATTTTAGTGAAACCCATTTCATTTCTTGGGTTTTTATGTGTTCATTTTTATTATCATAAGGAACACAAATGTTTGGGTTTAATTATGAAATTATTTTGACCTATATATCCATATAATTAATTAGTTAATGATTTATATATCTTGAGATAAATAGGAAAAGAATAGGGAGTGAATGGAGATCAATAATGTACTTTGTATGCTATGATGATTTTGGAGTGAAAATTTCCTACTATGATGGTTTAGTGAGTAAACCAATTCTGTAATGTTATCCTTTGATGTGTTCCTTTTCTAATATATTAATAACTTTCTATTATTTTTTGTATGTTGCAATTACATGTCTTATGATAATGCTATACATTTATGGCTAATGTTCTTTGATTTCATAATTATTAGTGTATAATGAAATTCCAATCAGTGTGTCATGAATCGGGATTCTAATTTTTGATATGAAACACATGATATTCATATGTTGGGGTCATACCATTATTCTCATTCTATGATTCTATATTTCCCTTTTTTACCCTTAATGATCACATGAGATCACTCTTTCTTAGGCTTCCTTTCTCCAGGTAATAATGAATGGTTTCATGTATGGTATTATAGAGAATATTACTAAAGGGGGATATTGTTATGAGATATAATTTGAGTCATTCTAAAAATAATAATATTAAATTTCATGTGTCCTATGAAACTAAAATATTGTGGTCCTCATAGTGTATGTTTGTGTATCATAATGTATATTCTCTAAGAAGATGTAATACCTCTGTATAAGAATCCTGGGTCTCTATAATCACTATCAATGAAACTTTTTCCCCATCACACATTGAAGACTTGTTCGAAAGAAATTATATAGAGTTGAATATTTTTCCAAAATTGATATTCAATCTCGAAATCATCAATTTATGGTAAAAAAGGTGGGTATACCCAAGACATCATTTCAAACATTGAATTTATAGTCATGGGATTTGGTCATACAAATTCCATTTTTATCTACATAATTATAATGTATAAAGTATTTATATATTATCTTTACCAATTTTTGGTAGTCTTTATAGAATATATTATTATATATTAATAGAATACAGATGATCATAAAAATAAAAAGATGATTTTTATAAATACCCTAATAAATGATAAGTGATATAAAACATTTACTATATATTAATTTTTTCATTGTAATGTTTAATTTTTTGGTCACATAATCACAACTGAGGGTATATTAATAGTCCATTTGATGAAGATGTTATTAAGCATTTGGCCAGAACAACCATTGTGACTGATATCCATTGTTTTCATTGTTGAGAAGGATATTATCAATTCATTATGGAAAAACTTTCATAGATGTTGAATATAATCAGCATGTTAACTTTAAATTCAAGTAAATTACTTTGGATGGATGAATTCAAGAATTATTTTAAGGATAAGAGAATTATATTTAGTGAACCAATATTTAACCTAACATGAAATGGAGGAGACTTTTAATATATATAGATGAATCAAGTATGTGTCTGAGAAACATCCTATTATAGGATGATGTGGGTATAGACTTTGCATCATGAAAATTAATGAAGCATGAGATAAATTATCCTACAATTTATTTAGAGTTAGGTGTGGTAATTTTTGAATTAAAGCTATCGAGGAACTATCTCTATAATGAATGGTGTGAAATATATAATGATTATAAATTTATACCATATATTTTCACTAAAAAATGATAATAATGTCACAAAAAATATGGTTGGATTTGATTAATGATTACAACTACTCAATACATTACCTCTATGTGAAATAAAACAAGTTGAAAAATTATTTCAGATGAATGGTTCATGATATCTTATTATGATGAGGGTTCTAAGGGATCCGATATTTCTAAAGTTCAAATTTATGGATCATGAAATATTGATGGAATGGGAGAAATATTATCTTTCACAATTGATTGTTGTTCCATATATTAAATTATTTAATTAAGTGTAACATAAGGATGATGTAGAACTAAAAAGAATTTGATAATTTTTCCAGAAAATATCCCTGATTTTTATGGAATAATATGGTTCAAATACTCTGTATGTGTTTCTTATATAGTAGATTTATAAATGTAGACTATATATTACAATCAGAGTTATTCATTATCTATTCATCCTTAATGTGTAACTGTTCATTGTGGTTTAAATATTATTTATTTTGGGGAGGTATGGAGAGAGATATTGTAGAGTATATTTCCCGCTTCTTGATATATTAGCAATTTAAAGATGCCAGATAGAAGTAAATGGGGATGTTACAACCATTTCCTACTATAGAATATAAATTAGAAAACCTAAAAATGGATTTTTTTCATCAGACTCCCAAAAACATCTAATTGGAAAAAAAGATATTTGGGGTTTATTAAATCTATTTACAAATTCAACACACATCATCTTCATTAGATAACGTTTCCATCGTGTTCAACATACAAGACTATATATTATTGACATTTTAATTTGTCATGGTGTACCGCTATAAACTATATCCAATTGGGATATGAAGTATGAAATATATTTTTGGATAAGTCTTTATTAGGCTCTTCATATAGTGTTAAATTTCATTATTTCTAAGCATCATTAGGAATATCTACATTTTAAATAGAATGTTCAATCTCCTAAAATCATTTTGAGATGTTATTAAATTTGTTTTAAATTTTTTTGGATCAAAACATTCCATTGAATAATTTTCAAAATAATAACAGTTAGCATATAGTTTATGTAAATCATTATACTGCCCTCTATTAATGAATATGATGAAGTTCAACATATTGGAAGAAACAAGGTGATTAAAAGATTTTATGACCTAATGTAGATGGGCAAATAGATGAGAACGTTAAATCAATTCAATATCAAATATGATCAGATCAGAGATGAAAAATAGTTTTGTTGAATATCATCAGAGAAATATAGAGTTTTAAATAGTTGATAAAGTATTTTTATGAATATCACCCAAGAATAAGGTGATGAGGTTTGGAACGAAGGGAAATGTAACACCCGAGACTTTTATGTTATATAAATCATCAAAGGAATCTTTTTCTACACAACACTTGCTTGGCTTGCTTTACACGCAATCGCGACCTTCCTCGATAGCTTGCGTCGTACGCAATACCGAGTTTCACTAAACAACAATATGCTATTAAAACTAGCCGTTATGAATAGTAATAACCACTTTTTGAAATTTGGTAAATTTTATTTTTCAAAATGGACTTCATTTTTGGACTCAGAATATCGAAATTAGCCTAGGGTGAAATTTTGGTATTTTTCTGAAAACTTTCAATTTTTGATAAATAGTGAAACCACTAAGTGGTAGGTTAAAAACTGAATTTTGCATAAAACTTAATTTTACCGCTTCTGTGAATGGAATTTCAAAAATCCGAGAGACATGGTTAATATCAAGGACTAAAATGTGGTTCAATGAGATGAAAATAATTTTTTGGTGAATAGTAACTTTTTACTATTTTTACCGCGGTTAATAGTAAATAGGGTAACTAAGGGTAAATATGATATTAATATTACCCTAACACATGTCCTAATTCTATTGGACAAGTGTAATTCGACCGAAAACAAACTTAGGAATAAAATATGACCATTTAGGCCCACTTGGATTAGATTAGGACATTTATTATTAATTTATTTAAAGAAGGGTTAAAATAGTTAAAATCAAAGTTTAATAAGTCAATCATTTTTAATATAGGGTTATACATAAGATAAATTCGATTGTAAATATTCATTAGAAAGCTAACAAGATTTCCTACATGATGGTATTTTATTTGTAATTTTTAGACATCAAATAATCTAATTTATTTATGACACAAAGATGATGCAGTAATTATCTTATTAATGAAATATTGACAAAATTGATAATATAAATACCAAAATAAATGTAATTTGAGACTTTTTATGAATTCCACTAATTTTATAGGTTACTATGATATATTATTATTGATTTAATCAACTTGGTTCGAACATATAATTCTGTTATGACTTTCACAAAAATCATATATCAAATAGTGTCAAAATTGACACAAAATAGTTTTTAAATCAAATATTATATTATTAATTGTTATTTTATTCCTAAAAATATAAGGTTCGGCCAAATGACTTAGATAAGGATATATATATTAATAATAAACAATTTGGGGTTCGTTTGGCATGTTATAGTAAGTGTATTAACCATATAGTGAAAGAAAACAAAAAGACACGGTAAAAGTTAAATTAATTAACTTAGAGTTAAATCTAATTGATAAGGTTAAAACAATACCCTAAACTTGTCTAAATCCTATTGGTTGATAGGATTTCGACCCATCCCCACTTTAGCTTCGAAATAAGACCCTTTTGAACCATTATAAACCGATTTTGACTTTAATATAAAATAATATTTTGAGATATTCCTAAGGTGCCCCTCTCCTCCCTTATAAAAGGGCACCTCCTCCCCCTCCTCCTCACACCAATTTGAGCACTCAAGCTCGGCCAACCCCTGACATTTTCCCTTCTCCACTTCCCTAGAATAATCCTAGAGGTCCTGGTCTTCTCCAAAGACCAATCTTAGTTCTTTAAGTGGAGGATTCAAAAAGGCGTTCCAAAGAAGAGGTAATATCCATTACCGATCTTTTCAATTTCTTTCTTCTTCAACTTCTTCTTCTTTAGTTGTTTCATGAAAAAGTAATAACATCAGTATTAATTACATACTGATATGTTATTATAAATATGAAACAACCCTAATTCACATTCTATCCATCCTACGGAAAAATGAAATCACCGCGCGTGCGTACGTACGGAATACCGTCTCCACGCCGTGGTGTAATCTATTTTCCACCATCACCTTACAAGGATGGGTATAATGGTGTAATCAGTAACTATATATGATTATTATTAAGTAATATTGATACTGAAATAATATATATATATACTCCAATACAATTCCACGATCATAGGAACGATATCATCACTCGTGCGTACGTACGGAATACCGTCTCCACGATGTGATGCGACTCGTTCTACATGATCTTCATTTCATAATGATTATATAAATGAATTGAATGAATGAATATGGTATATACTACACTAATACCATTCTGGAAATGAATTATCTATAACCTAAAGATAAGAATAAGAATTTATTCGACAAAACACGCATAAGAACAAAAAGTTATAAAGACCCGAGTAACAAGTAACAATGAAATATTACTAACAAGAAGCTAATAATATGACCATATATGATCTCATATCAATATGTATGATTCTGGAATAAGTCAGTAACATTATTTAAACCATTATACAGGAGCTTCGGACACGAACAAAGCAAATCGGACCTAAGGTAAGGGAAATATCACAATCTCATTTTTATCCGAGATTGTTTATTCGTAAGTATTTACTGGGGTGTATTTTATCATCCACATCCATGTTTCATAAATATGTAATATTATTTCCATCCACCTACAATTGTTTAAATCCATTTTTACCCTTCGGTGAGTTTTTAGTAAAAGAAATGAAAGGAATATTTTGTCGTTTTTCGTACGAGGTACTTTTTGACTTTTCCGACAAAAGAACGAGAAGAATGTTTTTTTAACTTATACGGCATGAATGGATTTTTAAAACATTACTTCAAAGAAGCTTCCTTTACAAGTTTTCAAGTTTATTTTTAATCAAATTCTTTTATTTTAAAGTTGTATGACATGTTATGAAAGGAAAAATGTTTTTGAAGAAGAAAGGATATTTTCCTCAAGAATTCAATTCAAGTGTTTTATCAAAATTATTTTCCATCTAAGATAATAAAGGGTTCTGTTTCTATCCATATTTTTACATTGGTTTGACTATGTTGTGATGGAATTATGTTTATGAATTCCTTTATCATATATGAATTGATTTATGATGTCATGATGTTTCAAGAATCCCATTTTTGTTATATGTGTTATGCGATGATGTATGTTTTATGATTATGTGGCACACATAAGAAAGGATTCATTATAAGATGGGTGGGACCTATATCTCCCTCCAATGCATTGGGTAATGATTTTATATCTCATGAGATAGACATGGCTGGAACGGAAGGTTATTTCGGTTCAGTGATACAGGACTGAAACGAGGAGTGAACTCGGTTCAGAAAGGGACTTTGTCCACTAAGATAGTCTTGGCAATGAGTCATGACTAACAAGAAATGATTTTCCATGATTATGTGTGCATGCCACAAAGATTCAAGTTTTATGTTATGATTATGGGGATCTCATTTTCACTTCTATGATTTATTCCATGTTAAGATCTTATGATCTCTTTTGCAGGTTTTAATTTTCAAAAAGATATGATATGATTTTTATTTCCTTTATTTGCCCTTGCTGAGCATTTGAGCTCACCCTTTTATGTTTTCTTTTCCGCAGTCCAGGAAGATGGATATTAAGTAGAATATGCTAAAAGGGACCCTAGATATGATGAAATAAATGGGAGACACTGTAGAAGATTTATGAACCAGTTGTTTATGTTTCCCAGTTTCTAAAGACACTATACCTATACGGTCCTTTGTGGTTTTGTCATATGTTGTAATAAGTGTGATTCAATTTTGAAGTATTAACAATGTATGTAAAGTGTGGGTCGTTACAGTTTGTATCAGAGGAAAGATATAGTCAACCTTTGGAAACTAGGATGTGAAAGCCTTAGTAAGAACCCTAAGGATAAGTCTAAGCATAGAACACAATCTTAGAAATGGCCATGAATAACCTAGGATAAGACCAAAAGCATGAAAATTTTATTCTTGAATTATGTGGTTTCCTATTATAATTAGTGTTGCTCACACTATTCTTCTTGGTTTTAGTCAATGGCTGGAACCCGAAGGAACCGTGTTAATGCGGAATGCGATGGGAAATGCAATGATTGTACCCCTGAGCAACCAAACGATATGGGAGCTGGAATGCAAAATCTTGTAGCCATGCTCACACAACTTTCTCAAGCTATGAATCATGCAGGATTTCCAAACGAACAAAGGAGGGAGCAACATTCTGTTGAATCCTTCATGAGGCAGCGTCCACCATCTTTCAGCGGGTCTACTGATCCATTAGTTGCTGAACAATGGATTAGTACTACTGAAAAGATATTTTCAGTTCTTCAATGTTCTGAGCATGATAAAGTCATCCTAGCAGTGTATCGTTTGGAAGGAGATGCTGATCAATGGTGGAATCTTGTTAAGAATACAAGGCAAAGGGATGAAATTGAGTCTATGGAATGGGACGAGTTCAAGAACTTATTTTTCAATAAGTACTTCCCTCGTATTCTCCGAACAAAGATGGAGAAAGAGTTCCTTGAACTGAAGCAAAGGGATGATGAATCTGTTGGTACCTATGAAGCAAATTTTACCAGACTTGCAAGGTACGCTTCTGGTATTATTATCCAACCTGAGAGTAAGATCGATCGATTCTTTAGTGGATTAAAACCAAGTCTTCTAAGGGCGTTAGCCATAAGGGACTTCAATAGCTACGAGGAAATCGTTCGATGTGCTCTCAAAGTCGAGATGGAGATTGGAGTAACCCATCAGTCACATGGGTTTGATAAGAAGAGGAAGATGGAATTCAAAGAAAAATCTAAAGATCACACGGAAAAGAAGATGAACTTTCCCTTATGCTCAAAGTGTGGAAAGAAACATGGAGGGAGTTGTCTTAAAGGGACAAGTAAATGTTTTAAATGTGGAAAGGAAGGTCATCAGGCATTTGAATGCCGTGATAATGGGAAGAAGATGTCTAATGATGCAAACAAAGGAAGGGATACACATAATGAACCTGCTACACTTCAATGTTTCAAGTGCAAGGAGATGGGGCATTATGCCAATCAATGCCCAAATCCAAGGGTTGATGATGATGGTCGACGTCAACAAACTCTTAAGGCTAAAGAAAAAGGAAAGTCACATGCAATTTCTATCAGCGATGTGGAGTACGATAACGATGTGGTGAAAGGTACACTTACCATCCACTCTAAAGTAGCAAATGTTTTATTTGATTCTGGATCCACCCACTCTTTTATTTCTGAAAAATTTTCTAAGGGTATCACCGTATTACCTCAACAATTAGATGTTGAGTTAGCTGTGACAACACCTAATGGCACATCAATCGCATCAGAAGTTTATAATTCTTCTCCGATCGAAGTTTGTGGGAAAGTGCTTCCTTCAAATCTTGTGATCCTTCCTTTAGTGGAATTTGATGTGATTCTTGGCATGGATTGGCTTTCTCTACATGGATCTCATATCAATTGCCAAAGAAGGGAAGTCACATTTCATATTCCAGATCAACCTACAATCGTCTATCAATGCAAGGATGAACATAACCTTCCAGTGGAAATTTCTTCCATATTATGGGTATTGATTCCACTAAATGAAGGTTATTTATCTCAAATAGTTGGTGAGAAACTCACGATTAAGAATATGCCCATTGTACGGGAGTTTGATGATGTCTTTCCGGAGGAATTACCGGGTCTTCCACCAAATCGTGAAGTTGAGTTTTCAATAGAACTCGTACCGGGTGCTTTGCCTATTTCAAAGACACCTTATAGAATGGCCCCAATTGAGTTGCAGGAATTGAAGAAGCAACTCCAAGAGAATCTTGATAAGGGATTCATACGCCCTAGTGCGTCACCTTGGGGAGCACCTGTTCTATTTGTTAAGAAGAAAGATGGATCAATGAGACTCTGCATTGATTATCGAGAACTTAACAAGATCACTATCAAGAACAAATATCCTCTCCCACGCATTGATGACTTATTTGACCAACTACGCGGAGCTCAATACTTTTCCAAGATTGATCTTCATTCAGGGTATCATCAATTAAGGGTCAAAAGGGAGGATATACCAATGACGGCTTTCCGTACAAGGTATGGACACTATGAATTTATAGTGATTCCATTTGGTCTTACTAATGCCCCTGCTATCTTCATGGATCTAATGAATAGAGTCTTTAGAGACTATCTTGATCAATTTGTGGTAGTCTTTATAGACGATATTCTTGTCTATTCAAAGAGCAAGGAAGAGCATGAAGATCACTTGAGAATTATATTGAAGACCCAGAGAAAAGAGAAGCTTTATGCCAAATTTACCAAGTGTGAATTTTGGCTTCAAAAAGTTGCATTTTTGGGTCATATAATCTCAAAAGAGGGGATATCTGTGGATCCAGCAAAAACAGAGGTTATCGAAAGATGGTCAAGACCAACAACAGTAACTGAGATCCGAAGTTTTCTTGGTTTGGCTGGATATTATCGACGTTTTGTAAAAGATTTTTCACGATTATCTAATCCACTCACCATGTTGACTCGGAAAGGAGTTAAGTTTGTCTGGACAGAGGAATGTGAAGAGAATTTCAAGGAGTTGAAAAGAAGGTTATCCAGTGCACCTGTGCTCACACTGCCTTGTAGTGGAGAAAGGTTTGTGATCTATAGTGATGCATCCAAGAAGGGATTGGGGTGTGTTCTTATGCAAAATGATATGGTGATAGCTTATGCCTCACGACAGTTGAAAATCCATGAGCAAAATTACCCAACACATGATTTGGAGTTGGCTGCGGTAATCATTGCATTAAAGATTTGGAGGCATTACCTTTATGGTGAAAGGTGTGATATTTATACTGATCATAAAAGTTTAAAGTATATTTTCACACAAAAGGAGATGAATATGCGCCAAAGAAGATGGTTGGAGCTGATTAAGGATTATGACTGCTCAATCCATTACCACCCTGGGAAAGCAAACAAGGTGGCAGATGCATTAAGTCGACAAGACCATGCTAGTTTATCCATGATGAGGATCACAAAAGATCCAATATTTATGGATTTACAAAGGATGGATCTTGGAATTACAATGGAAGGGGAAAAATCTTATCTTTCTCAAATGAATGTTCAACCATCTATACATGTGAAGATTAAAGAGGCACAGAAAGAAGATGTCGAGTTACAAAAGAAGGTGAGAAATGTTCCTGAATTCAACCTTGATTGTGATGGGATAATAAAGTTCAGGAATCGGGTTTGTGTTCCTCCCATCCCCGAATTAAAGAAAGAGCTGCTGGATGAGGCTCATAGTTCTTCATTCTCTATTCATCCTGGAAGCACGAAGATGTATAGGGACCTGAAAGAGTACTTCTGGTGGGATGGCATGAAAAGAGATGTTGCTGAATATGTCTCTCGATGCTTGGTTTGTCAACAAGTTAAAGCTGAGAGACAGAAGTCTAAGGGGATGTTACAACCATTACCCATACCCGAATGGAAATTGGAAAACATCACTATGGACTTTGTCACAGGACTTCCTAAAACATCCAAAGGCAATAATGCTATCTGGGTCATAGTTGATCATCTTACAAAGTCTGCACACTTCATTGCTATTAGAGAGGATTTCTCTCTAGATCAGCATGCCAGGATATATGTAAAGGAAGTGGTAAGATTGCATGGAGTACCACTTTCTATTATATCTGATCGAGATCCGAGATTTACCTCGAAGTTTTGGCGAAGTCTTCAGCATACTCTAGATACAGAGTTGAGTTTCAGCACTGCTTATCATCCCCAGACAGACGGTCAGTCTGAGAGAACAATTCAAACCCTAGAAGATATGTTGAGAGCTTTCTCTATGGATTTCAAAGGAGGTTGGGATCAACACCTACCTTTGGTGGAATTTTCTTATAATAATAGCTTTCACTCCAGTATTCAGATGGCTCCTTATGAAGCTCTCTATGGAAAGAAATGCAGGACTCCAACTTGCTGGGATGAAGTTGGGGAAAGAAAGCTATTAGGACCTGATCTCGTTGATGAAATGGCAGAAAAGGTCAGATCTATTCAACAACACATAAGAGCAGCTCAGAGTCGACAGAAAAGTTATGCCGACAACCGAAGAAAAGACCTAGAGTTTGAAGTGGGTGATAAAGTGTTCTTACGAATATCTCCCTGGAAGAGGGTTATGAGATTTGGAAAGAAGGGGAAGTTGAGCCCTAGATATATCGGTCCTTTTGAAATACTGGATCGTGTTGGGAAGGTAGCTTACCGATTGGCGCTTCCACCGAATCTCTCTCAAGTTCACGATGTGTTCCATGTATCTCTCCTGAGAAAGTACATACCAGATCCTTCACATGTACTCAGCTCAGAAGTTGTACCGCTGGAGCAAGATCTTTCTTATGAAGAACAGCCGATAGAGATTCTGGATCGTAGCGAAAAAGTCCTACGAAACAAGACCACTCGCTTGGTGAAAGTTTTATGGAGAAACCACCAACTTGAAGAAGCTACATGGGAGCTTGAGGATATGATGAGGGAGAAGTATCCTCATTTTTTTGTTGCAAAGTGACGAATTTCGAGGGCGGAATTCTTTTTAAGGGGGGTAGAATGTAACACCCGAGACTTTTATGTTATATAAATCATCAAAGGAATCTTTTTCTACACAACACTTGCTTGGCTTGCTTTACACGCAATCGCGACCTTCCTCGATAGCTTGCGTCGTACGCAATACCGAGTTTCACTAAACAACAATATGCTATTAAAACTAGCCGTTATGAATAGTAATAACCACTTTTTGAAATTTTATAAATTTTATTTTTCAAAATGGACTTCATTTTTGCACTCAGAATATCGAAATTAGCCTAGGGTGAAATTTTGGTATTTTTTTGAAAACTTTCAATTTTTGATGAATAGTGAAACCACTAAGTGGTGGGTTAAAAACTGAATTTTGCATAAAACTTAATTTTACCGCTTCTGTGAATGGAATTTCAAAAATCCGAGAGACACGGTTAATATCAAGGACTAAAATGTGGTTCAATGAGATGAAAATAATTTTTTGGTGAATAGTAACTTTTTACTATTTTTACCGCGGTTAATAGTAAATAGGGTAACTAAGGGTAAATATGATATTAATATTACCCTAACACATGTCCTAATTCTATTGGACAAGTGTAATTTGACCAAAAACAAACTTAGGAATAAAATATGACCATTTAGGCCCACTTGGATTAGATTAGGACATTTATTATTAATTTATTTAAAGAAGGGTTAAAATAGTTAAAATCAAAGTTTAATAAGTAAATAATTTTTAATATAGGGTTATACATAAGATAAATTCGATTGTAAATATTCATTAGAAAGCTAAAAAGATTTCCTACATGATGGTATTTTATTTGTAATTTTTAGACATCAAATAATTTAATTTATTTATGACACAAAGATGATGCAGTAATTATCTTATTAATGAAATATTGACAAAATTGATAATATAAATACAAAAATAAATGTAATTTGAGACTTTTTATGAATTACACTAATTTTATAGGTTACTATGATATATTAGTATTGATTTAATCAACTTGGTTCGAACATATAATTCTGTTATGACTTTCACAAAAATCATATATCAAATAGTGTCAAAATTGACACAAAATAGTTTTTAAATCAAATATTATATTATTAATTGTTATTTTATTCCTAAAAATCTAAGGTTCGGCCAAATGACTTAGATAAGGATATATATATTAATAATAAACAATTTGGGGTTCGTTTGGAATGTTATAGTAAGTGTATTAACCATATAGTGAAAGAAAACAAAAAGACACGGTAAAAGTTAAATTAATTAACTTAGAGTTAAATCTAATTGATAAGGTTAAAATAATACCCTAAACTTGTCTAAATCCTATTGGTTGATAGGAGTTCGACCCATCCCCACTTTAGCTTCGAAATAAGACCCTTTGAAATCATTATAAACCGATTTTGACTTTAATATAAAATAATATTTTGAGATATTCCTAAGGTGCCCCTCTCCTCCCTTATAAAAGGGCACCTCCTCCCCCTCCTCCTCACACCAATTTGAGCACTCAAGCTCGGCCAACCCCTGCCATTTTCCCTTCTACACTTCCCTAGAATAATCCTAGAGGTCCTTGTCTTCTCTAAAGACCAATCTTAGTTCCTTAAGTGGAGGATTCAAAAAGGCGTTCCAAAGAAGAGGTAATATCCATTACCGATCTTTTCAATTTCTTTCTTCTTCAACTTCTTCTTATTTAGTTGTTTCATGATAAAGTAATAACATCAGTATTACTTACATACTGATATGTTATTATAAATATGAAACAACCCTAATTCACCTTCTATCCATCCTACGGAAAAATGAAATCACCGCGCGTGCGTACGTACGGAATACCGTCTCCACGCCGTGGTGTAATCTATTTTCCACCATCACCTTACAAGGATGGGTATAATGGTGTAATCAGTGACTATATATGATTATTATTAAGTAATATTGATACTTAAATAATATATATATATACTCCAATACAATTCCACGATCATAGGAACGATATCATCACTCGTGCGTACGTACGGAATACCGTCTCCACGATGTGATGCGACTCGTTCTACATGATCTTCATTTCATAATGATTATATAAATGAATTGAATGAATGAATATGGTATATACTACACTAATACAATTCTGGAAATGAATTATCTATAACCTAAAGATAAGAATAAGAATTTATTCGACAAAACACGCATAGGAACAAAAAGTTAAAAAGACCCGAGTAACAAGTAACAATGAAATATTACTAAGAAGAAGCTAATAATATGACCATATATGATCTCATATCAATATGTATGATTCTGGAATAAGTCAATAACATTATTTAAACCATTATACAGGAGCTTCGGACACGAACAAAGCAAATCGGACCTAAGGTAAGGGAAATATCACAATCTCATTTTTATCCGAGATTGTTTATTCGTAAGTATTTACTGGGGTGTATTTTATCATCCACATCCATGTTTCATAAATATGTAATATTATTTCCATCCACCTACAATTGTTTAAATCCATTTTTACCCTTCAGTGAGTTTTTAGTAAAAGAAATGAAAGGAATCTTTTGTCGTTTTTCGTATGAGGTACTTTTTGACTTTTCCGACAAAAGAACGAGAAGAATGTTTTTTTAACTTATATGGCATGAATGGATTTTTAAAACATTACTTCAAAGAAGCTTCCTTTACAAGTTTTCAAGTTTATTTTTAATCAACTTCTTTTATTTTAAAGTTGTATGACATGTTATGAAAGGAAAAATGTTTTTGAAGAAGAAAGGATATTTTCCTCAAGAATTCAATTCAAGTGTTTTATCAAAATTATTTTCCATCTAAGATAATAAAGGGTTCTGTTTCTATCCATATTTTTACATTGGTTTGACTATGTTGTGATGGAATTATGTTTATGAATTCCTTTATCATATATGAATTTATTTATGATGTCATGATGTTTCAAGAATCCCATTTTTGTTATATGTGTTATGCGATGATGTATGTTTTATGATTATGTGGCACACATAAGAAAGGATTCATTATAAGATGGGTGGGACCTATATCTCCCTCCAATGCATTGGGTAATGATTTTATATCTCATGAGATAGACATGGCTGGAACGGAAGGTTATTTCGGTTCAGTGATACAGGACTGAAACGAGGAGTGAACTCGGTTCAGAAAGGGACTTTGTCCACTAAGATAGTCTTGGCAATGAGTCATGACTAACAAGAAATGATTTTCCATGATTATGTGTGCATGCCACAAAGATTCAAGTTTTATGTTATGATTATGGGGATCTCATTTTCACTTCTATGATTTATTCCATGTTAAGATCTTATGATCTCTTTTGCAGGTTTTAATTTTCAAAAAGATATGATATGATTTTTATTTCCTTTATTTGCCCTTGCTGAGCATTTGAGCTCACCCTTTTATGTTTTCTTTTCCCCAGGCCAGGAAGATGGATATTAAGTAGAATATGCTAAAAGGGACCCTAGATATGATGAAATAAATGGGAGACACTGTAGAAGATTTATGAACCAGTTGTTTATGTTTCCCAGTTTCTAAAGACACTATACCTATACGGTCCTTTGTGGTTTTGTCATATGTTGTAATAAGTGTGATTCAATTTTGAAGTATTAACAATGTATGTAAAGTGTGGGTCGTTACAGGAAATCTATTCCCTATGTATATTAGTCATTTTGAAATTTGTTATCATATCAGGATGGTAACTTATCATTTAGGGCTTCGTCTTAGTATCTCTCATGAACAATATATCATCCATGTATCTCTTACAAGAAGTATATACCTCATCCTTCATATGTACTAAAAAAATCGGTCCTATCATTAGAGAATGATACTTCTTATGAAGAACAACCAATATTGGGTTTAGATCGTAGAGATAAAGTGAAATGAAATATTTCAACTTAGCTAGTCAATGTTCGGTGGAGAAAGCCTCAATTTGAGGACTCTATGTGGTAACCTAAGGATGTTATGAGGTTGAATAATACTCTTATGTTTTTATCAGAGTGATTAAATTTTATGTAAAAATTCATTTAAAGGGGATAAAATGTTATACCTCGATATTTTTAAGAAATGATTCTCTTTAAATTATTTGAGTTCTTTAATAGCTCCTATTACACACAATAACATGTTTAGGTGAATTGTATAAAATTATTAAAATATTACACATATTTCATCTCATTGAATTGGTGTGTATGAATATTATTAACTAAATTATGAAAATATATTATCTAATCATTTTTTAAATATATTAATTTGTTATCAAAATATGATAAATAAAAATATATTTATTTGAAAATAAAAGTGATGTTATTTTGAAAATTGTATGTGTAAAATGTATATTTATTACTATTTTTTTAACACACCAATGTTTCATATTACCTTATCTCCTTAAAGTAATTCAATAGCTTGCACCTCGCACAACACAGACTTCAACCTCACAACGACTTACCATACATTCCATTCAAAAGAATTTATGAATAGAATGAAATTAATTTTGAATTTTATATATTCCATATAATTTTAACTTCCATATTATGTGTTTATTATACATAATATATGGAGAATTAATTTTTTTCATATAATGGAAGTATTTTTAAAAAAAATGCAATTTTACAGCTTTATTGGAAAACCCTTTTTAAATATAATATTTGACACTTTTATATAATACATTTGACAAAATAAACTTCTTATTTATAATTGGGACATAAAATTTTAGTTTCAATATATTTTTGGTGTTTTTCTGTTAACTTTCATAGTTGGGTGAAGACTGAAAAATGCTAAATTTTAATTGAAATCAACTTCTTTAATCAAAATAATTTTTAGTGTTCAATTATCCATTATAATGGTTTGGATGTTTAATTATATTATATTTTAACCATTTAATCTAATTTTGGTCATTGTAATAAATCTCACATTGAAATTATACATAAATAAGTGTCAATCTTTTGATAGATATAGTTTCTTAAAAACACGCTATTTGTTTTGAAAATGGGAATTAATTTTAAAGTAATTAATACAACTTCTATGTTTTTAATTTTGTAAAATATACATAATTTTTGAATTTGGATTATAAAATATATCTTAGGCTGAATTTTTGGTATTTTTCTAAAAAGAAACAATTTTTGATGAAAACTAAAACCACTTAGTAGTAGTTAAAAACTGATTTTTTAATTTAAATGGGATTTTTCGTCTTCTGTGAATTGAATTTTCAAAATATGACATACATGGTTTTTATTATTATGTAAAATGTGGAACAATAAGATGAATTTAGTTTTTTGTGAATAATATCTTTTGACTTTTATTTACTGCGGTTAATGGTAAATAGGGTAATTGAAGGTAAAACAAATATTATAATAATAAAAAATACCTTAACACTTTTCATAAACTTATTGGATGAGTCATGGATGACCATGGGAATCCTTGGGTCGATTTTGGGACCCCATAAATCCACTTAAGAGTGATAATGACACTTTATTTTAAATAACATAAAGTAGAGCAAAAAATGACATTAACAAATATATTTTAGTATAGAAATTTTTACATGGGGTTATATAAGTCATATGTTAGACTATAAATATTCAATTAAAATATAAAAATATTCCATACATCATGGTATTTTTTGTAATTTTTAGACACCAAATAAATTAAATTATTTACGACACAATAATGAGGTCATATTCACCTCATTAATAAATGATTTTATTAAATAAGATTATTAATATTAAAAAAATATCTAAACCCTATATAATTCTTATTGGATGATTTTTTATCAAAAATGAGTCATCTTATATTCTACTCTAATTAGTTTTGGACCTTTTGAAACCGAAGATATGTTGATAATAGAATAACAGTTTCAAGCTTTCTAAAAGTGCCCCTCCTCTCCCTTATAAAAGGACACCACTGCTAACGCAATCCTCACACCTACTAATCCCCTTGGATTGTCCAAAACATGCCCAAATAAGCTCTCAATATTATTATATTCCACCAGAAGCCTTTACATAGGCAAAAGTCATTTTAAGAAGTCCTTTTTGTTCAAACCAAAGGGAGTTACACAAATTAAAGGTAATGGATCCTCTTAACTTATTTTATATTATTTTACTCCTCCAACCCCTAAAATCTTTTTATTAATTTCTCTTAATAAAAAAATTGTATCCTAAATATACTAGGTTGTTGTTATGATAATTATTCTAAGTACACTTACACACACCTATATCTAATGGGTAAAGAACGTAATGTTTCTGTGGATGGAAAACTAACGCCTCACGAAACGATGCTTGTTCAATTATCTCCTACCGCCTCCCATGGTGGCCATTAATATGGAACGATATTTATATATTATATATATTATGTTAATGTGTTTTTATGATTCGGTAGTTTCCATTTATATCACACATTTATGGTTTCCATTATAGGTAAACGCGATAATTTCATTTGAGTAAGTGCAGACTACCGCCCCCTCAAGGTGATATGACTCATTAATTTCATATGTGGGATGTATAAAGGATGAAGTTAGTTATATTATTTATTATATTATATTAAAATTATTTTTTACCTATGTATCATTATGTTTTAATTCCTTTAATATACAAAATAAAAATTAATGTGGCGTTAATGCTTACGTACAACTTACCGTCTGCATGAATGGTGCATTTCATTTCTTATCTATAAATGTTATGTACTATTATAAACACATATATATACTAGATATTATATATATATATATATATATTATCTAAAACATTTATATCATTTTGGAGATAATTTACTTTTGACCACATGGAAAAATTGTAATTATAACATGTTCATTTTTATCTCAAGTACCAAAAATTTATAAAATATCAAATATGAACTCAAATAATTAACCAATATTTATAGAAATGTAATAAGTGTTATATAAGAAATAATAAACATAAAATATTTTCTTAATCAAGTATAAATTAACTTAATTTTTTTATTCAGGAAGAACAAGTAACATAGTAGACAAGTCAGACTTGAGGTAATGGGTTTCTTATCTCACATTTAATTCCATGATATTTCCATTGTTCACTACTTATTTATTCGATGTGGTGTATTTTGTACTTACATTTGATATATATTATCATTATTCTATTTATATTCATGGGATTCTGTGACTAACATGGTGGTTAATAACTTTAGGTCATACAACTCGATTGATTACAACATGGTTTTAATCTCACTACTTATTTCCGTGAGATTCATGCTATATTGCCACTATTTCCTTTTGTGTGGTGTATGTACTGCCCATGATTGTAATCCTTATATAATATAAATTAATTGATGGGTATTTAAAATCTTCATTGTATGATGCTTCTTTCATGGGGTATATGTTTCGTAAGTCACCAAATCAGTAAGGGAATTCCTAATTTCAATTTCGCCTCTTTGGGCTTTATGCATACTTCATTGATTTTTTACTCCAAGATTATGTGTGGAATCACTATTTATTATTTATATAGTAATTTTAACTCCCCTTTTTGTGGATATACTTTTGATACACATAATCAATCCATTGCTATTTTCTTTTTTCATTGATATGAACTTGATAAGAGTAATCTTATCTAAATTTCTATTCATTGAGTTAACCATTAGAGTCATTGGTGTTGTTTTTACCAGAGTATGTGTGAATTTACTCTGATTGATTTACCCTGATTATCCAATTCTATTGAGATTATTTATATTTTTGACACATAATTATGTCATTTATTTAAACTTATCCCAAGGATACAATCATTATATGGGATTTCATCTCAATTGACATTCCATTGAGACTTCATTATTGTTATACACAAATTAACTTTTATATGTTTTATATAATGTACTTTGACAAAGTATATCATGAATCCATTTATTCTAAAAATATTACAATGTTTTTATTACCTCAATTATTTGTATTTAAGTGTCTCTCTTTTGGTTAAGAAGTATTACCAAAATATAATTTGAAATGTTTTAAAGATTTATTCTTATAAATCATTCTCATTAATGTCCATGTTTTAAAAAAGGTTTTCAGGATTTATTTATATGAACATTAATGTTTTAAAATTAAAATACCTTTTAAAAGAAGAAAATTGGTATGGGAAATGTTGATTCAAAAATCAATTTTAAAAGGCTTCGTGATAAATAGTGAGAATTTTAAATGTTTTCATGAAAAGGGGGGATATTTCTCTCAAATAGGTTTGATGATTATTTTCATCTAGGTCAATATCTTCAATTATTCTCAATTGAGGTTAATCTATTTAATACAATCTTCCATATTGTATTTAATGAGTTATGTTTGACTATGGATGTGCTATTTTTATACCATTCATGTTTTGTGGTTTAAATGATGACATTTTTAATGCTATTTTTAAAATTAATTTTTAGATTATGTTTCTACTTTTTCATATGATGAATGCATTGGACATATTAAGTGATGGGTGGAGCCTGCTATAGCATCTCGATGCATCAGTATGTCTCCAGAGAAAAACTAGAGACTTGGCAAAAGGCCCTGACAAAATCTTAATTGATGTCTTGGCACGAGGCCTTTACTATGTGGTAATGATTTTCGAAAATATACATTCTACCATTAGGAGATTAGTTATTTATATTTCATGTGGTTATTTGACTTGTAGAATACCCATGAATATGTTTTATTATTGAAGTATTTACTCATCTCATATTACTTCCATAAAGTGTTCTAATTTATTATTTGTAAAGGCATGTGTTTTCAATTATTCACCACGCCTAACAATTATGTTATCATCCGTTGTATTGATTAATCTTGCTCAGTATTTGATCTCTACCCTTTCTTATATTTCATTTTCCCAGGATATGACTATGTTAGTTAAGAGTGTCTTGCAGGCATAATATATGAAACTTGGATGTTTCTAATGGAATAAATTAGTGTTGTTTTCCTTTTCAATTTGTATTGTTGAACATATCTATGTATCTTATTTCCATGACTACTAAAGTGATTGGTCCTTCGAGACTTTATTCCTTGTAATTGAGAAAATTTATTGAAATAATTCACTGGCTCTTAGATTCTGGGGTCAGGGGAATTACAAATTTACAGGAATAACTATTGATAAATTATTTTATTGAAATTTATATATTATTTAAATTATAATTTTTATAAACATTCAGAAAATATTTTTTGAGCATACAAACGAATATATAATTTTTTATGATTAAAATTTATTGTTTTTCTAAAATACTAGTCTCTATCACATTTTTCCATCTTAGGTTAAAAATAATTTTTTTCCAGTGATAGTTATCAAATTATATAAAATGAATTAATTATTTAGAATCAGGAGGTTAAAATTTGGTAAATAGAACCCTTTTATTTTTGGGAAATATGAATAGTAACCATAGTAAAATTTATCACCTCATTAAAGGGTATAAAAGATTAATCTAGATTAATTATTTTTCTAATTACATAATTATTGATCATAAATATTTCTATGTAATGTTAATTATTACATTATCAAATTATTCTATAACTATTTATCTTAATGAGATATTTTCTTGGAAAATCACATATATATAATCTAAACTAATGCATGTTACTCAATGTCACTATTTTAGTTTAAAATATCATTTAAGTGTTTACACATGGACAATATGTAGTTATAAATGAATATAAATAGAAATTTCTTGAAACATTAAATTTTATTTACAATGTAAATTTGTTTCTCATTTAGCTATTCTATAATTACCATATGTTCTTATATAATGTGTAAACAAAATTATTTAATTATTGGAAAAATAAAATAAATGATATTAAAAATATTAAATGGGATATAATTTTGTTAAGCAATAGTTTTATACAAATTTTATGTGCTAAAATGAAATACTACTATCATTCTAAAAATATATATATTTGAATTCAAAATTTTTATTTATGTCCCTTAAGTAAAATTAATTTAATTGTGTCAAAATTGACAATAATGATAATTTCATCAAAAATAATCTTTTACTAATTGATTTTAAAAACATAATAATCATGAAATAAGACAATGTTTATATAATAAGATATAAAATTTCATAACATAGCCATTTATGGTTCAATGTTTACATTATAAGTAAAAATTTAAATAATTTAATGTAAAAAATTGTGTTTCCATAGTTATAAATAAAAATATTTCACTATCACTTAATAAAAATGATGTGGTTTAAAATGACACTAAATTTGGTATAAATTATAATGGTTGAACGTTTCAAGAACATAAACAAAATTTTATTTGAATAAATGACAATTTGGTTTTGTTTTAGTTGTGAAATAATTTACTATTACATAAAATTATGTGAAATTACAATGTTTCCCCCTCCTAAATTATAAAAGGTCACCTCCTCCCTCACATTTATTGTACCACCCTAACCCCAAAAAACCTATATCCTATTCATACTTCTATTACCTTGGACTAATATACAATGAAAGGAATCAAGAAGGACTGATAACTTTAGTAGTCTTTATAAACAAGATATATATATGTTTCTTGAATTACACATGAATGCACTAATTACAACAATTTTTTAGGATAATAACATTATTAAATATATAATTTCCTTGTATAATTTTTAGTAAAATTCAACGAATAATGTGGAAAAGGAAAAATAAGGTTGATCTCAAATTCTTCGTAAGGGTTAATTATAGTGGAAACAATAATGATTCAATGATAATAATAAATAAGGGAATATAGATAACTGAACATATATGAAATGTAATAAAAAAATTGATAATAAAGTTTATAAAAAATATGTATATGTAAATATTGGAAAAATCATTCCATTAAAATTATAGGATAATTATTAATCAATATGAAAAGTTAAAAAAATAAAAACACATGCCATTAATCAATAAACTGTGAAAAAAATGCATAAATATATTTTTTCATAGTGAATATATCATGGACAATAATAACTGAAAATGAAAAATTAAAATGCTTAATTATTGGATCCCATGTTTCCTAGGTACATGATAAAATTACATTTAAGTCCTTTTAAAATAATGTTTAAAACATTCAGGGTGAAACCTACAATAAGGCTAGCCAAATCACTCATCCCATGAGAACACCTTGAGGGGATATCTATAACTGGTCCCAACCATTGTCGTACTTTTCCATAAGATTCTCCATATATCGAATAATCAATTTCAACCATGAAAAATGAGCCCTATCAATTATCCAAGTTGTGTAAAAGATAAAGAATTATCAATATTTTCCCAATTAATCAAATTATAGTCAGGTATATACCATATGTCAAAATATTATGTAGTATAATCAATAATGACATCTATGAAAAATTATATGGTTATTTATTATAAATTTAATGTTCAATGATCACTGGAAGGAGAATAACTAAATGGGAAGTTATTGAATAAAAAATTACAATTATAAATGAACTTATATATTATATTTTATCAAATCCATCCTAATGCATCCAATTAATGAATAACAATGTTATAAATATGACTGATACCCATTGGTGTATGTATGAGGGTTATTTTAATTGAGGAAATAAAAGATCAATAAAATGATATTAAAAAATGTTATGGAGGAAGGTATACTTTTCATTTTGAGAAACATTTTGAAAATACTTTTTTTGAAAACCACATTTATAATCAATTTCCTTGATGATATATTTTTAAAATTACAATTACAACTTTAAAGAAATTATGGTGGGAAATTCCATGTCAGGTAAAATGAACATAGTTTTTTGATTGAAAAAATGATAAAAAAGTACCATATTTGGAATGAGTAAAGATGATTATATTGTCATAATTATTAATATATAAAATGGGTAAGTATTATTTCATTATTTAATTTTTAATAGGATAAATGTTTTTTTATACAACATGTTTTTGAGGGAAAATAAATTTCTAGTCGTATAGAGAAATTAAGTTGAATTTTATTAAAAACATGTTGTAAAACATTTTGAGTACCAAAGAGTGGAAATATTGAACTGTTTATTGAAAAATTTCACATGTTACACTGGACCAAAAAATGAAATGATTTAGTCAATATTGATAAAAATAATTGTTTACTGGAATTTGAAGAATAAGCTATCTCAATTAGAATAAATTGTCAAATAAACCCTTAAAATAGTCATAATGTTGAAGTGAGAATTAGTCAATGAATTAGTTATGTGTATAAAATATAAATACAACTATATTAGTTTATAAATGATAAATATATTTTAAAATTCATTTTATAGATAGAAATATAATATTAAAAAATTGAGAAAGAAATATAACCCAATGAAAAATAATTGAGTTATGAAATTTCATTACCACTTGGAAACTTAAAGTTAAAATCCCCAAAGATGAAATAATTCAAACATAAAGTCAATATACCTTTAATAATTAATTATTTATGATATTAAATTTCAAATGGTTAGTATAGACATTATATAATATAAATTGGGTGTGTAACATTACAATTTGTTTCAATGAAAAGATATTTAAACGAAATCCCTTACAAATATGGTCACATTTTAGTTGAAAACACAGAATTTAATAATAATAACTATAAAAAACTAATCCCCATGAATATTCAATAATTAATGATATAATATAAAAAAATTTATAGTTTATAAACCATATAAAATAATTTGGCCGGAAATATGACATTAATCATATATATGTAAAACGTGAGATAATAATATCATAACTTGGATTTCGTTTTGTTTGAAAGGACACTAACAACCTATATAATGGTTTAAATAATGTTTATATACTATTAAATAAAAAATTTTATATTTTTGATATCTTATATGATCTTCTTATAATATCTTATTACCTGTTTGTGAGTAGACATTCATTATTTTAACTAGATCGGGTAATAATTGCCTAGTCTCTCGAGTATAGTTTTACATGTCATTTGTTTTTCCATTTAGATAGATAATTTTCTAAATTATCAATAATTTATATCAAGATTTAATTATCATATATATATTAATTAAATATTTATTTATAATAATTCATAATATTTGGAGATAGAAAATAAGCACCATTTTTTGGAGATGGTAAGCCGTAAGTGTGCATAAATACCACTTCAATTTAATTTCCATATTTAAAATACAGAAAGATAAATGATATATATGTATATTATAATTATATTATAATATTAATCTCATATATTTAAAATATTATTATTAATATTTTTAAATAAAGTCAATGTATAACATTAACGAATCACATCACATTTAGGATGTGGTAGTCCATACGTCCCCAAATGATTTTATCATATTCTAAAAAATGTAAATAATTTAAGAAACATAAATAAAATATAAATACTATACATATCACATATAAAATATAAACACATTATTATTTCTAACCATTAAAGGTGGCAATGGAACAATGAACACCATCAGTTCGCAAGGCAGTAACTCCCCATACAAAAGAACAGTAATTTTGTTTCCCATTTGTTTGATGTGTGTGAAAGTGTAGGTAAAAATATTTTCATAACAAAATATTATTATATTTAATAAACATATGTTACTAAATAATAGTTTTTTAAAAATAATTGATGTGGTGGAGATATAAATGAAAAAACATTGATTGTTGAAGATCATTACCTCTAATTCAGGTAAATTCTTTTGGTTTATTCATAACGAATTCTTTCTTTTTATTTTAATCAATAGTGGGGATTATAGGATGAGGAGAGTTGTTTTTATATTAATTGGGATAATTTTCTTATGATCTAATGTTCTTAAAAGGTGTGAATAATTGGGAGGATAGAGTTTCTTTTTTATAGTGGTGTAGTAGTGGTATTATTGTAAATTTTTTAATGTGGGAATTACACCCCTGTTTTTTCGATGCCATGTCACCCTAATGATGAATTACTTTAATAAAATTGAATATATGTTCTAAATATGTCTATAAAATGGATTTTATATTGTTTTATGTGTCATTTTTAATTAATTTTATGGATTAGTCCCTTATTAACCAAATTTTTCTCTTAATCACTGTAATTAATTTCAATCACTTTTACTAATATTTTGGTAAAAAAATAATATGAAGAAATTAAAAATTATATGTAAATATTATTCCAGATAAATAATATATTCTTAAAAATAATAATAATATTACTGTTCGAAATTAATTTAAAATTAATCCCATAGATAGGACAATAATGTGGGTTTTCAAAGTAAAATTGATCCAATGTATGAAATATTTTTTACCAAAATTGAATGTAAAATAGATTAAAATGAACTATATTGTATTGATTGATATAATATAAATGTCGTTTACATTAAAACCATTTTAAAATACTATTTATCTCTATTATCTAATTAGTCAAAAAAATCTTCCAATTAAAACATTGTATTTTCTATTATTCATCAAAAAATAACGCTTCCAAGAAAAATATAAAAAATCAACATGAATATAATTTTAAGTTTACAAATTCATAAAATAATTTTAACTTTGACATATAACATTTATAGTACTATTAAGTGTTTATTTATTAAAATAATGGCTTCATTAAAAGGTGACAAAATATTCTTTTTCAAAAAAGAAAATTTTCAAGTGTAAAACAATATGTTTTACAATATTATACTCATAAAATATATTGTGTGAATATGAAAAATATTATTTGTAATATGAATATATATATATATTTCATTAAGATGACTTACTAATAGTAATTAATTTAATTCATTAAGATAAAACACATTTTTTATCATAAAAACATTTTCTTTTATATTAACTTGGTTTACATATTCATTTCTAATTAATTAGAAACATTTTAATTTTTATAAACCATATATTTTCCTAAATTCTATAATAACAATAATAATAATAATATAATCTAAGAGAAATATTATATCTTTTTTATTAAATAATAATTTTATTAATAATATATTGATGTTTTGTAAAATTCGGTCTTATATACTACCCAAGTCATCGAAGAAATTCATTACTGTATGAGACACAATATAACCTCGTATTTATTTAATTTTGAGCTATATAATATATTGAATTTATTTAAAATATTAAATATAACACAATGTATCTATAGATTATATTCTTTTTTATGATTGGAGTTTCATTTCATACACATTATTCAATAAAAAGTTACACTTTTCTAATATTGAGTGTGTTAAATTCTCCTGATGTTAAATAAATTTTATCCTTGGAATTTAAAATGAACCATGTTTATAAAAGGGTTTATATTGGAAAAATAATTTTTTTGGAAAACCCACATCTTAAAAGAGTTTAAAAAATATTCTCTTAACAAGAGATAATGAGAAGTAAAAAATTCCCATGTAATAACATATAACTAGATTTTATGAAAGAGAAAATTAGTGGGAAGTGAAAATATGGGCTTATAGGGAATGCCTAAATATTTATAGGGAATAATTGAGGTAATTTATCACAAACATGTGAATGATCAATGGAAAGTTGTGGTCCCCAAAACTAGAAATCTGTGATGATTTAACAGACCATAGATTCAATAAAAATGAAGGTATTAGGATAATTTTTTTAAGATATAATTCCTAATGATGATGAATTAATTTATTTATGATAAATATAAAGAAATATACATACTTTATATATATATATCAATTTATATGGGATAATTACATATTTCGGTTCCACCTCTATTATATTCTAATTAACTCCATATTCAATGGAATTTAAATAAAAGAAAAAAAATCCCATTTTGAATAAATAAAATTTATTATAATTGATCACAATAAAAATTAATAAAGTAATTATATTGTAATTTAACTATTTCGAAAACCATTATTTTTATGATATTAAAATGTAAACTTGATACCACTGAATCATAATTGAAATTTATTTGTAACATTTTTTAACTAGAAATAATTACATATTAACATGGAAAACACATAGGTCAATATTATGCATGATACACTTATCATCCATTAGTCATGGGTTCAATCCCCACCACATTTGTTAATTTTATGTGTTGTCACTAACCATGTGGGTTGTCCATTTTCAAAACTATACTAATAAAATTTCCCAAATAAATATGATTGAAATACTTGTACTATATTCATTAAATTTTTTATTAACATAAGTTCATGATACCACTTCCATACATAAATACATCAACCATTAATATCCACATTGGTCCCCACTTAGTATAAAGTTTATCATTTCATATAGAGAATTGACTCAATTAATTCATAGGTTCCCCAAATTTAGGGAAATAAACTATAAATGTATTCTTAGGATGAGATTACATTGCTTCTATCCTACCCTTCATTTATCCAAAAAAATAATTTTCTTTATGCCATTATTCTAATATAAAAATAATTTCAACATTCCATTGAGACACTTTAATGGGTGTCTCCTTCCATATTTCATTCATTATAGTAATCGATCCCATTTTTCTCTATGGTCTCCACCTCTCAATCTCTTATAATACTCTATCCTTATCTTCGTTGATGATTCTAGTAGTTTATGAATTTATATGTTGCCAACCGTATTCTAGGAATCCTGATAAGGCAAGAACATTTTTCATTTTACTCCTATCAAAATCCTATTTTGTTTCTCATTTCCACCATATTTTCCTTTATATTCAATAAATACATGACTCCTTTATGTTAAACGCAGTTTCTGACACAAAAAGAAATTGAGTAGGAAAAAATGTCATAGTGGGAAAACAAAAAAACACCTTTTAGGGTGTCTAAATATTGAAAAATATTTTTTCTTACGAAACCTAATGTTTAACCAAGGTAACTAATTGCCATTTTCTACTAAAATCCATCATAATGGTAAGTGAGGAAGATATGAATTATCCTAAAAAATCCCCTGAGGGTGTAAAAATATGTGAAAAATAATGACTATTGTTGTGTACTAGGTTACACTTTAGTTAGGACTGACACACCTTTTCATAGTTTTTAACCCAAGGTACATGTGTTCCAGAACCATTTCCACTACTAGTAGCCAGACATAGATGTATTTCTTGTTAAAACCCATAATCTATATCGAAATGACAATTTATAATAAAATGAATTTATAGAATTTTATTCATTTTAAAAATTTTGTGGATAATAATAAATGGATCTTATGAAAAAAAATTCTTTATTATTGGACTCTAAGTTTTCTTAAGTTCATGACACATATACCATCAAGTCCTTTCACAAGGATGTTTTAAAGAACAATGGATGGAAAACCCACTAATTCTCGCCAACTGAATTATCCCATGAGACTATCAATTCATTGAGGGGATATCTATAAATAGGTCCCACCCATGTCATACACATCCAAATCATTTCACATATATCAAATAATCTAGTTAATTCATGAAAAATGTTCCTTACCAATTATCTGTATTGAGTAAAAGATACTGATTTATCAATATTACAACAATTACTAAAAAAACTATTATGTTCACATGTTATTTAAAGAATTAATGTAGGATAGGAAATAATGATATCCATAATAAATGATTTAGTTATTTACGGGAAATTTATTGTTTAATTATCACCGGAAGGTGACAAATTCAAGGGAAATTCAATGAAGACAATGATGATTTAAGGTAGCGAATGTTGATACAATCCTAGGTCAAAATATTTATAATATATATAAATAATGTATAATGATTGAATCAACAATACATATACCCATTGGTTCAAGTATAAGGTTTTTAGTCATTAATGAGATAAAAGACTATAATATGATCTTTAAAATTTTTTCATTATAAAAAATTTCATTTTCATTTTGATTTTCTGTTTAAAAAGATCATTTAAAATGACTCTTAAAATATTTTTTTGTTAATGATATCTTTGTTAAATTTTAATAGACGCTTTGAAAGAAATAACGATGGGTAATTTCGTACAAGGTAAAAAAAGAAAATTCAGTTTACATGGTAAAAATGATAAAAAGACATGTGTTCCGAAAGAGACAAGAATATTCAATGCAAAAAAAATAAAAAAGATATGTGTAAATATTAATTTAATAAATTATAATGAACATGTTAAAAAATGTTACCACATTTTTATAAAACATGGTTTTAGGAGAATTCATATATCCGACAAGAAGTGATTAATGATGTCAGGTTTTGATAAACAACGTTTATAGAACATTATAAGTAACAACAGGTTAATTTTTTTACTATTTCTTAAAAAAGGTGCTCAATAATATGATCAAAATAAAATGAAAGGGTTTATTTACAAATGATCAAATGAATTCTTTTTATGGAATTTCAACAATAAGAAATCTCTATTAGAATGATATTGCAAAAAAACTCCTAAAATTATCACAACATTGAAGTTAGAATTATTTAATGAATTGATAATTTTTATGAATATTAAATATAGATATAATAATTTTAAATAGATCAATAGATATTCAGAATAACTACACGTATAATCATAGAATATTAATGACAATAAAGAAGTAATATAACCCAATGAAAAGGAATATTTTTTTGAAATTTATTTACCACCTGGACACATTATGTTAAAATCTTATTAGAAAGAATAATTCAATGTGAAAGTAAAAATATCACAAATAATTATGTATTCATAATATTTAATTTCAAAAGAGATGTATATACACCATCTAAAAGTAACTAAGTGCATCACTGCAACATCCCACCTTCTCCTCTTTGTCTTGAGAAGGTGATATGATACTACTTGGCAGAAATAAGCATCCCCAAGGCTCCAAACGATATAAATAAATGGTGAAGGGATTCAATAAAATAGGGGGAGAGAAAAACCCCAAAATTATGCATGATTGGCATGAATGAAAACCCTACATTTCATTTATCGAAATCAAAATACAAATCAAGTACCACATTAGAAGACTAAAATAGAAAAGTAAACAGTGGAAGACAAATCAATAAAACCATAAGGCAACCACAAGACTCTATGCATAGCATGATCTATACTTTATCTTCACCATGAATCCCACGTATTATGAGGAAGTGCTAAATACATGTGATACATTAACATTGATCATCTCCTAGGAGATGAAATATTCAAAATCTACAATGTTTCAAAGCAGGGATGAGTACTAAAACACAATAGGTTTTCCCCAATAAATTCAATACTCACTCGACTATGATTGAAGAGTTATAAACATTAATACATAACAATTTATATTAGAAAAATTTCAGAAATTTTTTATAGCTAAATATAAAAAAAATAAAAAACAATTATAACCAAATATACAAAAGTTAAATATCGACCAATTTTTCTAGAAAAATATATTTTCAACAAAAATAACAATCAATTCCTTAAAACCATTTCATAGGGTTCCTTTGGAATATCCATTCCATTTCACATATCCACACCACCAACCATGAATTTCTTGTTAGGACAGTTCCATACTCATGACTGCTTTCTCGTCAATCTACTAAGTTGTAACAAGATAATAATATCCCATATTCCATTAGAACATTGGCACATAGATCTATGTCCTATTTAAAATAATCCATGTAAATGAAATATAATCTCACACCAATGATTATGAAAAACCATGCAAGAACAACTACTTTATCAATTTCAATAAAACTGCACTTTTAGTGAAAACCTTTTGAGCAACAATTTCAATAAAAAATATTTATTAAAAATAAAATTATCATGAATTAAAATGAACCGATCATTTTTGTATCAGAATTTAAAAATAACGTTACCAAAATCAATTTTGAAAATAACCTAATATCCACAATTTCACAAACCATCACCAGAGAAGGTTTTAAAAAATCACTACACAGAGAATACACAATTAATTTCTATTAAAACAGTCATTCTGAACTAATACAATCAATTATACAAATCAGAGTAGAGAGTGAAGCCACCCACCTCGAGGGTTGTGGTGAAAATTATAAATAACATGAAAACCGTCAGAAACGCTGGTCGAATCGTCCACAAACCCACCTTAGATGTCTCCCCCTATCTTAAAATAACCCAAATATAAATATATATGGAATCCAAATCATTATATATTGCTACAATGAGAAAATATCTATGAATATGAGATAAGGTATGAATTAGATATAAGAAGAACCATAATAACAATGAAGAACGATCACATAACATGAGAATAGGGATTCAATGCACTATGGGAAGGCTCTAGATCGCTTACAATTTTCTTGGGAGAGGTTTTATAAACATTGAGAGACCAAAATACAATTTTAGGGCCACATAGTACAAAACAACGAGTGGGTTAACATGAACCCTAAGTGAGGTCCACTTTCTAATGAGGTGGCTTTGACATACTCATAGTTTAGTCGCATAGTAGGAAAACCATACAGTAACCATGTGTTAGCCACTCTATTGAGGACAACCCTCATATGATATATTCAAACAGTCTCTAAACGATGAACCAACTGTATCGAAGCCACTTTTATAATGTAACCAATGACCTTTGTGTAATGTGTACACTTTCCCCTTGGATTATACATTGTTTGGACAAACCACGCGCAGCCCTTAAGCATCCCCTTTAACCCCGATCTCGTTGATCATGGTTTCCTAAAATTGTGGCGCCATATCTAAATGTTGTGGACTACCCATGAACCTATATATAATACCTATAAACTATTTCAAATTCCCCAAAATTCCCCCAAAAATCACTCATATTCACATGTACATCAAAAGTGTATGTTATGGGATACATACCAGATAATGGGTGTTCTAAATTCTCCCCACCATTGGTATTTATGTCCATGACAATTAGACACCCAAGGATTCCCTGAAGGAGTTTTGGCAATTTCCCTTACAATTCCTCCTTAGGTTCTTAGGTCTTTTCCAGACTCTTACCATGTTGCCACTGAACATGAAACATGACAATGTTTTTTATATGAATGACATTCTCTTACAAATCCACAATCCACATCGAGATATGTATTGATAAACCATGTAGATCTAGGTCAATGTGATCTCATCTGATCATATGGTCAGGATCAGGAAAATACAATTTCAACTGTGATACATGGATTAAATTATGCACCGCACTGAACCCTTGTGTCATTGCTAACCGATATTCCAACTCATTGACCCATTCCATTTTGACAAATGGGACTATGTATTGAAGAGATAACTTTTCCTACTTCCCAAAACATCAATTTTCATGCTTTGGATAGATGATCAAGAATACATGGTCACTTATTTCGAATGAAAACGACTGTCAATGATGATCCACATATGATTTATGATGACTCTACACCATCTTCATTCACTTAATTATCAAATAAATCTTCTTTGTTGTTGCTTGGACAAGGATCATCCCAAATCATAATGTTTGACCAATTTATTGAAAAAATAGTGGAGAACAACCTAAACTCCATCAAATAGCATAAAAAGTATCTATACGTATCAAGGCTTAATTTTTTTGTTATATGAGAACTCAACTAGGAGTATGTGCTCTTCCCATGATCCACCGAAATATATTACAAAAGATAAAAAAATGTCTTTAAACATTTATATCATATTTTTGTATTTTATACTCATTAGAGGATGGTACACTATACTCGTATTTATATGAGTCCCATGGGAATCCTATAATGGTTTATAGAAATGAGATTTGAACCTCAGATCTCTGTCTGATATGATCAATACCAGTATGCCATGTCTCTTTATCACTTTTTGAATATATATTTTAGATAGATCCTCAACTGTTTAAGATTCCCAATTATGGACAAAATTAGATGGCTTCATATGGTGGTCCACTATCAGACATACAGTATCATGTTTCAAAACCATTCAAGGGTGACCTTTACAAAAAATAAAATTTTATCTTCTCCATTTTCCCAAAAAGGGATAGGTAAAGACTGCAACCTATATTTTTCACACTGATTCTATTCTTTAACGTGCTGACAAGTTAAACACTTTGAAAAAAACTCATCGACCATCTATTTCATACTAACACACAAAGAAAATTCCTTCAAAGCCTTATAAATCTTCTTTATTCCCAGATGAACATCCCATCTTCAATGGTTGTAAGCATGAATAAGTTACTCCCAAAAAAACATAGCTACCACTATCCAATTCCTAGACCACAATAGTGACTTTCAGAAACTGTCATCCCTCAATGGTCTCCCCACCATTGAGTTTCAAACATATAGCCACGTATTCTGAAACAAAAAACTATTTTTCTTTAACCATCTTTACCAAATCAGGAACTATGGAAACTAAAATGAAAAAAATATCAACTGAGTATTCGTATTCCACATGCATGTCAGATATGACTGTCATCAAATACAACTCATATGATGTTTCCTTTTCCAACTGAGATTAGGAATTTTTTCTTAATACATCTGCCACGATATTTTGTTTACCCGATGTATACATAAAATCAAAGTCAATCATCTGGAGGTACTCCATCCATCTTATTTTACTTATATTTAAATATAAATGTGATAAAATAATTTTATTGATTAAATGATCTTTAAACATGGTAAAATTATCAGCAAAGAGATATTGTTTCCACGTTTTCAAGGTAGGGACAAATTAAGATTACTCTAAATATTGTATTAGGTAATTCTTCTCATGGACTCTTAACTGCGATGAGAAATAAGAAACCACATGGTTTCCTTGCATTAGAACAAAATCAAATTAATAACTCAAAGAATCAAAACACACCAGACAACCTTTTACTCATTCTAGATTAATCTAGATTTGCATGGATGTAAGGTGAACGTTAACTCATGAAAGGTCTTCTCACATTCCTTAGTCAATATTAATGGAAAATATTTCTTTGTAAAAGATATAATTGGAGAATCTATCCATGAAAATTCATTCACAAAGTGATGATAATTAACATCTGGATGAAGAAAAATTCATATTTAAATGTTTTATTTTGAATTTTTCCAAGTGATAAGAGATTTTATCATTTTTTGATCCATAGAAAAACCTATTTTAAAACACTACATGGCAGATAAAGTGAAGCTGTTATATCCAAAAAATCACACATTGATATTTTTTTATACAAACTATGGTCTCTTATGATTCCAAACACTATCACCAAGTGTTACAAATGATCATCCCTTGCACTTGAATATGCCAATAAGTCATCCACAAACCCCACAAGAAATGAATCCATATATATCTAAAATATCATATTCATTAATGACATAAGTATATACTATTTATTTATAAGGCCAAAAATAATTAACATATATTCATAAAGTCCATATATTTTTCTAAAAGTAGGTTTCAAAATATCCTGCTTTGGAATTCGCATGTTGGTTATATAAGGATTGTAAGTAAAAATTTAGAGAACCACCGAGCTCCCCTTAGTTGAAAGAAAATATCCTCAATTTTTAGATGTGGATAACTATTCTTTATCATATATTGGTTATGATAATGGTAATACAAAAACAACCTTAGACTTCCATCATATTTTTTCACGAACTAGACTGGTTCTACCCACATATACATGCTTAGCCAAATGAAAACCATGTTTTCCATCCCTCACAACTACATTTTATACTCAATTAACTCTATTGGTTCCATTTGAAAAGATTGAATAGAGATAGCAATGTTCCCCAAGACAAGATAATTCATAAAATCCACCTCCCTTACTGGTGCTAACCTAGAGAAAGTTTTAGGAAACTCATATAGAAAATTATCCAAAAATTCTAGAAAACTGCTATTCTCGATCAATTCAATCGATTATAAATATATAGATTTTAACTGGTAAGTTATCATTCTAACTGCTGGTGAAAACAAGCCCATTTAACCAATATTTATATCCATTTATCATCTGAAGTGATTATCAACATCATCCTCAGTCAAAAACATAATTGTTATGAAAAAAAAATCGATGTGAGACTTAAATATTTTCATCAAATCCATACCCAAGAATATATCATAGAAATTCATATCTAACTCTAATACGTACCATTTGTGTTCAGCTTCATCAAATGTTTTAGAACATGCTTTTCCCAAAATGGCTCGACAATCTCTTTGACCAAGATAAGTTTTCAATTTTATCATAGAAGGTGTCATATCATGTTTTAAACATACTAAATAAACAACACGAGAGGCAATGAAAGAATTTAGTTCCCCACTATCAAACAACCATTCACTATGGGTAGAATTCAAAAAAAAATCATACAACTCACAATAGATGATCTGTCATGATTATCGAAAATCACTTTCTCAACTCCATATAATTTCTCCATCGCTAAACTCTACTCCTTGTTGATTTATTAGGATTTTCCTTAGTGAGGAGTCATGGTTTTTCTAATAATCATATTGTATGGATCTAATTTACTAATGAGTTTTATTTTTCTTCCCCAACCATATAAAAATATATGATTCATGCGACACCTGATAAGTGTCTTGAGTAGTTTTACTTGGATCACTTTGATAATAGCACATAATATGTCCCATATAGTTTCAATTATGGAATGCTATTGGTGGGTTTATACACCCCCACTTCATGTTTTTGAAGAAACCACATTGAAAACATCCCTCTTTTGTCATGGGTCTCTGAGGAAGACTCACAGATCTAGATTCCTAATTCTGATTCCCAATCCCACCCTAGATGTTGGTTTCACACTTCTACTTTCTCGCAATATTATGGTTCGCAATAGTTCCCATTGGTATTAACATAATTAATTCAATCATATGTCATGATATTTCATGTTTGTAAAACATTATTCTATTTTCCATCTCTATATAACTAGTAATATATACCATAGAAAACATCGAGAAAATATATTGCCTTATCCCTAATTGAATGATTAATTTTTTGAAGGCCACACATGCAGCAACATCAGGTGGAAAGTTCACTGAATTCATAAATTTGGCCACATACACTTTGAAAGAGAGTTTTTTATATTTTTAGATGATGAAGTCCATTGTTATATAGATTTTTATTATGTTAGCATAGAATTGTTTGTTAATAAACTATTCAAAATATTCTATGCTATGTATATGATCCACGTTATCCTACTCTGATAGATCCAACCACTAACATGCAAGATAGTCAAACATATATGTCTCTAGTTTGACTTTAATCTCTACTATCATGCTGATGAAACAAATGATAAAATTAATCCAATTCATTCATTCCTATGATCATTCTATTTCATAATCTCCTTGGAAGATGGGTTGATTCCATTTCTAGAACTGGATGGAATGGTCCACTTTTCCTGGATCATCCCTCTGGATCCCTGTGTCACCATTTTGAAATTCATGGACAATACTATGAGCCATATCCTGGTGAATATATGGCCCAAGTGAAAAAACTTTCATAATAATTTCTTCTGGCTGGTCTCTACCATTTTTACTAGGTTCCATTTTCTGAACATACTACAAACGCCATAATTATCACTCTGTATCAATCGAAGGAGTATAATTTAAAATTCCATCACATGAACTATCACAACGTTGCTATCATTAAATCATCCTATCCATGTTCAACTATTTTTGAAAACAACATCATCCTGATTTTGAAAATATGACCATTATCAAAATAGCACTACCAATATCTTTTTAAAAATATATCATTTTAAAACCATTTCCACCTTTTTTAAAAATAAACACATTAGAAGAATCCATATTATCATTAGACAAAATTTTTTATGGAACATTAGTGGGAATCCATTCCTCTAATTCAGGTCATGCTCATCATGATGGATAAACCCATGAAAATACAATTGTAAAGTATTATAAGTGTCTCTAACACACTTATGTTACCATCCCCTTGGTAACATTATTTTAATCATAAAAAGGATAGCTACATCTTTTTATATTCTACATTTCATGTCCTGATAATCATACACATTTTAAGATTTTGAACCAATGAATAAAGAAGAGTGCATTCAATTCCATGGAAGGCCTAGCCGATGACTACCAGTTTAACAATGTAAGGAACAAGATGATACAATTTATCTCTCATGATGATACCATTTTTTCTCCACAAATTTTTTGGACCAAAAAAACTGATACCATTTGATACATCTCTCTTTCTCTTCATTACCTTGATAAGGTTGGCATATTATATTTCCCCATAAATGAAATCCCCAAGGTGAAAAAGGCTACAAATAAATTTTTAATGGATTTAATAAATGTGGTGGATCATTTTACCATTATAAATAAACCAACGAACTCAGCATAGTGAAATAAAAAAACTACTAAATGATTCATTATAGTCATGAGAAAAAAACTAATATTTCATTTATAAAAATAAAACTAGAAACATAGTACCATAGAAGAACACTGTAATATAAATGTAAACGAAAGATGAAAAACAAATAAAACACCAATAAAACCACAATACTCCAAGCCCCATACACTCTAATCTCCATCTTCACTAAACAACCCATGTATCATATGCGAGTGCTAAATACGTGTGATACATTACCTTTAACCATGTATCGGTAGATGAAAACTGTAAAGCACCCAAGTGAAAGTGCATGGGTGAGTAATAAATCTTAGTAGGTTTTTTCCAATGACTTCCCTACTAATACCACTATGATTAATGAGTTATAAACATTTATATTAAATAGTTTATATAAAAACAATTTCCAAAATATTTTATAACTAAATACAAAAAAATTATAAAATATTTTTTAAGAAATTATAAACTAGTGCACTCTGAACCAATTTTTACAGCAAAATATATTTTTAGGAAAATATAACGCTAATTCCATAACACCATTCCAAATGTTTCCATTGGGAATAGTCATTATATTTCACATATCCACACCACCAACCATAAATGTCTCATTATGATAGTTCCACACTCAATAGAGGTTTCTCGTTGATCTACAAATTCATCACAAAGAAATTATATCACATGTTCCATTACACCATTGGCATATATTACCATGTAATATTCTATCTGAGACTCCTTAAGGAAATATTAAGTCACACCAACCATTATTCCAAACAATGAAAACCCATATTTCAACCATTTCAATAAAAATAAAATTTTATTGGAAATTGTTTGAACATTGATTTCAATAATGAGAAACTTTTAATAAAAAACTTTTCTAAGAGTTAAAATGAATACATTATTTTAAAATCACTGTTTTAAAATAATGTTACCAAAGCTTATTTCTAACCAAACACCCAATATCCATAATTTTCCAAACAATAAATAAAGAAGGATTTCAAAAATCATTTCATAATGAATACACTATCCATTTCAATAAAAACAAGCAATTTGAAACTATGATAATAAATTTTATTAAGAGGAGTTGATAGTTAAGACACCTACCTCGATAGTTTTGGCAGTAAAAATAAATAGGATGGAAAACATTATAAAAATAGGTTGAATTTTTTATAAATACACCTTTGATATCTTCCCCTATCATTAACAAACCCATATATAAACATAATTTGAATCCACTACCTTAGATAAACCCACAACATGTGTAGATCTATGAAATCGACAGAAGGGATGAAGAATATCTAATATGAACATCAATAATGATGAATAACAATCACATACCATAATAATATGACTTAAACGCATAATGGGAAGGCTCCAGATTTTTTCCAATTCACATATGAGAGGTTATCCAACCATTGAGCGACCAAAATGCCATGTTAGGGCCTCATATGAAGAAAAATGAGTGGGTTAAATTGAAAACCAAGTGATATAATCTTCTTAAGATGGTTTTTTTGGGACACACATGGTTTAGTCTCACGGTTATACAAACTGGGAGCAAACCATGTGTTATCCACTTCATTGAGGATTACCCATTCATGGTATCCAAACCGTGCCCCAACTGTGCCGATTCCTCTGCCTCAATATGACAAATAAAATTTTTTCAATGCGTATATTCTCTCCTTAGATTCTAATTGGTTTGGAAAAACTATACCCAAAACATGTAGACCACCTTTATCCCATGACTAATTGTGCATGGTTTCCAGCATTTTTCGCACAATTTCAACAAACCATGCACTACCTATGTACCTATAGAAAATCCACAAAATCTATTTAAAATTCTTCTACAATCTTCCAAAATAAAATGTTATAATGCATGTACTTCAAAATCATAAATGATGGTTTACATGCAAGTAACTAGGGGTGTTATAATAACATTTCAATATGACCCAATGAAATAAAATTGATACGAAATCCTTTAAAATAGTGGTTACATATGAATTGGAAACCTACAATGTAATTATCATAAAATTAAACATCTAAATAACATGATTATAAAATAATTAATGATATCATATAAGAATTGGGTTAGTATATAAACCTCAAAAAATTAAGTATATGGAGGATATGAAGTTTATCTCACAGATATAAACAGTGAGATAAAAATCTCTTACCTTGCATTTCCTTTTCTGTGAATGTCCCTTAACCTCAATTATATTGGTTTAAATAATTTTCACATCTTATTGAAGAAATATATTTATTTTTTTGATATCATATATTATCTTCTTATAATATCTTATTACCTATTTCTTAGTAATCTTTCATTATTTTCACTGTTTCGGGTGTTAATTGCTTAGTTTGTTGAGTATGTATTAACTTGTTATTTGTTAATCCTAATAAATAGATCACGGTTTAATGATATCAATAAATTTAACCATTTTTTAATTATCACATATATTCAGTATATATTTATCATTAATAAACCATAACATTTTGAGAGAGAAAATTAAATGCACCATTCCTGGATATGGTAGATTGTACATACACAAGAACACTACTTTCATTTCCCTATTATATTTAAATTAATAAAAAATGATATATATGTATATATTAATTAAAATATCATATTTACTAAATATAAATCACATATTTTTATTAAAAATATTCTTAATACATCCCATGTAAAGCGTGAACGAATCATATCACTTTGAGGAGGTAGTAGTCCACATGTCCACAAATGATTTTATCCTATTCCAAAAAAATATAACGAAAGAAGGTATTTATTTTATAAAAAATTAAAGAAGCATAAATTAATAATAAATACTGTATATATATATTGAATATAAACTATTAATAAATCATTATCGCTGATCTTGAAAGTGTTAGTGGAAGAATGACCGATATATATTCGTGAGGTGGCAGTCCGGACAAACGATGATTGCGCATCCCATTTGATGGATGTGTATGAATGTGTAGGTATGAATTAAAATAAATTTATAGGCACATGTAATATTGTGATATAATTTTAAAAGATTTATGTAATATTAATTGAAGGGGTGGATAATTGAATGAAACAAAAGTGATTGTTGAATATCATTACCTTTTATTTGGGTATCTTCTTTTGGTTTATACCAAAATAATTCATTGAATTTCTTTAATCACAATGGTGATTATTATTAGTTGATGGGAGGTATGTTGGTATATTATTTGTCCATATTTGGGGTGATCCAATGGGATTTATTTGTTGTAATAAGTGGGAGTGGTTAAATGCATTATTATAGTCGAGGAGGTGTGACATTTTTGAATATTTTTTAAAGAGGGAATTCCAATGTGATTTTTTCCTTTTAAAATGGTTAAATTAATTAATAAAATTCAATTAAAGGGATTATATTGTAGAATTATATCTAGATAATGTATTTTTTATAATTACATATTTCATTTTCCCTTATTTTTAAGGTTTAGTCTACTGCTAAGCTTATATTCATTTTAATCGCTGTAAATAATTATTATCACCTTCCCAACTATTACAGTTAAAAAATAAGGTAAACTTATTATAAATTATAAAATATGATTATTTAGAAAATGGAATACATTTTTCTAAATTTAAATATCATTAGTTGAATAAATTTATTTAATATTTGACCCGCCGATCACACAATATAGCCAGTTTCTAATGTAAACGTGTTCAAATGTCTCAAATGTGTTTATATATAATTTCAATGTGAAATTGATAAAAATTTAATAAATTGGATTATTTTAGCTATATTATATCTAAATTTACATTAAAATCTATTTTATATATAGTTTACCTATAAAAATAAAATAGACAAAAAAACCAATGTCTATTACCATTCAATATTATTCATTATTCATAAAAAACTAACGCAACATAGAAAAATACCAAAAATCACCATAAAATGATTTTGAAATTATTATTCCAATAATAAAGTTATTTTTTTTATTTTAAAATATATAATAGTTTAATAATTTATTTTCAAAATAGGTGTACCAATAAAAGTGCTAAATTGTAATTTTAGAAAAATAAAAAATTTAAGCATAAAACTAGATTTAATACTATCTTAATCTTATCATATATGAAGGATTGATATGAAAAATCTTTTTATGTAATATATAATATATAAATTTATTTATAATCATTCAATAATAGTAATTAATTTAATTTATTAGTATCAAACACCTTTGTGAGCATAACAGAATTTCATTTATATTCAATAGGATTTTATACTCATTTATAATTAATTAGTAACCAATGAATTAAATTAATTCATATATTTAAATAATTTAGTTAATAATATTCTTAACCACTAATTTATCATTAAGTTAATATCTTATTATATTAAATAATAATGTTTTAATAATATATTATTTCTTAGTAAAACTTGGTCCGATATGTAACACAAATCATGAATGAAATTCATTATTATGTTCGATGCAAGATAACTTTTTATTGGATGAATTTAAAGCTATAAAATATATTAAATATAAAATAAGTTTTCGAGAGGTTATATTCCTTTTTATGTGTAGTGTAGCATGTCATTGTCACTATCGAAAAAAGGGTACTCTTTTTGGATTTTTAGGATGTTATAAATTTCCACCAAATTGAGGATTATATCTCAACCAAATTATACCAAATTCTCTTATAAACATCAAAATATACGTCCAAGAGGTTTCGTTTTTTCCAAAAGTCCAACCCTAGATACAATTAGTGGAGTTATTAAGGAATTTATTTAAAGAAGAGGTAATCATGTTAACCAATCACTTTATAAAATTTTACCTCCTCTAAATCTTGGGTATTTATAACTAAATATTAAATTTTGTATTATAAATATGCTAAAATTGTGTTATAATTATTAAAAATATTAAAATTTTAATTTACTATCAAATGAGAATTGAATGTATCAATCCTGTATATAAATGACTTTCTATCCTTACGTAGTGATGCAATTCACTTTTCATCAAAATATATTCTTGATGTGTATTGTGGTGTGTTTCATATTTATATATAGTATTTATAGAATTGTAATAATATTTGATTTTAATATCATTTCTATCATGTTACCATAAAATACTTTGGCAAATGATAATGTCGTTCATTTTTATATGTAGAATACCACAGCCATGATGCGACTGGATTAATTTTTCGTTTATATTTTATTTTGATGGAAATGATGGATAATATTATGAATAAATATGTTATAAATTATTTAATAATTTAAATTTTATTTTTAATTAATATTTTAAATTATTTCATTAAATTCATTGAAATATTAATATTGTGTTTATCTGTTTGTACGATCTACTATCTCCGTGAATGATGTAACTCATTTATATATATGAATTCTATGGGTGAAACGTTATATGTATATAATAAATATTTATATCAATACCATGATTAATATTATATAGAATATGGATCCAATATAAATGTACAAATAACATAACTACTCAACTGAAACACTCATGATAAATGAATCAGATAACTCTAGAAATGATGATTTTAATAAGAAATTATTGATAAAGGGGGTATATAAATGTTCTTAATGTATCATATATGATATTATACCTATAAATGTCACTTTATAATTAAAATAATTTTATATTTATTATACATGGGTTTATAGTTCTTCTGATGATTGATGAACATTTGGTAAGGGTATTATATTATTGTCTCACTATTTACACATATTTTTTATAATTATGTTTCCAAAGATGAAATATTTTAATCTAACTCACAAAAGCCAAATGATTTTGTTTCTCTCCCATGGTAATTTATTTAAAAAAAACATTTCCATTAATTTTTCCCCATCTTTGATACTCAATAATCCAAAAATCTGTTTCCTAGGAAAATCAGGATATTTTATCTCATAGAGAAAAATGCCATTTCAGATATATCTATGTGGCTTTAAAATGGTTTAGAGAATATTTTTACCACTATCCAATGATTTTTAAAGAAATTTTTTCCCATTTTTTATTAAATTATTTTAATGTAATCATATTTTCAGTTTCATAATGAGGTACTTTTTAACATTTTATTTTGAAATATAAGGAATGTAATGTTTTTAATATACACCTCATGAATGAAATTTCGTGCCATCACTACTAATTTTAACATTCATTATTCATTAAGAAAGTTACGATGTTATTTTCAAACAAAATGTGTTACATTATATTGATGGTGTTTGTTTGAATAAGTGATTTCCAAAATAGAAAATTCAGTTTCATCAATAAATTTCTAGTGATATTTTAATGGTATTTCTAGTCATCAAATTCAAAACTCTTTTACATAACTTATGATTTCATGGGGATATTATTAAATTATTATATATTTTTAGTTCTCTATATCTTTCATCGATACGATGAAATATTTTTTATAAAATTGATTTATTTTCCACGAATTATGCTTCAATGAAATAGGGAATTTCTGATAAAAAATAATCATTTTCTAGGGGTTGTGATATAATTTAGTGTATATAAAACCCATTTATATTCAGGGGGTTTCTGATATGATGAATGGTTTATGATATTTTGGAACAAAAATTTATTATTTTCATTATGTCATTTTTGAGACCTATATCTCCATCAGTTGCATTTGGTAATGATTGATATGTCTTGAGATTAAGAGCATTGTAATGGGGGTGAACCCATTTTTGTAAGAGGCATTTTATACTATAATAATCTTGCGGGTAAACCTTTTCAATGATGATTTTATGGGTATTGAACCCATTCAACTATTTAATCCCTTTAATATATAAATGAATACTATGAAAATAATTATCAAAACTTATTTATATGCCACAATTACCTATGTTATGGGATTATTAAGCTCTCTTGTCTCGAATTATTTGATTTATTTATGATTCATATATTAAAAATGAAAAATATATATTCCATGACACAATATTTTGATATATGATTTCTAGTGTGTAGTTTTAAAATGGTTTACTCATGCAAACATACCATTTTTTTCTTGTGATAATTATATTATCCTTGATTTCTCATTTATTTACCCTTACTGGGTATCAGAGATCACATATTATTATGTCTATTTTACCATGTTATGGAGATTTGTTTTTTGTGTGATATATAAAAGAAGAATAACACTTACTAAGACCTAATTTAGAGATAATATAGATAATTTATAATCATGTTATTTTTATTTACAAGTTTCCAATGATACTTGGACAAAAATATTCTGGCATGGATTATAAGTGATTTAATTAATATTTATTTTTTTTATATAATATGCATGTATTAAAATTAGGTGTATTTATATATTTTATCCATCAGGTTGTGATATAATTTATGTAATGTATTTTAATAAAGTAACCATTGGTTCTATGCTACTGGTGTCGGGATTGTTACACAACTAACACCATTCCCCCCATGTTTCTTTCCACATCCACTTATAGAAAAAGGAATTTTATTTTATACATCATTTTCATCACTATATATTCCATGAGAATATATATTAATATTCTTTTGTGTGTTTGGGACTTCAACTGTGTTCACATTTTGAGTCACATTTTGGGATTATTGGTTTGGAATAATAATGGTCGTTTTACTAGATCAACAATTCAGATTGCTTATTCATCATGGTAATGCAAACATTGTCCCTCTCACCCATTGTTTGATTTATTTATGTACATTTCAAAAAAATGGAATGACATGAGTGATAAAAAATAAAAAATTTGGTTTACATATCACAATCTGTATGATAAAAGGGATTCAACCATTAAACGATATACCCTAATCATGATGTTATCCTATAATTCCTTTAGTTCAACCAACATCAATCATAATTTAACCTAGATTACTTTATATTTTGTTATCATATACATCTCAAAAAAATAACAAAAATAGAGAAATTAAATTACTGTCTATTTTGACTCAAAAGCATTGAAATATATGATCCTAACATCCTACTTATCCATAATATATGGAAAAAATATAAATTAATATATACATTAACTTATTAATCTATACATTTTGATCAATGTTATACTTGAAAAAACTCAAATTAGGTTACCCTAACATAACATATTAAAATACCTCATAATGTATAATAATGATAATTTAATATATTTAAATAATACCCTTCAATATTGACAGTCCATGTTTGCAGTTAGGCATCATTGTTTTACTCGAAGTGATGTTCGAGGTAACAGTCAATAAATTTTTTTGGGGTTGTCAATATAAGGTACATCTCTCCAAGATCCCATATTTACATGCAGTATCCATAAAGTCTTGTAATTATAAGAGAAACACACAAAATATACATTACCAAAACATTTGGATATTATCCAATACATTAAACCATCTCTTATAATTATACTATGGATTTTCACAAATGTTATCTTATCCTTATACCAATATAAAATTTTTATCATTAACATAGTATTAAATAATATACCATCCCAAGTGGTTATCTACAACATTGAAATTATGATTAGACATATCTTATAAAATCATAAATAATCCTCAACAAACACCCAAATATACATAGTTATCTAAAACATGCTCTCATTCCATCAATAATTCATTGTACCTAAACTCGCAGATCATGTTCCATAAACACATACTTTACATAATAGCTTTGATACTAGCTATATATTACAACAGATGACTATCCCATAATTTCATGTTATAATGAACCAATTTCATTACATAAATTTATTATTCATTTTAGGCGTATATCTTTAGAGAATTCGGGGAAAACATAAAAGAAAAAAATTCACATTTCCTTATAAAATAATGGGAATTTTTCCTTCATATAAGAAAATTATTTTTCCATAATTAGTCTTAAACATATCCCATAAATTATTTTTAATGGATATCATGTTACATATATTATGTGTAATTATTTTATTAATAACCTTGGGAGATGAAACAAGAGAATGGGTGACCACAAATGTGATGTAAGGGACAACATAAAATTGAGGAAATGATGGCATTAACATGGGATAGATATTATTGAATGAATAAGTAATCAAAATTAATCCATAGTTAACAAATATATTAAAATTGTATAACAATGATAATAAATTAAAACACGTATATCCATAATAATGATCTTATACTAATGGAATACATAATATAGGACAAAAAACATTATATTAATGACTTGAATCAAGAAACAATACTATTATGGGAATAGGTAAACACCAAAACCAAACATGATTTATATAATGCGACTTGTCTATACAATAAGGGAATATATAATTCGGACCCCCATAACCTTATTAAATCCAATGAATTTACCATAAGTTTCATAAATAAATTTTTAACAATTATCTAAGGTATCATTGGATGAATAAAAACCAATATATACATATAATTATGAATTTTTAATATCATTACATGATCAACCTATAATAGTAGTCAATAATCTTAAATAATATCAATACATGTTACCACATAAATAAAATGGATAAAATGAATATAAACCATCCTACGAAAGAATTTGTATTGTGAATCAATACATAGTCAACCCTCTAATAATCATATATTTTAGAATAACATTATATTCCATGCAAATAATTTTATAAATTTCAATAGAATAATATACATTATAGGTGAACATCATTCAACTTGGTTATAAAAATTGTGATATTGACACCATATAGAATAATGAGTATACATCAAATTAAATAACTGAATATAATTAAAACAATAAATATATATAATGAAGGATGATGGTTAAAAAACATAACCATAGTGTAATAATGGAACCACAAGTGGATTTTGACATAAATGAAAAACCCGCATGATAGATGAAGACATTAAGTGGTTCTACAAAAAAGGGACAAAGAATAAACTTGTTTTGTAATATGATTCTAATCCAATAAATTAAAATATATTTGTATATAATAGAGGAAAAAACATTAATCACAAATTATTTTAAGGAAAATATATTTTAAAAATATAATGGAATGAAAGAAAAAAATATTAAATAGATTTTATAAAACATTTTCAACATTATCAAAACAATTAACTTCGTAACAATAAAAAGTGTTATGGAATAAATTGTTAAATACTACTTTTAAAAACAATATCCACTAATTTATATTTGAAAATAAATATTTCATTCCTCTTGAAATGATTAGAGGAAGACAAAACATGGGAATGTAAAAAGAATAAAGCCTTTTAATTATTCTCAAAAATGCAATTGTTTAAAACTCACATAGTAAACTGGGTAATAAAAATTAATTTTCATTAAAACATCATAATCCCAAATAAAATTATTCAAATTACCATTAATAATATTTTAGGATGGGTTAACCCAAACATGTTGAGGAAAATTTCATGATGAAACATTATGAGTTAAAAGAAATGATTTTCAAATTATCAATATAAATTATGTAATACATTCCTGATTAGAATGAAAGATATGAAATGGGGTTATATGGTTAATATAAATAAAATTATAAAAATTAGTAATAAAATAAATGTCTAGTGTTTACACAAACTATATGATATATGTTCAAGTGAATGATCCCAACTCAATGAATGTAAATTTGATTACCAAAAACTCTCATGGATAGGGTAACACTTGAGTAGAATTGAATAATTAAGATAAAAACATGATTGGATTAGTTTATTTAATGAAAAAATTTCATTCTACAAAATACATCTTTCCATGATGAATAAACTATACATATGAAAAATAGTGTATAAAATGTATTTTATCTCTTAGTATTAGATATGAGAGCCAAAAGACCCTTAACGATTTAGAAACCTTCTTCTCATAAAACACTTGATGGATTGGGTTTGAAATTGAAAATAAAAATCCATTATTAAACCATAATTCATAATATAATATCTTCAATGGGTTTTATATACACCACAGGATTTAAATTAGTGTAAAAATACCACTCAAATCTGATAGAGGGGAATTTGAGATGAATACCTTTACCTCAGAACTGAATCACTATGAAGTCACACTAGAATTCCTAAAATATTAATTATGATGATTAAGAATATACCGAAGATAAATATTAATAAAAATTACCATTTATGAAATTCATTTAAAATCATTATATAAATATAAATACAAGTTATGTTTTCTTTTACAATCACCCATTGTAAGTTAACGTTTTTAGATTTGAACTAGTTTTATAAAAATAGCATCAGTTCCATTGTTGAAACAAGGTTATACATTACAAGAAAAATAATTTTTCTTCAAATGATGATATAGTATAGTTATAAAGTATTTAATTTCTCCCCATGTTAGTTCTCATTACAAAACATGCAGTTGAAAACATTGATTATCATGTTTTGGTTATTCCTGAATAATGAAATGTGTTTTCATAATTAATGAGTTAAATGATTAAACAAACTTAAAAAATAAATTATTTAAATATTTATATCATTTTATCTAATAAAATATGTTCTAACAGTAATTTATGATCTAATTTCATCTTATTTTCCACATAGGTATTTAAAAAAAACAAAACATGAACCTACTAATATTAATACATTATAATGATGTAGTTTGGTTTTTATATAATTATAACAGATTCATAATGATCAAATTTATTATTATTAGTGTTATATATCATAATTTTAATGGTTTATTAATAGATTATAATTTATATAAGTAAATTACAAAGATATAAGGGATCATTTTTTTCTTAGTGGCACGTTTTAAATGATTGAATTAATGCTAATCATTTTTCATCATTTCAATAATTTTTTCTAAAATTTTCAATTCAATGAAAAGAATTATATAAAAATAATCATATTTTTTATTTAATATTTTCCTCATGACCATATGATTAATATGCTTATGAAAATAAAGACAGAAATAAATCATCCTATATAGGTTGTAATACACATGTTCTCATGGATTGCGATTTCATTAAACATCGAAGAAGATAAATCTATAAATTTTTTATAATTTTAGAATCATAAAAATAATATACATATCAATATTATTTGTTGAATTACACTATTATACCATTATTCTATAAAGGTGAAGGAATATGAAACATGTTGCATCATTAAGGCGGTAGTCCACATAATGGATGAATGATGGGTTCAGTTTTTGTAATAGAAATCGGAAAATATGATTAATGATTATTAACATTAAATAATAAAATTATGTTTATAATTAATTTTTTATTGTACATTGTAATTATAAATTTACAATAGTAAAATGAAAATATATAAAAGATATATGTAAAGTAAAAATTAGAACTTAAATTGAGAAGTTTGAGTATCCTTAGAAGAATATAAAGAAATGAATATCATAGAAAAGTCCATGATGAACATAATTTCAATAGTGTGAAATAATATTCTAGGGAATGTTGAAATATTAGTGGTTGAGGAGGAAACCTAATTTTGAGAAAGTCCATGGGGGTGGTTGTGGACCCGTTTATAGTAATGAGTTTGGATTTTTTTTAAGTCATCCAAAAAAATATAACGATATCACATGTTAAAAATGTCAAGTGGCTTTAAATTGAAAAATAACTAATTGGTGAAGAAATTTTTTCAATAAAAAAAATTTAAACTCCACTATACACATTTTTTTTTATGTTTAATTCCATTTACCCATAGAATTATTTCTTCTATCATTGTATCTTTTACTACCACAACTAGTTTATACCTTATTTATATGAAATGAAAAGATGTACACATTAACTATGTTTGACCAAACTGTTATAAATTTTAAATAAATTTCATTTTATTCAATTTATAAAAGTGAAAAATGTTAATTCTAAATTAAGAAATTTTTATTTTATAGAAATCAATTTTTGAGGAAAAGTTACATTTTTCCAAAATATCAAATATGGGTTAGTAAATTTAGAAAAAATATTTTAAAAATAATAAATTCACAAATATAAATAATATTAATCCATTAAAAACATTTAATTAATTTACAATACATACTTATAAAAAAATGTCACAAATGTCATGTAATTTGAAAAAAAAATTATATTAATTTTCTAAAATACATTTATAAAAATAGTGGTCTATAATGCCTTATGTCCCATTACACTATGGGAGATATTTTGTTTAACGTGTCATTCTAGAAGCATATCATTTTGGAGGCATCCTGTTCTATTGGTGTCCTTTTCTGGCAGAATATCCATTTGGTGGAATCACGTTTTTATGGTTTTTCTTTCCATTTATGTCTTGTTCAACATGTGTGTCATTCTGGTGATGTATTGTTATGGAAATTTCTTCATCCTGCGGGGTGTCATTCTGCGATATATTATTCTGGTGGTCTGTCATCCTTGAAGTGTTTCATCCAAGTGGTGTGTCATCCTGGATATCTGCCTTTTTGGATGTGTGTCATACAAGAAGTGTGTAATTATGTGGATATTTTATCAAGATGTTAAGTCGTCCTTGTGTTGTGTCATCCTATTAGCATGTAATTGTAGCGGTCTGTCATCCTGGTGCTGTGTAATTTGGGTGGAATTTCATTATAGATGTATATCATCACAGTAGAATGTCATCCTGGTGGCATGTCATTCTTTTGGTCTATCATCCTAGAGGTGTGTCATTTCCAATAGTTATCCAAATTTGAAAAATATTTCAGTTTTTCTAGTTTTTCCCTTTTGAAATATATTTTGATGGAAAATGAGTTCAATTCCACATTTAATGGTCATTGAAGATGTTTTAATAAAAATTAATCATATGATAAATATCTCTAATGTCTAGTAGCTTTTAAATCTCCAAACCACAGGGTTTGTTGAGATAAAATATTTGGAAATTTTAAACTCTATCCAATCATGATCATTGAGGGTCCAATATTTATAAAGTAATGATCATTCCTATTGTCCATACTAATTGATATATCTTTATATGGGAAGTACCACATCCCTATTCCAATAAAACTTCTGTTACCAGGTTTTTACAAGTGGTTTGTTATTCCCTAGGGAGTTTCATGTTGTACTCGTGGCCTTGTTTTTTTGCAACAAGGCTATATCAACCATCATTTTTTCCAATTAGGTTTTCTCTTTATTTCTCTTTAAGTGTATCATGAGTGGTGGGTTTATTATTGACACATCAATTTAACAAGGTTTCATACATATTAATAAAGAAAAATAACTAGTTTAAATTGAATGTAAAGGGGATGGGAAATATAAATTATGATGGTATAGTTTTTTTTATTTGACTTGATAGTAGGATTTTATTTATATATTCCCTAAAAAAACATGTCTATTTTTGGCATGATTATTTGAAAAAAAATTACATCTTAAAATCCTATTTTTTTTATTCAACAGTATCAACATTAATAAATAAATTATTAACAACATATATTGGTTTAATTTAATGAATTCACCAGGATATTATGACTTCTATGATAAAACCCTTAAATAAAGAAGTGGAATGAAATAAGAACCCCCTTTTCTTACCCTGAATGTGTTATGTTGTGATATATGATGTGATGTGTGACATTTTTGTGGATTGTGTGTATGGGATTAACGTAATATGAAGTGGATATATTGTTATATAGGTGTGGTATGTGAATGTGATATATTTATGTAATGGGGTTGTGATTTTTGTTATTATATAGTGGTGTAGTTGGGGTCTGATGGTGGTGGTGGTCTAGTAATATTTTAGGGTTGTGAAACTAGAAGTGGTTGTAAAGTGATGTGGATATAGAAAATAGGTTGTAGTGTTGTTCATATGTTGTTTTTTTGGTTCTATTATATCTACCTATTTATTAATGGAAATAATAATATGTGTTAATAATTTAAAATGGCCATGTTTAATGAATAAACTGATGATGGGTTGTGTTGATTAACTGGTTAATGTTTATATATAAATTAACTTGTTGGGAATGTAAAATAATATGTTTTCTGTAATTGAAATTGGGTTTCTAACGAATGTTGTTTACTTAAATTAAAGAGGATCATAAAGTAAAATTTATTTTTATACTAAGACTCATGAAATTAACTTAAAGACTAATGTATGATATTTGGGTTCTGTATTGTCTGTGTGATTTTAAGAATCTAGAGGTGGTAGTGATTATTTCAATTCTATGAGATGATATGTTCTTATAGTCAAACCATAGTATGGGGGTTTTACTATAAATAGATATATATAAACAATATTTTTTCTTGGTTATTTCAATATGCACATCACCCAAGTTGAGCAGTACGTACCAATCATCGACATATCCACCCAGTGGTGTCTTCCCCAAACGTACTAGGTAGATGATGGAGGGATCTCCACCCACTCATCCATATTCCCTCTTCTATGAGAGGTATGAAATTAAAAGGATGTGATGTCAAGAGTCCTATTAGTGAATTAGATGGTGGATATGATGTGTTATCTCACAAGTATTCTTGATAAGATGTGTTGTGTTGTCGCTAGTGTCTTCAGAATGTGTTGTTATGTGATGTCCTAGGTGACTCTCAATGGGGATTTGTTATGTGGTGTGGACAAGGTGTGTGTGGGAGGTATGTTTTTTGAGACCTATGTGTGTGCAATTCATATTTGTTGTGAGACCCATGTGTGTGGGGATCAGATGACTTGTGAAGACTAGGTGTTTGCAGGCGAGATGTGTAGTGAGGAACAAGTGTTTGTAGGAGGGATGTGATATAGTATATTTGGAATAGGGGGGATCACTAGGACGGTTTCCATTGGGTAAAAAGATGATAACCAGTCGAAAAGTGGTCCAGGGAACCCTATTATCAATGTAATTCATATTATATATTATTTTATTTAGATTAATTATTTTGTGAGTGAGCCATGGTGAGGTTGAGGTTTTGGTTAGTGTAACATTTATGGTGATGGTGGGTTCTACTACTTTTACACAAGTGCATTATTATCCTCTATTCACATTTTCATTGGATACTTTGGTTTAATAACTAATTATACATGTATGCTGACCGTCTTTATATAAAATCTATCTTTCGAATTTTAAGAGGATATTTTGGACCGTGGAAAACATTTTTAGTTTGGACCACGGTAGTTGTTGTTAGGTTGCTGCCATAGTTTTTATTCTTTTGGTCCTTCATTTGAAGACTTTTATATGTATCATGTTTATTTATACATTCATTGTGGGATGGTTCAAATTTATTTTATATTATGTAATAATGTTTTTTTGGTTTATTCATGCTCTCTCTGGATCTTTTATTATTATAAAGAGAAATTCCACCCAATATGTGAGATCATTATACCCTTGGCAGTAGTCACAAATTGAGTTCCCTTAGAGGGCGGACATGGAAGTCATTTTCTCACATTTTTCATTTTTAGCGTCGAAGAGGTATCATTGGAGGGTGGAGGTCATGACAGAATGGTATATGAGCTAATAAGTGAGAGATATGGTGGAGTTCGGAGTTATGCTTAGCGAGGACTGCATTGGTTGGTATAGAATTAGTTTCAATTGACCTTGGTGAGTGACATAGGCCAGGATACTTACTAGGAAAAGGGATTTTAGGTCTCCCATGATCGATTGCATAGACTCCGAACCTACTGAATAACCAAGTGAAAAAACACTACGTTTATGGAAGATACACAGGAGAGGTTCATACATCATGATGAATTATGTTCTAGTTTTAATTGGTTGATTTTATGAAGTTAAAAATAATTAAATAAATCATGGAAATTTATGTGCGATTCTATGAATTTCACCATGATTTTATGGCTAATAAAATTCGTTAATTATTTGATTAATTATTAATATATCCTAAAAAGAAGGAGTAAAATTTTACTTAACTAGCTTAGACAGTTTGATTGAAACCTTCATGTTGTTTGAATGTGTTGTTACCATTTCCTTAATAGCATGAATAATAATGAATTAATTTTTTTACATTTTTATAAATGTATAACATTCCATCTAGTTTTTAAAACGATTGAAATATTTAGGGAATCATGCTATGTTTATTATATTATGGTAAATTGTTTAATTTCTAGAAACCCATACGAGGCATATAACTCAAAAATAAATTTCATACTGGCATGTTACCATAAAATATTTTGAAACCATAATTAGAAGTAGTATAGTTTCCATGCGAGTTAATATGTATTTTGTTGATTTCAATTTGTAATTTTTCAAGATATTATTTTATTAAACTACTGTAAATTCTTGTTTTAAGGATTAAATATAAAAATATATGAAGATGGAAATATAAATTATTGATAATTAATATGAATTTGGTATCCTTGAGAAGAATAATTTAATATTTATTTGGTATTATTACAGTCCTATGTATTGATATTACTATATTTTGTAAGCTTGTTTTATGTTATAATTTAATGTGAAATTTATTTATAAACATTGAAAAATGATGAGAATTCCTTTCGGTAAATTTTTGAGATATAAAATTTTTTAAATGAATAAAATTATTATTATATGACTGATAAAAAATTTTATGTACTAAAATAACATGGATACAACATTTTCTTAAACTTAGATGCATGTTAGTACTATTTAAAACGAAATATATGATGTTTCACAATAAATAACTTGGAAATGATGAGTATGGTTTGTGGTTTCACTTTTATCATTACATTTATGTGTTTATATGCATTGCTGAAAAGAATGTTGTTGGAAACCTTATTTATGTAGTGATTGTTGTAGATTAAGAGACCCTTGACATGACTGATTGTTTGATATCACCATTCATTAAAATGGAAATCACATATATATGGCCAATATATCAACTCCATATAAAAATTAAATTTTTTTAATGCACTCATGAGAAATAATGATATGAAATAATGTAATCCTTGAAACGGTTACAAAAGATAATATGTGTTGTGGTTAAGGGTGATTATTCATGTTGGGTTTATTCGTGTGATGCATGATTAAAAACAACAAGCATACGAAGAGGGGGGAACCTTATACTTAACCGATAAGTATTATAAGTTTATGGAATTGAAAATATGTTGGTGATTCAGTTCCACCGAAAGTGGATAATATATCGACAAGGGAAACATGATTTGTTGATTTATGTGTTTAGTAATTTGCGTTTGATGATAATTCTGATTGTTGGTTCGGGAATTGCGGAGTATGAGCAGATGAATGTTTCTATTTAAAAAATTATGGTTTCTAGTGGATGGTATGCTAGTGTGGTTATGTGGTATTGCAAAACTCCTGGTGAACATTTTCATTAGATAATATGTTTGGCTAATGATTGTGTTGTGCTCTGGTGGGGATTTGTAATGGTATAGATCTATGGTTGTTGGGGGGATTTTACTTGTGTTTTGTTTATATATATTACATCTAAATTTATGGAATCCCTCACTTCTCATAAAATATTATAATAAAAAAATGTCGGTAATTAATTAACCGTTCATTTTGGAAATCAATAAATTAATTAAGATGAACTTTCCTCTCATGTGTAAAATGTTTTTAAGGAAGTCATGTTAATGTTTTACTTCTAACTTTTTGGTTGATTTTTTTAATTGATTTTATGTTTATGACATGGGTTATGAACTTAAACATATGATTATAGGGAAAAACTATACCTCTCCAAGACATATTATGTTATGAAACATTTTAAAACAGTGTGGGCGAGTCAGTTCCACCCAAAGAAGACAATGTCGCTGTGTGGTGGATGTGTTCCTCTGATTATTATACTTCTGGAATCACTAACTATTTTACATGAGTTCTTTTTTTTAAATAATGTTATGAATTCTTTTTATGAATATAATTATAGTAAATAATGTATCATTATAAAACATGTGAAATTTTACAACAGGATAAAATGGATTATTATAAGCACCCGACCTTAAACATTACTTAATGTTGAATTAAATGAATAATTCACATTGAGGATATTGTTAGGTTTAAGGTTTTATAGAATTAGGCTATAAATTTTACATCACATCTCAAAAATTACATGGTAGAAACTTCTAATCAATTTCAATTTTTTTCATAAAATTAAAACACTTGAAAAAAAGATTCACATCTAGTCCCATGTTTTAGACATCATGACTTTTCATTGATCCTATCATTAACCCTATTCATCTTTATGTCCTGTGAAAATCATTTCAAAACATGGGATGAGCATAAAAATCTCAATTAGGGTTATAAACAAAAGTAAACATTAGTTCATTAGTACATACATAACATAAGCTCATTAACATACCTCATGAAATCATACGATTTATGAATAACACATAGAAATCATAAATCATAAATGTAATATGTGGCATCCATATCCTACTTACATTATACCCATCACAGCTACGAAGAGAGTTACATTTGGAATACCCATCATAGTAGATTCCCTAAATCTTTTAGGAGAGACATTCACGTTTACCTCTATCATGTTAAAAATGCATTGGAAAACTATCTCAGGCTCACCAACCCTATTTTTATCATTGAACCTCCCTTATATGTAAACAATGCACAAAGTCCATAATATAATCAGAACACATAACATAAGCATAAATTAATGAATGCATTACCAAATTGCTATCACAATATAACTTTTCGAGTTATTAAAAAAGATATTGAAATAATAAATCCAAATACCATTTTCAATACAAAAATACATACTACAGTATATGGTATTTTAAAAAAAACAATACTGGTTGTTAAGGAAGCTAGAGATCAAATAATACTCGAGGCAGTAGAAAGGTTGTTGTCACCATGTATATTGAAAACAAACACTCTTTTTTCATTTTGTAAAACACCTCATAGAAAAATATTCCCTGTTGGATAAAATGAAAAGTTAATGTTTTTTATACAATGTATAAAATAAAGTCATGTATTAATACATAATATTCCTCAATGAAAGGAGATTGAGACGAAGTCCCTTACCTCATGTCTGACTTGACCCGTTCATTATTTAATATCCTGATTAATTAAATAAAGTTAATTTCTACCTGCTTAAGATCAATTATCAAGTTTATTATTCCTGTTATATCACTTACTACCATGTTATAATCATTATGTAATCATTTAAGTTAATGCCGGTCATTTTGTCGACATTTGGTACTTTTTTCAAAAATGAACTTATAATTACAAGTTGTTCATGTGGTCAAATATTCATCATCTCCATAATGATAATCATGATGTAGATATCATATATATTATATATATAGTATATTTAGGTATTTATAAAAATACATAACATTTGGAGATAATAAATGAAATTCACCATTCAGGGAGATGGGAATCCATACGTACGCATGAACGCTAATTTTATTTCTATTACTTATTTTAATTGAATTAAAATATAATGATGCATAGGTATATTATAATTACAGTATTATATAATATAAAATATAATTAACTACATCATTTATACATCCCACATATGGCATTAACGAGTCATATCACTTGGAGGGGGTGGTAGTTCGCACTTTCTCAAATTAAATTATTACATTTACCCATAATGGAAACCATAAATGTATGATATAAATGGAAAAAACAGAAGAATTATGAAAAAATATACATAATATATATCATATCTAAATAAAGTGGAATAATAATTCCCACCATGAGAGGCAGTGAGAGATAATTGAAAATTCATCGTTTTGTGAGGCATTTGTTTGGCATCCATAGAAATAGTATGTTCTTCACCCATTAGACGGAGGTGTGTGTAAGTGTAGTTCAAATACTTCTCATAAAAAATACTAGTTTTTTAGGATATTCGTGTTGTTATAAAATAAATAAATAATAAATGTTTAGGCGGTTGGATAAGTATAATAAACCAAAATAACTTAAGAGATGATGTTTCCTTTAAATTGGCAACTCGCTTTGGTTTGAACTGAAAGAGTTTGTGGAAGTGCCTTCTACCTATGTAAAGTCTTATAAGAGGAGGATTGGTATTTAGGGAGAATAATTAGGAAGATAAAGGATGATCGAAGGGGATTTAGAGGAGTGAGGAATGGGTTATAGGTGAAGGATTTTTATATGGGGGAGGAGGGGCTCTTTATGAAAATGTGGAAATATTATTTCATTATATAATTATTTTCCATTTAAAAACATCCAATACTCTTTAAAGTCAACAATAAGAAGAATCATGGTCTTAATCAAATAATCTAATAATAAATTGTCATGTTTTGGATATTATTATATTCTTTATAATCTTATTTATTTAAATCATTTATCAATGAGGAAAATACAGCATCATTATTGTGTCATATATACATTAATTAATTTGATGTCTACAAATTATAAAAAAATATCATGATGTAAGAAAACATTTTATCTTTTGAAATAATATTTATAGTCGATATGATAACTTATATAACACTATGTAAAAATTAATGTAATAAAAGATATTTGTTCATGTGATTTTGGTCTTTACATTAAGTTAATTAGAATAATGTGTCATTATCACTCCCATGTGGCCCCAAGGGGTCCAAAAATCGACCAAAGGATGCTCATGTTTAGAGGTGTATCAACCAATAAAATTAGAATACATGTTAGGTAAATTTTATATTGTTATTTTAGTATTTTATTACCCTTATTTACTAGATTTACACTTTAACTATTGTAAATTAAAAATTTACTTAAGTAATTATTCATAATGTATGAAAATAAAAGATACCTATTTACACTATTTGGAAATCATGATTCCAAATATGGAATCTATTTTTCCAAATTCAAAACAAATAAGTAGATGCAATTTATTTAAAATTAATTCATGCCGTTAAAACAAAAAGCATGTATTTAAGAAATAACTATCACTACTGGATAATGGGTCTATACCCAAGGTTTCACAAAAAAAATTGGGTATAGAGTACCCCTATACCGACGGTTTTTCAAAACCGTTGGTAGAGAGTTAATATGGGGACCTATACCCACGGTTTAGCTTGAAACCGTGGGTATAGGTTTATTTTGAACACCTATACCCACGGTTTTAAAAAACCGTGGTTATAGGGTTTTCCCCGAAAACCTATGCCGACGGTTTTTCAAAACCATGGGTTTTTTTTAAGACCTATACCCACGGTTTTTGAGAATAGTGGTTATAGCTTTTCGTGCTTATGCCGGGAAAAAAAATTACGCGAGATAATAAAAAAATTGGCGGGTAAATGCTTTTTATTAATATTCTTAAGAAAATTCACCGATAAAGAAGAAAAATTTTCAATAGCATAGTCGGTCTGGGTGTTAGTATACTCTGTGTGATCCCAGTTTCAAATTCCGGAGAATTATTTGTTCAATTATTTTATTTCAATAAATATAAGTAAAACAACGTACGCATATAAACTACAAATGTCTTTAGGTTAGTTGGTAATGTGCGGCTTCAGAGACCGAGTGGTATGTAGTTCGATTCATACCATTTTTGTTTTCCATATATACAGATTTATTAATATAATATAAGAAAGAAAAATTTAAATATAAATATCTGCATTGGGCCAGTTGGTCTCGGAACTCCCGGTTAAGCGATGTGTGCAAGGTTCGAAACCTGCTCTTCGCAAAAAATTTTAACCATTTTGTTTTCATATAAACAGATATATTAATATAATATAAGAAATAGATATATAAATACTAGTAGCGGAGATGGATCAGTTGGTCCAGGCGGTTGCTATTAATTGCGCCGAGCATGCTTCAAACCGTGCTGGAAGCAATTTTTTAGAAATTAACTGAATAAATTCCCCACGGTTTGAAAACCGTGGGGTAAATTCCCTGCCACGCTGTACAACGTAGTGTTGGTGTGTGACACACCTATACACACGGTTCTACCAAACTATGGGTATAGGTCAAGACCCCTATCCCAACGCCTCTCCAGCCCATGGTTCCCAAAACCGTGGGTATAGCCTATACCCACGGTTTTGGGGCCTCTACCCACGGTTTTGAACCGTGGGTACAAGCCTTTTTTCCAGTAGTGTATCTAAAGATTGAAACTTATTTATGTCCAATTTAAATGTAAAATGACAACCAATGACCAACATTGGATTTAATGGTAAAAATTTTATAAGGACCCTACCATAAAAACATACATAATCATGAATTAAATGAATAATTCACATAGAGGATCGTTTCAGGTTTAGTGATTTATAGAATTATGACATAAATATTACATCTCAAAAGATTACGAAGTAGAAACCTCTACTAAGTTTCCATGAAATAAAAACTTTTAAAAAGAACATGTCTAGTTCCATGTTTTAGATATCATGAATTTTCGTTGATCCCATCCTTTACCCTATTCCACATTAATTCTTGTGAAAAAAATTTCAAAAAAAAGTGGGGTGAGCATAAAAAACTCAGTAAGGGATACACAACGAAGGAAAAATATTAGTCTTTCAAAACAACATGTAAACCCAGAATACTCTATAAAAGTAATACTTTTAACCTTTAAGAAGTAGTAAATACTCTTCAATGAATAAAGGATCATTCTATATGCTTTTGTAAAGAAAATATTACCATAAAACCCATATAAAAACGCATAACATATAAAGGTAACATGGGAGATAAACATACTTAAATGGAATAACCATACGGTCGACTTCCACACTTAGGACTAAATGGAATAGCCATACGACCGACTTCCATACCCAATGCATTGGAGGTTATGATGTAACCACCCATCATGGTATTCACAGCCTCATCCGTCATTTGGTTTATCATGTAACCACTCGTCAAATGTCTAAGTAACATTTTAAAATCATAAAACATAAAACAATTATAAACGAAAGAAAACATTTCTAATTTCAATAACAATATATCTCTTAAATATATTGACATAACAATTCTATTATAAAAAACATTTTCAATACCAAAATACATAATAAATTATATGGTATTTATTTAGTTTTAAAAATATTACGGCTTGTTGAAGAAGCCAAAGATCATATAATACTCGTGGCAGCGGAAAGGTCGTTGTCACCCTGTATGTTATAAAGAAACATAATTTTTTTTCATCTAGTAAAACGCTTCATATAAATAAGATTCATTTTGAATAAAATTTGAATTTAAAGGGTTTTATACAGTATATAAATGAAATTATTGTATTAGAAGAAAATATGCCTCAATGAAAGGAGATTGAGATGAAGTCCCTTACAAAGTCAGTATCCATAGATTAATGATAAATCAATTACATGATTATGTTTGAAAATATAAATACCCCCAATGTAAGAGAATATTAAGTGTAAAACAATAATTGTTCATCCAAACATATTCATATTATGACATAATCAAGAAATAAAGGTTTAACTAAAATAATTTAAATTGAGTTAAGAAGTTCCCGTGCAAAAATTCGACACGCTAACAATGTCACTTAAAAATTCATAAAATTAGTTGATGAGGGAGAAATTGGAATCTATTCACTTGGAAATGAAATTTACATCAACAATGAGATATAATAACATATCCCAACATAATAATATGTAAATTAAAAGACCCATAAAAAATAATTCTTTTAAAAAGAAATGGGTGAAAGGTTCCATTACCGATTCAGGTAACTTTCGAAATGTACACACCATGAAAGATGGAATATACAATGTTGATGTAAATACAATAAAAGAAATTGTATTACAAAAAGTGTAGAATAATGGGTAGTACATACACCACTCAAATAGAATAGTGGAAAATGTAGCATAAATCTCACAAGATTAAGGGTGAGATGAAAATTTCCTTACGAAAACTCGGTAGCCTAATGACGCCACTTAAAACTTCCAAAAAAATGGATTTAAGAGATATAATTGGGTCTCTCATAATATAAACATAAAATTTACAGTATGAAAAATATAAAAGGACATCCCCAAACATAATAAATTTGAACTTAAAAGAAATTACATAAAAGAGAGTACTAAAAAAGAAAGAGAGAGGTAGGATCCCCTACCTCAAGTCTGACTTGTCTTGTTCGTTCCTTTATATTCTTCAATAATAACTTTGTTCAATTTATAATTGATTAAGGACCTCCTTTAAATATTACTATTCAGTTCATATAACATATTATAATGTTATAATAATTGGTTAATAATGTGAGTTCATAACAGCTGCTTTTGTCGATGTTTGGAACATGAGTCAAAATTGAACTTGTAGGAAAATTAATTTCCAGGTAGTTATAGGTACATCATATCCAAAATAGTATTAATGATTTAAATATAATTTATATCCAGTAAATATTCATTTTATAATTTTCCATAACATTTGGAGATAAAAAACATGAAAAGCACTGTTCATGGAGACGGTAGGCCGTACGTACGCATGAACGCTACTTTCATTTCTTTATCATATTAATGGAATTAAAACTAAATGAGATATATATATATATTATAATTCCAGAATTATATCCATCATTTAGATGTAATATATGACATATAAATATATTATATATATGTACTTTTAATAGTACATAACATTTGGAGATAAGAAAAGAAATGTACCGTTCATGGAGACGGTAAGCCGTACGTACGCATGAACGCTACTTTCATTTCAAATACATACCTTAATGGAATGAAAAAAAATAATGATACATAGGTATATTATAATTATATTATAATATAACATATAACCTCATTAAATAAATCCTTCATATATCCCACATATGGTATTAACCTTTCAAATCACTTTTAGGGTGCGGTAGTCCGCACTTCCTAAAATGAAATTATCGCATTTTCAGAACATGAAAAGCATAAAGGTATGCTTTAAATATAAAATACAGATGTATAGAGAGGACATAAATGTAATATATATCGTATATAAAAATAGTTGCATCATAATTTCTACCATGATAGGTGGTAGGAGAAGATAGAACAATCATCGTTTCGTGAGGCAGTAATTCGCCATCCACGGAAACAGTATGTTCTTTAACAATTAGACGGAGGTGTGTGTAAGTGTAGCTTGAATAATTATCATAAAAACATCATAGTATGTGGAATATACTGGATTTTTTACAATAGAAAGGAATAAAAAGAGTTTAGTGGGTTGGAGAATAAAAATAAAACAAAAGAACATTAGGGAAGACTTTACATTTAAATCAGGTAACTCCCCTTGGTTTAAACCAAAAGGGGTTCTTGAAGAGATTTCGGCCTAAGGGAAGGCTTCTAGGATGAAGACAGGGACGTGGGGAGATAAAATGATCAGAGTTTGGAAGATACAATGAATATTTATAGTAAAAAATTTTACTTTTATAACCCTATGTAAAAATTGTTTTAGTAAAACAATACATGTTTGTGACATTTTTATTTTAACATTAAAAAAAGTTATTAATGTCATTTTCCTACCAAAGTGGCTAAGGGGAGTCCCCAATTTAATTGTTGGATTGTTGTTTTCGGCCATGACTCATCAAATTAGGGTAGGACATGTGTCAAGTTCTTTTCATATTATTATAACATTATCTTGACCTTAAATTACACTAATTACCTTTAATCACGATGAATAAAAATTTAATATTACTATTCACTAAAAAATATATTCATCCCATTGAACCAAATTTTACATCCTAATGAAATCCATGTATGTCAGATTTTTGAAAATAAAATCACTGTGGTGGTAAAAATTCATTTAAACGAAAAATCAGTTTTTTAACTACCACTTAGTGGTTTCACTATTCATAAAAAATTGATGTTTTTCAGAAAAATACAAAAAATTCACCCTAAGCTATATTTGATATTCCGAATTCAAAAATTATTTATATTTTACAAATTTAAAAACATATATGTTGCTTTAATCAATTTAATAAATAATTCTTGTTGTCAAAACAAATAGCGTGTTTTTATGAAACAAAATCTATTAAAAGATTGACACCAGTTTAAGTCCTATTTCAAAGTGAAATTAATTACAATGAACACCATTGGATTAAATGGTAACAAATATATTATAATTTCACCTTAAAACCAATTCAAAAGATGATCTATTCATATAAATAAATTAGATTAAAAAGAGGTTTTGAATTAAAATACATCATTTTTCACTTATTCATTAAAAATGTACATTATTGAAAAAATAACAACAAAATACACAAAGTGAATTTTGATGTCCCAATTCTAAAGAAGGATTTTATTTGGTCTAATATAACATATGAAATTGTCAAAAAGTGGATTTAAAAAAGGGTTCACCCTCAAAAGGGAGTTAATCAACCTTTTAAAGAATATTAGAATATTTACTCTTAGATTTGGATTTATTCGAATTTTAAGCCTCTAACATTTATTGGATTAAATTAAAAATATTTGAAAAATATATATAATCATTTTGTAGTTATTTCTGTTTATTCCAGCCATTATAATTACTAGGTGTTAAATTTCATTTAAAATAATATTATTTTATTTTTAGAGTGAAATGTAAGATTTCCAAGAAACTCGTTGTTGCGTATTGGGTATGCCATCGAGCATAGTGTTCAATTTAAATTAACATTAACATCTTATTAACAAATAAGGATAAATATGAAATCGTCATATTCTTTATTTACCTGGGGTGTTATAAATTTATTATAATTCCACTTTAAAACTAATTAAAATGTTAATCTAGCCATATAAATAAATTATATTAAAAGGTAGTTTTGAATTTAAATATAGTATTTTCCACTATTCATCAAAAATGGAATTTCTATTAGAGAAATACCAAAATTTTACCCAAAGTGAATTTTGAATTCTTGATTCTAAAAAAAATTATTTGGTCAAAGAGAACATATAAAAGTGACTAAAACAAAATTTAAAGAGGGTTATCCATTAAAGACTGTGAATCATCCTTTTAAGGAATATTAGAGTATTTATTCTTAAAATTGGATTCTTTATTATTTTGAGCCTCTAAATTTTTATTGGATAAATTTTAGAACATTTAACAAATGGGTATAATCATATTGTAGTTAGTTATATTAAATTTTTTCAATACAATGGCTATGTGTTAACATCCATTAAAAAATAATATTATATTTCTAGTGTGCAACATATGATTTTAAAGAAACTCATTGTTGCGTATCCGGAATGCCATAAAACATAGCATCCCCTTAAAAGTAAAATTAGTATGTCATTCACAAGTATTAATTAATAAAATATATTATTTCATTATTTACTTGGTATGTTACATCCTTCCCCCTTTTGGAAATTGCGTCCTCGCAATTTTATTCACTTATCAAATAAATGGGGTTATATATCCCTCATAGAATTTTTTGATTCCCACGTTGCCTCTCCAACCATATGGTTTTTCCACAAAACCTTTCCTGGTTGAATTAACTTATTCTGCAATACTTTCTCTCTTTAGTCAAGAATCTGGACTGTATGTTCCTCATTAGAGAGATTTTATTCCAACTAAACTATCTCTAGGCTCAAAACATGTGATGGATCTAGCATATACATTCTCAACATTGAAATATGAAAAACATTGTGTACGAGGGATAAACATGGAGGTAAATCCACACTATACACAACTAATCCAACTTTCTCTACGATTTCATAAAGTCCAATGAACCACATACTCAACTTTCCATACTTACCAAAACACATCACAAATTTCCAAGGAGAAATAATGTGAAAGAAATGATCACATACCTCAAAAGAAATATCATTCATCTAGTTATCCACATAACTATTCTTCCTATTCTGAGTCGTTCTCATATTCTATTGAATCTACTGAACTTTTTCTGCAATCTATTCTACCAATTCTGGTCCCATCAACTTATCTTCCCCTAATTCATCCCAAAAAGCTAGAGTTTGACACCGCTTCCCATATAATTCCTCAAGTGGAGTCATCTTTATACTAGAATGAAAACTGTTATTATATGAAAATTAAACCAATGAAATAAGATAGTCCCAACATTCTTGGTAATCTATTGAACAAGCACGTAGAAAATCCTCCATGGTCTAAATTTTTCGTTTTGACTACACATATGATTGTGGATGTAAAGCTGTAATAAAATTTTATTCATAACCCAACGAGATCTGAAGGCCTTTCAAAAATTTAGATGTATACTTGGGATCCAGATCAGATTCAATGGAGAGGGGAACACCATGCAACCTGGTTATCTCTTTAACATACAACCGAGAAAGTTGATCTAGAGACAATGTATCTCTAATAGCAATAAAATAAGAAGATTTATTCAATCGACCAGCAAAATCCCAGATTGGATTATTACTTTGAGATGTCTTCGGTAATCCCAAAAAAAAGTCCATGGATATATATCCCCATTTCAACTCTAAAAATAATAGCGACTGAAGTATCTTTTTTGGTAACTACCGCTCTGATTTAACCTACTAGAAATCAAACACATCACAGTAAAATCAACAATTTCTTTTTTCATTCCATCCCACCAGTAACACTCTCTAAGATCTCTATACATCCTAGTACTACGAGGATGAACTGAAAACGTGGAAATATGAGCATCCCATAACAACTAATTTTTCAACTATGAATCACAAGGCCCACATAATATTTTTCCAAACATCAAAACACAATCATCATCAACATTAAATTCAGGAAAATTTCCCTTCTGAACAAACTATACATTTTTTTGGAACTCACTGTCTTCATTCTGTGCTTTATTTATTCTATCTGATAGAGATGATTTCATTGAAACCTGAAAAAAAAAAATTTCCTACACCAACAACTTCATTTCCAAAGTTCATCAAATCAAAAACCAATGGATCTTGTTCTAAACATAGCATGGTTAATAGAGCATTACTTTTTCGAGTCAAATAATCCTCCACTTTATTTTCTTTTCCTGGATGGTAAAGGATCAAGAAATCATAATCCTTGATTATTCAATTCATCTCCTCTATCCCATGTTCAATTATTTTCGAGTTAATATATAATTTAAATATTTTTGGTCTCTATATATTTCTCAGTTTACTCCATACAAATGATGCCTCCATATTTTTAAAGCAAAACAACTGCAGCTAATTCCAAATCATGAGTAGGATAATTTAACTCATGAGGCTTCAACTGATGTTAAGCATAATCTATTACTTTATCAGTCTTCATAAAGACACAACCATTACTATTCAATGAATCATCACTGAAAATAACAAACTCACCATTTCTGGAATCTAGTACTAAAACCGAAGCATTTAACAATCTTCTTTTCATTTCATGAAAACAATCTTCCCATTCTTTTGTCCAAAAGAACTCAACACCGTTTCGAGTTTACATAGTCAGTGGGCTTGATAACATTAAAAAATTTATCAACAAAACTCTGGTAATAACCTTCCAAACCAAGAAAACTATGGATCTCAGTTATATTTGAGGGTCTTGGCCATTCATCAACAAATTTTGTTTTTGCAGGGTCAACAGTTATTCCATTTTTTGAAACAATGATACCACAGAAAGAAATTTTTTGTTACCAAAACACACACTTTCTGAATTTCCCATACAGTTTCTTTTCATTTAATATTTGAAAGACACCTTTTAAATGACTTTCAGGTTCCTCTTTTCTTTTGGAATAAACCTAAATAACATCAATGAACACAACCACAATCTTATCCAAGAACACATGGAAAATTCTATTGATAAGATTTATGAATACAACAAGTGCATTGGTTAAACCAAAAGGCATAACTACAAAATTCATAATGGTCATATCTATTTCAAAACACAGACTTTGGAATGTCAGCTTCATTTTCATTCACCTAATGGTACCCTGACCTTAAGCCAATCTTCATAAAATACTGAGCTCCCTAGAGATGATCAAACAAATAATTGATATGAGGCAAATGATATTGGTTCTTAACAGTGATGTTATTCAATGCTCTATTATAAAAACGATGTCTTAATGAACCAAAATTCATTCTAACAAATAAGATAATATCATCCCATGGTGATGTGCTAGGTCGAATTAAACCTTTATCTAATAACTCCTACAATTTTTTTGTTAACTTTAAAAGTTGAATTTTATCCATTTGATAAGGGGGTTTTGAAATTAGCTTCGCATCAGGAACTAAGTCAACAGTAAATTCAAATTCCCAATCTTGTTTAAAATAATGAAACATATCAGAATAAACATCAGAATTCTCATTTACCACTATCCCATCATTAATCTGAATAGTTCCTTTGTTTTCAACAATATGTGCATGATACCATTCATTTCCATCTTTTACTAGTTTTCAGCTTTCTAATATGTTATCAAAAGTAAGGGTTTATTCTTGTACACAAACTAAAAATATTTCTGGATGGAAAACTCTTTATCTCTGTAGTTAATATTAGCATGATAAATAGAAATCCAATCCACTCCCAAAATAACATCAAAATCTACTAGAGGAAAAAAGTAAGTCTTGTAGGTAGATTCTTTCGGCACACATGGACATGAATGTTCATACAATTTCTTTTTGTTTTAACATTTCCTCCATATGTTTTTAACAAAGGTTCAGGATTAATATTTTGATATGGAATTCCAAATTTACTATAAACCTTCTAAAAACTGAAAGATTGTGTATACCCTAAATCAATCAACACATTGGCATAATCTGAGCAAAAAAGTAGTATACATGATACTACTTCATTTGATGGCCCAACATCTGCTGAAGTAGTTTCAAAGGATTTCACCACCGATTTCTTCTTGTAGTTTGGATTCTTTCCGTCAGTTGAGTTCTTCATTGGACACTCATTTGAATAATTTCCCATTTTATTACACTTAAAACATTTTACTAACTATAAATCTGATTTTTTCTTGCATTACCCTGATCATTTTCAGAATAATTACGGGCTTTATATCCCATTTAACCATATCAGTATCACATACCAGAATTCCAAAGACATTTGACAACATTATTTTTAGAAAATTTTCCACAAATTGTAAACATAAGTTTCATACAATCAGAATTTTTTGAAGAGTTCTACCCTTTCATCTTCCACCTGGACCTCTTATTATGCTGTTTTCCAAAGAACAAAATATCATAGGAAAACTTCATTTCAACCTTCTCCACACAACGACATGTTTTTTATAACATTATAACTCACGAGAAGCTAAAGACCTTCGATAATTTGTCTTTAAACCAGAGTAAAACGGTTGATTTTACTATAAATATCTCATATGATATTTCGAGAATACCTCTCCAGTCGAGAGAATTTTGCTTCATAAACAGCCAGTGATTCATCCTTCTACATCAATTCTTGGAGTTGTTATTCCATCTTAAGATGAACCACCATAGGATAATATTTCTCAAGAAACATTATTTTGAATTAATTCTAATAAAGAGGATCATTCTCCTCACTATCCCAGATATTTTTCACCATTGACCACCACTGATCAACATCACCATCAAAATGGTAAACATTGAGACTAACCTTTTGATCTTCAGATCACCCCAAAACATTGAATATTTCAACTAGTGCTTTAATCCAACCTTTTTCTAGCACATGGCCATATGATCCACTGAATGATGGGGGATGTGGCATAATTAAATACTCCACTACTAACATGTTCCTCTATGGTTGATCTGGATGATCTCATGCATCTATACCACCACCATTTATATCTTGATTAAACTATTACATCACTGTAAAAAACTCTTTAGTTTTTATTCCAACCATCTAAAGTTGCTGACTTTGAATGTTGTCTTCCTCTTGATGTCGTCCCAACATTACAACATTGTTTCCATTGCAGAAATCCATTCTGAACACAGAAATATCTTATGCAAAGCAGCATGGTAATCTATAAATTCTATCATTTCAATATTAACATAAATTAAAATATGGATATTAACATAACAATGCCCTAACTCCTAAGGTTATCTAAAAGGACTTTTGATACAAACAATAAAGACATGGACTTAAACATTATATAATATTGATGTAAAAGAATAATTACTATTATGGATCTTTTCAGGTTTAGAGTTTTAGATAATTAGTTTGTAACTATTTAATTACATCTCAAAAATTATAAGGTAAATAATTCTAGTCAGATTTCATTTTTTCATAAAAAAAATCTTAAAAAGGAGTCATGTCTAGTCCCATGTTTCAGAGAGCATGACTTTTCCTAGATCACAACCTTGACCCTATTCATCTTTGGGTCCGGTGAAAAACATTTCAAAATATGGGATTAAAATAAAAAGATTAGTAAGGGTTATAAAAAAAAGAAAGAATTATTTAATCAATACATACATAACATATTATCTTTAACATACCTCCTAATGTAATTAGATTTATGAATAACACAATGAAATCATAAATCAAAAAGGTTACTTGTGGCATCCATATCATAAATACATTATAACAATCACAACTATGTAGGGAGTTACATTTGGAATACCCATCAAAGTATATTCCTTAAATCTCTTAGGATAAATATTCATATTTACCTCTGTCATGTTACCCAATGCATTGGAGAGCTATCTTGGGATCACCCACCCTAGGATTATCACGGAACCACTCATATACGTAAACAATGCCAAAGGACTATATTATAATCATAACATAAAACATAAGCATTAATAAAATATAACATCCACAATATATCATTTCATGATATTGAACAAGATATAGAAATACGAAATCCAAAAACCATTTTCAATACCCAAATACATAAGAGAGTATATGGTATTTATTTTTCTTTTAAAAAATTACATGTTGTTAGGGAAGCCTAATATCAAATAATACTCGATGTGGTGGAAAGGTCGTTGTCACTGTGTGCGTTAAAAAAACATTCTTTATTTAATTTATTAAAATGACTTGTAGAAAAATATTCTCATTTAATGAAAAAAAAGTTAATGGTTTTCATATAGCTTATAAAATAAAGTCATGTATATAAAAAACATGTCTCAATGAATGGAGATTGAGAGGAAGTCTCGTACATAGTGTCCGACTTGACCCATTCATTCATTAATATCCTAAATAATAGAATTATGTAAATTTATACTTTCTTAATATCCCTTTTCAATTTTATTATTCCTTTTATATCATTTATTAACATTTTATAAACCTTATTTAATCATTTAAGTTAGTCATGATCATTTTGTCGATATTTGGTACTTGAACCAAAGATGAACTTCTTATAATTAGATGTTGTTCATGTGGTCAAATATTCATTATCTCCAGAATAATATTTATGTTGTAGATATAATATATATCATATATATATAGTATATGTATGTATTAATAATATTACATAACATTTGGACAAAAGAAATGAAATGCAATGTTCATCGGGACGGTAAACCATACGTACACATGAATGCTACTTTCATTTCAATTTCTTATTTTAAGGGAATTAAAACATAATGATACATAGGTATATTATAATTCATGTATAAAATCATATATAATATCATTAAATCCATCTTTTATATATCCCACATATGGAATTAACAAGTCATATCACTTTGAGGGGGCGGTTGTCCGCAATTTCTCAACTGAAATTATCACGTTTACCTGTAATGGAAACCATAAAGGTATGATCTAAATGGAAAATACAGTAGAATTAAGAAAAAAATAAAAAAATAAATATCATATATAAATATAGTTCCATCATAATGGCCACCATGAGAGGTGGTAGGAGATAATAGAAGAATCATCATTTCGTGAGCCGTTAGTTTTCCATCCACAGAAACATTATGTTTTTCACCCACAAGATGGAGGTGTGTGTAAGTGTAATTAGAATACTTCTCATAACAAAATTTTATTATATTGAGGATACTGATTTTGTTATAAAATAATGTAATTAAAATAGTTAGTGGTTAGAGTAGTAAAATAAATCAAAAAATTTAATAGAAGACATTTTCATTAAATCGAGTAACTCTCCTTGGTTTGAAACCAAAAGGGTTTGTTGAAGTGCCTTCGGCCTATGTTAAGGCTAATAGGGGGAAGAGAAGAATGTAGGAAGATTGATTGGGTAGTATTTGGATGATCCAAGGGTCTTGATAGGTGTGGTATTTTTATAAGGGGGGAGGAGGGGCACTTTAGGGAAATGTGAAAATATTATTTCATTATATAATGATTTTCATTTTCAAAACGTCCAAATCTCATTAAAGTAGAAGATAAGATGAAGAATGGTATAAATTAAATAATCTAATAAACATTGGACCAGTTTTGGAGATTATTGTAATCTTTATAATAATATTTATTTAAATAGTTTTTTAATGAGGTAAACCCTCTATCGTTATTGTGTCAAAAATAATTTAATTTATTTGAGGTCTCAAAATTATAAAAAAATACCATGATGTACAAAATCTTTTTTTATTTTGAAATAATATTTATAGGTGAAAATATAACTTTTATAACCCTATGTAAAAATTATTTTACTTAAATATATTTGTTTATTTCATTGTTGTCTTTATTTTAAGTTAATTAAACTGAAGTGTCATTATCACTCCTAAGTAGCCCCATGGGGTTCCAAAATCGACCCAATGATAAAAATGGTCAGACGTGTATCAAACAGTAGTATTAGGACACATGTTAAGGTTATTTTATACTATTATATTAATATTTGTTTACCCTTATTTACCATATTTACCCTTTAACCATTGTAAATAAAACATTTACTGAAGTAAATACTCATAATGTCTAAAAATAAATTTATCTATTTAAAAAATTTGGACATTATGATTAAAAATATGAAATATATTTTTCCAAATTCAAAACACATAAGTGGAAGAAATTAATTTAAAATTTTTTCCCACTGTTTAAATAAAAGGCCTATTTTTAAAAAATAACTATCAAAAGTTATACACATGTTTATTCCAATTTCAATGTGAAATTACTTAAAATGACAAAAATTATATTACATGTTTAAAATACATTCTAATTACACTTTCAAACCTATTAAAAATGTAAACTATCCTTATAGATAAATTAGTCTAAAAGTCAATATTGAATTAAAATACATTATTTTTCACTATTCATCAGAAAATTAATTTTTAACAGAAAATTACCAAAACTTTTACCCCATGTGAATTTTGATGCCCCGATTATAAATAATTGTTTTATTTGGTCAAATAGAACATGTAAAGGTGACCATAACAATATTTTAAGAGGGTTCATCATTAAAAGGTGATAAATCGACCTTTTAATGAATTTTAGAGTATTTATACATAAAATCATATTCATTTTAATTGTGAGACTCTTAATATTTATGGGATAAATTTACTATTATTTTAGTAGAGTTTAAAATCATATTTTAGGTAGTTTTATTCATTTCTTCCAATACAACATCTAATAGATAACTTCAATTTAAAATAATAATATTATATTATTAGTGTGCAATGTATGATATCAAAAAAACCTATTGTTGTGTATTTGTCACTCCATTAATCATATCATCCCCTTTGAAGTAAAATCAATATTTAATTAACAAATATTAATAAATAAGAAAATGTATTCTTTATTTATTTACCTTGGATGGTACACTTATTCAGACAATTTATTTTCTTTTGATTACATTTCTTGTCATATGTCAAATTTGAGGCACATGAAAATTGATTTAAAAAACAAGGTGTGTGATGAAAACCCTTGGTACTGACTTACTAAAGAAGAAACAAATTTCTTCATATTTTAGAAAAATTTTCTTAAGTGGAAATAATGAATTTAAACATGATATTGATAAATTGAAAAGGTTTTAAAATATTAAACTATTTTAGATGGGGTGATTTGAAATGAGTTGGATGGGTTATCAAAAATAATAATTCATATTTAATTTTAAAAAAAATGGAAAGGAATTTTTAAATATAACTATTAATGTCTTTGAAAATATTGGGTGGAGGAAAATTATCTTCAAATAAAAAGTGAGTTAATGTAAAAATATTTTTCATTTTAATAGGAATGTTATTGTTTAATATAATAAATAAGGTTCTGTGTTGAAAATAATGATTTTCTCATAAATTATCAGTGTTAATTTATTGATGTGTCTCGTTTGGCTATCTATATGTCCTAATTTTTTCTGATAGGTATCTCCCATGGGAGTTTATTTTTAGGTATTTTGTATATTTACACTTATTCTAATTTGTTTTCTTTGTAAAAAAATATCAAGAAACGTGAGATATATTTGAAGGGATGGTTTTTTGGGCCATTTCCTTAATTCGTCCAAGTTTTTTTAGATTTTTAAAGATGGAAATAGATATAGATGTATCTGATATAATGAAATGTACAATTTTATCCATTATATTGTAGGAAATCTAGTTTTTGAGGTGTCTAAGTGAAATATGGATTTTTTTGGGACATATTAGACCTTCTAACAATTTTTTATTCTAAACATTTTCTAAATTTATAGATCACCAATAATGGGTCATACGAGTATCGTGTCATTCTAGAGATGTCTCATTCGGTTGGTGTCTCATTCTACCATTGTCTGGTTCTGGCGGTGTCAAATTCTGGCAGCGTCTCGTTCTTTCCTCATCTCATTCTATATGAATATTATTCTGGAGGCATCTCGTTCTAGAGAAATCTCATTCTGGTGGGGTCTTATTCTGTCCGTGTATTATTTTAATGGTGTGCCATCTTGAAAGTGTGTTATCCTTGATATCATTCATTCTGGAAGTGTGTCTTTTTAGAGCAGAGTAATTCTGCCTGTCTCTCATCCTGGCGGTGTGTCATTCTGGCACTCAGTCATCAGAGTGGTGTATCTTCCTGGCCATCATTTATCTTTTCCATGTGTCATCCTGGAATCATGTCATCCTGGTAGCGTGTCATCCTGGTATCATGTCATTTGGATGGTCTTTCATCCTAGCAGTTTTTCATCCTAGCAGTTTTTCATCATATCAGTTTCTGATCCTAGGTGTTATAACAAACCTTCTCTTTATTACACACAAAAGAATGATTTATTACATTAAAAATCACATAATACAATTCTGAGTATTGATTGGTCTTGTTTCTTGGGAAATTAATAACATTACATAACAATGTTGTAATATAACATCCAACATCATTATGGAAAACCTCTTTAAATGATCACAACACTACTTCGTACTTAGCACTACATGGGATAAACTAAGGACATGCATAAGAAAAAGGTGAGCTATAAATCCAAGAAATGGAGTAAATAAGGAATAAAATGAAAAATATGTTACATGTTAGGTAATAAGAGTATTAATGGATCAAAAGGGACACCTAAACATAAAGGCATGATATATCATGATTATCTTGACATGGAAATGTAGCATCAACATTTAACATGATATTAGCATGAGCCAAGGTTCATTGCACATTGATCATGAGTAAACTCTTGTTTCACATGATTTAGAATGATTAAAAGATCATTTCAATTGAATTAACATGAGTAAATCCCCATTTTATCTGACATATCATGATACTAATATTTACCCAATGCATTGGAGTGCCATTAGGGTGCACTATTCTTAATCATTTCATTTCATGTATAAGAGTGCAACATGGGTCGTTGTAACACCCCAGGATTTCATAGTGTGTTATTTCTTAAAAATAATTCAACAACTTACACTACACGCAACACCGAGTTCAATCACACCATGACGTACAAAAAAAAGATCCATTAAAAGAGGTCATGAATAGTATTAACTACATTTTGAACTTTATATAATCCTTATAATTTTAGAATCCCTATTATGAGTTTCTTAGTCATAATGCAAGAACAGATACATTTTCAGTATTGCACTTTTATCAACTTTTAATAGTGAAACCTTTTTAAATAAAATATTTTAAACTCTCTGAATAAATTGGGACATAAAATTTTTTTAAAATGAAACATCCCAAGCTTCCACGGTACGCTTTCCTTTGAATAAAATAGTAGCGTGTGTTGTACGCAACCTTGAGTTTTAACTCACGCCACAACCAATCAAACTAGCCGTTATGAATAGTAATACCTAAATTTTGAAATTATATATATTTTATATTTTAAAATGGACTTCATTTTTGGATTCGGAATATCGAATTTAGCCTAAGGTGAAATTTTGGTACTTTTCGGATAACTTTCATATTTTGATGAATAGTGAAAATTACTAAATTTTAATTAAAAACAACTTTTTTTAATCAAATTAATTAATAGTGATAAATTGTGAATTTGAGTGGTTTTAAAGTATATTTAGAATATATTTTTACCATTTAATATAATGTTGGTCATTGGACATAATTTTACAATTAAACCGAACATAAACAAGTGTCAATCTTTTGATAGTTATTACCTCTTAAAAACACGCTTTTTGTTTTGACAGCGGGAATTAAATTTAAATTAATTTCTGCCACTTCTGTGTTTTGAATTTAGAAAAATGGATTCCATATTTGGAGTCAGGATGTTCAAATTGTGTAAATAGGTAACTTTTATTTTTATACATTTTGAATAATTACTGTGGTAAATATTTTATTTACCATGGTTAAGGGTAAATCCGGTAAATAAGGGTTAAAAAAATAATATTATAATAAAACAAAATTACCCTAAAACATGTCCTAACATTATTGGTGGACACATACCCGACCATGGGCATCCTTGGGTCGATTTTGGGACCCCTTGGAGCCACTTGTATGTGGTAGGGACACATTATATTAATAAAGTTAAAATAAAAATAAAAATGGCATAAGCTTACATCTTTTAGAAGAACAATTTTTACATAGGGTTATACATATTGGATTTTCGATTATAAATATTCATTAGAAAGATAAACATATTTCCTACATAATGATATTTTATTTATAATTTTTAGACATCAAATAATTTAAATTATTAATGACACAATAATGATGCAATGTTTACCTCATTAATAAATCATTTAAATAAATAAGATTATAATGATTAAAATATTATCTAAAACCTGTCCAATTCTTATTTTTTGATGTTATTTAGAATATGAGTCATCTTATCTTCGACCGCAATGATTTTTGGACCATTATAAACCGAATATAATTATATTATAAAGTAATACTTTCACTCTTTCCTAAAGAGCCCCTCCTCTCCCTTATAAAAGGAGACCACTTCTACTCATTCCTCACACCTCTCAAGCCACTTTTCTCGTCCAAACCCTACCCAAATAAGCTCCCCTCATCCCTATCCTCCTCCTTGAAGCTTCCCCTTAGGCAGAAAGCATTTCAAGAAGACCTTTGGATCCAACCAAATTGAGTTACCTAAATTAAAGGTAATGATTTCTCTTAAATTATTTTCATTTATTTTGCTTCTCCAACCCCCAAACTCTTTTTATATCCATTCTTTTGTAACAAAAAAAGTATCATCAATATATTAGTATGTTTTTATAAGAAGTATTCTAACTACACATACACACACCTCCATCTAATGGATGATGAACATAATGTTTCTGTAAATGGAAAACTAACGCCTCACGAAACGATGATTGTTCAAATACATCTTACCGCCTCTCATGGTGGCCATTATGATGGCACTGTAATTAGGTGTGATATTAATGATACATATTTTATATATAACCTTCTTTAATTCCATTTTATTTCATACCATTATTCGTTTCATGTTGTATATACGTACGATAATTTCATTTGAGAAAGTGCGGACTACCGCCCCCTTAAAATGATATCACTCGATCATACCACACATGAAACATATAAAGAATGGTGTTCATGAACATAAGTAACATATATAAAATATTATATTATACTGGAATAATAATATACCTATGTATCATTTGGATTCAATTCTTTTAAAATGAAAAATTAAATGGAAGTAGAGTTCGTGCGTACGTACGGACTACCGTCTCCACGAACACAATGAGAACCATCCTCCATCGTATCCATTCAAGTCTTATTCTCATTTTAGGGATAAAAATAATTTTAATATCATTATTATTATGAATAAGATATAATATTTCCATTAAAAACATGTCTTACATAACCAAACATTTAAGAAGAACGGATCGATTATCACCGGAAACGACGATAATACTTAGATATTATTAATAAAGCAATGTTAAAAGATCATATATGATATCATATTGATGTATATGATTATTTTATAATTTAATAAATGTTTTAATTATTATACAGGAGGTTAACTTACCATTGACTAAGGGAAAGTTCAAGATAAGGGATTTTCTTATCTCAGTTTTAATTTCGTGAGATTTCCATTATTCACCAATTAATTATTGCATGTGGGGTATGTGTACTGCCCATAGTTGCATTCATTGTGTAATATACTTTAATTTATGGGTATTTACATCATCAGGGTATGATACTTCTTTCATGGGTGTATGTTTCGTAAGTTACCTAATCGATAAGGGAATTTGAAATTTCAATTTCCACTCATTTGGCTTTACGCATATTTCATTGATTATATTACCCCAAGATTATGTGTGGAATCACTATTCATTTGATTATGTCATAATTTCGACTCCCCTTCCTGTGTATATAAGTTTGATACACATAATCACTCCATTGATAATTCTCAAGTCGTTGATATGAATTTGATAAGAGTAATTTTAACTCATTCTCCATTTGTTGAGATAAACATCCAATTCGTTGGTATTGTTTTTACAAGAATATGTGTGAATGTCCTTTGATTGTTTTACACTGAATATCCAATCATATTTAGTGTATTTATATTTGTCACACATAATTATGTCATTGATTTTTCCTTAACCTAAGGATACAACCTTTATGAGAGATTTCATCTCAATTTACATTCCATTGAGACTTCTTTGATGATATACACCAAATCACTTTTATGTGGTGCATATAATGTACTTTGACATAGTATATCATGATTCCCTTTATTCTCATGATATTACAAAGTTTTTATTACCTCAATTATTTGTATTCAAGTGTCTCTTTTGGTTAGAATCTCTAACTAAAATACCATTTTTAAATGTTTTAAAGACTTATTCATCTAAACCTTTCTCATTAATGTCCATGTTTTAAAAATGGTTTTAAGTATTTATTTATATGGACATTAAAGTTTATAAATCAAAACTCCTTTTAAAAAGTTTCAAAGTGGTATGGGACACTTTGATTCAAAAATCTACTTTTAAATGGCTTCTTGACAAATAGTGTGACTTTTAAATGTTTTCAAGAAAAGGGGGATATTTCCCTCAAATAGTTTTGATGATTATTTTCATCTATGTCAACATCCTTCATTATTCTTGATTGAGGTTAATGTGATACAATACAATCTTCCATGTTGTATCGAATGAGTTATGTTTGACTGTGGATGTGCTGTTTTTATACCATTCATGGTTTTTGGTAAAAGTATTGACATTTCGTATGCTAGTTTTAATATGAATGTTTATGTTATGTTTAAACATGTTCATATGGGGAATGCATTGGACTTAATAAGTGACGGGTGGAGCCCACTATAGCTCCTCGATGCATCGGTAGGTCTCATGAGAAAAACTAGTGTCTTGGCACAAGGCCTTGGCAAAATCTTATTTGTAGTCTTGGCACGAGGCCTTGGCTATGTGGTTATAATAGTCTGGCATTATGCATTCCATCATTATGAAAGTGGATATTGATATTGCATGTGATAATTCGACTAGTAGAATATCCGTGTGAGTAAGTAAATGAAATTATTTCATTTTACCTTTGCCATTTTATGTTGAAGTTCAAGTTTAAAAGGCTTTTGTTTTAGTTATAAATTGCCTTAAGTGTTTATGCTTATTTATGAAAGCTTCTGCTATAATGTTATCCTTACTGAGCATCTGAGCTCACCCCTTTCAATGTTTTATTTTTTTTCCCAGGATTATGAAGAAGTAATTTATGAATGACCTGCAGGGATAGTATGAGGGGATATGAAGACAAGATGTTTTTTTTATGATGTAATATAAAAATTGATGGATGTATCTAGTTATTCCAAGGCTACTAAACTAATCGGTCTTTCGAGACTTGATCTTTCTCGTGATCATGCCAATGTTATGTAATAATGCACCGACTCTAGGTAATTAGGGTCGGGGCATTACAGTTGGTATCAGAGGAAGTTTAATACAAACCTTGGTAGCTAGATTTAGATAAACTCTGATTAGAGCACGTAGACCTAAGATGAACTTTGAGGATTAGTATAAAAGAACTTCCTATAATTTTGGTATTGTAGAGATTTTGTGAGTTTTCCGAGCAATACATCCCTGTCTAGATACGAGCAGGTAGAGGCGGCTCTGGCACAGATGTACCTAGGGGTAAAACCCGAAAACACCGCTTTGAGCTAGACTCAAACGGGAACTGGTGCACGACAACGGGCCTTGCTGCACTCTTGGTTACGACACTCCCGGGGGATATGCTTAGGATAATTTACATTTTCTTTACAAACCGATTTAATTAATATATACATAAGATGAGAGTAAATGACCTTGGTTAATCCTAATATGTTTCAAATTGAGAATATGGTGACATTTTAATCTCTAAATGATTTTACAACTACTATTACTCACACAATGCTTTCTGTTTTTAGTCAATGGCTGGATTCCAAGGAAGTCATAGTGACTTTGAGAATGATGTACAAGGTGGGAACGATGGTGGTGATGAGCAACAAAATGGAATGTTGATAGGCATAAAAGATATCGTCTTTATGCCAAATCAGTTTTCCAAAAATATGATCAACAACATATATATTAACGAACTCCCAGACTCAACAAGGAAGAGAAAGGTGATAAATGATAAGATCTCCAGCAATGGAGACCATGGAGAAAAGAAACCTCAATTTTCATCATGTAGGAAATGTGGAAAGAGACACCCAAGAAAGTGTCTCAATGGGACAAAGAAATGTTTTACGTGCAGGAAGGAAGGACATAAAGTGATGAATTGCTGAAGAAAAATGAAGAGTACTATGGAAGAAGATAAAAATGGACCCAAGAGTCCATTTATAGTCATTTGCCGTAAATGTAGGGGACCTGGCCATTACCCGAGTGAATGTCCTATTCTATAGGATATTTTCTTGGTCAAAGAAGAAGCTATGTGGAAATAAATGGTTGGAGAAAAATTTAAAAAGTATTAGCACTCCTTGTTGATGGGTTTGCTTTGGAATAATTTTCTCTTGTATTTGTAACCCCGCAGTTTTCCATGTGATAATGATATTTGAAGAAGAATTGTCTCTTCTCTTGTGGATGTAGGTATAAATAACCATTTGGTTTTATATGATCATTGGGGTTTGAGAAAATGATAAGTTATTATAATTTGGGATGAAAATGCAAAGTATGATATAACATTTGTGGTTAAATTATGTTATTTTGAGGAATTTATCTCATTTTGGTAATATTATAAAATATAGTTTTTGAAAAAGGACAACACGTAAATCGTGTGACAACCCATCGCGTCGGAAAAAGCTGTGGGAATTGAACCCACAACCAAAGTGCGATTGGGATTTATCGCCTACCACTGGACTACGTGAATTCCCTGGTTAGTGTGACTATTTTTTTTGTTAAATGATTTTATTGATCAATAATAAGACGATTTGGGTTCTTATGTCTTATCAAATGAATACCCTTAGTATATGAAAATGAATTGGTGATTAAGTGATAAATGTTATTTTGGAAGATGTTCGTTTTTTTAGGAACACTATATGCCAAAGGAAAATAGAATACAATGAGGTTTCATTTGTAGAGTAATGGTGGATTTTTATCTACGTTTTTATTGTTGATTTATAGTGATTTGGGTTATTTATGGAAATGATTAACCTATAACAGAGAATATGTGATGATGGTAATCACTTTTAAGTATGTGAATTTAAGAGTATTTGATGTCATTTGGAGATACAATGTAACATGGGAGACTACATAATCAAATTATTCTATGTTTTGGGTTTCAATATTAGTTTGGATTATATTAAAGGATTTTAAGGACTATTCGTTATTTAATGGTATCTATTTAACTTTGGGGTATTGTTGGTTTAATTTTAGAAATTAAGATTAGTGCATTTTTATCTCAATGAATATCCTTCTGTGGGATCATTAGATCATTCACTAACCATTTTGGTTTTGATTAATCTTCAAAGACAATGTAAATATACGGTTTATCCTACATGGATCATGTGATTCTATAGAAGTTTATTCTAGTTCTTCCAGTGTGACCAAGTCTTCTTGAATGCTCAACGTTTAAAAAAAATTGAGTTAGTGGTGGAAATTTATTAAAGAATGAAAATCTACTTAAAATTTAAGTATATCTCATAATGTTCTTAGTCAATATCATAAATTAATTCCTCTTCCTTATGTAATATAACTTTAAAAAAAATGTTGTCCTAGATGGTACATTAAATCATCACTAATTTATGGCTTTGGGATTGTTGGCCTTTTCATATCCATGTTCTCTACCACTCTCCATCAGATAATTGATGGTTAGATTTCTCTTCCATATCCATATTTTCCTACATGGAACCCTAGTATGTGTTATTTTCGGTAATCTTCATACTTTCCACTCTTTATTTTAAATAGAGGCCTCATTAATTCATTTTTCGATGTGGGATTTCAACTAAGATATTTTGAAACGTCAAAAATGTGTTATCCCAATACCCTATGTTTTCTTGGACCGATGGTATTTCAAATCATCATAGATTGATGAGTTTAAGGACCTCAATTTTATAATTGTTTGTTATTGATGACCTACATTCACTACCTATAAATATTTACATTTTTCCTCTAATTATATGTCTCTAATTTCCACCAATGTTCTCCTAATCGAGATCATAATTTGGTGGTGACCCTTTCATTTCTATTTTCCTTATATTAAGACTAAATTTTAGTAACCCAATTTCCGATGTGGGTTTTCCCACAAATATATTTTCTACTTTCAACCATTTCTTTTCGAAGAACAATTTCAAATTGCGAGGACGCAATTTATTGAAAGATGGGAGAATGTAACACCCCAGGATTTCATAGTGTGTTATTTCTTAAAAATAATTCAATAACATGCACTACACGCAACACCGAGTTCAATTACACCATGACGTACAAAAAAAAAGAGCCATTAAAAGAGGTCATGAATAGTATTAACTACATTTTGAACTTTATATAATCCTTATAATTTTAGAATCCCTATTATGAGTTTCTTAGTCATAATGCAAGAACAGATTCATTTTCAGTATTGCACTTTTATCAACTTTTAATAGTGAAACCTTTTTAAATAAAATATTTTAGACTATCTGAATAAATTGGGACATAAAAAAAATTTAAAATGAAACATCCCAAGCTTCCACGGTATGCTTTCCTTTGAATAAAATAGTAGCGTGTGTTGTATGCAACCTTGAGTTTTAACACACGCCACAACCAATCAAACTAGCCGTTATGAATAGTAATACCTAAATTTTGAAATTATATATATTTTATATTTTAAAATGGACTTCATTTTTGGATTCGGAATATCGAATTTAGCCTAAGGTGAAATTTTGGTACTTTTCGGATAACTTTCATATTTTGATGAATAGTGAAAATTACTAAATTTTAATTAAAAACAACTTTTTTTCATCAAAATAATTAATAGTGATAAATTGTGAATTTGAGTGGTTTTAAAGTATATTTAGAATATATTTTAACCATTTAGTATAATTTTGGTCATTGGAAATAATTTTACAATTAAACCGAACATAAACAAGTGTCAATCTTTTGATAGTTATTACCTCTTAAAAACACGCTTTTTGTTTTGACAGCGGGAAATAATTTTAAATTAATTTCTGCCACTTATGTGTTTTGAATTTAGAAAAATGGATTCCATATTTGGAATCAGGATGTCCAAATTGTGTAAATAGTTAACTTTTATTTTTAGACATTTTGAATAATTACTGTGGTAAATATTTTATTTACCATGGTTAAGGGTAAATCCGGTAAATAAGGGTTAAAAAATAATATTATAATAATACAAAATTACCCTAAAACGTGTCCTAATATTATTGGTGGACACATACCCGACCATGGGCATCCTTGGGTCGATTTGGGGACCCTTTGGAGCCACTTGTATGTGGTAGGGACACATTATATTAATAAAGTTAAAATGAAAATAAAAATGGCATAAGCTTACATCTTTTAGAAGAACAATTTTTACATAGGGTTATACATGTTGGATTTTCGATTATAAAATTCATTAGAAATATAAAAAGATTTCCTACATAATTATATTTTATTTATATTTTTTAGACATCAAATAATTTAAATTATTAATGACACAATAATGATGCAATGTTTACCTCATTAATAAATCATTTAAATAAATAAGATTATAATGATTCAAATATTATCTAAAACCTGTCCAATTCTTATTGGTTGATGTTATTTAGAATATGATTCATCTTATATTCGACCTCAATGATTTTTGTACCATTATAAACCGAATATAATTATATTATAAAGTAATACTTTCACTCTTTCCTAAAGAGCCCCTCCTCTCCCTTATAAAAGGAGACCACTTCTACTCATTCCTCACACCTCTCAAGCCACTTGGCTCGTCCAAACCCTACCCAAATAAGCTCCCCTAATCCCTATCCTCCTCCTTGAAGCTTCCCATTAGGCAGAAAGCATTTCAAGAAGTGCTTTGGTTCCAACTAAAGTGAGTTACCTAAATTAAAGGTAATGATTTCTCTTAAATTATTTTCATTTATTTTGCTTCTCCAACCCCCAAAATCTTTTTATTTCCTTTCTTTTGTAACAAAAAAAGTATCCTCAATATACTAGTATGTTTTTATGAGAAGGATTCGAACTACACATACACACACCTCCATCTAATGGATGATGAACATAATGTTTCTGTGAATGACAAACTAACGCCTCACGAAACGATGATTGTTCAAATACATCGTTCCGCCTATCATGGTGGCCATTATGATGGAACTGTAATTAGGTGTGATATTAATGATACATATTTTATATATAACCTTCTGTAATTCCATTTTATTTCATACCATTATTCGTTTCATGTTGTATACACGTACGATAATTTCATTTGAGGAAGTGCGGACTACCACCCCCTTAAAATGATATGACTCGTTCATACCACACATGGAATGTATAAAGAATGGTGTTAATGAACATAAGTAACATATATAAAATATTATATTATACTGGAATAATAATATACCTATGTATCATTTGGATTCAATTCTTTTAAAATTAAAAATTAAATGGAAGTAGCGTTCGTGCGTACGTACGAACTACCGTCTCCACGAACACGATGAGATCCATCCTCCATCGTATCCATTCAAGTCTTATTCTCATTTTAGGGATAAAAATAATTTTAATATCATTCTTATTATGAATAAGATATTATATTTCCATTACAAACATGTCTTACATAACCAATCATTTAAGAAGAACGAATCGATTATCACCCGAAACGACGATAATACTAAGATATTATTAATAAAGCAATGTTAAAAGATCATATATGATATCATATTGATGTATATGATTATTGTATAATTTAATAAATGTTTTAATTATTATACAGGAGGTTAACATACCATCGACTAAGGGAAAGTTCAAGGTAAGTGATTTTCTTATCTCACTTTTAATTTCGTGAGATTTCCATTATTCACCACATAATTATTGCATGTGGGGTATGTGTACTGCCCGTGGTTGCATTCATTGTGTAATATAATTTAATTTATGGGTATTTACATCATCAGGGTATGATACTTCTTTCATGGGTGTATGTTTCGTAAGTTACCTAATCGATAAGGGAATTTGAAATTTCAATTTCCACTCATTTGGCTTTACGCATATTTCATTGATTATATTACCCCAAGATTATGTGTGGAATCAATATTCATTTGATTATGTCATAATTTCCACTCCCCTTCCTGTGGATATAAGTTTGATACACATAATCACTCCATTGATAATTCTCAAGTCATTGATATGAATTTGATAAGAGTAATTTTAACTCATTCTCCATTTGTTGAGTTAAACATCCAATTCGTTGGTATTGTTTTTACAAGAATATTTGTGAATGCCCTTTGATTGTTTTACACTGAATATCCAATCATATTTAGTTTATTTATATTTGTCACACATAATTATGTCATTGATTTATCCTTAACCTAAGGATACAACCTTTTTGAGAGATTTCATCTCAATTTACATTCCATTGAGACTTCTTTGATGATATACACCAAATCACTTTTATGTGGTGCATATAATGTACTTTGACATAGTATATCATGATTCCCTTTATTCTCATGATATTACGAAGTTTTGATTACCTCAATTATTTGTATTCAAGTGTCTCTTTTGGTTAGAATCTCTAACTAAAATACCATTTTTAAATGTTTTAAAGACTTATTCATCTAAACCTTTCTCATTAATGTCCATGTTTTAAAAATGGTTTTAAGGATTTATTTATATGGACATTAAAGTTTAGAAATCAAAATTCCTTTTAAAATGTTTCAAAGTTGTATGGGACACTTTGATTCAAAAATCTACTTTTAAATGGCTTCTTGACAAATAGTGTGACTTTTAAATGTTTTCAAGAAAAGGGGGATATTTACCTCAAATAGGTTTGATTATTATTTTCATCTATGTTAACATCCTTCATTATTCTTGATTTAGGTTAATGTGATACAATACAATCTTCCATATTGTATCGAATGAGTTATGTTTGACTGTGGATGTGCTGTTTTTATACCATTCATGGTTTGTGGTAAAAGTATTGACATTTCGTATGCTAGTTTTAATACGAATGTTTATGTTATGTTTAAACATGTTCATATGAGGAATGAATTGGACTTAATAAGTGACGGGTGGAGCCCGCTATAGCTCCTCGATGCATCGGTAGGTCTCATGAGACAAACTAGTGTCTTGGCACAAGGCCTTGGCAAAATCTTTTGTAGTCTTGGCACGAGGCCTTGGCTATGTGGTTATAATAGTCTGGCATTATGCATTCCATCATTATGAAAGTGGATATTGATATTTCATGTGATCATTCGACTAGTAGAATATCCATGTGAGTAAGTAAATGGCATTATTTCATTTTACCTTTGCCATTTTATGTTGAAGTTCAAGTTTAAAAGGCTTTTGTGTTAGTTATAAATTGCCTTAAGTGTTTATGCTTATTTATGAAATCTTCTGCTATAATGTTATCCTTACTGAGCATCTGAGCTCACCCCTTTCAAGGTTTTATTTTTTTTCCCAGGATTATGAAGAAGTAATTTATGAATGACTTGCAGGGATAGTTTGAGGGGATATGAAGACAAGATGTTTTTTATGATGTAATGTTAAAATTTATGGATGTATCTAGTTATTCCAAGGCTACTAAACTAATCGGTCTTTCGAGACTTGATCTTTCTCGTGATCATGACAATGTTATGTAATAATGCACCGACTTTGGGTAATTAGGGTCGGGGCATTACAGTCTTAAAACATGGAATCATTCAAAATAATCATTTATTCCGTAATAAAGGAAAGTGTGATATAATAATGAAACTATATAATCAATAAGTTAATGCATAAAAGTGAATACCCTTTATAGATAATTGTGAATTGTATTCACTACACTCTAACTTTGGAATGAAAAATCGTGGTGCAAATTCAATTGAATAACGACATGACATAAGAATTCATAAAATTGGTTGATGATAGATATAGGGTTATCTCATCATTTTTACATGAAATGTACAGTAAGGGGTCATATATATCTATGTCCCAATATAATTAATGGAATTTATATGCATAATATAAATGAATTGCTTGATTGTAAATGAGGAGAGAGAAATCCCTTATGGAATATCTTCATTGTAATAGGTGTACATGGGAGGAATTAAATAGAGAGAAAGGGGATCTCATCATTCAAACATAATTATATTAGTATAAGATAGGTTTAAAATCATACCACAAGATTTTTAATTGGAAATAAACAGGTATGATTATATAAAGAAATTTGGACAAAATTGAGAAAGGAAGAAATGTCTTACATGGATGTGTGATCCCAAAGGCTTGGGAGATGCCTGAGAGGGGCTTATTGAAATCATGAGGTACCTTAGGAGGATTTTAGAGAGATTATGTAATGGGTTGGGTGATCTAAAAGTGGTTTTAGTGAAGAATAATGGGATATTGAGTGGGTTTATTTTGGAAAATAAGGAGAATACTTTATTATTTAGGTTTTGGACACCACACATTAAACTAATCAAAACCAAACACCATTCCAATAAATTTTATCGTGTTTTTTTTCTAAAGCGGAGTGGAAAAATTATTTTATAATTCCAATGGATGAATGTATTACAATATTAGGCTTGGTTATGTGGAGGTGAGTCACACTCTCAAGGAAATCATTTTTATATGTTAAAATGTCTTATATGTCTCTAAGGGTCCACTAAGGCTTTTCCAAATAAATCAAACAAACATAACACCACATTTTTAATGATAAAACATATATTTATTGAATATCCAATTTATACTATTTTATTACATCACTATTGGGTCTTTATGATATCAGACGTCATAATATATATTTAAACGAAATTTAATTTTCACCCAAAAATTTGTCTCTCTCCAAAAAAATGAAGAATACACCATTGGATAAATTTAACATCCTGATTAGAAAATTACTATTAATTTTATTTTCATAATTTTCTAAATATATTAATTTTTACCTTGAAATTAGCCTCCACCAGTTATCTAAAATTCATTTGTTTTCAAAGAAATACCTTTCAAACCATAATAAAAGTTACAATTATATTCATAAAAATTACAAGAGCATTTATATTTAATAAATATTAATTTAGAAATAATATTTTATTAAAAAATTGTTTAATTTAAAAATCAATTAATTCATTAAAATCAATTTCTTAAATGAATATGAACTGAAAATACTATTTGTTCTTTAAAAACTATTTATAATGTAACATTAATAAAATGAATTTATATTATTTATTATATAAAAAAATAATGAACATAATCATTGTTATAGGGACTTGTTACAAAACATATAACACCCGTATATGAACTAAGGGTATGGTGTGCGATGGTGACAAACTATTGGGGTGGCTTAGATAACATCACTCAGGAAGAAATCTTTATCAACATCCACTTCTCCCATATGTGGTTCTATTCCTGATAAAAATGTTGAAGCCTAGCTTGGGCTTGGTCCAGAGGGAAGCCCAATGACATCACCGCTATTCTGAGCTCCAACAAATCGTCTTCGTATAGAGAAATTTTTCTGAATGAGGTCATTGTTTCCTATGATTGTGTAAATTTTATTTTTAAAGCCGTATATTTATACTAATAATGTGATCAATATTCAATGAATATATTAGAAACTATAACAATCCTTAGCAGTATTTTAAAATTCAAAAACATAAAGATAATGAAATTAACATGTTTTAAATAACATTTTACATAATAACAAAATTAATTAGATCTAGAGTAAATTTCATTATTAGATGTTTGGTTCGTTACAATATTCCCACCTTAAGAAAGTTCTCCCTCGAAATTTCCTTTTCACACACTAAAATTGAAGAGGGAAACTCTACTTCGTCACTTCCTTGGATTCCCACGTTCCTTCTTCAAACTTGTGGTTTCACCAAAACACCTTGATGAGGGGAATTTTCTTATATTGTAGAACATTTTCTACAATATATATGATCTTCACCATCTTCTCTTCCTATGAGAGGACATTCTACAATGGTACCACATCCGGATTGAGTACATGCAATGGGTTAGGTATATACTTCTTCAAGAGTGATACATAGAATAAATCATGTATATGGGATTGGTTCTATTGGAGTTATAATCAATAAGACACTTCTCCAATGTGATCAACGATCTCAAAAGGGCTTTTTTACCTTGGACTAAGATTTACATTCTTCCCAAATCTCATAACTCTCTTCCACAGTGATTTGTGGAAGAATACCATGCCTCTAACATCCAAATCTAGGTCTCATCGACGATTATCAGCATAGCTCTTTTTTCAAATTTGGACCAGATTTAATGTGTTGTTGGATGGTCTTAACATCCTCCACCATTTCATCGACCATTTCTAGACCTAGGATTTTTTCCCCCACATAATTCCAACATGTCGGTGTTCTTCACCTCTTCCAAAAAAGGGCTTTATAAGGATCCATTTGAATGCTTGATTACAAATGTGTATTGTTAGAGAACTCATCTAGAGGAAAATTTTGATCCCAACCTCATTTTTAGTCCATTGACCATGTTGTCAACATGTCCTCATGTGTTTGGATAGTCCACTCCGATTGGAAATCAATTTTAGAATGATACGACATACTGGCATTGAACTCATTATTCAGAGCATGTTAATGACTATTCCCGAATATAAATGTGAGTCATGGTTCTCTATTGGATACAATAGATAGTGGTACTCCATGAAGCCTTACCACTTCCTGATATATATCTTTTCCCATTTATCCAATGAGAATCCTCTCCAATTTTATTGAATTGAGCAGTCTTTGTAAGATGATCCACAAAAACTTATATATCATTGTATCCTTTGGATGTCTTCGAATGTCTGGTGACAAATTCCCTGGTGATGTTTTCCCCATGCAATGTTGGTATGGGTAATCGTTGTGTCATTCCCTTAAACTTCATCCTCAAGGCCTTGTCTAGATGACATACTAAGCACTTTGATGTATACTTAGTTATCTCCTTCTTCATGTTATCCCACCAATAATGCTCTCAAAGACCTTGAAAAATCATTGTGTTTCCTAGGTGAATGGAGAAATTCAAACTATGTGCATCATCGAAATGATTTTTCTTTATCACTAAAATATAAGGGAACATATAGCTGTGACCCAAATCTGACAATTCCTTCTTCATTATCATCGATCTCTAAGGATTTACATTTTCTGGTAGTTTCCACATTCTATTGAATTCCCACATCATCCATTTTAGATTCCATTATCCTTTCTAAAGGAGATGCTTTAGGAATAATTAATGAAATGATTGATTATGATCCCTTATTTATGATTCCCATTTTCATCTTTTTCAAATCAAAGAAGATTAGGTCCTTTTCAATTTTCATTAATGGTAAAATTTTAGGGTCCTTTATACTTAGAGCAAATGACACCATGTTCATATCCACATTGTGGTAATGGATTGAAAATTCATAGTCGTAGATCATCTCTAACCATATTCATATGTGTGTGTTCAAATATTTCAATGTGAATATATACTAGTGGTTTTTTTATTCTTGTTTATTTCACACTTCTCCCCGACGAGGTAATGTCACCAAATTTTTAAAGTGATGAATACTGCACCCAACTCTATTTCATGTTCTGGATAGTTTTTCTCATTAACATTTAATTGATTTGATGAATAGGAAATGAAATTTTCAACATTCATCAACACACAGCTCAAGCCCTTCTTCAAAGCATCACTAAATACCATAAAAATTTCTCAACCGGTGGGTAGTGTGAGAATGGGCATAGTGAGAGTCTTCTTTTTCAATTCCTTGAATCTCTTTTATAATTCAACACTCCATGAAAACATGAATCTCTTTTGAGTTATCATGGTAAGAGGGTTTTAAAGTCGTGATAAATATCTCACAAATCGGCAATAATATCCTACAACCCATTAATGCTATAGATATCTGTCAGTAATATTGGTCCTGTCAATCCCTCTATGGTATCTATCTTGTACGGATCTATAGATATACCATTACTTGTGATGACATGACCCAAGAATGATACATCCTTTAACCATAACTCTCCAATGTTTTAATTTACATAGATCTTCTCATTCCACAAGGTCTCTAGTACAGTTTTTAGGTTCTCCTCATGCCCCTCCTTGGTTTTGGAGTATATTAGAATATCATCAATAAAGAAAAAAAATTGTCAATTTAATATCTAGAGACTCTATTCATCGTGTCCATGACTATTGATTGATCATTAGTGATATTGATAGGAATTACTGTTAATTCAAAGTGCTCGTACCATGTACGAAAAGCAGTCATGGTGTTATCCACCTTGTTTACCCATACATGGTAATACCCTGACCATAAATCCAACGTGGAAAAGTATTATGCTCCATGTAGCTGACCGAACAATTCATCAATTTGGGGCAGTGGATTCTTTCTATTTTAATTATTTTTTTGAGCTCATAATAATTAATGCAATGGATCATTGACCCATCCTTCTTATTGATGAAGAGGATTAGATCACCCCATGGTGAAGCACTTGGCCGTATAAACCCATTATCTTGATTCTCTCATAGTTGTTCCTTTGGATCCGCAAGCTCCACAATATCCATTCTATAAAATGTCTTTGATATTGAAAATTCCCTTGGCATAAGATCAATCATGAATTCAACACCCCTTTTAGGACGAAGACCAGGAAATTCCGTTGGAAACAATTCATCTAATTCCCTCACAATTGGATTTCCTTCAAGGATGGTTGCTTCTGTAGACCCAATCAAATGAGAAAGATACAAATTCTTATAGGGAAATAATATCCATGATTGAGATGATGGTTCTAAAGAATATTTACCTTCCTTAAACATGTACAGGACCAAGTGTCGATTCTCCATACAAAGTGTGATTTCCCTCTCATAGAAATTTTTATTGGATCTATATAGGGAAATCCAATCCATGACATGAATTGAAGAAAATTCCACCAGAGAGAGTATGATAAGGTTCACCAGGAATTTCAAATCCCAAATTGTGATAGGGGAGGAGATATTCATGGGATGTAATGATTTCCACATATTCTGTTCTCACCGACATATTCATTTCCATGATTTGTGGTGGTGTTGGGATTGTTATACTAAACTTTTAGAATATAAAATAATTTGTAGAACCAGAATCAAAAAATATTTTCACTATTTTTTAAAGAATATCCAGTCTACATATCACTATTTAATTTTCAGGGTTCATTTTAGTAGAAGTGGTGGAAAAAGATCTCAATTGCTAACTTGGAGGTTGTTGGTTGTCTCCGTAAAACCTTGGATTGGGGAAATAGATTACAAAGTGCCCATATTAATTGAATTTGAATCAATAAACAATGCATTGAGGGTTTAACGAACCATTCCTATCCTTTGTTGTAGAAGAATGTTTTTCTTTTTGGCAGCTACTGGCCTGATTCCCTTCCCATCCACACCTAAATCATTTCCTGACCCCCTTCAGGCAATTTATAGGGTTATTTTTTCAGCACAATTAGTAAGTAGTGTGATGTAATTTCTTAGAACCAAAGGATTTACCTATTATATTTCCCTAATTTATTTCCTGCTTATGCTAATTTTTCCCATGATACCCATAAAATTTTATGATCACCATTTCGACTTTGAGTACACATCATACAATTTCTTCTTAGATATCGATGTCATGGATCTCTAGATATTTTCATAGGTTAGGTTTTTCCCACCAAAGAAGGTTTCTACCTTTATTTCGGGGGTAACAAAAAATACAAAGGAGTATTGTGCAAGACTTGTGAAGTTTTCGTCAAACACTTTGATGAATTTTTCACCTTTTTTTCTTGAAGGAATGGAAGTCCATTTCCATCATTATTAAAAGGGTGTGAGGAAGGTATTTATCAAAAAACATTTTCTTTAAATCCTTAAATTCCATCTCCATGATATCCTCCTCAGGCTTCATATTTTTAATCAATGTCCACCACTAATCAACCTGACCCTCCATAAAATATGATATGATAAGTACATTCTCTTATTCAGAACAATGAAGGATGGAGAAGATATTATAAAAATTTTTGATCCATTGTTCGATGATTGGAGGATCATATTATCAATTAAATGTAGGAGGACTTTGCCTCAGAATCTCTTGATTACAGATTATTCTTTATTATGGGGGGTTGAACCTTCTTCTTGAACCAGGTTTCTATACAAAACTTTGCAAAATGAGAGAGTATCATTACAAAGTTTTTGATTCCTGCTCTCATCAGATTGGACATATCATTAAAACAGTCCTCACATTGATATTTATATCATTTGTTTTCCCCAGTCCTCCTATTACTAGACATTGGTTGGAATTAAATAAAATTCCTGGGTAACACATAATGGGAATCCATTGTAAAAAATGTGTAACTTATAAATTACATTTAATTCATTAAATTATCTATGTTATCCATGATCTACTTACCAACATATATTCATAGGGGCATTTTTTAAATTCCCTTAATAATGGTTCATACTAAGCTTGTGACTTTACCAAAGCATATTCCCTAGGAGTTTCGTAACCAAGGGGGCATCATAGCCTATTTTTATTCTCTATTTCCCATTTGAGTCTAGCTCAAAGTGGTGTTTTCATTTTTTACCCCTAGATAAAGTTGTACCAGAGCCGCCTATACCTGCTCCTATCCAAACATGGAAGTATTTTCTTGATAAACCTATAGCCCAAAAAAAAGGTATGTTTTAATTATACTGTGCTTTATCCATAAGGATTTCATTTGGGTTTTCTAATCCTAATCCCAGAAATAACCAAACATATCCTCTGATACAAACTATAAGAACCATACTAATTATTACACACTTAAACATGATTTATTAAATAAACATTAACTTAAGAAAACACTAAGGATTGATAGATCTTGTGTATTAGGAGGTTAGTAACGTTTAATAACAACTTAAATCATAATACCCAACATATTTAATGAAAACTTCTATTACATGTCCAAAAAATTCTGTCATACATAACATTGCATAGGATAACTGGAGGGCATGAATATGAAAAGGATGATCTATAATGTCTAAAAAGTTAGTAAACAAGGAATGAAATTAATAATATTATACATTTTAGGTAATAATAATATCAATGGAGAAAAACTGAATCATAAAAATAAAGGCATGATATGGCATGATTATTATAAAATGAAAATGTGGAAACAACATTTAACATGATGTTAGCATAATCCAAGGATCACTACTCATGGAGCATGCATGAACCCTCATAGCACATGAATTAGAATGAGTAAACCCTCATTTAACTTTAATTATCATGAGTAAAACCTCATTATAATAGATGTATCATGAAACTAATCATTGCGAAATATATTGTAGAACTATCAAGGCACACCCTTTTTTGTAATTTCATTTCATGTATATGTGTTCCACAAGTATCAAATAACATGGAATCATTCAACGTCATCATTTATTTAACAATAAACGGATGTGGAATAAGTACATAAAACAATATAATCAATAATTAAAATTTTGTAAAGGTGACTACCCTTGATAGTGAAATGTTCTTGGTATTTACTGCACAATGACTTTGGCATGGAAAATCATGGTGCAAATTCGGCAGCAAAACCGCCTGACATAAGATTTCATGAAAATGGATTATTAGAGAGAAAGAGGTATCACATCATATTTACATGAAATGGATAGTAAAGGGTTCATTTCAATAAATTTACCAACATATTTAATTGAATTTAGATTTATAATATAAAATAATTTCTTGAATGTAAATAAGGAGAGAGAAATCACTTATGAAATTTCGACATGGTAACAGTTGTACATGGTAAGAAAAAATGAAATCAAAAGTAGAATATCACCAGTAAAACATAATAAAGTAATTATAGGGGAGGTTAAAATCATACCCCAACTTTTTATAATTGAAAATAAAATGGCATAACATCATAAAGAAATTTGGTAAAAAATAAGAAAGAGTGAAATCCCAGTCTTGGATGTGTGATCCCAAAGTCATGGGGGAGGCTTGAGTGGGGAATCATGGGAGATATGGGTGCCTTGGGAGGATTTTAGATAGAGGAGGGAAGCATTTTGCAGAGCTCCAAATGGTTTTTGTGAGAGGAAGAAGAGATTAAGGGGGTATATATATGAAAATAGAGGGAAATGTTAATTGTTTAGGTTTTGGAAATCACTTAATAAACTAATCAATACCAGAAGCCATGAAATGGGTTTTTCCCATGTTATTTTTTCAAATTATAGTGAGAAATGTTTCTTATAAGGCCAATACAGAAACTTATTAAAATATTAGGATTTATTATGTGAAGGTGAGTCACACTATCAAGGAAATCGTTTTAAAATGATAAAATGTTTTATACGTCCTGGAGGAACCAATAATGCTTTTTAAAATAAATAAAACAAACATAAAATAAAATTATTATAATTTTAAAACATATATTTGATGAAAATTCAATTTATAGTGTTTTATTACATCACTATTGGGTCATTATGAGGTTATTAAACACATTATATATTTAAATGGTCTTTAATTTTTACCAAAATCATTAACTATCTCAGAAAATTATGAAAAATGCATCGCTAGATAATTTCGACATCCTGATTACAAAAATAATTTTCATTTTATGTAAATAACTTTCCATATATTTTAATTGTTACTTTTATAATTAAAACCAAAATTTATCAAAAAATTAGTTGTTTTTTCTGAAACAGCTTTCAAATATTAATAAAAAATTAAAATTATATTCCTAAAAATTATATAATAGTTAATATTTAATAAAATTTATTTTAGTAATAATATTTTAATAAAAAATTATTTAAATTAAAAATCCATTAATTCATCAAAAAATATTTCTTAATTGAATATTATCTGAAAATACTAATTGTGAATTAAAAATTATTCATAATGTAACAATAATAAATTGAATGTATTTTCATTATTCTATAAAAAATTTTGCACATAATCATAATGCTAGGGTATTGTTAAGTAACCCCTTATCAAAACCCTCTTATGACATAATGGTCAGGTTTACGATGGTGGCATACTCTTGGGGTGGCTCAAATAACATCACATGGTTGTTAATCTCTATAAACTTCCACTTATCTTGTAGGTGGTTCTATTCAAGCTTAATGTGTTGATGCCTGGATTGGGCATGGTCAAGAGTGAATCCAAATGACGCCACCTCCTTTATGAGCTCTAAAAAATGGGCTTCATATAGGGAAATATTATTGTATGAGGTTATCACTTCCTTTGTTTGTGTAAATTTGTTTTTTTTAGCCCAATATTTATAGTAATCATGTGATCATTGTTGAACGACTATATTAGCAACATTAACAATTTATAATAGTATTTTAAGATACAAAAAACATAAAACCAAAGATGTGCATATGTTTTATATAACTATTCTAAATAATAATAGATTTAATCATTTGAGGAGGATATTTCATTAGTAAATGTTTGGGTCGTTACAAGTGTTTCATTTCCCAAAGTTATCAAAATTACCAGAATTTTCATGTTTTTCATGTTTAGCCCTTTTATGTATATTTTGACAAAAAAAAAACGAGTTCAATACCATATTTGATGGTTTTTATAATAGTTTCAAGGTCTACCAATCATATTATAAATTTATACAATATTTGGAGGCTTTTAATGGGCTAGACCACATGGTTTTTTGAGATTCTCCATTAATGGAAATTCGAAACATTATTTAATCCCAAATATTCGAGATCCAATGTCTATAAATAAAAGATCTTTTCTATCATCATTCAGACATGAGTTCTCTAGATCTAATATGCACCATATCCATCAACCCATAGTATTCATTTATCATTGGTCTATGATTCCTTGGAGGGTTTCCTACTATACACGTAGCCTATTTTGGTGCAAAAGGTTGTGTTGACCAACTTTTTTCAAAGTCATTATTTCCCTAATTTCTCTTTATGTGTATCATGTGAGATGTGTTTTTTAGTATCACCTCATCTTAAAATGTTTTCATCCAAATTAATAATGATAATTAACGAGTTTGAATTGAATTTAATCGGGAAGGGGAATATGAATTTTGATTGGATGTTTTATTGTTGATTTGATATTACAATCATATGGGTATATTTCCTTGATAAAAAATGTTTCTATTTGTGGAATGATTATTAAATAGAAATTTCCTTTTTGAAATCATAATTATTTTGATTGGATATGAAAATCATATAAAAATAAATGATTCACCACATATTATTAGTCAATTAAATAGATTTTCTAAGATCCTATGGATTTTGTGATTACACAATTAAATAATGAAGTGTAATTAAATAAAGGATCCCTTGTTAAAATTTCATGTCTTTTGTTGTGATATATAATGTTTTGTGAAAAATTACTATGGTTTGTGTATATGGAATTATTGTAATGTGTAGTGGAAATATTGTTAATTTTGTGGAAAAAGAGGATGGGATGTTGTTCAGCAGTGGGGCCATGGTTCCTTTTTTAGTACAACAGTGAAGTGGTGTTGTGATGGTGGTGGTGGTATGGTTATTAAATGTGGATTTGAAACTATATGTGGATGTAATGTGATGTGGATTTAGAAAATTGGGCTGTGGTGTTGTGATTATGTTGTGTGGATGGTTCTATTTTTTATACCCAAGTAATAATGAAATTAATAATTCATGTTAATAATTTAGAATGATAATAATTATTAAGGAAATTGATGATGAGATTTGTTGAGCAATAGGTTAATGATTATATATAAACTAACTGGTTGTGAATGTAAAATAAGATGTTTTTCAAAATGATATGGGGTTTCTAACGAATATTTATTTAACAAATTAAATAGATAGTTAAAGGTAAATTTATGGCTGTGCAAAAACTCTAGAAAACTGATTAAAGAATACAGTATGATACTTGAATTATATCTAATTATTGTGATTTTATGCATCTAGAGGTGGTAGTGATTCTATCAATTTTAGTAGATTGTTAGTTCATGTTGTATACCCATAGGAAACGATTATATTAAGTAACTCTATATGTATTTTAACATCCAAGGTAAATAAATAATATGAAAATTTCATATTTATTAATAATTTTGAATTAAATATTAATTTTACTGTAATGGGGATGTTATGTCCGATTGCATACTCAAAATGCAACAACAAGTTCTTTGAAATCTTACGGTGCACACAACGTTGAGTTATACTGAAAGTAATAATATAATATTATTATTTTATATGGTAGTTAATGTCTAGTAATTGTATTGGTGTGAATGAATATAACTAAGTAAAATATGAATAAAAATCTTTGTTAAATGTTTTTACTCTTATCCAATACGTTTTAAAGGATTATAATAAAAATGAATCCATTTTTAAGCATGAATACAAAAATATACTATAAATGGTCGATTTACCACATATTGATGGTGAACCCCTTTTAAATATAGTTTTTTTCAGTTTTATATTTTATATTTGACAAAATAAAATTCTTCTTTAGAATTGGGAGGCCAAAATTTAATTTGGATGAAATTTTTGTATTTTTTTGATAAAGTTCATTTTATAATGAGTGGAAAAAATAATGTTGTTTATTTCAAAACCACATTTTCCTATATTTTATTTATATAGTCAGATTATAATTTAAATGGTTTTTGAAGTTTTATTTAATTAGTTTTTTACCATATAATCCAATGTTGTTAATTGTATGTAATATCACTTTAAAATTGGATATAAACAAGTGTTAATTTATTTATAGTTATTATTTCATATAAATATGCTTTTTGTTTTTGACAAAAAAATTAATTTTGAACTAATTAATGAAATTTAGATGTTTTTAATTTGGTAAAATAGAAATCAATTTTGAATTCTTAATATCATAATTAGCTTTTGGTGAATTATTGGTATTTTTATGAAAATGTTTAATTTTTTATTAATAGTGAAACACTGTGTTGTAGTTAAAAAATTGACATTTTCATTTAAATGAAATTTTACGACATATTATGAATTGAATTTCAAAAATCATAAATAAATGATTGTCATCAGTAAGTAAAATGCAGTTCAATAAGATGAAAATAATTTTTGGTGAATTGTAACTTATGATTTTAATTTACTACAGTTAAAGGTTAATTCGGTAATTCAAGTTATAAATAATTTTATAATACAAAACAATTACCTTACCATTTTTCCTAAAATTATAGTATGAGTTATGGATGACCAATAAAATCATTGTGAGAGACTTTTGTCCTTTAAAAGTCACTTGGGTAAGATAATGACAGTTATAAATTTTTATTTAAAGTAAAAAATTAAAATATATTAAACATGAATTGTTTTTCTAAATCAATTTTAATGTGGGGTAATATAATTGATATATTAGACTAGAAATTATCATTAGAAACCTGAAAAGATTTTCTACATCATGGTATTTTATTTATAATTTTTTGACATCAAGTAAACTAATTAATTTGTTACACATTTATGATGTAATGACTACCTCATTAATGAATGTTTTAAATTAATGAGATCATAAATAATAAAATAAATTTATTTTGAAATTATTCATCCCATACACGAATTTTAGAGATTTGGATGACTTTTTATCTTTAAATTAATGATTTTATTTTCAGATGAATCAAGTTGGCATGGATTTTTTAAAGAGTCGTGATATAAATTGTAAAAAAATTGACATAAATGAGTTTTAAAATCATTTAATATTTAATTAAATGATAAAATATCAGTAAAAATATACTATTTGGTCAAAAGACACATATGATGTTAAAAATGTAATTTATCATCCATTTTGGGTATCTTGGAATTTTATTGTTACAATAATAACCATATAGTCTGAATATACGAGACGACATTGTAAAAGTGAAATTATGTCAGAAATAGTTAAAGCTAAATTATAAGGTTAAAAATGAAACTCAAACAGGAATAAAACCTATTGGTTGAGAGGATTTAGAATAATAGTTATAATATCTTTGGATTTAAGGAATTTGGGACTTTTTGAAAATGAAATTCTGTTTATATTAAAATTAATATTTTCAAACATCCCCCAAGAGACCATCCTCCCCAATATAAAAGGACATCACCTCTAACCCATCACACACCTCTCAAGCCCCTTGGCGTATCCATACTCTGCCCAAAGAATCTCCCAACACCCCTCTATTCCTCCAAAAAGCCTTACCTTATGCATAAGGCCCTTTAAGGAAGCATTTTAATTTAAACCAAAGGGTGTTACCTAGTTTAAAGGTAACATCTTCCCTCAAGTAAAATTTTTTCAACTTCTTCACTGCTTATGCTATTCTTATTATGCTTTTTCATAACAACAACAATATCCTCAACATAATAGGATGTTTTTATGAGAAGTATTCTAACTACACTTCCACACACATCCATCTAATGGATGCGAACATAAAATTTTTGTGGGTCATGAAGTACTGCCTCACGAAACGATGATTATTCAATATTCTCCTACCACCTCATATAGTTGACATTAAGATGTAAATTTATTTATATGTTAAAAATATTAAATTTATATTGTCTCCATTCTTCTTTATTTTTCATTTATATCATACAATTATGGTTTTTGTAATGGGTAAATTGGATAATTTCATTTGAGGATGTACGGACTACTACCCCTCAATGGGATATGATTCATTCATGCCATACGTGGAACATATAAAAGATATAATTAATAAATTTCGTTATTATATTATACTGGAATTATAATATATCTATGTATAATTATTTTCCCATTCCATTACATAATAAATTGAAATGAAAGTAGCATTCATGCATACATACGGCTTACCGTCTGCATGAATGATGCATCACATTTCTTATATCAAAATGTTATGTACTATTATATATATACACACATATATATATACAAGATATATATGATAACTAAATCATGAATATCATTTTGGAGATAACGTAATTTTGACCACATTCAAAATTTGTAATTATAAGAAGATTAATTTTTTTACTCAAGTACAAAATATCTACAAAATGACTGTTATTAACATATATGATTAAATAATTTTTATAACGTGGTAATAAATGGTATAAAAGGAATAATATACATTAAAAAGGATCCAAATAAATTATAAATAAAATTTAGCTGATTATTCATGATATTTAAGAATGAACAAGTCTAGTCGGATACGAGGTAAGGGGTTTTCATCTCACATGTTATTCCGGTGAGATTCTTGATATAGTTTCCACTATTTCCTTTTGTGTGGTGTATGTACTACCCATGATTTTATTCATTTTGTAATATAATTTAATTTATGGGTATTTACTTATTCATTTTATGATCATTCTTTCATGTGTTGTATGTTTCATAAGTAACGAAATCATTAAGGGATCCTTTCTCTCTCCTCTTCTAATCAAAGACTTCATTTATGTTATGTCTTTTAAATTTCCATTTTCTTATATTAGAATTTTCTCTTAAATATCCTTATTGAATAAAATTTAATGTCTTTGTGATGAGATACCCTTTTCTCTCTCATAAACTCAATTTATAAATTTTAAAGCGATGGTGTTAGGCTGTCGAATTTATATAAGAGATCTTCTTAACCCAATTTCAATTCTTTGGTTTAAGCATATACATCTAGATTATGTCGTGCTATGAATATGTGTGAATGACCTATGATTTTTTAACACTTAAAATCCACTTATATTGGTTGAATTCGTATTTTTCACAAATAATTATTTCATTGATATTTCCTGAATCTAAGGATATGATCTTTACAATGAACATTGTCTCGATTTACATTTTATAGAGACTTAGGTGTTGTTATACACCAATTCAATTTTATTTGGTGTATATACTACCCTATTACACATTATATCTTGAATTTCATTATTCTCACGATATTATCATCTTTGATTAATGTTATTCCACAACTATTTTTATTCAAACATCTCTCATTTGGTTATAATATCTTTAAATAAAATGTCATTTTTAATGTTAGAAATATTTATTTTTCTAAATCATTCTCATTAATGTCCATTTTTTAAAAATTGTTTTAAGGATTTATTTATATTTACATGAATATTTTGAAATTGAAATTTCAATCCAAATCTTCAAATTGGTATTGGACACTTGGATTCCAAAATCTATTTATTAAATGTTTTAAATGGTTTTTATAATTTTTCGATAAAGAAATTATTATGTTAATATCTTTAAATGATATATTGTTATTGAAATATGGAAATGTTATCTTTACTTTATACTCATTTTATGGGTTATGAATATTTAATGGTTATTGGGCATGGTTTATGTATATGGGTGGTTCCATGATAATCAAAGGGTGGGTGAGCCCGAGATAGATCTCTGATGCATTGGGTAATGTGATAGAGGTAAAGGTTAATGTTTCTTCTAAGAGATTTTGGGAATATACTGTGATGGGTATTCCACATGTAACTCCCTATGTAGATATGAAAGCTACAATGTAAGTATGTGATGGATTGCACAAGCTACCTTTATGATTTATGATTTCAATCTGTTATTAAAAAATCATATGATTTTGTGAGGTATGTTAATGATATTATGTTATATAATTGAATAGTATGATTTATTTGATTTGTATGTATTCATGGAAAAATATTTTCATTTATTATTTTATATCCCTTACTATGTTTTTTATGATCATCCCGTGTTTTTGAAATGGTTTCCACAGGATATAAATATGAATAGGGTGAAGGATGGGATCAAGGAAAACTCATGTGGTCTAAAATATTGAACTAGATATGTCAATTTTATTTAACTAATTTTGTTTTATGATACAAATGGATGTAGAGTTAATGAGTCTGCATGTAATATTCAAGTTGTTATGAATATGTTATGACCTAATTCACTAAATCTCTATAACTAAAAGGATCCTTAATGTGATTTATTTACATAATTAATGATTGTGTAATGTTAAAGGTTGGGGCCTTATATGTATAAAAACTTGTATTTCCATGGGATTTATATATGAACGTAACCCATGTTGAGAACTATGTGTCAAATAAAAACATCATCACACATGGGTGTATTCCCCTATCGTACCGAAGGTAGGATGGTTGGTTTGCCACATGCTCTTTCGTGTTCCATGTTCCATGGGATGTTGGTATTTTACATTATGTTATGGTCAAAGGATTGTTAATAACTTATATTGTGGATGTGAAGTGGTATCCAAGGTGTCTTTAGGATGAGTTGTGATGTGGTTTCCCTTGTGTCTTTGGGATGAGTTGGGAAGTGATATACCAGTTTACTTCTGGATGAGATGTGCTCTATTGTGAGGCTGAGGTGTATGCGGGGGAGATATTTTGTGAGCCCTAGGTGTGTGTGGGGTGGGATGTGTTTTGAGGAAAAGGTGTGTGCGTGAAGAATTTCTTGTGAGGCCTAGGTGTGTTCTGGAGGTATGTGATGTGGAATATTTAGAATATGTGGTATCTATATGTTGTTTTCTATTGGGGAGAGAGAGGGTAACCATTGGAAAAGTGTTGTGGGGTATAAAATCATGATTTGTTTTATATTATATATTATTCAACATGGATGTTTTATCTAGTGAGTGATCCTTTGTGAGGTTGTGTTTTTTTGTTAGTATACTTGTAGGTGTCATTTGGTTCTACTACTTTCTCACAGGTGCATTTGAATGATCATTTCCCATGTTCGTGAGTGACAATTGTTTTAATAATTATTATAACTATGTTCTCTTCCAATATTTATAAAAAATCTTATCGAGATTCTAGGAGGAATTTGTGACCCATGCTAGACATTTTTAGTTTGGACCATTGGATTTGATTCCGTGTTACTAACATCATTTTCAATCTTTTGTTCTTTCATTTAGACGCTTTTATATTTATCAGTTTTGATTTATAGATTCATTGTGTAAAAGTTTAGATTAATTTTATATTATTTCATGGAGTTTTTTGGGTTAATTCATCCTATATACTGATATTTTTTATTATAATGGGTTATTCCTCACAGATTCTGAGTTCATTATACCATCAGTTCTTGTCACCAACCAAGGGCCTACTGGAGGGTGGACTCCATGTTCATCCTCTCTATTTCTTCATTGGTATACAAGGAGGGGGATCATTGGAAGGAGTGTATCTAGAAAAATTATAAATATTCATTTTAATAATATATTAATATGAGGAATCCAATAATAATTTTCAGTTTTTTAGTTTAAAAATAACTATTTTTTAGATTTAATTTTAAAACTAAAATGTGATATATATTTAAAAAAATTAAAGGGAAATATCATTTTTAGGAAATTAACTATTTTCAATCATATTTCTTATATTTTAATAAATAAAATAGTAATATACAATTCTTTTATATAAAATTTATTTTTTAATCATTAATTAAAATATTATTAGAATTGAAACATGTAACACCCCGAGATTTTATAAGAAGTATTGTTTTTAATTTATTTGATGTATTGTGTTGTATTCTACACCAAGATTAGCTTGTACTATACACAACACCATATTAGCTTGCAGTATATGAATCACTATTCTTGGCTCGTGTTACACACAATTTCATGTTTGTTTTGTTGAAATTATTCTACACAACATTAAGTATAGATTTTGTTTAATGTATCGATATAATAAGTTTTGATTCTGTTATACGTAACACCAAATAGGTATTTCACTACATACAACCCGGACTTGGCTTGCATTACACGCAATCACAACCTTCCTCGATAGCGTGTGTAGTACGCAATACCGGGTTTCACTAAACAAAGATATGTTATTAAAATATTTTATAAACTAGCTGTTATGAATAGTTATACCCACTTTATAAAATTTTATAAATTTTACTTTTAAAAATTGACTTCATTTTTGGATTCAGAATATCAAAATTATCCTAGGGTGAAATTTTGGGTTTTTTCTGAAAACATTCAATTTTCGATGAATACTAAAAACACTGACTTATAGGTTAAAACCAAATTTTAATTTAAATAATAATTTATTTTATTAAAATTTATTTTAGGACAAAATAGATACATAATACTTATATAAGATCAATGTAATTCTCTGGAGTCATTTTATAAAAATTTTAGATATATAAAAATTTTATTGAACTTACACCGTCTTTTACCCACCTCCTAGGAGAATTTGAACATTTACATAAAATATAATTTTACCGCTTCGGTGAGTGGAATTTCAAAAATCCAAGAGGAATAGTTAATATCAAGGAGTAAAATGCGATTCAATAAGATAAAAATAATTTTGGGTGAATATTTACTTTTTTACTTTTATTACCACGGTTAAAAGTAAATAGGGTAATTAAGGGTAAGAATGATATTATTATTACCCTAACACATGTCCTAATTCTATTGGATAAGAATAATTCGACCAAAAACATCATTAGGAATAAAATATTACCCTTTAGGACCACATGGATCATATTATGACACTAATTATTAGTTAATTCAAAGAAGAGTTAAAAGAGTTAAAATAAATGTTTAATGACTAAAACATCTTTAATATAGGGTTATAAATAAGATAAATTAGACTAAAAAATTTCATTATAAATGTAAAAAAAAAAATTAAATAATGATATTTTATTTATAATTTTTAAAAATTAAATAATTTAATTTTTTTATGACACCATGTTGAGGTAGTAATTACCTTATTAACGAAATATTAACATAATGGATGTTATAAATACCCAAATATATGTAATTTGATACATTTTATAAATTCCACTAATTTTATAGGTTAATATGACATACTAGTATTGATTTAATTAACTTCTTTTTAACAAATCATGATATTATAAGTTTCACAAAAATCAATTACCAGATAGTTTCAAAATTGACATAAAATAGTGTTTAAAACAAATATAATATTATTAATTTTTTATTCTATTTCTAAAAATGTAATGTTCTGCGTAATGACTTAGATAAGGTTATATATATTAATAATTAACCACTTTTGGTTCTTTTGGCTTCTTATTGAATGTTTATTAACCGTATATTGTAAGAAAACAAGAAGACATGGTAAAAGTTAAATTATTTAACTTAGAGTTAAATCTAAATGACAAGGATAAAATAGTAACCTAAACTTGTCTTAAACCTATTGGTTGAGAGTACATAGACCCATCCCCAATTTGTCTTCGAAATAAATCAATTTTGAGCTATTATAAACCGAATATAACTTTATTATTAAATAATATTTTAAGTTTTTTCTAAGGTGCCCCTCTCCTCCCTTATAAAAGGGAACCCACTCCCTCTTCTCATTACACAATTTTGAGCCTTCAAGCTCGGCCAAAACCAACATATTTCCCTTAAAAACTTCTCTATAAACATTATATAGGTTCTGGTCTCTACAAAATACCAACTCTAGTGCCATAAAAGGAAGCTTAAAATAGGTGCGCCGAAGAAGATGTAATCTCTTCTACCGATTCTTTCATGTTTCTTTCTTCTTAAACATCTTCTTCATTAGTATTTTCATTATAAATTATTATCATCAGTATCAATAATATACTGATATGTTATTATATATATGAAACAACCCCATTTCACTTTATATCCATCCTATGGAAAACGAAATCACTGCATATGCGTACGTACGGAATACCGTCTCCACGCCGTGGTGTAATCTGTTTTTCCAACACCACCTTACTTGGATTGGTATAATGGTGAAAAGAATAACTATATATAGTTATTATAACATCATACTGATTATGAGATATTATATCATCCACTTCAATTAAATTCAATAATTACAGGAACAATATCATCGCTCGTGCGTACGTACGGAGTACCGTCTCCACGACACGAGGAGATTCATTCTCTATGTTTACCACTCATGAATGATTATAAAGTATATATAATGAATAATAATGACATATATGACATTATAATGCTACTTGATGTATGTATATATATATATATATGTCATCTACTTACTTTCATTAAAGTAAATAATGAAAAGAAAACAGTGTTAATGCGTACGTATGGCCTACTGTCTCCATGAACGGTGTATTTCATTTCATTTATCTATCTATTATATATATATATATACTAGATATATATATGACATATAAATAATTATTTACATTATGGAAGTGATTAAATCATGAAATAAGTAATAATAATATCATGAACAACAAGTCCAAACACATTCGATAAATAAAACGATTTTTTCCAAAACGGTGCATTAACATGAAATTTACAAAAAAACAGTTAATATAAAGTCATAAGTGAACCATATATGATATCATAACAAAGAGTATGATTTTGTAATAATTCAATAAAATTATTTAAATCATTATACATGAGGTTCGGATACGTACGAAGCATATCAGACATAAGGTAAGGGATAATTATTCCAATCTCGTTCTTAACTGAGATTGTTTATTTGTAAGTACTTACTGGGGTTATATTTTTCATCCATGTCCATAAGAATGTGTTTTATAAAGTTTCTTATATTATTCCATGTATGTTTAAATTCATTTTTACCCCTCTTTCACTTTTACTTTGGGTTATGGAATTAATCTTTCTTTTGTTTACCATGTGACGTACTTTTTGACTGTTTTCAGTAAAAGTACAAGGAGAATGTTTTTTTAACTTATAAGGCATAAAAAGATTTTTACGGTTTCATAAAACTGTATTTCCATGAAAATTACTCTTCAATATTTCATGACTATTTTCGAAAGAAATCATTTTCCTTTAAAATTGTATGGCATATTGTGAAATGAAAATGATTTTGAAAAAGAAATGATATTTTCCTCAAGAATTCATTTCAAGTGTTTTATCAAAACCATTTTCCATCTAAGATGAAATTATTTCATATGTGTATGTTTCAAATATAATGTCTTTATGATTTACATGGTTTAAATTTTCTTATGATGAAATGATATCCATTTGATTTATATGGATTATGTTATGAAGGGATGATGTTTATGAAGCACATTTTATTCTTTGGGTTATGATGGATGATTTATGTTTATTTTGTGGCACACATAAGAATGATTTCATTATGAGATGGGTGCGACCTATATCTCCCTCCAATTAATTGGGTAAAGATTTATATCTCATGAGATAGACATGGATGGAATAGTAAGTTAATTAGGTTTAGTGATACAGGACTGGAACGAGAAGTGAACTCGATTCCGAATGGGACTTTGTCCACTAAGATGGTCTTGGTAGCAATGCCTTGCTACTATGGAAATCATATCATGTGCATAATGTTTTCCCACAATTAAAAGATTTATTACCATTCTATTTTATCATTATTAATGTTCTTTTATGATCTATTCCTTATGTACTTCAATGTTTTATCTCATTGTTCAATATCATTATGTTTAGATTTTATTCTCATGTTTTTACATTCAAATGTCTACATATTGTTTTGTGTTCCCTATGTGTACCCTTACTGAGAATTTGAGCTCACCTTTTTTATGTTTTCTTTTCCCCAGGATACAATGAAAGGTTTTAGGTTAAAAAAAATAGAGGAAGATCTTTATGGGAGATGTTGAAGATCTTTCACCATGATTAGAAGATTATGTTCGGAGTTTCTAAAGACACTAAACTATTACGGTCCATGTGTGTTGGTTTTTGTTATGTATTAATTATTCTGAAAAGGTAATGTAATTTCCATGTACACCAATGTTTGGGTCTCTACAGTTGGTATTAGAGGAAAGGTTTAGTTAGCCTTGGGAATATAGGATTTGAAAACTTTAGAGAGATCCATAGTGATATTTATAAGGTATGTCTAGAGATGCCACAAAGGTTTAGTATAACAATAGGATACATTCCTAGAGTTATGTTGACGATCATGAATAACCGAGGGTGAACCTAAGGTGTCATGGATTAAAGAATGTTCGGTACGTTAGACATACCATAAGTGAATTTTAATGATTATGTTGTTCCTCGTTATTTTAAATGTTTCTTACACTATGGTTTCTTGTTTTATTCAATGGTGGAAATGAGAAGGAATTCAGTTAATGTTGATTTTGATGGACAAATTGGTCACTGTGATAAAAAAATCGTGTAATGCCTAGAGAAAAAGATATTGTGATTATGCGGAATCAGTCATCATGATATATGACTGACATGGTGAACTTTGGTGGTATTCATAATTCATCAAATAAGAGGAAGATGAACTTTTACACATGTTCTCATAGAGAGGAACATAGAGGAAGGCAGATGAAGCTTTATACGTATCAAGAAAAAGAGAAGAAGAACCTTGGGGAATAACTCAAATGGAGTGGACGATGTTATCTGTGTGGAGAAATGGGTCATAGAGTGACATACTTTTATGGAGTTCAATGTCTTATATGTGGAGAACATGGGAATTACCCAACTCAAAGCCCTGACCTAAGAGATTACTTCTATATAAAGGAAGGACATATTCCTTGGAAGTCATTGAAGTGGCTGGACTAAAGTTTTTATCTATTGGTATTCCGAAATAATGTTTTTGAGGTAATTTTATGGTATATTGGAATATCTATGTATTGGTCCATTGTAGTTTTCCATAAGAATATGGCATCGGTAACCATGAAAAGTGCTTGAAATATTTTTGGAAAGTAGATGATATGCGCATAATGAAGGGATAAATGAAAAAATAATATTTTTGATAGTATTCATCAGCTCATGACTAATATAAGGAAAAAGTGATATCATGGTTTGAGTATAAATAATTTTTGGGATTTTGGTATGTGGAATGAGATAACTTTTGATAGAATTAATGTTTTCACTAAGGTTCTATGTAAATGTATGTTTCAAGAGAATACATGATTAATGTATTCACATGTTTGGAATGTGATCAACAAGATATATCTGGGATAAATGATGGTATTTAGATGCTTGTTATGTGACCTTTCAGGTAATCATTTTCTTTATTCTATGAGTTCGGATGGATGTATTTTGAATAAGCCTAAAGATTGGAATGGATTACGTTGGACATCATATACTATCATTTAACACAATAACTTTTTTCGATATTATTGATGAGATGTTATAATAATATAGTTTTAGAAAAAGGACAACCTGCAGGACGAGTGACAACCTGTCACGTCGGACAAGGCTATGGGAATAAATACCATAACCGAAGTGAGATAGGCGTTTATTACCTACCACTAGGCTACAAGAAGTCCCTGGTTCATAGAAACTAGTATTATTTTATTTATCACTATGATAGATGAAGTATAAGTCCATTTTAAAAACCATATATGATTAATCTCAGCATAGGTGGACTTATGTATATTTAATAAATTCTGCTAAACCTTTTGCGATAGAAACAGATGGAATGACCTTTCATTCTATCGTATGATCTGCTAACACTACAAGAGTAACAAATTCAACTTCATTTCATTAAAATATGAAGTGGAAATTGTTCAAGGCACGAACAACGGTGAGATTGTACCAAAAATCAAGAAAGTATTTACTTTAATTCAATAAAATTTCAACATTAGGGAAATTATCTTGAGAACTAAAAATATTTTCCTACTACCCTCATATCAGATGAATCTAATGGTACCTTAGATCATCAACAATTTATGGATTTGTGGTTATTGTCTTTTTTACATCTATTTTCTCTACCACTCTCCATCACAACATAATGGTTAGATTTTTATTTCATATCCATATTTTCACCTATGTCCTCATATGTGGAAACCCAGTGATTAGTTAATTTGGGTAACCATTATTTTTCATAATTTAGTTTTCAAAGTTATGTTTTGGTATTACTTTTTATGATGTGGGTTTCTATTAAAAAAACATTCAAGTAGTAAACTATTTATAACCCCGACAAATTTTGAGGGTGAAATTCATTTTAAGGGGGTAGAATATAACACCCCGAGATTTTATGAGAAGTATTATTTTTAATTCATTTGATGTCTTGTGTTTATGCTACACCAATATTATCTTGAACTATACGTAACACTATATTAGCTTGCAGTATATGTAACACTATTCTTGGCTCGTGTTACACACAATATAAAGTTTGTTTTGTGGAAATTATTCTACAAATCATTAAGTATAGATTTTTTTAATGTATAAATGAAATATGTTTTGATTATGTTATATGCAACACCAAACAGAGCATTCACTACATGCATCCCTGACTTGGCTTGCATTACACACAATCACGACCTTCCTCGATAGCGTGTGTAGTACGCAATACCGGGTTTCACTAAACAACGATATGTTATTAAAATATTATATAAACAAGACATTATGAATAGTAATACCCACTTTTTGAAATAGTATAAATTTTATCTTTCAAAATGGACATGATTTTTGGATTCGGAATATCCAAATTAGCCTAGGGTGATATTTTCGTATTTTTCTGAAAACATTCAATTTTTGATGAATAGTTAAAACACTGAATTATTGGTTAAAACCGAATTTTTATTTAAATAATCAGTTATTTTATTTAAATTTATTTTATGTCAAAATAGATACATAATACTTATATAAGTTTAATTTAATTCATTGGAGTCATTTTATACTAATTTTAGATATATAAAAATTTTATTTAACTTTTCACCCTCTTTTACCCACCTCCTATGTGAATTTGAAAATATATAAAACATAATTTTACAACTTCTATGAGTGGAATTTCGAAAATATGAGGTCCATAGTTAATATCATGGAGTAAAATGTGGTTTAATAAGATAAAAATAAATTTTTGTGGATAGTAACTTTTTACTTTTAATTACAACGGTAAAAAGTAAATATGGTAAGTAAGGGTAAAAATGATATTATTATTACCCTAACTGATGTCCTAATTCTATTGGATAAGTGTAATTCGACCAAAAACATCCTTAGGAATAAAATATTAACCTTTAGATCTACTTATATTATATTTGTACATTTATTATTTGTTAATTCAAAGAAGAGTTAAAAGAGTTAAAATCAAACTTTAATAACTAAAAAATTTTAATATAGAGTTATAAATATGATATATTCGACTGTAAATATTAATTAGAAAGATAAAAAGATTTAATACATAATAGTATTTTATTAATAATTTTTAGACATTAAATAATTTAATTTATTTATGACACGATGATGATGTAGTAATTACCTTATTAATGAAATATTAACATAATTGATGTTATAAATACCCAAATATATGTAATTTGAGACTTTTTATAAATTAAAATAATTTTATAGGTCAATATGACATGTTATTATTTATTTAATTAAATATTTTCGAAGTAATCATGCTATTATGATTTTCAAAAAAATCAATTACCAAATAGTTTCAAAGATGACATAAAATAGTGTCTAAAAAAATATTATATTAGTAATTGTTTTTATATTAATAAAAATATAAGGTTCAGCCAAATGAATTATTTAAGGTTATATATATTAAAAATGAACCACTTGTGGTTCGTTTGTCTTGTCGTAGTAATTTTATTAACCATTTAGTGGAATAAAAAAAGAAGACACGGTAAAAGTTAAATTATTAAACTTAGAGTTAAATCTATATGATAAGGATAAAATATAACATAAAATTGTCTAAAACCTATAGGTTGAGATTATTTAGACCCATACCCACTTTATCGTCTAAAAAAATCAAGTTAAATCTATTATAAACCGAATATGACTTTATTATAAAATAATATTTTTAGTTTTTCCTAAGGTGCCCCTCTCCTCCCTTATAAAAGGGAACCTCCTACCTCTTCTCATTACACAATTTTGAGCCTTCAATATCGGCCAAACCCTGCCCATTTCCCTTCCCAACTTATCTATAAACATTATAGAGGTTCTGGTGTCTTCTAAAGTCCAACTCTAGTGCCTTAAAAAGAATCATAAAAGTTGCACGTCGAAGAAGAGGTAATCTCTTCTACCGATTCTATGGAGTTTCTTTCTTCCTTAACCTATTATTCATTAGATGTTACATTATAATGTAATAACATAAGCATCAATAATATAATTATATGTTATTATAAATATTAAACGACCCCATTTCACCTTATATCCATCCCACAGAAAACAAAATCACCGCACGTGTGTACGTACGGAATATCGTCTCCACGCCGTGGTGTAATCTGTTTTTCCACCAACACCTTACATGGATGGGTATAATGGTGTAAAAAATAACTATATATAGTTATTATTAAATCATACTGATTCGGAGATATTATATCATCCAATCCAATTCAATTCAATAATTATGGGAACGATATCATTACTCGTGCGTATGTACGGATTACCGTCACCAGGACATGGTGAGATTATTTTTCCATGTTAACCACTAAAGAATGATTATAATTTATATATAATGAATAATAATGAAATATATGAAATGATAAATCTACTGTATTTATGTATATATATATATATATGTCATCTACATACTTCCATTCAAGTCAATAAGGAAAAGAAAATATCGTTCATGCGTACGTACGACTTACCGTCTCTATAAACGGTGTATTTCATTTGATTTATCTATCTATTATATATATATATATAATGAATATATATGATATATAAATCATGATTTACATTATGGAAGTAATTAAATCGTGATATATGTAATAATAATATCAAGAAGAACAAGTCCAAACAGAAACAAAAAATAAAACGATTTTTCCCAAAACGCTGCATTAACATGGAATTTACAAAAGAACGTGTAATATAAAGTCATAAGTGAACTATATATGACATCATAAAAATGAATATGATTCTTTAATAAGTCAATAAAATTATTTAAATCATTATACAGGAGGTTCAGATACGTACGAAGCATATCAGACCTAAGGTAAGGGAAAATTACTGCAATCTCATTCTTAACCGAGATTGTTTATTTGTAAGTATTTACTGGGGTTATATTTTTCATCTGTCTCCATAAATTTATTTTTTATAAAGTTTTTAATATTATTCCATGTTTTTTTAAATTAATGTTTACCCCTATTTTACTATTACTTTGTGTTATGGAAAGAATCTTTCTTTTGTTTACCGTACGATGTACTTTTTGACTTTTTTTTGGTAAAAGTACAAGGAGAATATTTTTTAACTTATACGGCAAGAACAGATTTTTACGTTTCATAACGCCTTATTTTCATGAAACTTACTATACAATATTTCATGAATATTTTCAAAAAAAAATTCTTTTATTTTCAAATTTCATGGCATTTTCTGAAAAGAATATAATTTTGAAGAAGAAATAATATTTTCCTCAAAAATTCATTTCAATTGATTTATCAAAACCATTTTCCATCTAAGATGAAATTATTTCATATGTGTATGTTTCAAATATAATGTCTCTATTATTTACATGGATTAACTATTCTTATGATGAAATGATATCCATTTGTTTTATATGGATTACGTTATGATTGGATGATGTTTATGAAACCCATTTTATTCTTGGGGTTATGATGAATGATTTATGTTTATTTTGTGGCACACGTAGGAATTATTACATTATGAGATGTGTGGGACCTATATCTCCCCCCAATTCATTGGGTAACAATTTATATCTCATGATATAGACATGGCAGGAATGGTAAGTTAATCTGGTTAAGTGATACAGGACTAGAACGAGGAGTGAACTCGATTCAGAAAGGGACTTTGTCCACTAAGATGGTCTTGGAAGCAATGCCTTGGATACTATGGAAATCATATCATGTGATTAATTTTTTACAACAATTAATAGTTTTATTCCCAAGATATTTTATAATTATTAATGTTCTTTTATTATCTATGCCTTATGTACTACAATGTTTAATGTTATTGATCAAGATTTTGATGTTTAGATTTTATGGTCATGTTTTTACATTCAAAGGTCTATGGATTGTTTTATGATCTCTATGTTTACCCTTACTAAGAATTTGAGCTCACAATTTTTATGTTTTCTTTTCCCCAGGATATAACGAATTTTTTTAGGTAAGAAAACAAAAGGGGAAGATCTTTATTAGAGATGTTGAAGATTTTTCACCATTATTAAAATATTATGTTCTCATGTTTGCAAAGACACTAAACTATTATGGGCCTTGTCTGTTGGTTATTGTTATGTATTAAGTATTCCAAAAAAGTAATTTAATTTCCATGTACACAAAGCTTTGGGTCTCTACAAAACAAATATGTTATTAATGGAAATGTTTAAAAAAATACATTTTTAATCACAAAGTGATCATAATATTCATTTCAATAATAGAAAATGAATTTAATTCTTACTAGTGTAACCATTATTTTTTTATTATATTTATTTAATAATTTCTATACCCCTAATAATCCATAATAATTAAATTTCTAGGATGTAATGGTCATACATAATATTTATATTTTTATTAAAATATATTACTCTTCTGTTTTAGTTAGATATTTATGGAGGACCAATCTATCAAAAAAATTTGGATCATTTTAAAAATAAATATATTAAATCTTGTAAGTGTTATAATATTAATTATTGAATATAATTTTTGTATATTATGTTATTATGTTATCAAGATTAATAATTAATCTGGAGTTCAGTCTCCCTAGGAAAGAGGGACTTGGGGACGGACTACCTACTTAATTGGAGGATTATGAATTATTCTATAAATAAGAGGGTTTGAATATATATATATATATTACATGGATTTCTCATAATGATACTACCTATATATTATAATTCCAATAATTTAAATTAATATTTCATATATATTATGCATAATATGCCTTCAAATATTTATTAATATGTTAGGATGCTAATTTTCAGTGAATGAAAAAAATATGTCGGTTGATTGAATATTACACATAAATGGGTTGTAAAAATGTTGTTTTTATAAATGAATAGTTATTAAAAACCTATTTATTTAGAATCATTCATACCAAAAATGAATACATTATTAAAAGATAATATTTAACAAATTTTTTATTATTTATAAACAATACACGTATATGATGAATTTTAAGTTGTTGGTTTTTTTGAAAGTAATGTCCTAAAATACAATGTGTGTGAAACATATGAAATATTCACTTATCATGATAATGATAATCTAATAAGCTAGTTTCATTCCACATTCAGGTCCCTTGAGATGACAATTTGTAAGATATGAAATTAATTTGCGAAATGGTTTATAAAATTTTGTAGTGTGATGAGATAGTTTGGTGCCTTGGGGTTATGTCTTCGTTAATAATGGTTGAAAATTATTTTTAGTTATATAATGTAATATTTTATGTGGGTTTGGAATATTAGTGATATAATATTGTGTTTATTGATACGATAGATTGGAAAAGTGTTTATCCACTCAACTATCCAAGAAAAGAAATCATATTGTTGGGGAATGTCTCTACCGAAAGAACTAATAGGTTAGATAAAAAATAAAGTGGACCCATTATTCATGGAAATATGGATCTTATATCAATTACTGATAATGATGTATGGGTCTATCTATTTTATTTGTAGAGAACTCATAAAAAATTATTGATGTATATATATAATACACCATACCCATCATAAATTCATATTTTAGATAACTACATCATCATATAGCATAACCCTAAGATCCATCGTCATTATTTTAATTTTGAATAGAATAAAATTCTTTGATTTTCAATGAAACATGAGATTCATTATCCTAAAAGTGTAATAATAATATATACTAGAAAATACTCTTCCGAAGAAACCATTTATGGAAAAAACATTCCACTAAAGGAGATAAAGGCCAAAAAAAGGAATCAATGTAACCACTGGAGGTTTTGGGGATAATTATTAAAACCATATAATCTACTTTAAAAATTTATTCCATGTATTATTTCAGAATTATAGAAGACATAATGTGGTTTTATCAAAAACAGGAAAGGAAAAAATGCACGATGTTTCAAAATCTCTTATCCAATGTAAAATGGTTGAAGGAACCTTAATTTGTACTCAACCACTCAAAAATAATTTGTATATAAATGATATATAATGTCTAGGTTTTCATAAGAATCTTGATTATGTGAATGATTTAATTCTACAATTACAATTAGAAAGGTTCATACTGTTCGTTTTTAACTAAAACAAGAATATATATTGTAATCACTTGCCTAGTCTTCACAATATGATGAGGATAAAAAATGTACATGGGTTTTCTGGGTCGTTCATCCCTGTTAATGGTATATAAGAATAATGGAATAATTTTCTGCATGAAATAAATTTTTTAATAGTTCAGAAAACATATGATGTTGAAATAATCATGAGGAAAATTTTATCATTATGGCTATAATGGCCATTGGAAAAAAAAATTTCAGAATTCTTAAAAGTTATTATGAATCCATTAAATGTGTTTTATATATATATTGATTTTATATAATTCTATTATTAAATTTTATTGGTTATTTCATACCGACAATAAGTTTTTTTTGTAAATAAAATTGTTTTTAAATGTTGAAGTATGAAATTGAAAAATAGAGTTTGAAGTGAGGGAGAAAGTGGTTTTAAAATTGATGAATTGAATGTATTTAATACAAGATGAATCTTTTAATGATTTTTCATTTAAATTTCATATAATTTTTTGAGTGATTTATTATTTAAATTGTAATATAATTCTTTCAAAACATAAAATTTAAAAATAATTAAGTTTCATGAATGATGATGGTAATCCAAGAATGTGATCAAATAGACATCATAAATTAAACATTTAATAATATAAAATAATAATTTATATGTTAAAAGTGTTAAAAATTAGTATTATTATCCACTATTCGAAAAATTATTCAATTAATGATGTCATTATAAATATATATCATGAAATGGTTAATTGGAAAACTTTAAACGATAGTCACATAGATTTGTAACAAGAAATTATATATAGATTTAATAAATGTGAATAAATCATTATAGAAGAAACAACATTAGTGTAATGTGAAATTAATTGGTGTAAATACTTAATATATTAATTTTAATGGATACACATGTATGATGTTATTATAAAGGTAGTATCCATTTTCCGTTCATTCACATATGATGACATTAATGTTACATGAATAATTGAATCATAAAATATCCTAAGATTATAACATTGATTAATCATTAAAAAATGGTCCTCATGAATTATAATGGGAGACAATGATATGAAAATTTTATCTTGAATATATTCTAATACTCTTTATAATTGATTTGTTTAGATATGTCAACAATGGAATCACGAGTTATAATGTAAGGACATATTACCTGGAATGGACGACCAAATTATATCTCATGAAATGTCATTGTTATTTCTATAAATAGTGGTCTATGATAATAAAAAATCATTCCTAACTGAGGCTGGAATGATACAAAGAATGATATACTCAATAAAATGATACCGTACTAATTTCGGTCAAAATATGAACATAAAAATATTGTGGATAATGGACAATGTTGTTAATAATGATATTAGTTACCGTGGAACAAATATATTATTTGACCACATATATGACGACTAAATAAATATATTATAATATTCAATTTGGATAAGAAAATTAATTTCCATTCATTTGGTTCACATAAGATATGTTTAACTATTTATATGAGGGGAATAAGATGTACTGATCTACTGGTTAAAATATGTGTGATGTATTTGTCAACATGGTATATAATTTTCTAGGAATAATTAAGAGATGAGTTTAACTGTGATATATTGATGAACTATATGTATATTTTTTTTCCCATTATCATGGATAAATGGATTAATAATGTATACATATGATGCATATGTATTATCTATTGGTGGACATGTTTTTACAACGACATGAGTATATTTGGCAGAGATCCAACAAGTCACTTTAGTAGTTCATATATCACTGATTCTTTGTTATATTATTCCCATTAGATACATAGTTGAAATGTGGATTCAATATTTTTGAATAAAAACATCTATATACCATAGTGTCACACAATTATTCCCAAGAATAATGATGAAATTATAGAAAACATGTTTTTTCCAAAATGAAGATAGCTAAACGAAATCCTATGCAAAATAATGTAGATGGATTCACAAATAATTTTTATGTTTTGAACAAATTTTCCAATGATATTTTCGTGAAAGTGGCAGATTGTTTGGTTATAATTAGTATACATGAAGATGATTCACATATAATGAAAAGATACATGTGATTTATAAATGATATATATAAATATATGAATAATATATAGTACACGATAAAAGATATATAAGTCATTGAAGAAACATATAATGCATGATGATGATGAATATATGTTATATTATTTTTATTCATGGAGAATATTTGAAAATGAGGCATCTCTGTAATGGCATTGTGTATACAGTATATGTGCATGTGATGAATTTATACATGGGATAGAACCCTGGTGTTCATATATTCTAGAACCACTATATTTACATTTTATTTCCGTTAATAAAATCCATTTTAAATAGATTATAAAAATATAATTAATATAATTGAACAAATTATTCAATGGGAAACATTCCATGGGTATTTATTGATAATAATATGGTATAACAGATACAGGCATCATTTATGAAGAAGTGTCTTATATAAACTATAAAAGGAGAAATGATTATCCTTATTTGTGTATGGATTGATTGTTATATTAATATTATGATGATATTTAATTTTAGGAAAACCATTCTTTAATGTCATTCTTTCCATTCCCAATTGATCTATCCCATAGAAGGTTCCAACAACCTTTCTAATGGTTTGGTTTTCCTATGGTAGAGATATACACTCATCATCCCATGTATCCCCTAGAGAGTCAGTATGCCTTTCTCATCTATTATACATGATCATAATAATATATTATATCTTGATGAAGAAAGATAAAATCAATTTTCATAAATGTTTTTAGTACAGTATAGTCTTTTTAGGGGTTTCTAATTTTTGAATAAATTTCCACATTTTACTCTTGGAGATAGAATCACTTTTTTTGGATTAATTATATTTACTATGACCATATAAGGATTAGTGAACACCCATGTACACATAATAAAATGTATTTGATCATCAAAAGTTGGAAAAATGATTTTCAATAACTATTTAAATCATTCAAAGTATAAGTAGAAATCTTGGCCATCTTGTTTTACTATCCAAACTTTTAGCACTTATAAAACAACAAATTATGTATTTCTAGTGTCTCTATTAAAAAATATTCTTCACTCAATGTTTTTAATATAATTTATAAATTCCAATTTAAATTTCATCAATATATGTAAACATTAATGTAATTATATACGTTTAAATATTTTAAAAAAAATTCGAATTTAAAAAATTTAATATAATAATTCATTGAAGAATTTGAATAAATGTGTTTTTACATTGATAAATTAAAATACATTACAATTATTTTTAAATGTACAATTAATTTAATGTATATATAACATCAAAAATAAACAAAAAGAATCTTACTCATTTTTTACCTTTTCTATTGATCAACATAAACCCATAGAGAAAATTGAACCAATAATGAATTTTTTTATTTTATAAAAACCAAAAATTAAAATTAACAAAAAATAACTACAATATAATAATTAATAAATTAAATAAAAATAAAAAGGGTAACATGTGATAAAAAATAAGACATAAATTAATATTATATCATAAAAACTTAATAAGACATATTTTAAAGTATTATTATAATCCATTAATTTTTTCTTATTTTCTAATTTTTATAACATGTATTCATCTATAGTGTCACATTTGAACTAAAAAAATAACTCTCAATCATTCTGACAACATTTTATGTTATAATTATGTTCAATTAATTATTAGATGTCAAAAGTGATTTATTAAAGTTAATATAAAATATCACAATATTCAAAATATGTTTCAATTTTTTGAGTGTATTATGCATGTTTTGACTGAAATGACACATCTATGATTAAAAACGCACTATACGGAAAAATGGCCACACAACATTAATGGATTGACATGTGTTTAATTATGAAGTGTTAATAATGAATCATTAATCATTTTTCTATTTCATCATAACAATACAAGACGTTTTTATTAGTTATGACTATGTGATGCATACTCTTAATAGAAATGTAACTTCTAAATTGAACAAAAAAAATTTGAGTCATATTTTATCTACTATACAGATGATTAGGATGAACATAATTCACAAAATTCACAAATGAATTACCTATCATTTTCCTAATGTAAAAGAAAAATATGACAATTTTTTATATATTTTGAATATTTGAGGAATGTATTGAATAAAAAAAAATATTTTAAATTGAAAACATCTACTTTTAGTCATATAATTCACAATAATTTTCGGATTGATATGTGGATAATTCCAAAATGAAAAAAATGGTTTATTTATCAATTTTATATTTTACCATAATAATTATATAGTGTTTTCTTAACTTTCACTATGTTACATTCATTTTGAACTAAAATTTCAACTATTTTGAATTTTTTGCAATAAAATTCAGTCATAATAGCAACACCACATGTTAGACTAATGTGTGGGAAAATCCAATAGGGGAAACTTTTGTACTATATTTTTTTAAAATAAATCCTTTTAAAATCCAATATTTTATGGATTAAAAAACCTTATTTTTTGTATAAAATTATTTAAATTTTAATTTATTCTATGTTTCAGAATCATTGTTTTCCAAATCAACTATTCTTGATAAGAAAATATAAAACCATGAAATTTTTAGAAAATTTTGATGTATCATATATTCTTCAATAAATTATAAATTGGTCTAAATGTTTGGGGTTTTTCAATGTGATAGTTATCATCAGACATCTACAAGATAATCATTAAGATCATTTATAACATTCATTTATAAATAAGGAATATAGGATTGATAGAATATAAACTAGATCACACAAAATATCCATCATTAAATAAAATTTAATACTTTACTCATTTATGTTGTTTCAATTTATTTATGTTAGTTAAATCATAAGGAAAATGTTTTATGTGGTTTATTATAATGACAATATGTTTTCCATTACAATTTTTTTATCGGATAAAATATTTGTTATTTAGTTCCCAGTGTATGAAATTATTCCTATGTGTTTTTTTAATGAGTAATTCCTTGGTGTTGAGTAAATTTATTAGTATGATAACGTTTTCATTGGGAATATCAATGATACAGCTTGTTGTTCGTTATGCCTATAAAATATGTCCAGGGATTGGATTTTCTACTTATGATAATTTTATTGAAGAATTAGAGTGTTTGGAAACACGGTTCTTTTAGATCAAATAACATATCATAACAACAATGTATATTTTTGTCAGAAATCTAATTCATTCGATGACCTGTATTCACTAATGATATCTCATAATGGTGTTTATGGATTTTAATCTAGAATTTTGTTACATCATTTAATTTAAATTAGTTCATGTTTAGTTTTGTTTATTTTTCATATATAATTATTAATATAGAACTTATTTAACTCTACAATGTTTTATATTTTTTAAAAAAATGCTTTAATTTTTCATTTTTTCTTAAATATTCTCCTAAGGTGGTAGTGTTATTAAATTTGGGAAAATAACATTAACCCTTTATGATAACTCCATATATGAGAATATCTTTGAATATTAGCTACTATGAAAATATTTATACAAAAAATATTATATAAAAGAGTATTATTTTGTAGAAATGTGTTTACCCCGTTGAAATTTGGAGAACATAAATACGATTTCGTCTCAAATCTATGATGGTGTAGATTAATTTAACTAGAGGGACCAAAAAAATGGTATTTTTTATCAATACCAAATCATTTTATTGAATCCCAAGTTTAGTTGTTTTATTTTCTATGAGTTTTATTTTTTATCAATTCATATAATTATATAATTATAAAAATTTAAAAAGAATCGAAGTATCCCTGAGTTTAATAAAAATTTTTCAAACATGAATTTCATAAAATGATATAATAATTCCTATAAATGTTATACATTACATGATTTTTGAAATAGCTGAAAGTATTATTTAAAAAAAGTTCAATGTTCCTAAGACAGAAATTATTTTATAAGACATTTCATGGTGATGGAATTTTTAAAATTATAGATGTTTTTCTATGTGTATAAAAATTTAACTGGACACTAAATTGTTTTTATGATGAAAATAGAGACTTTAGAAATATTTTTTATGAAGTTTCTAGGTATTAATGTGTTCCTATAATAAATTTTGAAATTATATTGGACATCTACATTGTGAGACATATTTTTATTTCATAAATATTTGGATGGATTCCATAAGATTTTTTTCTTAATGCAATATAGTATTTCAAAAAAAAATTAATTTATACTAAACATGGATTTTCAAGGATATTATTATTTATATAGACTTATTGTTAAATTAATTAAGAGTTCCATATTTTATTATACTCTATTTTATCTAAACAATATATATAAATGAATATACACTTTATCATTTGTGGTAAAGTATTTTTTTGAAGAATGTGGGAATGAGTTAGTCCAAATGAGTTCATCTTCTTATAGATAATGATTCCAATTTTCATGACATTATTTAGAAACATTTTTCAAAAATAAATAAGTATGACGAAATGGTTCTATAATTTATTTAATATAATGACAAGCATATTTGAAAATATAACTACCCACCTCAAATCCCAAAACATTGTCTCTATGTGCATGTGAATATTATTAATCATAAAATACATTTATTTATTTGATGAAATTAAAATGGAACAACTAAATCATTATATGGAGTGGTGAAAAAAATAATTTATGACTAATATAAAGAGTGTTATTTGACATTTAAAATGGATTTCATGGTGAAGATAAAGGTATCATCAAATTTTCCATCAGAAAAATCAATGTGAAGTGAAAAAGTGAATAATTTGAGGAATATAAAAGAAGAAATGATCAACATTATCTGATATTGATGAAAATTATTGTCAGTGAATGATAACACAATTTTAAATTTCCTTACATAGTTTTTTAATAATAATTATATAATGTGAATGAGTTTTTCATGATTATTTTCTACTCTTTACCCCATAAAAATAGACAGATGTCAATAAGACGATGTGTTCCTAAGATATGTCGTAATTAATTCCCATAATTTATAATACACATTAATTCCTCCTAAAATCTCAGCACAATAAATATATATCCTCATCAGACTATCTCATTGGGGTAAAACATGTAAAAATATTACTTCCTTTAATTTACATTGAATATTTCCAATGTGTGTGTTTTTATAGTCAAATAATATAATCATGTGGATCTCCCAACCACAAGGGTAACATACCATAAATAAAATATAAAACGAGTATCAGTAAATGTATAACACCCTCTTTCGGTTAATCATGATTCATTTTGTAATAATTTGAATCAAATCTATAGGTTTTGGGCAATGAGTCATTAAAATTTCTCATGGTTATAAGGAGACCATTATTAATGAAAATATAGTACCATTAATTTATTTGTTCGAATACCAATTCATAATTAACATAATTTTCCATTACTAGTGGTCCCTTGGAATCAAATACTTCATTACATATATAAATATAAAACATTAAAGTGATAAAATTTAGTGATATAATTTATAATAGGGATATGTTGGATACATTCTAAAATGTTTACATAATGTTTTTTGAAGTAAATTAATATGTTTTTTTAATATGTTTAATGATGTGAGGTTATATCTAGAATAAAATAATTATGGGTTCTTCAATAACATCACGAAGTTGGTTTAATCCCATTGCATCCTCATTGAAAATGTAAAATTTAATTATTTATATTTCTTACTAACTATTATTATAGCTATGAGTTGGGTTCTAACCCCATAAGGAAGGAAAATGTGTACATTCAAAAGAAGAAAAACTCAAAAATAATAGTTTTGAATGTTTTTAATATATATTTTCAAGAAAATTAAAATAATTAGGTGTTTCATGAATTAATAATTATATGAAATGTTTTAGGAAATTTGTGAGAGATGTAGAATCAATAATGATGAGTAAGGGTAAATTCAATTTATTGGTTTCAATTATATTTCTTCAGTTATGTAAAATTAATTTCATGCACTTAAACAAAATTCAATAGGTCAATATCCCTTTCTAAGAGATTATATTAAAAAGGGATGATTTTAATAGTTTAATACAATTAATATTCAACAAAACATGAACATTTGGATGAAATTTAAATCAATGTAATCTCATGGAATGATTATGATTTGTTGAAAATTAATTTCTCTAGGATCTTTTACATTTTATAAATAATTGATTTGCATAATAAAAAATATGAATTAGGAAATATAATTATCAAAGAAAAATTTATCTATAAAAAATATTCAATTAATGATTATAAGAGGATTATATGTAAATCATAATTATATGAAATGAATATAATTAAAATAAAATAATATGTATTCCTGATTATATTGATCGTATATTCTTTACTGAACATTACATTCTTGTATTCACTATATGTTCTCTTATTATACTCCATGTTGGCCTATCAATAATTCTGATATGAAAATATTTTATGAAATAAATGTTTCCCTGAACCTATATCCGACAATAAACTTCCTATTATAATCCCACTGGTTTCTAATATTTATTTTTTTCTTTATATTATATATTGCTAGATTAATTCCACCAAAAAAGAATAGACAATAATTACTCACAATCTTTGTAGCATTGGTTACATTAATTTTATCACCAATATTAAACATCAATAAATGCCTCATAATAGCAACATCAAAATCCATTAAATTTTGATTCAATTGTATATAGATGTGCTTGAAAATTGATGATTTTGTCATCATCTTTAATTATTTCATCAAGTTTCAAACGGATTCATATTTGCTCAAAAATTATATTTCTATGATAGGGTAAAAAATTTCTGAATTTTCTTCATAGAACATCACTTTATTGAGAATATAATATTTATACAAAGTAGTAGGTTACATCGGTTTTGGGAGTGTAATTATGAACTCACAACCATGTACATGGGCACCACGAGGCCCCTTCCAACATTTTATTCATTAAAACATAACAAAGGGTCACCTAACGACAAAAAATAAAAACACATACATATAAATCTAAATGTATAAATATAATTTTTTTATTTATTTTAGATCATATTTTTTTATTCAAAATTATAAGATCTTTCCTAAAAATAATTTTGAATGTATTAATTTTTCTAATAACTCAAACCCAAGTTAGTAACTCCATTCACAATTTAGTTATAATCTTGAACATGTATGTCCTTTTGGGATGAAAAAACTATCTTCATCAGATTACTACTAAATCATCAATTTTGTAGTTTCAATATAAATTTATATATTCGAGAACATTGACCCTTAATAAAATAGGAATCTTTAAAATTTTTAATAGTTGGCTTCCTCTTACCAAAAAATATTCGTCAGTGAAATTATGATCATTTGTTTTTCTCTATTTCATTGTCTCACTGGTGACATCCCTATCAATATTATGAAAAATAATTCGATAATGAATTTTTGAGGAATATTACAGAGACATGGATCGAATAATAATCTTATCTTGAAGAATATTAACATTATTAATTATCCTAATTTCATTATTTTATATTAGACTTTTTCGAATTGGGAATAGAATAATCTCTATTTCTAGTTTATCATATTCTTATTTTTATATTTTCTATAATTTAAAATGGATTTCATCAAATCAAAATAGATTATCATAAATTCCTCCTTGGATGGATTCATATTTTAAAAGTTTCATTACCTTTATTGGCCTAAAAAATTATATGACTCAAGACACATAATGTTTCCCATAGCATTTGATATTTGATAGTGTACTTCATAAAAAGTTCATTTTTTTCTCAGAATTGATTTATTCTTAGTAAATTAGTTTTAAGAATTTGAAAATAATCTTCTGAGATGAAAATAACAGAAGGTATTATTTCAACATGTATAATAATTCCTTTAAGAAAGCACATAATTGTATCTTATATAGAGTACTTACACAAATTTTATTATGAATCTCAATTTAATAAAAAATTATCTTACATGTGCTATATATGTAATTTATGTTATATGGATTATTGGGAAAAATCACTTTTGTAGGTGATTCGAATTCCCCATGAAAAAATATTATGCAAAAAATCCGTTGAATTTATATTAGTTATATGTTAAAATAGATAAAAATAATTAAAAAATTCCACGAATTTTCAGATTGAACAAATATATTAAAAAAAGTTACATATTTTTTTTAAAAGTATACTCGATAATTTGATATAAGTAATTCATACATATAAAACATTTTCAATAAAATCATTCAAAATATATATCTATTAAAATTAATATTGAATACTCATATATATTTCTTAAAAATCTGAATATAAAAATATATAATTTTAAACAATAAGGTAGTAAAAACCCTTAACCACTTCGAGAAATTGGAAGGGAAATAAAATAAACAGAAATTATATATTTATCAATAATTCAATGTTAGAAACAAAATTTCTTATATAATATCTTATAATAACAATTAAATCATGTGGTGAAAATATATAAAAACTAATCCATATCAAATTACCCACTAATTAATAATTTCATATCCTCAACCAGTAAATTTTAAAAAATTAATTTGAAAAAAAGAATCCTAAAATGTGAAAAGGTATAGTTCCATAAAGAATTATATTTCAAAAAATTGTTACCAATTGAATATTTCTATAAGAAAAATTTATTTCTTTCAAGAAATACATGACATGGTTAAAATTTGTTTTTTAATTTCACTAGAATAACTAAGAATTGAATTTTTTTAATTGGTTTTTATAAACATTAAATTTTTTCAACTGACACATCCAAACATCACATTACCACTAGGGGAAAAACCAAAAAAATTAGATTCTATAAGGACTAGATATAGTATTTGGAATAGAAAAGAGAATAATTATTATACAGAATAAATAATTAAACTAATATATTAATGAATAATTTAAAAATAGAATATTTCTCAAACCTATATTATTATTTCTATTTCCTAATTAATTTAAATAAAAATACTATATATTGAAAACTGAGGTAAAAGATTAAAAGCCAACATGGATTAATATCGTAGTCCCAAATTGTAACTGAAATAACCTATTTTCTTGAGAGAACTAAACTTATAAACAAAATTAAATCCATGAGAATGTTAGAAACGATACCTTTTTAAGTGTGTAAATTCAAATATATAACTTAAAAAAATTATCTTCTTATAAAAAATGTGAATATTTAAAATATATAAATTTTGAATGTATTTTACCAGTAATTGAAAGGTATAAAATATATTCATAGATAGGAGAAATTTTAATCATGTCCCTCACAACTAAAATTCAATAATGTCCCCATTTTTTAACTGTAATAAGGGAGAATTAAATAATAAGTAATTCTAAAAAAAATCAATAACTAGTTCAAGAGTTTGTTTTATAGTTATATTAAATTAAAAAATATCTCTTCACAATTAGAGTATATAAATTTAAATAGAACCTAATAATTAGATTCATCTTATTTTCATACAAACACAAAATATTCAAGAATTCTCAATGTTGTATCATATTAAAATTACAAAATGGAAATGTAGATCCACATTAACAAAAACGATGATATGTATCATCTCACTGTGCTTAATTTCATATTTTTTTTAAATTAAAAACATTAATAACTAAATTTTAGTTAACATTCAACATAAAAAAATACATGTAGAAACAAATAGAATAAATTTTTATAAATTAAATTTATAAATCTCTTTATTTAAAATTATTTCTATTTTAAAATTCATTTTAAAATTCATTTCTCCTTCTTTGAGTGAATGAAACTCTAAATATTCAATTTTTAGTTTCTAATATTAAATGAAACAATAATTAGACTATAAAAAGTAAATTAAAATGGAAATGAAATTGTAATTATGGTATACAGAGGTTAAATCATGGGAACTACAGTAAGTAGATCCTTTTTGACATGAGAACAATTAGGATTGTTTTATTCTTTTGTTAAAATGGCGAAAACATTATTTTGAAAAATAAAACATGAAAAAAAATTAAATCAAAAATGAATAACGAATTTAATATACAGATCATCCCATTTTTTATCTTTAGAAAAAACATTAATCGCATTAGAATGACAATGGGAATAGTCTCATAAAGCACTGAATTTATACACCTTAATGAGACATCAGTAAAAATAAAATTTGAATCCAAATGATGAATACTAATCCATTTGTATTCCCTTATGAATAATATTTAATCAATTTTTCATCGGCCGGAATTTGTCTATTCCCTTCCCGAAAAAAACTATAGATCACCATTTATTAGCAATATAGGAGTTGTGAAATGTTATGGAAATGTGGATTTAAATTTTATGGAAAGTGTTTAAGTATATAACTATATAGATGAACATTTTTACCACACATAAATTAACTACGAGTATTTAAAAAATAATGAATAATTATTGATCTATCTTTATAAATACTATACTTTTCATGGGACTCTCAAATAATTTTATCTAAATTGGTATTCTTGAGTAGTATTCTCCCTCCAAAACTCTAAATATCAATGATGAGGGCCTTTACCAAAAAAATTATATCTATTTCAATGCTACTATTAAATAAAATTTTTATACAAAAAAATAATATTTTGAGAAATAAATATTTGGGTTTTAAAACTAGCTTTCTAGGAATGAAATGCTTCATCTAGTTTCAAATACAAATCCTTAATTGAATTAGAATATATTTTCTCATTATCTATATATGTTCCTCAGTATAATTGTCAGCATATATACTAGAAATTGAGTAGTAAGTAATTCATTTACTGTGTCCCCACCCATCTTTCTCCATTAATTAAATGAATTAAATTTATAGAAATGAACTTCATTATCAATGATGAATGATTTAGAAAAATTATAGTCTTCAAAGAATTACTTTTTATTAAATTTAAATACACTACTATCATTATTATTGGTAAGTAATAATTCTTCATTAAATTTAGAAAAAATATAATCTTCCACCAAATATTATCATTCCCATGTGAAAGAATAAATATGACAATAAATTCTATCACACTAAAATTAAAATTCTATATATTGAAAATACTTTTTAGAGGAATCTTATGTAGTTTTACCACCATTTAATATCATTTAAAAATTATCATATCCCATACCAAGACTCCATAAATCTTAAATTATTTAGGAGAATTGATACAATCTTGAATCTTATTTTTATTTTCCTAACAACTCAATGAATAGCTATGCAGGGTGATGAGTGAAAAATCTCAAGAATATGAAACATATATTCTTCTATTAAACACATCTTCAAAATCCTATTAACATACAACAAAAATAAAAAATTCTCTTCCAATTAATAATTGTTAAGCTAAAAAATTAATTTCATCAATTAATTTTTTGTAAAATATAATGGAATAGTAGATACATTTATGAAATTATAAAAATATACATACAATGAATATTTATTAACTGAAACACTATGTAAATTTTCTAGAGTAATGGTTTGATTAATATCACTTATACCATCAATCAGTGTACTAAAAAACAATTAAAATGTTCTAAAAAAGCATTCTTAGAAAATATTAAGATCATTAATCTTTTAGTCAAACACTTGTAAAAAATGTATCCACAAAATCAGTCTTTTTCATAGCATATTTTTATTGAATAGTGCACCAAATGGTTTTCTATTCTTTTATAAAAAGAAATTAAAAAACAAAATATATATATCATATGATTTTTTGGCAAAAACATTATATCAAACATCTCTTTCTCAGTTGTAGTGTATTTCTATAGAGTTTTATTTAGTATCATAAAATAATAATATAGAACATGTATCCTCTTATATTTCCTCTTTCCTAAAAAATCGCTAAATTCTACAACACAAACATCAAACCTAATTTCAAAAGGAAATTTCTAAATAGGTGTAGTGATGATGGGTGATGAGGTGTGTTTTTATTTATGAGGATTAAAAGATTCCAAAGTTTCTTACCCTAAAAAGTTAATATATGACTGAAGTGGACATAAGGGTGTTTTTTTTATTTTTGGAAAATATTCAACAAAAATTCAGTAATAAATTATTTTCTCGAAAAATATCTTAACTTTAATTACTTTTTTTGGAGGAGAAATTTTTAATTATCTTCTATTCGTGAAATTATTACTCAATTCCCATCCAAGACACAATAAAATGAAAAAAAGTATTCTATTCCTATAAATTAAAATTTCCCCCAATTGAGAACAAAAATAATTTCCACAAATCTATTTAAAAATAAATCTGGACTTTGCGAAGAGCACTGAAATTTGATCCCAATAGTGGAAAAATAATTTTAAAACACTTCAATTATCATATCTATCATATTAGATAATATTTTCATCATATGAATTTAAATGTAGTTTTAACACAACATAATAAATATGTATGTCACTAGTAAAAAAATATTATAAATTTTTATATGAATTTAGTCTTACTCTATTCTTCTAAGGATGTATGAATTTGGATACAACACAAATAACAATATAGAAAACAAAATCAATTCAAACTATCCTCTAAAGAATTTGATCAAAAATCATAAATTAATTTTAATTCATTGTGAAATAATTCATCATTATGTTAAAAATATAGAATCACCATTTAGTGATTTTTTAAACATTAATTTTTTCATTATTTGTTTGGTCAAAACTTGGAATCATTCATTCTTTTAAACTACATAGGCTGGATTAACCCATGAATTTATTGAACTCTGTTAAATTATTCGAGTATCTAATAGATTAATAACATATACTATGATAACCACATTCATGTTTGGGTTTAATCTAATTTATCCTAAACTCTTATGTTTTCATAAGGTTCCTTTGGAATTCTATTCATCCATATTTATGGGATAATCCATTTTTGTACAACAATGGACCATCCTATTTTACTTTCATGTTATTTCATAGCTGTGAAATGTTTTTCCTCTTATTTTTAACAAATTCCCTAGAAATGAAAATGATAAGTGTTTAAAGTTCTCCAATAAATGAGTATTTTATGTCATCATGAAGCATTTTTAGATCAAAAGTCGGTGATTTTTAACTATTTGTGATATTCATGGTTTGAGGTGGTCTATGTTCATAAATATGTTAGATAAATGAGTTTGAAAACAAGAGATGTTTTGAATTTTCGAACAAATTTTATTTTTTCTTTAGGATTATCAAACATGGAAAAGTCAATATCAATAATTTATATACCATATTCTAGAATATTTTTCAAAAAATAAATTATTAGATAATTTAAAAAACTCTACCTCAACTTTATCGAAGTGTAAAATAAAATTGTAAATGAATAATTAGAATTAAGATTTCAAAAAACTTCTTTCTATTTTGTCCAAGAGAATTTTTCCTTATCACTACAATTGATATATAGAAAAGAATTATTGTCCGAAATAATAAATATTTATATAATATCATTTTGAGCATAGTTAATAATGTATAAATCTAAATTTATTACTTCTAAAGGTGTTTCATGAACCATGGATTGTTTTTAAAAATTATTATTGAACATTGAACGAGTAATAAGATTAAAAAAATCCATTTTGAATATTTATAAATAAACGAACGTTCTTTATCATTGATAAAAAAATTTAACTATACGTTTTTTCTCCAATATTAAAAATAATCTTACCCCAAGATATATATATAAATTCTCATGTAGTATCTAGTAAATGACTACCAAATATGATGTGGACTTTTTTATCATATTTTATATCTAGAATTATAATGTTATCTTGTAAAACCAACTGTTTAAATCAAACTATCAGGCCTTCTATTCTTAAAATTGGATTGGTAAGAGATCTATCAACCAACTATAGAATAAAAGTGGTGGATTACAGCTAAGATAACATGAACTATTTAAATTGTGAGAAATGAATCGATTTTTTATGAGAAGCAATATAAAAAATGATTTTTTTGTATGATATTATTCAGAAAGGTGTATTGAATAAAAAAATATCAACTTATTTATGTTTTGGATGAATATTAATTAGAATAATATCACTACAATATTTAGGGAGGCTATATATGAGAAACATTTAATAATTTTTCTTGTTTAAAACAAAAATTTTGAGAGATTTTATATTTAAAGGCATCAAAATTATTTCTTGAGTGAATGGAATGTTGACATAGGGATTGGTTAAGAGGCCATGGAACATGGGAAATTCAGTTTTTTTATAAATTTGTTTCTGATAATGAAGGAAAGGTGTGGGTTTGGACAAATTAATTATTTTTGTGGGTATTCTATCAAACTCAATACATTACACATTTACCTTAGTAATTATCATTTTTGAATCATTTTAATTCATTTTATAGGCGGAATTGGATAATTTTCATCAATTTCAATGTTGTTTCTCTCATTTCTATACTGATTTTCATACATGTTTTGAGACATGTAATCCTCCAAATTTTTATTATATACATTCCAAATTTCATTTATAGGTTTCCCATGAGTTTGTAAACAATATATTTTTACAATACACATGAAAATATCCTTATTGTTTACTTTAATATTATATGCTATTTTTAATTTTTCTATACCACCATGCTCTCTATATATTTTACTATTTTACATTGGAATAATATTTATATCATTTTTGAAGGTATTTTTTTGGTATTTTTTTTCATATTTGTGCATTTAATATTTGGAATCCATCCTATAAAAAATATATTTATCAAACCCTCATGATTCCATTTATAATTATTGGATTCATAAACTTGTTAATTTTTATAAAATGATCTAGGATTTAATTAAAAACACTAGGAAATAATAGTTATAATCACACCCTTATATTTGCAAGAATGATTTGAATGATTCGTATTTAGTTTATTTTATCTTATTGAAAATGTATATTGGTTTTCATTGAAATAATTACACTAATAAGAAAAATGAGAATTTTTATAATAAGGGGAGGGTAACTCAAATGTTAAACAATAATACATAGAATATCTATAAATTCCACAATGCCGATATTTCCCCCAACAAGATTTTCAGGATTTAGATTTAGGGTTACTATTTTATAAACTTTAGAATTTTTAATAGGGTTTTTTTCTATAATAACCATTGTAATCATTTTATATAATTGGTGGTGAGAATATTGTGAATGTGTGTTAACGATTGAATTATGTTATTAAATAGATTTATGTGAGAAATATACACCGAGAGACTGATAATCTAGTGGTTTTTTATACGATAAATTAATTGTAACAATTTTCTACTAGACAATTTGTGGAAAAGTGATGATTTATACATTATGTGTAATTCCCCAAAATTGTGACGTACAAATTTGTACATAAGGAAATGTATAACACGCAACACCAAGTGTAAAAATGGAGTATAATAATCTGACATGTAATGATATATTTACTATTTTAAATAAGTATAATATATTCTATGTCTATTAATTTATGCACCACCATGTAGGCATTCATTATTTTAAAGAGTCTCATTCCTCGATAGCTTGAATTACACATAAGAATGACCTTTGATGATAACTAGTGTCCCAAACAACTACGAGTTTCACCAAATAATCATGTATTATTAAAATAATATTATTTAATATAATATGATATAACCTAGTCGTTATGTTATAGGTTATGAATATTTGTAACTGACTTATGTATATTTATGGTTTATATAAATATAAAATTAATTCATTTGTTATTAATTAATTATAATAAAAAATAGAACACATAAGATATAAAAAATAAATATTATTTTTTTTACACATCTAATGGATTTTTATAATAAAAAACCTATTTAATTACAATTATTAAAATAAATTAATGAAATTTATATGTTATATAAAATATTTTCGACATTCATACATTAGTTTTTATATGCATAATATTATAAGAAACCCTAATTCATACATAAAAACCTATATTTTTTATGAAGGTTGTTTTACTGCCTTTTAATGGTGAAAAAATTTTAAATTTGATGTCTGACATTGTAATTGATCTAATATATCAAAATAAACATCATAATTGAAATTTATAAATAATAATTTTGTTAGGGTTAATTATTTATATTTTTCTAAAACATTTCATATTTCCATGAATAGTTAAAAATACTGAACCTTATATCAAAATGCATTTTCATCAAATTAATTTATAAAATATATATTATACTTTTAATTGTTTTTAACATTTTATTAGATAAATTTTTATAAAGTAATAAAATTTATGTCATTGGAATGAATTTCAATTTTTAATTGATTAGTAAAACATACCAAACATACAAATGTTTAAACATTACAAACCTGTATTGTTGTCCAACATGAAAGATAAATTTTAAAATAATTTCTACCACTTATGTGTTTGGAATTTGGAAAAAATGGATTACATGTTTGGAAAAAGAATTTTGTATCAGTTATAAAATGTTTAAATTGGGTTTTTACAAAAAATATTAGTTAATGTAACAAAAATTAATTATAATTATTAAGGTAAAATTAATCTTAATAATGAAATAAACCATTAACATAGTGGAAAATGGCCTATACACTTTTACAAAACCCATTTTATAAAATAAATCAGCCACTAACCTTACATTATGGTAACTTTTTTGGTTTGGTATTACTTTTTTTGGTAGGAACATTTTTACACCTAACATGTTTCCAAAAATTCCTAGTGAGTCCATTCATTCTATATTAAAGGCAACCACATCTTCCCATTACTCACACTTGTCTAAACACATAGGTTCATACATATTATACCCAAATAGGTTTTAATAACCCCTCTAGTCTACCTTGATGCCTCTTATTGGGAATAAATAATTCTAAGGAAGACTTTTGGAAGAAACCAAAAGTAGATACCCGATTAAGAGGTAACATATTCTCTCAAATTTTTATGTTTTATTTAAATTCACCCATCCATCATGTCTTATAACTCAGTTAATGTAAAAATATATATTATCCTCAATATATTAGTATGTTTTTATTCTATGGTATTGAACTATAAATACACACACCTCCATCTAATGGGTAATGAAGAAACTATTTCTGGGTATGACAAACTAGTGCCTCAAGAAATGATGATTGATCTTTTTCCCCCTAACATCTCTAATGGTAGAAATTATGATGGAAACTATTTTTATATATGAAATATATGATATTTATTATTAATTTATAATTTTTTTCCCTTTTATTACACATTCCATTTTACACTAAAATGACACCAATTTTTGAGGATGTGTGGACTACCAACCTCTCAAAGCATTGGGATTCAATGAAACTAAACATATAACATTTAAAGAATGGTTTTAATTATAAATATGTGATATAAAAACCTATATATAATATTCCATAAATTATTAAATTTACTTAAATACAATGTATATATATATATATATCATTTTCTTTATTACCCTTTCACACAGATGGAATGTTATATCATCATTTTTTCACATTTGTATTACTGCCTCCTCGCTCTAATGTGATTGATTTTTCATCAATATATATATATATATAAGTATATATGATTAAATAATATGATATTTATTACATAATGATCATTATAGTATTATATTATTTTACATACATTCTTTCTATAATGATTATTGCAAAATGGGATCATCACTCATGCATGCGTACGACCTACTGTCTCAATGATCATAACATTGATTCATTTTTCATAATTATTTTTAATGATTGATTTTAAAATTATTATTAATGTTCAAATATATAAATTATTTCCTGATTATTATATTGTAAATTTTATTCAAGGAACCCTTTTACTATAGTTGACTTACCAGAGTTGTTTTTGACACATAAACTGAATTTGGTCAAAACAACTGATATAGATATAATTGGTTAAGTAGTTGTACACAACATGGAAATAAGTGAAATAAATGTTATAATAAACATGAAAAATTATATCAAAAAAGTATAAAATTATCTTAAGTTTATTATATATTAATTTAAATAAAATTCACAAGAAAGGAAACTCAAAGTAACAGATTCCCATCCCACCTTTTACATCCTTGAGTTAATTGTAATGTTCCCCACTTACATATGTTATGTGGTGTATATACAACATGTTTTTATATTATATCAGAAATTTATTTATCTTTATGGTATTTAAGTCTCTCATTTAATATTATTCCTTCATGAGGAGTATGATTGAAACTATTTCATAGTGGTATGAGTCGCATTAAAATGATTAAATATTGTTTTTTTCTCAATAGAAACATTAATTATCATTCCATGGTATTTATATTCAAGTAAATTATATTACCACTAGTCATTAAAAACTTTTATTTTTCTCTCATATCACAATTCATTGAATTTTTAATTTATTAGTTCAATCTTTCAACTCTTTGGTAATCAATGTGCTTTAAAAATATTTTTATGAAAACCCAACATCATTTCAATATTTAGTTGGAGAACATGTTTTCCTTTTAAAACCATGTTTTATTAAAATATTTTAAATAATAATTTAAAATGATTGGATAAATATATTTTAAAACTTTTTTCTTTTAACAATTTTATGAAAGGAATCTTATTGTCTCTTTCCAAACAAGTAATTTTTCAAACCCTTTTTACCTTGAAAAAGGAATTTTAATTTTTACCTCATATGACATGTAGTTATTTATCCACCATTATTTATATTCTTCTTCTCTGGCTTGATTAAAAGATTTATTTTTAATGGAAATACATTTAAAAAGGGATTTAAAAAAGTATTTTCAAATATTTTTCCAATAAAAATGGGGTTTTTCACAAGAATACTATTAATTGATTTTTCATAATGTCCCCATTAATTAATGAAAAATCAGATTTATTTTAATCCCTATGGTGTATTTTGTATTGATACCATACTTAATTATCCAATGTGTTGTTTTTGATTAATTATTAATAGGTTAGTATTCAAAATCACATCTTATATTTATTTTTCCCCTTAAAATATTCTATCTCATGTGATAATTGAAACTGCCCAAATAATCAATACCATTTATCCTGGAGATTACTATTCCTTAAATAGTATAGCATTTTACATACGGTTTCATATTGGAGATTTATTTAATTATATGGGGAAATATTGATAACTCTATATTATTTATTCAATATGGTTATTTGATAAGGCAGATTATGAAATCGAAAATTCGATTTATGAGGAATGTTTTGGACTGTTATGACATAGGTGGGGCTTAATTATAGATAGCCCCTCGATGCAACTGTAGTCTCATGGGAATAAATATTTGGATAGCCTATTTAGATGTGTTTTCACATAATATCTAAACCATATTGTGAATGGTATTACTGGTACTAGTTCTAAGTACCTAGAAAACATAGTGTCAAATAATGAATCATTTCCCTCATTTAGTTTCAGTGGTTATTCATACATGATATTTTTTCACAACATATCTATGGATACACTTGAATTTCAGTTATTTAGATAGAATGTGTTTCTATATCCTACAATTATTTTTTGATATTGCCTTATATAGTTATTTTAATGTCATGTGTTTCTAGTTATTACGTTTCGATATTGTTTATACAGTTCAGTACCGGTTTATTAATTATATAGAATGTCTTTTTACTTATTTACCATCTAATAATTACTATTCTAATTGTCTCATTGTTTTTTTGACATTAATTTACTGTTAATGAGCATTTGAGCGCACCCTTATTGTAACGCCACAACCCTAGTTACCCAGATTCAGTGTATTATTAAAAAACATTGGAATTATCAGAAATTATCAAATCTCGAAAGAGCGATTATTTTAGTATCTTTGGAGGAACAAGATAAAAACATACATTTTACATTAAATTATGAAATGGAAAAACTACAACATTGTGTATCCTTTTAATACACTCATATCCCATATCCTATTACTGCAAGTCAATGATAATATACATCATCACATTCTAGGAAAAAGGAAACATAATAAATTGGTGAGCTAAAATGATCAGTAATGATAACTAAATATAGAAAACTATGATAATAAAACATAAACATTTAAGGCAATGTGTTAGACTAAAACACACTCAATTTAACTTAAACTTCATCATAATATAGAAAAGATAAATCAAATAATCACATATACATATTCATGTGGATATTCTACTAGTCAAATAATCTCATGCAATATCAATTGCTAATTTCATAAGGATGAAATTCATAATTTCAGACATCATAACCACAGAGTTAAGGCCTCATGCCAAGACTACAGAAAATATTTTGTCAAGGACTTGTGCCAAGAAAGTTGTTTGTCTAATGAGACCCACAGATGCATCGAGGGGCTAAAGCAGGCCTCACCCGTCATTTAATAAGTTCATTTCATTCAACATATTAAATGGGTGGAACAAAATGTAAACAATCATATTAAAACTAGGAAATTAAATGTCTGTATTTTTACCACAAACCATGAAGGGTATAAAAATAACATACCCATAGTCAATCATAGCTCAATCAATAAAATATAGAAGATTGTATTTGTAACGAACCCGGTAAACCTAAAACCCAACCATTCTTGGCCACACCCGAGCCCATCCCTCTGGTAGATAGCAGACCCCACCCCACGTGCAGATAACAAGCCCCCACCTCAGTTTGGCCCAGATAACACATGGGAGAAAATCTCCCCTACCCGAGGAGGATTTAATTCCCCTCCCTTTCAACTTAAACTGGATACCACAGGCTTATCGGACAACCAGAAGCGTTAACGAGTACCCCTAGGCAAGCTTAGTGTTACTCGTTAACTCTCCCGGTTGGAAGATAAGCATGTGGTCACCAGTTCGAGTTGTGAGGGACGCGAATTAAATCCTCATCAGGTAGGGGATAGTTCCTGTCACATGTTATAAGGCCTGGTCCAAGGTGGGGGCCTGTTATTTGCTCATGGGGTGGGGGTCTGCTATCTTCCAGAGGGCTGGTCTCGGACGTGGTCGAGTTTGGTTGGGCTTTTGGTCTTCCTGGTTTATTAAAATATTATAATAAATCATCATCCATCAAGAATAATAAAATTAAGGATATTAACATAGATGAAAGTAATCAGTAAAAATAGTTAATAGAAATATCACATTTTTCTGGAAAAAAAATTTAAAAGTCACACTATTTAGCAAAGATGTTGTTTAAAAAATATTTTTTGAATCAATTTTTTTCATGCTACATTAATACATTTTTAAAAGCCTTTTAAATTAAAAACAATCATGTCAATATAAATATATCCATAAAACCATTTTTAAAACATTGACATTAATAAGAATTATTTATAAGAATAAAGAATTAAAACATTTAAAATTATATTTTAGTTAAAGAGTTCCTAACAAAATGCAATACGCTTGAATTAAAATAATTGAGGCATTACATTAAGCAAAATATTTGAATATCATCAGAATAATGGGATTCATGATATAATATGTCAATGGATAGTATATTCACCATATAAAAGTGAATTGGTGCATAACAACAAATAAGACTCAAAGGAATGTAAATTGAGACGAGATATACTATAAAGACAATAACCTTAGATTGAGGATAAATGAAGGAAGTAATTATGGGGGGAAAATATAAATACTCTCAATAAGATTGGATATTTTCTATAAATTAATCTTAGGACATTCACACATATTCCTATAAAAATAAAACCAATAACTTGGATGTTTAACACAATGAATGGAAATTGAGTTAAGATTACCCTTATAATGATCATATCAATGACTTGAGAATTTAAAAAATTGAGTCATTATGTGTATCAAATGTATATCCACACAATGGGGTGTGGAAATTAATACATAAATAAATAAATATTGATTTCACACATAATCTTGGAATAAAATAATCTATAAAGTGTGCATATAACACAATGAGTGGATATTAAATCAGAAATTCCATTACCGATTTGATAACATAAGAAAAATACACCCCATGATAGACGAATCACACAATGTAGATGTAAATACCCATAAATTAAATAATATTACAAAAATAATACAATCATGGGGAGTACATACACCACACAAAAGGAAATAGTGGTTGAGATAACATGAATATCACCGGAGTAAACAGTGAGATGAAAACCCCTTACCTTGTACTTTAACATAGTCATGGGTAGGTTAACCTACAGTATAATGGTGAATTCATTGTTATTAAATTATAAAATAACTACATACATAAATATGGTTGCACATAGGATCTTAAAATATTTTGTTTGTTAATGATATTTTAGTAGTATCATTGTTTTGAGTGTTAACCGGTTCCTTTTCTTTTATATGTTTTGTGACATAAGTCATTTTGTGTACGGGTAGGGTGTATTTTATTCATATAAAAAATGATATTATGTTTTTAAATGTTATTTTTAATCATAAAATTAATATTATTCTTGAATGGTTATGATGCGAAATGAAATCTAATCTTTTCGTGGAGACGTTAAGTCATACGTATGCAAGAGGGACAATATTAGTAAATTAGTGGTGAAATCATTTGTAATATAATGTTTTATTATATATACAGAATCATAAAAATGTTTTATTTATTAATTTCAATAGTTATAATAATTATTTTATGCATATAAATAATGATGTTTTGAGTACCAAACTACAACATGACATGAAGATTGTAAGCCTTACATACGCACGTATGGTGAATTTTTCATTCATAAGATGGATATAATAATTAATATGATTGTACGATATTTATAATAAAATCATAGTATGTTAAATGAATTGAAGATATTATTCTATTATGAAAAAAAGGTAAGTCAATGTTGAGGAGGAAAAGTTTTTGCAAGAGGTGATGACGTAATTACGTCTTCTTCGGGTTTTTCCTTTTGATTTGAACAAAAGGGCTCCGTAGGTTGGATTTCTGATCAATGTAAGTCCTCTAGGATTATGTGAGGGTAGTTGGGAGGATATTTGAGAATAGTTTGGCCGATCCAAAAGTAATTGAATGTGTAAAATTAAGAGAAGGGAATGTACCCTTTTATAAGTGAGTTAAGGGTCACCTTAGGAAAAGCTTGAAATATTGTTTTATTATAAAATAATTGTAGGTTTCTAATCGCTCCAAATAGATTTATTTATAGTAAATGGTGTGTATTGGTCAAAACACTCCTAAAAATAGGTTTTAGGAATTATTAGGTCATTATATTAACCTTATCGTATATATTTAACTCTTAGTTAAATACTGTAACACATAACATGTCTTCTTTAATTTTTGTATTAAATGGTTAATCAACATACAATAAATTGCCATGAGAAACTAAATTGGTTATTAAATGACATATATATCATTATATATGTTCTTCATCAATACCTTATATTTTTAAGAGTATTATATATTTTAATAAAATAGTATTTGTTTTAAAAACAAATTTATTTCAAATTTGACAGTATTTTGTATTTTATTTTTTGGAAAGTCATAACAACATGATTAGTTCAAAACAAATACATCTAATCAACCCTAAAATGTAATATTCATCTATAAAATTCTTGGATGACATCAAAAGATTCAATTTATAATCATTTTAATATTTATAACATCATTTATTTTAATGTTTCATAAATAAGGTAATTACTTTATCATCATTGCATCATAAATAAATTTAATTATTTAATATCTAAAAAATATAAATAAAATACCACGATGATAGAAATATTTTTTTATTTCTAATGAATATTTGTATAAAAATTTATCTTATATATAACCCTATATTAAAAAAATATAGTTATTAAAATATGAATTTAACACTTTTCACTCTTCTTTACATAAAATTAAAATATGTCCCCTAATGTAATATAAGTGGATAAAAAAGGATCATATTTTTGTCCTAAGGTTTATTTTTTTTTGAAATAAATGTCTCCAATAGAATTAGGAAATGTGTTAGGGTAATTATAATATAATAGTCACCTTTAGTTGCCATATTTACTTTTAACCATTGTAAATAAAATTCAAATGTAACTATTCACCAAAAAATATTTTCATCCTATTTAACGATATTTTTATACTAACGACAGTTGTGTCCCTCTAATTTTTTAAATTCAATTCACAGAAGCGATAACATTACATATTATGCAAATTTGCTAATGTGCCAAGATGATGTGTAAAATACGGTAGAAGTTCAATAAAATTTTATATATCTAATCTTCTTTTAAAATAAATTTATTTAATTAAATTGGGATAATATAGGTATTATGTATCTATATTGACATTAAACAATTAAAATTCAAAATTAAAATAAAAAAAAGCCACCTTTAAACAATAATACAATGTTTTTCACTATTCATAAGCAATTCAAAGTTTTTAGAAAAATACCCAAAATTCACCGAATGATAATTTTGATATTCCAAATTAAAAAATTATGCCTATTTCGCTGAATTAAAAAAATAGAAGTTGTATTAATTATTTTAAAAAATTATTCCTTTTTTGATAACTGGAAAGTGGGTTTTAGGGAAGTAAAAACTATGAAAATATTGATATGTGTTTATGTCCAATTTAAATGTAAAATTATTTATTATAACCAAAATTGGATTAAATGATAACAATATTATCTTATTATACTTCAAAACCATTCAAATATATAATTTAACACTATAAATTATTTTTATTAATAATATATTTTTCTATTAAAATTTTGTATTTTTCACTATTCATCAAAATATGAAAGTTATTAAAAAACCACTGAAAATATATATAAACTAAATATTTATGTCCCACTTCTAAAGAAGAAATTTATTCTTACATATTGAATATAGAAAAGTTTCAAATATTGGATTTAAAAAGAGTTCTCTATTAAAAGGTGGTAAAATTGTATTTTCTGACAAATACTTATTTTATCTGAAAAACTGAATTTTTTATTATGTTATGTCTACAAAACAAATAATATATATTTAAAAATTATATGAACTATATAAAATAAAAAATTATGATAATAAAATTCATAACTGTTTTTTGAACGGCTAGTTTGGTAAGTCGTGGTGTGCTTGAACTCTGTGTTGCGTGTAGTGCAAACTATTGAATTAATTTAATGAAAATAAATTACTATGAAATCCCGGGGTAATACATTCGTCCACCCTTTTGGAAAAAGTATCCTCAAAATTTTAAAATTGGCCTTCGTAAATTTATCATGTGTCCCACATTAGGAAAAGAGACAAGAGAACTATCACTTTAAAAAATAGAAAGAGAAGTACAATGGTCACCCGAGATAACCAATACTAGGATTCCATGTCGGAAAACATGGATATGGAAGATAAACTAAGATTCATGTTCTGATGGATAGTGATAGTATAAATGATCAGGAGAATGTTAAAAAAAAGAAAACCGCAAACTTGTGATTTGTTTAATGGTCATTAGTTTCTGAGTATGAAAAGTATACAGACAATGTTTTTTTAGTTCCATTTCATAAAGTAGAGGAATATATTTATTAGAATGACTAAGAACATAGAGAGATATAATTACTTTTCATGTAGAGTTTCACCAATTAATAACTCGCTACCATTAACTCAGATTTTCTCTAAACAACGAGTATTCATGATGACTTGGTCACTGGTAAAGCACTAGAATCAAGTTCTAGAGAATCACCTTATCCAAAAAAGATGAATGATGTAGTTCCCTTTTCATTAGAGATTAAACAAATCCAAAATGGTTAGGTAAAAATTAGATGATATCCCAAATGGAAAATCCATTATAGAAAGAAATACCAATCTTAATTTCCAAAATTAAACAAACTATACATGAATTTGAATAAAGACCATTCAATAAACAATTGTCCTTAAAATATTTTAATATAATCCAATATAATATTGAAACCCAAAACTCAGAATAATTTATTCAAATTTCTGTTCATAGTAAATCTTAATATTTGTCACTAAATAACATCGACTACTATTAATGTCTCATACTGAAGTGTAAATAACCAAATCACATATTTTTAATGATATGTTAATCATTTCAATTAAAAACTAGAATAACTATAAAAAATTTATTCTTCAAAAATAAAAATCCACCATAAATCATCAATTTAAATCCCATATCATTATATTTCTTAGACATATATTGTTCCCAACAGAGCGAACATCTTCCAAAATAACATTAATCACTTAAACACCAAATCATTTTACTATACATAGTTTTTTTATTTGAAAAAACATAAGATCCCAAATAATCTTATTATTGATCAATTAAATTATTTAACTAATAAAATTAGTGACACTATCTAGAGACTTTACATAGTCCAATGGTTAGTGATATATCTCAGATTCACTTTGGTTATATGTTTAATTCCCGTAGCTTTGTCTGATGAGACTGGTTGTCACACGGTCTGTCTGTTGTTCTCTTTCAAAAACAATATTTTTTAACATTACCAAAATGAGATAAATTTCTCAAAATAACAATAACATAATTTAAGCACAAATGTTATCTGGTATCTCTCATTTTCGTTACAAAAATTAATATTTGGAAAAAGACTCAAATTGAAGGATCTTATGAAACCAAATGGTTATTTATAACTATATCTACAAAAAAAAATATAAGTCTTCCTCAAATAGAATTTTTACCTAAAAAACTATAGTGATACACATACAAGAAAAAAATATTCCAAATTACTCCCATCCAAAAAGATCATTAATACTTTTGGACAGTTCTAGGTCCATTTATTTCCACATAGTTTCTTACACGGCCTAGTGGTTATCCAACTGAATAGGGACTTCACTCGGTTAATTCCCAGGTCCCCTATATGTAAGGTAAATCACTGTAAATGGATTCTTATGATCATTATAATATTCTCCCTTAGTACTCTTCAATTTTCCTCGGCAATTCATTATTTTTGTCTTTATTTTCCACACATAACGCATTTCATTATTCCATTGATACACTTTCCATAGTGTCACCTTCAATATATCATACATGATAGAAATTTAGCTTTCTATTCTTCATGGTATTCAATATGGGAGCTTCTATCATTCTCTTCATTTCTCTTCTTTGTTGAGTTTGAAAGTTTGTTAATGTATATGTTGTTGATCATATTTCTGGAGACCTGCTTCGGCAAGAACACAATATATTTTATGCCTATCAACATTCAATTTAGTTTCGCATTTCCATAATCATTCCCGCATTGTACATCATATTTAATGTTACTATGAATTCCTTGGAATGTAGCCATTGATGAAAACTAGATAGCTAAGTGTTAGTAACAATAGTCATAAAATCGTTTAGAGAATATCATGACCCCTTATTTTCAATCTAAATCAACGTCAGATTAACTAAGTCTTTTTAATCTCATATTATATAGAAATGATTTTTTTGTAATGAAAATTTGAATTATCCTATGAATATATCCCATGAGTGTCATAACCAAGGGATGAACAAGGCCTGTTGTCTTTCACCTCTTCTCATTTGAGTCTACCTCAAATAGGTGTTTTCAGCTTTTACCCATCAATACATCTGTTCTAAAGCTACCTCTACCAGTTCATATCTGGACAATGATGTATTACTTATAAATTTCACTAAATCTTCAATTTACCAAAATTCTAAGAAGTTCTTCTATAATCATCCTGAATTATTATCTTTGGGTAATTTTCTCTAATTAGAATTTTTTCGAAATCTAATTTTTATGGTTTATAAAAAATGTTCTTTGATACAAACTGTAACACTCTGACCCTAGTTACCCTGAGATGGTGCATTATTACATGACATTGGCTTCATCACAAGAGATAAAGTCCGGAATGACCGATTAATTTAGTATCCTTGGAGGTACGAGTTGTAGATATAAATTTTACATTACAATATGAAATGAATCAACTAAAACGTTGTGTTTCATTTGAACACACTCATATACCATAGCTTATTCCTGCCATTTAATCATAATAAACTTCTTCAAATCCTGGGAAAAATAATACATAATAAATGGGTGAGCTCAGATGCTCAGTAAGGATAACAATATAGAGAATACTACCATAATAAAACACAAACATTTAAGGCGGTGTATAAGACTAAAACAATCACCTTTTAAACATAAAATTCATCATAATATCGAAAAGATAAATCAAATAATTCCATCTACTTATTCTCATAGATATTATACTAGTCAAATAATCACATATAATATCAATAGATAATTTAATAATGATTGAATGAAAAATAACAGACATCAAAACCACATAGTCAAGGCCTCATGCCAAGACTACAAATAATGAATTCAGGAAGGCCTTCTGTCAGGACACAATTTTGTTTAATGAGACTTACTGATGCATAGAGGGTCTATAGCGGGCCCCACACATCACTTACGTTTTCCAATTAATTCCTCATATGAAACAGGTGGTACATAATCTAAAAATTCATTTTAGAACTAGTATACAAAAGTCAATACTTTAACAAAAATCCATAAATATTATAAAAGTTGCACACACACAGTCAAACATTACTCATTCAATAAAATATATAATATTTAATAATAATAAATTAACCTCAATCAAGAATATAAAACAGTGAAATATATTGACAAAGTTGAAAATAATTAGTAATACTAATATAGAGAAATATCCCCTTTTTCTTGAAAACATTTAAAGGTGAACTATTTATCAAAGAAGTCGTTTTGAAGAGATTTTTTGAATGAAAGTGTCCCATACCACTTTGATACATTTTAAATTAATTTATATTTCAAAACATTATTTTTCATATAAATAAATCCCTAAAAATATTTTTACAACATGTGAATTAATGAGAAGGATTTAGATGCATAAATCTTTAAGACATTTAAAAACAATATTCTAGTAAAACAGTTGCTAACAAAATGATAGATGCTTGAATAAAAATACTTTAGGAATAACATTATATACACATATAAAAGTGAGGTAGCGCATAAAACAATGAAGTATCAATGGAATGTAACTTGACACAAGATCCCGTATAAAGCTATTATCCTCAGAATAAGGATAAATCAATGAAACAATTATGTGTGATAAATATAAATAAACTCAATGTGATTTGATATTTAGTGTAAATCAATCATAGGAAATTCACATATATTCTTGTAAAAATAAAACCAGTGTCATGGATGTTTAATTCGATGAATAGAAAATAAGTTAAGATTACCCTTACAAAGTTCATATAATTGACTTATGAATTTATCAATGGAGTTATTATTTGTATCAAAAGTATATCCACACAAATGGGAGTGGAAAATAATACATGAATAAATAAATTGTGATTTAACACATAATCTTGGTGTAAAATAATCAAAGAAGTATGCATAAAACCCAATGAGTGAAAATTGAAATTAGAAATTTCCTTGTCGATTTGGTAACATACAAAACATACACACCACGAAATAAGGATCATAAAATGAAGATGTAAATACCAAAAAAATATTGTATATTACAAAAAATAATACAATCGAGAGTAGTAAATACACCACACAAATTAAAATAGTAGCAAATACAGAAAAAATCTCACGGGAAGAAATGTGAGATGAAAAAAAATTACCTTATACTTATACATAGTTGAGGGAAGGTTAACCACTTGTATATTAGTTAAATAATTGTTATTATATTATAAAATAATTTCTTACATAAATATGATATCATATATAATCTTCTAATATTTCTTTGTTAATTATATTTCTGTGGTGTCGTTGTTTTTGGTCTTAATTGATTTTTTTTCCTTTATATGTTTTGTTACGTAAGTCATGTTTGTTAAGGATAGGATGTATTTGATTCATATATATAAGGATATGAAGTTCTTAAAAAAAATTTAAAACATCTAATGAAAATTATTCATGAATGGTAACGATGGGACATGAAATCACATTTTGTCGTGGAGACGGTAACCTGTACATACGCACTAGAGACAATACCATTCAATTAGCAGTGAAATAATAAGTAATTGGATGGTATCTTATATTTAAATAATCATTAGAATTATATATTTATTATTTACATTAGTTAAGATAATTATTATACTCATTAAAATAATTAAGTGTTGAATAAAAAACTACACCACGACGTGAGGATGATAAGTCGTACGTTCACATGTATGGTGAATTTTTCATTCATAAGATGGATAGATTAATGAATATTGTTTTAAAATATTTATAATAAAATATAAGTATTAATATGGTATGGTAGTTATTAATTATGTATGGAAACAACAAAGGAAGAGGAAGTAGAAGAATTAAAGAACATTGAAAGAGTTTATTAAGTAATTACCTCTTCCTCGAGTTCATCTTTTTGATTTGAACAAAAGGTCTCCTTCAGTCTGATTTCAGATCAATTTAAGGCCTATAATAAGAATTGAGGGTAGTTGGGGGGATATTTGAGTAGGTTTAGGCCTATCGAAATATCATTGTAGATGTGAAATTAAGATAAGGGGATGTGCCCTATTATAAGATAGGTGAGTGTCACTTTAGGAAAACCTTGAAATGTTATTTCCTTATAAAATCAATTTTAGATATATAATAGCTCAAAATAGATTTATATATAGTATAATCTGTGGATGGATCTATATACTCTCAAAAAATAGCTTTAGACATTTTTAGGTCACTATACTAACATTATCATTTAGATTTAACTCTTAGTTAAATAGTTAAACATTTAACATGTCTTTTTGTATTTTTATATTACATGTTTAATAAACATAATATAAAATTCCAAGGTAACCTGAAGTTTTTATTTAATGACATATCTATCATTATATAAGTCCTTTTGAGGAACCGGATATTTTTAAGACTATTATATAATTTAATAAAATAGTATTTGTTTTAAAACAGATTTATGTCAATTTTGACACTATTTAGTTTTTGGTTTTTAGGAAAGTCAAAACAACATTATTACATCACAATAATACACTTAATCAACTTTAATATGTCATATTAAACTATAAAATTCATGTATGGCATCCAAAGATTGAATTTAAATTTATTTTAATTTTCATAAAATTGATTATTTAAATCATTCACTAATAAGGTAATTACTGCATCATCATTGTGTCATAAATAAATTTATTTATATAATGTCTAGAAATTATAAATAAAATAAAATAATGTTGGATAAAGTTCTATAATTCTAATGGGCATTTATAGTCAAATTTATCTTATGTATAACCATATATTAAAAAAATTTCAGTTATTAAAATTAGAATTTATAATTTTTAACTCTTTAAATAAAATAATATAAAGTTTCTAATATAATACACATGGATAAAAAAGAATCATATTATTTTCCCAAGGATTATTTTGTCTGATATAAACATATCTAATAGAATTAGTACATTTGTTAGGGTAATTATATTATTATTTTTACCTTTGAGTACCCTATTTACTTTTAACTGTGGTAAATAAAATTCAAAAGTTACTATTCAACCAAAATTATTTTCTTCCTATTGAAAGAAATTTTACTTAATTATTTCATCAAGGTCTCTGGGATTTTTGAAATTCAATTTATAGAAGTGGTAAAATTATGTTTCATGAAAATTTGCAAATGTGCCTAGAAGGTGAGTAAAAGACGGTAAAAAGGTTTGCAAATTTTTTTATAAATAATATTATAAAATGAAATAATTGAATTAAATTGTACTAATTTAGGTATTATGTATATATTTTGACTTTAAAATAAACAATATTTTAAATTCATTATATAAATAAAAATGAAGCTTTAAACAACAATGAAATTGTTTTCTCTATTCATGAAAATTGTAATGTTTTTAAAAGAAAACAAAAAATTATCTCAAAGATAATTTTGATATTCCAAATTAAAAAATGATGCCTCTTTTACCAAATTCACAAAATATAATATGTATTAATTAATTAAAAAATATTCTCATTGTCAAAACCAGAAAGCGGGTTTTTGAGAAGTAAAAACTATCAAAAGATTGATATGTGTTTATGTCCAATTTAAATGTAAAATTACATCCAATGAAAAAAATTGGATTAAATTATAAAAATATTATCTAATTATACTTTTAAACCATTCAAATGTACAATTTTATAACATAGATAATTATTTTTAAATAATTGGTTTTCAATTAAAAAATCATATTTTCACTATTCATCAAAATATGAATGTTATTAGAAAATCACCTAATATTTTTCAAATCAAAATTTTAATGTTATTTTTAAAAATAGAAAGTTTATTTTTTTAAAAATTGAATATATAACAGTGCCAAATATTTGATTTAAATAGGGTTCTCCATTAAAAGGCGAGAAAGATGGATTTTTTTAAAAAACACATCTTTTATCTGAAAAATTGAATTTTTTTATTTTATTATGTCTATGAAACACATAATATATATTTTAAAATTATATGGAGTATATAAAATTCAAAATAATTTTAATACTATTCATAACTTCTTTTTGAACGACTAGTTTGGTAATTCAGGGTGTGCTCGAACTTGGTGTTTCTTGTAGAACAAGCTATTAAATTAGATAAAAGAAAATAACATACTATGAAATCATGGGGGTATACCCTTATTATATTTCTTTCCAAGGGAACCTAGGGATTTTACTATGAAATAAATGAAAGAATTTACTTGATGGAATATAGTTATCCTCCATGTTTTTTATTTATTAAGGACAAAAAATAATGTCGACTTTTTCTATTCATCTTTAATACAACAATCATTTATATATCAGGTTTACAAAGATTATAAACTCTATAGTCTATTGGGATTTGATTTATTATAATCAGGAAAATGTATTTAGCAGTTAAAATAGAATTTAGGTTATCCGGGGATGGGTTAATATAGTTGGAAGCATATGAAGTTTTTTAGATTCCTTGGGAACTAGGAATATGAAAATGTAGATTGGAGAACATAGGAATAATGTAGATATTGAGGATTAATATATAGTAACATCATAGAATTTCAATTATATGTTTATTATGTGGGTTTTCTAGCAATACATTGTTTCCAGGATAATACATGTGGATGTGGTTCTCACATAGTTGTCCTTAGAGTAATAACCCCGAAATGTTGTTTCTAGCCTATCACAGGGTAACCTGGTACATGATAATGGGAATTACAACGCACTTGGTTTGACACTCCTGGGGGAATTTAATATGATAATCCACATTTTACATTCAAAACATTATAATTTATATATATATATATATATATAAGGATTATTAATAACCTAGGATAAACATAATGAGTTTTGGATTGAAGATAAGGTTTCATGATTTATAAATCCAACTAATTATATTATGGATAAAATATAGTCCAATAAATAATCTATGTAGAAATAAGTGGATGAAGTATTTATGTATTTAGGTTGTATTAGAAACATTAATTAAAATACAATTTAGTGATTAAACTTATTTCAAGATGTCGATCATAGTTATTTTGGAAAATATATTAACTTGGTTTTAGAAGACGACAACATATAATCCAATTCAAAAATTAAAAGTCCAGAAAGGTCTTGGGTGTCAAAACCATGACCGAATGATGATAAATATTTCATGGTAACAAATGACCTATTCAAAGTCTTGGTTAATTTTTAGTTGTTTTTAGTTAAATAGTTGTCTGAATAAAATTAATAATGAACTAGTAGTATCAAATTTTGGGATTATTGATTAATATACCACCATACTTGTTTTCGATGATATTTAGAGAGAAATATTGTACTTGTTACTCTCTTATCAGCCTTACAATACATTAAAATATTCTTTTAGAGCTTCAGGAAGTAAAAAATCATTATTGGTAATTATTTTATGGTAGTAAATGAATGAATTAGAATTTTGTCAATGATCAACCAAAAGATATGATTGATCATATAAAAATTAAAATCATTAGGTATAAATATTTCCCTATATTAATTATTATTAAAATAATTACCCAACATTTGGAAATGTCATTGAAATTAGAGGTTTTCCAAATTCCTTATTTTCTATGGAATCGATGGTCTTCTAAATCCGAAACCAAATTATGACTTTGAGGCCCTCATCTTTCTATTGACCAATAACTTATTTTTGATTGATTAACTCATTCCCTCTAAATTAATACACTATATTTTCCTCAATTTATATTTCTATACTCCCCACTGAGGTTCACATACATAGATAATCAATTACATGGTATTCTATGTGACCTTTGTACATTCCATTATCTCTCAAATAGAAGATGAATTTGGAACCCTTCCCATTATGTTGGATTTAAATATAGTAAATATAAAACAATATATCAACAAGATCTAGTTTAAATTCCGAGGAAGCAATTTAATTGGGGTGGGGAGAATGTAACGCCCAAAAATTATAAAGTACAACTTTGTATTCAATGTTGTGTTTGACATGCAATGCCAAGTGTAAAAACTAAATACAACAACCCAACACATTACAATATATTTACTATCCTAAATAAATACAATATATTCTATAGCTTTTAATACATGCAACACTGAGTTAGCTTTCATTAAATGCAGAAGACACCTTCCTCCATATCTTGCATTACATGCTAGACTAAACTTCCAGGGTATCTTATGATACAAACACGACCGTGTTTAATCAAATAACAATGTATTATTTAAATATTATAATTTGATATAATATGATATAAAAAATATGTTATGTTAGCGGTTATGAATATTATTAACAATATTGTGAAAATTTATGTTATATATATATATATAATTAATTTGTTACAAATTAATGATAAACGAAAATAATAACTCACTGAAAATAGAAAGACATATTATTATTTGTATGAGTCCAAAGGAGTTATATCTTAATAATAATAATTATTTAAAATTATTTTATTATTTTTAATAAATATATAGGTTATACAAAATCTTGTTTATATTTATCAATTAGTTTTGATATGCATAAGATACGAACCAACCCTATTTCACACATAAAAAAACAAATTATTTATAATGGTAACTTTAAAACCATTTAATGGAGAACCTAATATAAATATGAATTCTTAAACATTAATTGACATAATATGTCGAAATAAAATCCCTTTTTAAAATGGAAACACAATAGTTATGTTTGGCTGAATTTTTTATATTTTTATGAAAAATTTTATTTTTTAATGAATGGTGGAAAATAATGAATTTAATTTCAAAATATATTTTTAATGTGATTTATTTATAAGGATAATTTATAATTTTAATTTGTTTTAACGTTTAAAGTGATTTTTTATCAAATAATAAAATTTATTAAATTGTAATGAATTTAAATTTTAAATTGATTGCAATAACATGTAAAACATTAAAACGTTTTGACAATAAAAACTGTCATTATCAACACAACGTCAGGATGAATTTTTAATTAATTTTATCCACTTCAACGATTTTAATTTGGAAAAATGGATTCCATATTTGGAATCAGCATAATTTATAATTTCTAATAAGTCCAATATTATAAGGACCCATACTTTAAATCATAAGTAATCTTTAATTTTAGTCAAGAATAAATATTATTTCACATTGAGGATATTTTGATATTATAGTTTTATAGAAATAAGATACCATAAATACATAACATACCATAATCATATAAAAGTATTCTACAAAAAATAATTTCTATTTTCTTAAAAATATAAAACAATAAGGCTCTAAACTTGATTTCTTGGACAACCCTATACATTATTCATCACGACTCCCTTATTTATCTTACCCATCTTTATACCATGTGAATAAAACATAAAAACTTTTAACGAGTATAAAACTCAGCAAGTGATATAAATGAAAAAGGGTTAGTCAAGTGATAACATAAAAACTAATAAATCCCAAAATACTAAAAAATCATATGCATAAAAATATCATGTAGTTTCCTTGGGACATATTTACCATATCAATCTTACATTCTCCCTTACAAATGAAATAACCATTTGGTCATCTTCAATCTACAGAGTTCCCAATGCATTGGAGAGCTATAATGGGGCTCGCCCATCATATCTTGAGATACAATGGGCTCAACCCAACATATCCTAAGCTATAATGGGATCAACCCTAAATTAATAATTTCCAAGTAACTTATCTTGGAAATAAATTATCTTTAAAATTAGAATAAACCACTCATGCCATATACATATAAAAAACAATAATTTTTAAAATTTATTGAAGAGAGTTTTAAAATGATTTTAAAAAGAAAGTATCTAAAAATATAATTAGAGTGAGAATTAATTGAATCGATCGGATATGTGTATATACTTTGAATACACATAATAATTCATAACATAGAAAAAAAATCATCACACCAATAATAGTTTTTACAAAAATAGAATAAAGAAGAAGGTTAACCCAAAGAAAGGAAATTGGGTTAAGAATTACCTTACCTTGGGTTTTTCTTATTTCAAACATGATTAAAACTCATTTATAATGTTTAAAAGAGTGTTATCAATATCTTACTGAAACATATCCATCTCTATGAATTATTATATGATCTTTTCATTCCATTATTTACCCATTAATTGTTATTATTTTATTCCTTTCATTGTTTTGGGTGCATTTCTTTACATGATTTTCATGATTGGTTAATGATGGATATTCATATCGATTGGAATTGACACTATTGAATTGGAATGTAAATGTATGTATATTTTTAGAGTACCATAAATTATACAATGTATAATTTTAATTTTTTATATGTGGATGATTCAGAAGTAAAAACATTACTGATGTTCATTTAGATCATTTTAGTGGTTCTTTGATAATAATGAACTCATTTTGTTTTATAAATTAAAACCATGTGTAAAAAGGAAATATAAAACCATGTATGAGAGATAATACATATATTATAACATGTTTAAACTTTAGAAATGGTTTCATGACAAGAAGTGGAAAAATTAATGAAAATTGAAATCAAATCATCTGTGATGTTAGTAATTTGACACATCACGGAAAATGTAATTATTCCATGTATAAGTGGGAGAGAAGAAAAATAATGATAATGAATTTTACATTAAAATGAGACCATCGAAAATATAAATGATATTTGGAGCTTTCATGCCTCTCGGAGACTAGGAGATGGGGAAAGAATAAGAAAATAAAGAAACTCAAAATTAATGAATAACAGAGAAATCCCTTACAAAACATTCAGTAGATTAATCGCTAAGAAACATTGTTTTAGAAAACATTAAAAAGTTAGGGGACAAGGGTAACCCATCCAGAAATGAATCATAAAAATATTTAGTAGTAATAAGATGAAAATAATAACATTGTATGGATTTCTAAATTCTAAACCACAAAAAAGAGAACATTAATGCAAAAACAAAGAAGTTGAGAATTTTATTACCTTCTAGAGTATCTCTTAGAAATAGATGGTTGGGATCTTGGTGGAATTAGGAAACCTTTGGAGGACTATTATTTTAGTAAAGAGTCCATAGAATCATTTATGAGGAATTTTTAATGAATTTAATGAAGGAATGGGTTGGTATATCAAGAAAAATTGAGGGGATATTTTTATAATTTCCAAAGGATACATCAGTAGTTGTATTTCCAAAACCAAGGGCTTGACCATTGTATTAGCCATGTGTGACACCCCATTAAATATTTTAATTTACCTATGTAAACCAGAATTATGACATTATTATTAAATAATTAGTGATGTAATTAAACACACCGAAACTCAAAAATGTATTTTTACTATTCACTCAAAAATCAACTATTTCAGAAAAATCCAAAAAATATACCCTTGCCATTTTTTTAGTGTAGAATTCAAAAATGAAATCCATTTTATGAAAAAAAAATCTATATATTATTAATTTAATTTTTAAATAAAATCATACTTAATTAAAAAATTAACAATTTTAATTCTTTAAATGCTTTTATATCACAATGTAAAATTATCCAGGATATCATTATCTTAATGCCTTAAGAAAATAAAATAATAATACAATTTAATATTCATTATGTTCATATTATTATTAATATTTTTATTCATAAGGTTAGGTTACTATTCTATAAAAATACAATTTGGTGTCATCAGACATCAAATAAGTTATTGATCACAATTGGAGATGCCTGTTTTTCAAAAATCAATACATAGAAGTATTAAAATTATGTTTGAGGGCTAGTTATAATTATCTAATTCAAACAATGTTTTGTGAATTTCAATTTTTTTTAGACAAACAATGGGGTTTTACATTCCCCACACCTTCTTCAAATTGCATCCTCGCAATTTCACTTACTTATTAAACTACTAATGGTTACATTCCCTCATACCATTTTCCCCACATTCAACCATGTTCCTTCTTTCATAGCTGAACTAATTCTAGACTCAATGCATGTAACGAATCTAGCACATACTTTCTCAACATGTAAACATAAAAAACATTATGTACCTGAGAAAAACTAGGAGCCAACGCTAATAAGTATTCAATGGGTCCCACATTATCCAAGATTTCAAAAGGACCGATGAATTGCTGACATAGCTTTCGTTTCCTACCAAAATGCACCACACATTTCCCTGGATTGATTTTAAGAAAACATGGTCACCTACCTCGAAGGATAATTCATTCATTCTGTTATCTCCATAAATTTTCTGCTTGCTCTAAGCGGTCCTCATGTGTTGTTGGGTTATATTCACTTTCTCAGCCACTTCACCTACTAATTCTAGACCAATTAACTTCCTTTCCCCGACTTCTTCTCAAAAATCTGGAGTTTGGCACCGCTTCTCATAAAAGTCATCAAAAGGTTTCATCTGTATACTTTAATGAAGTATGTTACTATAAGAAAACTAAAATAAAGAAAAATTTTGATCCCACCAACCCTGGTATTCTATTGAATGAGATGGAAGCATATCCTCCAAAGTCTGAATCGTTCATTTTGACTACACATCTGATTGAGGAAAAAAAAATGTACCAAAATTTAATTCTGTTTCAAAATACTACTAAATCCCATTACAAAATTTAGAATATAACATGGGATACCCATGAGATACAATGGAATGTGTACCTCCATGTTACAAGAAAATATCATTAAGGTAAAATCAAGAGAGATGTTCTAACGATAGTGTATCTCGAATAGAACGAAAATGTGCAGATTTTGTCTCCCAATCAACAATAACCCAAATCACAGTGTTACCTTGAGAAATATTATGGTGTCCCCCCATGATGTCCATAGATATATTCTATCATTTCCTCTCTAGAACATGAAAAGGCTGAAGCACCCACTTCAGTAACTGCCATTCTACATTAACCTGTTAACTTGTTAAATATTTCACAGTAAATTCTGCAATATCCATTTTCATTCAATTCCATCAATAATACACCCGAATATCTATGTATATTATAGTATTTCCAGGAAAGATTTCAAATGGGGAGCAACAAGCTTCAAAAAACAAATATTTGTTTAATCAAGAATCATAAGGCATACATCCAAATCATCAAACACAATCATTATCAAGGATAAATTCTAGAAACATACCCATTTTAACCCATCTTACCATTTTCAGTAGCGCACAATCATCCTTATTTGCAGTCGTAATTTTGTATGATAATGATGATTGTACTGATAATTGAAGCAATATAGATGTATTCCCTGAAACAACATCTTCTAACCAAAAATTCATCAAATTATTAATAAATGGATCACGTTCCAAATGTAACATGGTTAATGATGCATGATTTTTCAAACTCAATTCATCATATAATTTTTTTCCGAATGGTAATTTATCGTGAAATCACAATCGTTTATCGGTTCAATCCATTTTCCTGCATCATGTTTAATTCCTTCTGATTGAATATAGATGTTAGAATATTTTTTTCACCCTATATTGGACATTTGAATCTGTATAAATGGTGCCTCTAAATTTTCAATGGAAACCCATAGTTTCTTATCCCAAATCATGTGTGGGATAATTTAAATCATGATGTTTTAGTTGTCTTAAATCATATGCAATTACCTAATTATTCTATATTAGAAGACAACCAAGTCCCTTCAATGAAGCATCACTATAGAAGACAAACTCACCATTTCGGGAAGGCAAGGACAAAACTAGAGCATTCAACAATATCTTCTTCTGTTCATGAAAGAAAACCTCAAAATTATATGTCCAAACAAATTTAATCCCTTTTCGTGTTAACATTGTTAGCAGGATAGATAACCAAGCTATGTTTTCAACAAACCATCGGTAATAACCTACTAATACAAGAAAACTACGAATAATTTTAACATTGGTAGGTCTTTTACATTCATTAAAAACTTATGTTTTCATAGGATCAACTATTATTCCACCCATATTTATAATGTGACAAAGAAAAATAATTTCTTGCAAGCCAAAATCACACTTTCAAAATTTTCTATACAGTTACTTTTCTTTTAAGGAGTGAAAAACAACTCCTAGACATTTTTCATGATCCTCTTCACTTCTAGAATATAATATAATGTCATTAATAAATACAACCTCAAAGATATCCAAGAAATCATAAAATAATCTATTAATAAGATCCATGAATACAATTGGTTCATTATCTAACCCAAAAGTCATAAATACAAATTCATAAAGGTCATATATAGTACGGAACACAGTCCTTGAGATGTATTCATCTTTTACTATCAAGTAATGGTACCCCGACATCAGGTCAACCTTTGAATGATACTACACTCCCTGGAGCTGATAAAAAAATATAATTGGTATGAGGCAAATGATACTTTTTCTTAATTGTAAATTTTTTTAAGGCTCTATAATCAATGAAAAGTCTCATTGAACAATATTTTTTCTTAACCAAAAAGACAAGAGTTCCCCATGGTGATGTTATGGGTTGAATGAATCATTTACCAAATAATTCCTGCTACTAAGTTTTTAATTATAGAAGTTCCATTTGGTCCATTGGATAAGGAGGTTTAGAAATTTTCTTATCATTAGGAACTAAGTCGATAGTAAATTTATCCTATTCATTAGGAATCAAAAAAGGAAAATCATCATGAAAAACATCCAGGTATTCATTTACCATTGGTACATCGTTTATCTGGATAGTTTTCTTATCTTCAAATATAAGAGAAAGTAATCATTCATTTATATCCTTAATCAGTTTCTTAACATCCCGATATGTTATTAATGGTATGGGTTTATTCTTGTACACAAACTTAAATTCATTCTGAAAATAACTTAATTTTCTATAAAATCTATCTTAGCATGATAAATAGAATGCCAGACCATACCAAGAATAACATCAATCACTACTAAGGGAAAAAAATAAGGTTTTAAGGTAAAATAATTCCATATAAAATGATAATAAGATTATAATAATTTATATTTTCCACAATATTTCTTCCTGGTATTGTTACAATGATATCTGGTTTCATTTAATGGGGTTGAATTCCTAATTTTCTTGAAAATTTCTCAAAAATGAAGAAATGTTTGAAACTTGAATAAAATAACTCATTAGTGAAATCTGAAAAAAATGAAATGTAACTAACACCAGCTCATTTGAAGGCTCAACATCTACTGATGTGGTCGAAAATTCCAAACCCTTATGCTTCCAATATTTCTAATTCCATACTTGAGTAAGTAGATTTAGACTAACTTTAGAAAAATTACCCAATTACTTACATTTAAATCATCTAACCATCGACTTATCATTAATTTTATAAGTATTTTCCTTTCACTCAAAATCAAGTGTCTAAATATTCTACATCAATATCATTTCCCATAATGTACCAGAAATTCACCTGGATTCTTTTTACCACACTTTTCACTGGAATTGAAATTCATTTTCTTACCTACAGACATCTTTTATGAGTTATTCACCATTTCCTACCAACCATGCAGTTTTTTATTCTAGTCATCACAAGGATCAAATGTTACAGCAAACTCCATATCAACTTTTCAGTACAATGATAATGCTTCTCATATCCTTAAACTCTCATGATGGCAATGCTCTTCGCAAAAATGGTTCCAAACCAATGTAAAATCTATTAATTTTAATTTCAAAATCCTGAGTCATATTTGGTACATAATCGACAATCTTGTAAAATTGGCTTCATATGCGGCCACAGAATCATCCTCTTTCTGCTTTTGTTCGATGAATTGTTTCTCCATTCTATGTCGAACTGTTTTGGGAATATATTTTTTTAGAAAACGACTCTTAAAATAATCCCATTCCAAACTATCTAGATTGTCTCTTTCTCTCATATTATTAACCAGAGACCACCATTGATGGGCTTAAACTTACAAACAATAAATGGTTAATATTACTTATTGAAGTTAAAATCATTCCAATATATCAAATATTTTTTCTTGATCAATGTTATATCCTTCGGCTGTCACTAGATATGCGGTTCCACTGAATGCTGGAGGATGTTGCCTCATAAAAAGATCCAACAAATTCATGATTACTTCTAGTAGATTTTGTTCCTATCTAAAATGGATACCACCCCCATTTATCTGTAGATTCAACTAATACATTCCTATCACAAACTTCTCAGTTTCGATTCCCATAATTTTAGGCTGCAGATTCGGACAGAAATCAACCTCTTGGTGCTTTCCTACTTCAGCTTCCATATTTCCTCTGTGGAAAACCATTCTGTACAAACATAGCATAGATGAAGAAACTTAGTAACCCTTAAATGGTATAACACATAAAATTAACATAGTTTAAAAATCAATTATGGTGTTCTATAAATATCATCCCAACCCCAAAAGTAATCTAAACAATCCTTTGATACCAACTATAAGGACCCGACCTTAAATCGTTACTTAATCATGATTTTTTGGCAAGAATATAATTTATTACATATTAAGGATAATTTTAGGTTATATTTTTAGAGAATTTGGATAACATACATACATAACATACCATAATCATACAAGAGGATACTAGTAAAAATAGTTTCCATTATATTCAATATATAAAACATTAAAGGTAAAAACATGATTTCAGTTAAAACCCTCTAAAATATTCATCACTACTCCCTTATTTATCTTACCCTTATTTTTTTCATGTGATAAGAATTTTTAATCATGGTATGAATATAAAACTCAACGCGGGATATAAATAATGAAATCTTTATTCAAGTGATAAAATAAAAACCAATAAAACCCATAATCATAAACAATTATTTGTATAAAAACATCATGTAGTTCTATTGGGAAATATTTATCATTTCACTATTACATTCATCCTTACACATATAATATCCATTTGGTTAACTTTTATCTCTGGAGTACACAATGCATTGGAGATCTTTAATGGATCTGATCTGTCATATCTTGAGTAATAATGGGCTCAAACCAACATATTCTGAGCTATAATGGGCTCAAAACAACATTAATATTGTCTAAGGAACATATCATGGTAATATATTATCATGAAAATCAGAATAAACCACCCATTACATATATATATGAAAAATAATCTCTTTGAAATATAATAAAGAGACTTTCAAAACGAATTTAAAAATAATGTCCCTTAAAATATAATTAGATTGAGAATTAATAGAATGGAATATATATGTGTATATATTATAAATAAACAATATTAAATATAATATAAAAATAAATTTATCACACCAATAATATTATTTCACACAACGAATAAAGAAAATGGTTGACCAAAAAAATGTAAATTGGGTTAACAATTTCATTACATTGGTTTTGTCTTACTTCAAACTTTCTAAAAAATCATGTATAATGGTTAAAAGGGTGTTATTAATATCATACAAGAACGTATCCATCTTTATAATATCTTATATGATCATTTAATTAGATCATTTTACCATTTAATTGTTATTATTTTGTTCTTTGTGTAGTTTTGGGGACGTTTCATTACGCGATTTCCATGATTGGTGCATGATAGATATTCTTGTCGATTGGAATTGAAACTACAGAACTGGAATGGAAATGAATTTTCATATTTAAAGTACCATAAGTTATTCCATTTATAATTTTTTATTTTATATGAGGAATATTCAAAATTAAAAACATTAATGATGTTCGTTTAGATCAGTTTAGTGGTTCTTTGATAATAATGACCCCATTTTGTTTTATAAATTAAAATCATGTGTAAAAACTAATTCTAGAACTATAGATGAGAAATAATACATATATAATAACCTGGTTTAACCATAAAAATGGTTTAATGACTATACGTGGAAGAATTAATGTAAATAGAAATCACATCGTCCGTGATGTTGGTAATTTGACACGTCATTGGCAATGTTATTATTTCTTGAATTCGTAGGATAGGAGAAGAAGAATGATGATGAATTTTACATAAAAATGGGATAATTACCAATATGAATTATTTTTTTAGCTTTCATATCTCTTGGTAAATAATATATGATGAAATATTAAGATGATAAAGTAATTCAAATAAAAGAATAGCTGAGAAACCCCTTATAAAACATTTGGTAGTAGAACAGCTATGCAACATGGTTTTATAAAACAATCAAAAGAAAGGGGAAAATGGTCACCCAACTATAAATGAATCATAAAACAGAATAGTGCACTAATAAGATGAAAATAATAAAATTTTATGGATTCTGGAAATTTTTACCAAATAAAGGACATCTTTAATAGAAAATGAAATAAGTTGATAATTTTGTTACCTTATAGAGTAAATCCTAGGAAAATAATGATAGGGACATTTGGGGATTGATGAAAACATTGAAGGACTACTAGGGAGTTGTGGAGGCCATAACTATGTGGATGAAGAGTTAGGAATGAATTTGGGTTGGTATGTATAAGAAATGGGAGGGAATATTTTAATAGTTTTCAAGGGACACCTCGTTGGTGGTATATCCAATACTATGAGTATCCCATGGTATTTTCCTATCATATTAGCCACAATGGGCACCTCACTACTTATTTTACTATACATAATTCTACCATAATTATTACATCATTAATTATTTCCTTAAAAACATCAAAACTCAATACATTATTTATAATGTTCAACAAAAAATCAACTGTTTCAGAAAAGTCCAAAAAATTTACCCTTACATTTTTTGAAGTGTAGAATTCCAAAATGAACTCCATTTTTTGAAACTAATTTTCTAAATATTATTAATTTAATTTGGAAATAAAATCATAATTATTTAAAAAATTAACAATTTTAATTCTATAACTGCTTTTATATCACATTGAAAAAATTAACCAGGATGTCACTATCTTATCTCATCATGAAAAGAAAATAATATTCAATTTACTATTTTGTAGGGTAATAATACAATTCATATTACTATTCATAAGGGTGTGTTACTATTCACCAAAAATCAAGTTGGTTTCATCAGACTCCAAATTATATACTGATCACAATTATAGACGACCGTTTTCAAATATTCCAAACATAGAAAGAGTAAAATTATGTTTAATGGCTAGTTATAACTATATACTTGAAAAATTGTTTCATGGATTTCAATTTATTTTTAAAAAATCTTTGGGTTATAACAAAAATTGTTTTTAACTAAAATTATTATTGGAAGTATATACAAATAATTACAGTAAATAAGGTAAAAATTTGCATAATAAAGGACTAATCCTCTAACTTAGGTGCACAAAGCACTTATAAACTTGTCTAACAACCATGGAAGACATAATTAAGACAATATTACTCCATTATTGAGTTTTTTTGTCTTTTTATGAATTTTTTTAGTTATTAACATTTATACCGCTAACTTGTTTCGAAAAATTTTGAGTGAGTCTTTTTCCTTCACAATAAAAGGCCAATAACCCTCCCAATTACTCTCAGCTCTTAAACAACATATTTTAGGAAAATATCTTCCTGAATATATTCAAAAAATCCTTCCCCTCATCCATAAATCATGTATTTGCGGATAAATCATTCCATGGAAACCATATAATAGAAACAAAAAGTAATTACCTGATTAAGTAGTAATTACTTCTCTCCTGATTTTTAGTTTTATTTCTATTCTCCAACCCCTCTAATATTTTCATTATATTCTTTTATAAAAAAATAGTATACTATTTACACTGGGATATTGTTATGAATATTTATTTACCTTAACATGCACAGAACGCCATCTAATGGGAAGAAAACATATTGTTTCTGTGTACGACAAACTATTTCCTCACGAAATGATGATTATTAATATTTCCAATAAAACCACTCATGGTGGCCATAATGATATGATTTTTTATATTATATATTTGATATTTATTATGTATTTATACTTATATAATCTATTTATTACACATTCCTTTAATTAATTCCATTTTATGTTAAAATGATATCATCATTTGAGGAAGGGAGGACTACCACTCACTCGAAGCGTTGTGATTCATTCAAAATAAACATGAACATATAATGGACTATTTTAATTAAGAATATGGGACTTAAAAAATAGCTATATGATATTCATTGAGAAATTAACATTCATTAAATATACTATATACATATATATCATTTTCATTATTACCTATTCAGACACCAAAAAAGTGATAACGTCATTCGTGGATGGGTGGACTACCACCTCCTCAACAAGATGTGGTTCATTTCTCATCACAATAATTATATTTATAAGTATAAATGATTATGTGAAAAGATATTTATGATATAATAATCATTATTTAAATATATTGTCGTACTAAAATTATTTTCATAATAATGATTGAAATATGAAAATGTTACTAATGCTTACATACTGCCTACCATCTCTATGATTGTAACATTGATTCATTTTTCATAACCATATTTATTGAATGATTTTAAAAGAATAATTTATTTAAAAATATGATAATTATTTCATTTTTATTATTCTCTAAATATTATGAAATGAATAATTTCACCATATTTGACTTACCGAAGTTTTTTTTGACACATAAAACGAATTTGATCGAAAAAACATATGCAACAATAATTTTTTATGTAGTTGTATACAAAATGGTAATAAATGAAATAAAACTACGATAAATATGAAAAAATTCTGAAGAAATTATAAAATTACTATAATTTTATTATGTAGGATGTTAAATAACATTATCCTTATAGGAAACTCATGTTAAGAGATTCTCATCTCAGTTTATACATCCGTGAGATTAATGTCATGTTCACCACTTACAACATTTTTGTGTTGTATCCATGACCCATTTTTAAATATTATATCATGAATTTCATTATCTCAATGTTATTTATATTTTTATTTTATTTTTATTCCTTCTTGAGTTTTATGATTTAAAATGCTTCAATGTGGTTGGAGACACTTGGGAATGTTGAAATTTTATTTTCCTCGACATTAACATTAATTATCATTCAATAGTATTTCCATTCAAGGAAGTTATATTACCAATGTTCGATGAAACCTTTATTCATCCTATCCTTTAGCAATTCATGACCTTTTTCAAGTATTATTACCATTTTTCTACTCTTTGGTTCTCAATGTGTTATAAAAACGTTTCTAAGAAAAAACGACTTCATTTTTCTCTTTAATTAGGGAATCATTTTTCTTCTAAAAACTGTGTTTTATTAAAATGTTTTCAAAAATGTTTTTAAAATGAATGTGTAACGATTAGATTACCATTTTTTCCTTTACTAATGTTTTTAATGGAATAATTTTATCATTTTCTATAAAAATAATTTTTCTAACCCTTTTTAACATTGAAAAGGGAATATTTTTTATTAACTCATACGAGATGTACAGATTTATCCACCATTATTTATGTGAATCTTACTTTTAATGAGTAAAATGATTTTTTTTTATTAGAATTTTTTTAAAAGGTATTTTGAAATAAAAATTATATTCAAATGGTTAAAAAATTTATTTTCCTCAAGAATTTTTTTATATGGTCTTTTTATAATATATCTATTAAAAAGGAAAAAAACCCTTTATTTTACTCCAATAGGGTTATGATGAATCTATACGACTATTAATCATCTTATGGATGGTTTATAACTAATTTGGACAATGAAAATATTCACATTAACTTCATTTATTTCATTTTTCTGTTTGAAATCATTATTCTCATATGATCATTAAATTTTACCTAATAATCTATATCATTTATCATCGATACAATGATTACCTAAATAATATAAAATTTTATATACGATGTCAACTTTGATAGTTATTTAATTATTTGGGGAAATGCTGGTAATTCTGTATTAATTATTCAATATAGTTATTTGATAATTAATAATGTTAAATCGATTATTCAATATATGAAGAATGTTTTGCACTAGCAAGAAATGGGTGGGTCCTGATTATTGATATCACGTCAATGCATCTGAAGCCTCATGGGGAAAAACATTTGGCTAGCCACTTTAGATGGTGTTTTACATAATAAATAAACATTCTTCTGAAAGGACTTGATGGTTCTTGTTCGACGTACCTTTGAAACCTGACATCTAATAATAAATCATTTCACAAATTTTTTGTTAGTTATTATTCATCCTGGTGATTTTGAATCGACATATCTGTGGATACATTTTATTTCAAATTATTTAGTTGTAATTTTTTTAAAGATTATTTCCATTTCATGTTGACATTGACTTATTTAGTTATTTGAATAGAATGTGTTTCCAGTTATTAACATTCCATATTGTTTATAATGATTATTTTCAATTTATTCATTATATAAAATATGTTTTAGTTATTTACCATGTCATAATCATTATTCTAATTGATTTATTATTGATTTCACTATAATTTTAACTTACTGAGGATTTGAGAACACCCATATTATCTTTCGTTCCCCATCAATCCATGAAGCATACTATGAAATATATTAATGTATTTACTATTTCAATTAGACTTAAACTCAATTATATTTAATTATTTTGGAGAGAAAATTATATTATAATTAGTTTATTCATCTATAATACATGATTAATTTATGTATATAGTTTACTAACACTACCAAAATCATCGGTCTATCATGATTTGATTCCTTGTAATCTTTCCAATGTATTTAGTATCAGAAATCAGATTCAAGCTATGTTGGGTTGGGTTTCTAAATTATATAAATAATCCCCTAAACATATCACAATTTTTATTGAAAAAATCACTATTTAAACAAAAAATAAAACCACTTATTTTATGCATAATCATTGAGGTCATTATTCTGGGATAAAAAATCATGATTAAAGCATTAAACTCATAATAACATGTTTTGAAAATTACGTCATCTACTTAATGAAACAAAGTCATATTTTATTTATTAATGTAGAAATGAAATACTATCATCTTTAGTAAATCTTCATTTAAAACATTAAAAACAGTTCTCTAATACACTATACATGTCTTGAATTTTTTCCAACATGTATTCAATGGGAATCTAATAAAAATATGGTATTGTAGATGTTAGAAAATATTATATCTTGTAATTTCTAGATTGTGGAGACAGAAAATTATATAATATTTTTATAGATATAGTTGGAAACAATAAATATCAAATTATATGTCTTTTACCATTATGTTCTCTAGTTAGTGGTGGAACAAAATTTTCTAGATTTCCTAAAACCACCCTATGATGTTTCATTATTACCTTTTTTATTTTGAAACCCAATTAAATGTCTCTAAATTTTAGGGTTTTTTGTTATCAGATATTCATATATTATCTTGTGGACATACAATAAGATGTATGAAATGATTCAATATACCAAAATTTATATAGATCATAGACATCTTATATATTTATAATTATATTAGTTTATATATTTTTAATGTTTTCTTAAAATTTTATAACCATAATTTATAATGATATTCCTAAAAAATGGTTATAGGGAATCCGATTATTCATCATTAAAATACTAAAATTGTAATATTTATATTTAATACTATATATTTTTAAATATTTATGTATGTTTTCAAAACCATGTTGAAGGAGGATTTTTGAAAACAAAAGATGAAAACAAAAAAAATGTTAATGTTGAAATTATATGATCTTTTTAACCATAGAAAATGAAAAATATATTTATTTAATTAAAAAAAATATTTTCGAATGCGGAGATTGATATAAATAAACAGGGATAAACCGGGGTATTTTCTATTTCATGGATTAAAAACATCATCATTCATGCAATATTAATTACATGAACTTCAACAAAATTCATTAGGAAAATCTATATCACCATGATACATAACTATAAAGGTATAATTGATATATTTCTAAAATTTCAGGATTCGTAATACCAATATTTTATTTTTGAAATTATTTTTATAAATATATCATTATAAAATTATGATTTGTTTAATGTTATTATCAATATGAACTATAAATACTTTTGAAGAAATAATGTGAATAAGTATAAAATGATAAAAAATAAATTTAATTACCTAAGAAAAATGTTTTAAAAAAATATTTTTAATTAAATAATATCAATTGGGTACATTAGAAGATGAATTAGATGAAAAATATGAATAAAATATCAGATATAATATTTCTAATTAGGTTGTTTCCCCTTTCTCACCTTCTCTCTACATTCTTGGTTTCATTGTACGTTCTCTATTTTTGCTCTATGTGCTCCCATGTCTAAGTATACTCTATAAATTTCAATATATAAATTTCTTATGTTCCCCCATCTTTGATTGAATTTCCCCCTTTTTAGACTCTCATGTTTCTAATATTTATTTTAATTTTTACCAATGTAGGAGGAGGCTCATTCCACCAAACAAACTCAATATTCAATTAAACATCAAACATGAGGAATTAATATCCTTATTTTTATTAAAATTAAATGGATTGATTTAATTCCCCATTATAACATAAAAAAGGCCATATATATATATTTTTACCTATAAATAGGTCACATATATAGTGGGTATCCAATTAAAAACTCACACCCATGAGGATTGAATGTATAAAGTCCCCATGATCATTTTCTGTGTCTATAGTTAAAAACATAAGCACATCAATCCAAAAAAATCAAAAATTATTCATAGGATACAATAATAAGAAAACCCATATACCATAATAAAACATATAACACGTTTTTCTTTATATTTGGAATTTATTTGGTCACAATATTTAGTTACATATCAATGTTCATTTGATAAAAGAAATATTGACTTGGCTACCTCCATTGAATATTTTTGACCTTTATATTGTATTTAATTCATTAGTTGTAAAATTATTGTCATTCAATTAATAATTCATATTAAGAGATACTTGTTAGAATGTAAGAGATCAATATTGGATCACATTCAGAATATATTGTTTTTTAAATCATCTGATAAATCTGTTATCTTCCTCAGGAAATATTTTCATTTTCAATTGAATTGATATCATTTGATTTTATATGTTAAAAGGTCTCACTACCATTATCAATATCAATAACAAGAGTCCTCATTATGAAATTGATTATTAAATATTCTTATAGTGACTCTAGAAAACTAAGAATCTTTGTGTGAAGAATATGCTTATAATTTATTCTCTATGGTTCTATATTTTATATCAACTATCATTGAATTGTGTTTAGAACAATGTTGTTTTCATGATTCTTTTATTATTTTTCTTCATATATAATATATCAAATGGGTTTAATCATCTGAAAATAGAAATATGTCAACTGATACTTGGATAAGTTCATTATTAACATTGTTCATCATATATACCATTCATGAAATATATTGGACACTAGATATGTCGATCTATCAACGTCCATGGGTATTCTAAACTATTATTCCTATAAAACCATGGTCAGTCTGGGATTTTGTTTATCCCTTAAAACATTTTCTTACTATAGTGAGATATTGTTGGGGTCAACCAATCTTGAGGACCCATCTGATTCACTAAACCAATATATATGATATTTGAGGATTTCTGTTTTTTTTTACTGATGTATTTTAAATGGAAAATTTGGTAGTCACTGCACACTTCATTTATTCCTCCCAACCACAACTAAGACATGGTTTCACAGAGTGGATTTGTATCTTCAACTGGTGAAATTGACCATGTCTGATTGGATTTAATTAGGGGTGATCATTGATCCAATCCTAGATATTTTCATCTATACCTTTTATTTGGAATGTAAAAAACATTTCAAAATGGTTAGATATATTTGGATTTCATTATCTGGATATGTTCATCAGTTATGTATGTCATCAATCTACATATTCATTACTTTATTGATCATTTATAATATATTAGTATTTTTTGAGTTATTTTTCACCTTTTGGAGTCACTTGTATTTACTCATTATTATTAGTGGATTCTGTTTTATGGTCTTTTTCATTGGGTTTTCCCTTTTTTGGGATTTCCACATTAAAAATTCCCAGTGGAAACATTTATTTTATATATATATATTTTTTGTTTTTGTATAAATATTATTAATTTATTATTTTTCAATGGTAATTCAATATATTTTTGATGCGTGTTCAATTTGGTTATCATTTTCACATTCTCCATCTTTAATATTTTCCATCATCTGGTATTAGAGTGTTTTTTTCATATTAATTATGGTGTCCAATTATAGTCAAATGATTTTTTTGAATAATACCAACAAGAATAAGTCTCAATATTATATAAAGGACCTTGTTTTTGTTATAATAATACATAATAAATGTATTATAGTGAATTGGTGTTCGATCTGGATATTGTATATGGTTTCATTTAATAATGGGTTAAATACAAAGTGTTGGCAATTTTTTCTACATTTTTCACATCGTAAGATTATTGGAGAAGCTTGTGACAACATATTCTTCCATGGTAGGATATAAAAATTTGTTTCCACTAAAAAAGTGAGGAATTATAGGTACAAAGATGGAATGCCTATTTCATAATATTTTATTGATTTTAATGTATTCTTTGATCCATTTTTTATAATGATTATTACTTTTCAAGATGACGTTTTAGCGCATTTGTTGCTATGAATTTGTTCCAATTATTTGGAGACTTTGAATATAAATCTAATTGGATTCCCTACAATTGTTGTTATAAAATTAATTTTTGTGAGGTATTTTTTTATGAATGAATTTTTCAAGAGATTTACTCATGGTAGATCCCATTTACAGCTTTTAGATACCGAGAATAGGGGAGATTCTAGAAAACAAGACAGTTATAGAGTATCCAATTTAAAAGAAACGAGAAATAAAAATCCGGATCAAAGTAGAATGTTTTTGAATGTAGTAATTGAGATAATCAAGGACATGTTAAAAGATTATATATTAGCTTTAATAATAAAAAATAATGAATAAAATTTAGTTGAAAATTACTTATGATGGAGATGATAATGTCACCATCAATATAGAGTTGATCTTATTATTCTGAACCCATTAATATTTCTTTTGAGGATTCATGTTTCGTTTTTATAATGGTGTCCATTTTAATGTGACATCAAGGAAGGAGTTTTTTAAATCTTAAATCGTTAATATTTTTTATGATTGTGAAGATGTATAAAGATGTTAATGATGATTTTGTACCTATCAGGACAATTTTTTGGAGACTGACATAGATGTAAATAGATTCTGAAGTAATATCAGTATGCACCCGAGTTTTTTTGTAACCATATTTATAGTAGTGTTAGTGATTATGAATAATTTATCTATCCATTTGGTGATTGAATGTGTAAACATTCCAAGGGATCATGGATTGTGGATCAAGGGAAGAAGTATTCAAGTTTATATTGGACTAAAGCTTCAATTTCTTGTGATACAGCTTATATTTTTGGGGGAAGTTTGTCATCCTTATTAGGGAATAAAATCCCAATCCACATTAGTCATAAATGGATTGTTTTATTTCAAGAGAAAACAAATTCCAAGTATAATGACTTTCAAATTCGTATTCCACGATCACTATATGAATAGAAAGCATAGAAGATTATGTGTTAATATTAATCATCTCCATAAGAAGTCACATGTACTTGATTTATTATATTCTGATGTTTGAGGTCCTTTTATTTATTAGAAATTTAGTTGTGGTATTTATTTGTGGATATTTTTTTATGAATAACAACATAAATATTTTTTATGTTTTAAAAGTAAAAATTTAGGTTCTCCATTTTTGAATAAATTTATTGTTTCATATTGGTGGGAATTAGATTACAAATTAAAATGTATTCACACTAAAATTTGGGGTGAGTATTATGGACTATTTAATAAATATATAATGATGGATGCTATTTTAATTCAGAATATGACTCTTAATAAACCTTCGATAAATAGTGAAACTAATAGTATAAAAAATAAATTTTCAAGAAATTGTTTATAGTTTTCCTAGGGAAACAATGTTTACTAGACATTTTTTCGGTGAATATATATTTAACTCTAATATATTATCAATTTTTTAACCTATGTATCATTTAAATAGATAAATTATGACACGTTTTTAATGCAAAATTGACCGAGTTTCGTCATTTAGGTTTTTTTGGTTTCATAGATTTTGTTCATGTGCATATATATGGGAAGGGATAGCATGATGGAATGTTTCGCCATCATATTTTTATTATCTATATGCACAAGGAGTTAGGGTAAAAAAAATTGTGGTCCTTCATTCAATCAACTTATTAGAAGTCATAATGTAGTGTTTATGTAGGATCTGACTATTGTATATACTAATAAGATTGAAGAATATAATTTTTTATCTTGAAATAATTGATTTAATATTCATCCATTTTATGATTCACATTGACCTCATTTTATTAATTATTATAATCATGATGTTTTATAGAATGATGTTCATAGTAATTTTTTTGAAGATTATGTTTCCAATGTAGTATATATATTGGGTGACCCATTTCCTGGAGTAATTAGTTGACCAATAGTTCCACTTTGGAAAGAATCTTCACATCATACCATCAATACTAAATTTTCATTTGATGAGTATGTGATCCTCACTAAAGGTGAATAACTAGTATCATTTAATGAGGTGATTTAAAGTGAATAAAATTAAATATGTGTTGAAAAAATGTATGAATATATTATATCATTTCATGTAGACCATAATTTTGAGCTTGTATATTTACCCACAGGTTGGAGAAATTAAAAAAATTAGTGGATTTAAAAGATTAAAAATGAAGATTCTAGTTTTTTTCTATGATAATTGAAAATGTTTTTTGTTAAATAATTCATCATAAGAATGGAATTTATTTTGATATTATTTTTTCAAATATAGTTATAATGTATTATATTATTGTTTTTATTTGTTTGGCTTCTATTTTGGATATGTAGATTGATAAGATGGGTGTGAAAACATCATTCCTCCATAGATATTTAGAGAAATAGATTTATATGTAGCTACAAGAGGTATTGGATAAAAAAGGAAAATATAAATATGTCTTTAGTTTTAAAAAGAGTTTATATGGTTTGGATAATTCTTCGACACAGTGGTATAATAAGTTTGAATCATTCATTATTCATCAAAGATTCGTGAATATTTCTTTTTTTCATTTGTTTATCATAGATTTTCTAATGATGATTTTGTTATAATGTTTCTTTAGTTAGATGATATACTAATTGTTGTCCATAATTATTATATAATTTGAATATTTAAGAAAGATATTTAATATTATTTTTTGATAAAATACATGGGGTATAACAATGGATTCATCAAATTTTAATTTATCTGGATGAATTGGAAATACAATTAAGGATAAACCATGATATATATGTTGGGATAGTTGTTTATATATTTTAAATTAATGCATAAAAATGGATAATGTTAATCTATTTTTAAATTTTATGCCGAGTACCAGTTAGTTTCCTTCTATATATGAAGAATTAGAAGAGATGAAGCACATAAATTATTCATATAAAACCGGTTGTTTGATGTATCTGAAAGTATGTGCTAGATCTAATATATTTCATGAAATTCGTGTGGTCTGAAATTTTAAATATAATGTTGTTTGAGGTAATTGGCCAATATTTAAGTATATATATTTTTTATATTGAAGGTAATTTTGATATTAGATTTTATATTTTGGAAATGGGGAACAAATCATATGTGTCTCCAAAGATATTATTATGGAATGAGATATGGATATAAGGAAGCCATTATCAGCCTAATGGATCAATTTCTCTGGGATGATATATCATGGTTGTTTAGATTGATGAGATTTATTGCCTTATCTAACAAATATTCTAATTTTATGGAAGCAATAGTGGCATGAAAAGAATTTTTCTGGGTGATAAATTTAATTCAAAAGATCAATATTAATCAGGGCATTTATTTTTTATTTTTTTATAGTGAGAGAGTTATTTTTTTGGAAAACAATATCACTTTTAAAAGAAGATAGAAACATATATATGTTTGGTATCATTGGATCCAAAGTTACCTTTATTCAAGACATTTGGATCTTCAGAATATCCACATAAATGAAAATGGGTAATACCTGATGTCCAACAGTTTACCGGAAGCTAAATTTGAGACATTAATATAGATCGTCAATTTTTATGAGATCAAAACATGATTCAGAGGGGGAGTTTGTTGGGGCCCCCTCAAATAGGGACCCATGTTCATTCATTAAATAAAAAAAATGAAAAAATGACATCTTAGTTGAATATTTATGGTATTTTAGATATACATATTTTGGAAGGATGATTTTGGTTTCTCCACACACTTATACTATTCCTACATGGTTCGGAGTAGTTAAGATTTTATGTTTTGTTTTTTATCTATAGATGGAAATATTATTTTGGGGTAATTGGATATCATTATTAGGTTGTGTTATTCATTTCTTGATTCCATCAGACCTCATAATCTTTCCAAATTTTATCCTCATTATTTTAAGAGTATTATTTATAATGTCTATCCAACCTTGAGAGTGTATTCATTGTAATACATATTTTTAGTGGATTTCATTTTCTCGACTAGGTCTCATGTGTTTTCCCTCTTAATAATTTTTGATCTCAACATGTTTTATATTAACATGTATATTTGTCCATGTACATCCACATTAATTATTCATTCTTTTTCATATATATTGAAATGTATTCAAGCTATTGATTTTATTAGGTGTTTGTATTCCCAATACTGACAGACCATATTTCCCAAAAAAACAACTAATTAAATCATAAATATATAAATGTTTTTTTCTCTTCAAGGAGATTTCTATTATGAAAAAAATTAATTTCGTCTAATGTGAAGGGATTCCAAAAATTATTTTTTGAAACACACAATTGAAAAAAAATTCTTATATAGGTTTTTTATGGAATTAATCTCACACAGGTTGCTGGAGAATATTCTATTATATATGTGATGAAAGTTCATTGAAAACATTTTATACTATTTATTCATTGAATTAAAATGGATTAAAAATTAAATCAATTTTCATAATCAAAATAATCCATGAATTTGTTTTAAATGAATAATGATGAATATTTTACTAGAAAAATATATTTACAATTAAATATGAAACTTTTGAAAAATACATATACAACATCTAAAAATCATTACATCGACTCATTAATATTATATTTTTATTAAACTCATAAAATACATCTTATTGTTTAAATAAAATTAATTAAAAAAATGAATAATGGTAAATAATTATGTACTAAGAAAACACAAAGAAGTCAAATATTCAATGAAAAAACATTAACTTAATTTAAATTTAAATTGAATTCAACTTTATATACTCATTTATGAAATTTTTGTAATAAAATTATCACTAAAATTATTTTCCAAACAAATATAAGAAAATCCACATAATATCTGTCTCATGAACATGGTGATGAAAAATAGGTTCTCAATGTTGTAATGAATATAGTGAGGTGGCTTCCACTACTTTCCAAATAATTTTTTCCGTACCTTTAAGATGGAAAATTACAAGTGATATCCCTAGATGACTTAAAATTTGATATGGTAGAATATAAAATGATATTCACAAAATAAGGGACATAAAATCATAAAAAATTGAAATAAGAATTAATTCCACGGAAAATCATAACAAAACCTAAATATGGGATAATTCAAGAAGATGGGGATGATGAGTTATTATATATTGTGGTAATATGGTTCAAAATATGTAATTTAAAATTATAATTAATTCTTTGTAACATACATATATTTTAAAAGGAATCATTATGCTCGATAGCACACTATGTACACCGCACTATGCTTACATGATCAACTCAATGTTATTATTTAAATGTGTCCATTATAACTAATCCATTAGATTATAAGAAACTAATAGTATTTAGAAAATTATCATACATTTAATGTTGATACTTATTTTTAATTTATTTATCAATTCTTTTTTAATATGTATATGTTTTTTAGTATAATCTTTTTATTTTTCAAAAACTACTTTTTCATTAAAAGTGATGTTGAATTTTTTTATGACAAATTTTGATAATTAATTGATTGAGAATTTATAAAATTTATTTGAAAATATTAATTAATTTTTCTAATTTATCATTTAAATTTTATATTTAAATGAATTTTTGATAATATTTTGAGATTTTGTTTTTCAATGAGAAGCTGAAAATATAATTATTTATTCAATGGGTAAATTATATTTTAAAGAATTTACATGGTCAAATTATTTAGTGGATTATTTTAAAAGAATTATTCAGTTTGATTTAAAATATCCCAATTAAGATCATTAAATTTATTTTATTCATGAATTTACTATAAATTGTTTTTACTAAAGTATTTTTTTTCAACAAAAATCTTTTACATTGCATTTGATAGGTTTAATTTAAAATAAAATTCAACAAAATTTATGTTTTATAATTCTTTAAAATGGATTATATTTTTTGAATCATGAGGTACAAATTTATTAATGATGAACGTTTAATTTTTGGTCAATGTGAATACTATTTTTTGTGATTATGGTCACCGTGGTAAAGGTTAAATCGTGTAATTTAGGTTAAAAAGAATATGATAATAACCATAAAATATCCAAGGAACTAACCTAAATATTCTTAGGTGAATTATCTCAACAATAGTCACCCAAGGGTAAAATTTATTTCATATTTTGGTCAAATGGATGATATTATGACCTTTATATTATTTTCATTGAATAAATTTCAAACATGTCACACTCTTGTTTTTAATTATTTTAATGATATTATTATTATGGTAGAAATATGATATCTTCAAATTAAAATATTATTTTAAAAAATATATGATTTTTCTTTACTATGTTAATTTATTTTTTATTTTTTTTATATAAATAATTACATTAAAGATTTCACACAGCTAATGAAGAAATTAATTTATTTTATGGAAAACTAAAATAAATTATATTAATAATATTATTGTAATGAGAAAAAATTATAGTAAATTTGATAAATGAATATTCTAAAAGAAATTGACATATTAAGGATATAATAAACCATTTTCTTCAAATTATATGATTTATCTTGATATTATTAGCTTCAACGTAAATAATATTTCTAAAAATAGAAATTATGAATATTTTATAATAAATAATATAAGATTAAATTATTGAAAATTTCAAAAAAATATTAAATTCGACCAAATAAATAAGATAAATTATAAAAAATCCTCTATTTTCAATTTATTGATCATTTATCATTTAATTGTAACCATATTAACCATCAATGTGTAAAAATGTATGTTTTTACACAAAGAGTTAAAGGGGTTACATATGGGTCAAAAACAAACCATAGGGGTCTAAGTATAATAAAAAATACCATTTTTTATTTTACATTGCTATAGTGTCCCATAATCCTCTAATCATGGAAATTAGAATGTTGGAGTCCTTTGGTATTATGTATATTTTTATGTTAAATTGTCATTTTGAGAATTTACATGAGTGCCTCTCCCCTCCCTTATTAAAGAGAATCCATTATCCTAATTTTTTCACACATTGAAAACATTTGGTCTTGGAAACTACCTATTCAAATCCATTCCTATAATCCCTGCCTTATTCTAAAGTTCTTGGTTTAAGAATAATACAAACTATAGTTGTCTTAATTTGTTGTGCAAAGGAGATTTTCTCAAAAGCAGATATCATTTTTAATCAAGGGTTTTTTTTTCATATCACCAAGTCCTTATTAAACCATTTAAAATAATATTTATAGTATACAATATATATATAGGTGTGTTGTTATATTTATTTAATGACCTGTACCCTTATACACTTCCGTTAGATGAGAAACAACTCATCATTTTTGTATATAATAATCATAAACCTATTGAATCGATGAAATTCATTTTCCATCATTGTCTATAAAAAATTCTTATAATGTATGAATTTATGTTTTAATATGATATAAATGAAATATTTATCAGTATTAATAGATAATTTATCATTTCTCTTTTTTACATTTCCATGTACAGAAAAAAAGATAACATTGTTCTGGCGTACGTGTGGACTACCACCTCCATGAAGTGATGGGATTCATTTTTCATCACAAAATCATAGCAATGATATGGATAAGTATATTTAAATACATAATATGATATATTTGATATTATGAAAATTCTATAAATATTTAATAACAATTAATTTCATTCTAAAATGATATTTAAATACTTGAATCATTACTCATGTGTACATACAACATATCATCTTTTTGACTGTAACAAAGTTATTTTTTTATAACCAAATATCTGGTTTGGATTTAAATGTATGATTGATAGAAGATATATTAATTAGGTAATTAATATTGTTCTTTAAATGATGGAATATTATTTTTTTGACCTCAATTAACAAACTAATGTAATTCATGACATCAGCATCAAATGTTTTCAAAAAATTTCACATTATCAGAAATTAATAAATTATTTTATATAGCAAGATAATAAGTTATATAAATGGATTAATAAATATAAAAAGTATCTTAGGAAATTATAAATTGACTTGAGTTTATTATTTAGTAAGATAAATAATGTAAAATATAAGGTAAACAAAAATTAAGGGACTTACTTTTAATATTCATCTTTTAGAGTTCCATTTTCATTTTATTTATATTTAAAAAATGAATGATTTTTAGAAATTATGGAATCAGATTAATTTACCACATAAATTACTGATTAATGCATTGTATCTTCCTTTAAAAAATTACAAGGTTATTTTTAAAGACATAATTTCATTTATACGTAAAATGTTTTTTCTAAGAATAATTGATTTAAAAATTAAAAGGTTATTTTCCTTACGAATTTTTTTATGCTGAAAGTACTAATTTATTATTTTTAACATATGGTTATTTAGAAATTTTTATACGTAATTGTGGTTCTATGATAATCTAAGGATGGGCGGTAGTATTATTAACCTCTAACAGGTGGATCTAAGATAAACTAATGATGAGTGGTCACATTATAACCTCTAATGTCATTCTACTCCTGATATAGATGCCCAACGATTGGTTATTCAATATATGAGATGGAGTTAGATGATTAAGTTTCTCATATGATGAAATAGTAATTTACTACGATGTTTCTTCCATAATTAACTATGGTGGTTAATCATGTACATTTTCTATGGTTACTCGATGGTAATGATAAAAAGTTAACTATGTAGGTATTCTATTTGTCATTGTGGTGATAAATGAAATGATTCACCAATTTTATAACCTGGTTATTCTATTTTTTGGATGGGTTTTATAGATTTTCATTAAGAAAAATGATATTTTTTTCATTTTGAAATGATTAATTCAAAAATCTCGACAAATAATGTGACAAATGTATATATATTATCAATATGTGGGACTTCCAACTTGGCTGATGGTTTTCATTCTAAATATGTACCTTATTAATATTTTTGATCTCATACAACATTTTTTTATTTTTAAAAGGATTGGAGGAATATAAGATACATGGGTGGGGAAAAGATAATAATTTTGAATTTTTATCATTATATGAAATCATTTTTTATTTTTATATTAATGTTTTTGTGGAAAATTTGGATGCTAAGTATAAGTATCCACCAATTATGAATGAATTTACTATGTAATAGTTATTCATAATTTATTAAAACTTTTTAATAATAATATCCTCAGGATTAGAAGAAAAATAATAATAGTCGAAAATCAGTAGACTATATAACGATTAACCCCAGTTCAATACATTTGGTATCAATGGAGGGTTTAAAAATCCTTATAGATTATAAGGTTTTATTGTGTGGTTTCAATAATAGATGTGGATATCATCATGGCTTTATAATTTTCAGGATGATCATAAATTAAATTTCACATAAAACCATTTTCAGGCATTATGTTACTAAATTTTAAGGCGACTAATGATATTTTTGGAGAAATTTATTTTTAAAATAATTATGGGTTATTTCATTTTTGGAATAAAAATTATATGAATGAGATTCGAATTTAATGGAAAAATTATTCAATTATGAACACGTTAAGGTTATTTTTAGGATTGTATCACATTCTAGAGAACGTTATATGGATTATATTGACATTGTTTTAGAAAAATGGTGCCCCATAGGTTGGGGAAAAACCCATCACATCCGAAAAGGCCATGAGGGTTGAACCCATATCAGAATGGGGAAATTTTTACAACACCTAACATTGGCCTACGTGAATTCTTAGTTAGTATGAAATTTTAATTTTAGTTAACTTATTTGATGGCTAAAAGTTAAATTCTTTTTTCGAACATATTTTTTATCAAATGTATAACTTTGGGATTATAAAATGATTTGTTGATTAAGTGATTAATGTTATTTTTGAAGATGTTCACTATTTTTGGAAACCTATATGATTAATTTGATGAAAATATTATAGGATTGTATTTGAGTAATATGTTGGATTGATGTAGCTTGGTCAGTTTGGATGATGTTGGACCAAATTCTAGTATCCCATACTACATACTAGGCCATAACACACATGAGTCAAGCTCTATATTGAACTCAATGTGGATTTTAGGGGTTAACACACCCTTGATTTGGGGTTATGGGGGTGGAAGGCCCTGACCAAATTTTTTGGGAACTATAGAAACACTGACCTACAATTGTAGTGATTACCCAACGACACCAATAAAGAACTACAGAAGTGTGGTGTATGGCATGATTACTCTACCATCTAGGACTTTGGGGACATCAGTATTATAGCCTTGCTGACATTTACCAATATAAAATATAGCTTCGTGGACTTGGAAGACCATAGTAGTGTTTTTGTATAGACTTCCATCCACTGTTCACTATAACACAGCGGAATAACTGTGCTTTTTGGGGCCTAGTAATTATTATTATATAATATCAAATTTAGAGATAGTTTTTCATGTGAATTAGTGTGTTTGTGGAAATTTAATCACCATTTACAGGTCTTCTCGAATTATTAGTCAATTTATTTATCATGTATATGAATGTATAGATTTTTCTCAAACCACATAAATAAATGGTTCTGTTTTCATGTTCTTCTTGTTTTGTTTCAATATTTTGACAATATATGAACTAGTATAATGCGACTCCACAAGTATTATAGAAAAAAAATCTGTTTAATTCTATTATTAGAGGATATGCAATTTTATGGTGATTAAGGTTGTATATGGAAATGATAATATTATAATGGAGATTCTGTGATTTTGGAAATTAAATTCTTTTTTTGAAAAATTATGTACGAATTACATTATTCAGAGACAAATGTTAATATATATATATTAGAAGCTTGGGTGATTAAATCAATTTGGTTTTTGTTTTAAATCTTAGTATATAATATAATATGTTAACATTAATGTGATTTATTTATTAAATGATATATGTTGGATTTAGGTATTACTATTGAATTTTTGTTATGTAATTTTTTTTCATCCTTATAACGTTCTTTAATATTTGGAATTATATTATATTGTACTAAACATATTAGTTATGTGTAATGCATAATGATATGTGTAGTAGAATTTTTTTTTGGATTTTTATTATTTGAATATGTTTATTCTAGTGTTTTTAGAAGGAAAAAATCCTACACATTATTCAGAGAAAAATATGATATTTTGGTGAAATTTTAATAAAGTATGAATTTTTAATTTTTAAATAAGTATATATCCTATAGTTATTTGTGTATTTATTTTTAAACATTTAGAAAATCATTTTTTTATAAAAATTATACTTTTACTATTCTTATCTAAAAATTAAGGGCATTTTAACTCAAAAAATATTAATGATTTTGTGATGGTTAACATTATTATGTCTATATTCCCTATTACTCTCTATCATTCCTTTAGAGTTAGATTTCCCAAAAATTCCCATGTTTTTATTTTCTATTTATGTTCTCCAACCTGAAATCCATTTATGTGTTATTCTATATGACATTCAATTATAGATTGACTCTGCTTTCAAGTACAATTTATTTTGACCCTTTTTATGATATGGGATTCCAACAAGGCTTTTTTGGAAAATCAAACTAATGTTACCAAAGCCAAGGTCCTATAAAAAGGTTGAAATTTATTAAATGGGATCGGAGTTGGGGGTAGCATTTATCATAATGATATGTTAAATGTAAACACTCTTTTTGATAGCATATAAGATAGGAAACAACAAGCTAAAATGAACAAAAAAATATTATTATTTAAATGTGATCGTTATATCTTATCTGGTAAATTAGTGGGTTTGATATTTTTTAACCAAATTATATAATATATAATGGTTTTACCCATTTTAAATTTAATAATTAATTATATTAAAAAAATTATTATATCTTTTGTAAAGTCATATTATTCTTAAAAAAATTCTATTCAAAAAATGTTTATATATATTTTTATGGGAGATTATTATAATTAATTTATTGAAATTTTATAAAATTTATTTTAAAATCTGAATTTTATTTGTTAACTCTACATAATAATATTTTTATAATTTATTTTATAATTTTTTATGAATTATTATTTATCATGAAATTGTGAAAAATAATAGAACTTTTTATCAAAAAATAGAATTTTATATTAATGTATGTAAATGGTTTATTACTGTTTGGATTAGTTATAAAATAATAATATGTAAATTTTATGTAAAATAATACAATTATGGTATTTTAAATTTATTTTATTTTATAATTTTGTATACAAACATTTTTTATTTAAAATGACCATTTTTCAGAAAGCAACTGATTTTCATTCCATTTTTGTATTTAATTATATATTAAATTCATAAATTTATGTGTTTTGAATTTAAAAAAATGGATATCATATTTTTAACTATGAGGTATGTATTTTCTAAATATTACCCATTTAGGTTTTCTTCATAATAGATAGTAAGTATAGTAATTTTTACTACCATAGTAAGGGTTAAATTATGTACTTGGGGTTAAAAATATAATTATAATAAACATAAAACGAATTAAACACTTACATAAATAATATTTTCTGACCATTTAACTACCATAATTAGTACTTTTTCAAATGAATAACCATTTGGCCCCCCCCCTGGATGAGATTATTACCTATTTAGTATTATATTTAACTAAATGTTAAACATTCCACACTATTATTCTATATCTGTGAAATATTTTCATTACGGAGGTATATAGGCTATATACTCAAATATTTATATTATATTGAAATATAATATATTTTTCCTTGTCATTTAAATTTATTGTTAATTTTTAGTATAGAAATAATTACCTTAAATCCATTCACAACGTTGACCGTGTACTTATTTGAATAATGAAAAAAATAAAGTAAAATAGAAATATTATAATATATAAAATTTGAGATACCTAATTTCATAAAATAATTTAATAGATTACCTTCACTTGTTTGGGATATAATAAAATAATTTTTTCTAATTATCAGATTTATTGTGATGTAATTAAATTGAATGTAATGAATTGTAATAAAAAATTTCATTATAGTTATTTTATTGTAGATAATATTTTATTAAATGATATAAAATATCAAAAAAATTTAAATATGTTCAGGAGATTAGGATAATTATTAAAATATCAATCATGGTCTATTTTTTGGTCTTTTTCCATTTACAGTTATCATATTAACCCTCAATGTGTAAAAATCTATTATGTCCCTAAAAGGGTGAAATAGGATAAATATGGGTTAAAACCTAAAGATAAGGGTACAAATATAGTAAACACATGACTTATTTTAATATTAGAAGGTCATTTTGAAATAATTACCATCTTATATTATAAAGTAACAAGTTTGGAACCATTTGGTATTAAAACATATTTTTTATTAATTTATTGTTTTGAGAGGTTCAAAAAATTTCCCACCACACTCTTCTAAAGGGAACATATCATTCTCATTTATTCAAAAAATAATTAACATTTTGGAAAAATAAATCATAAAAAATACCATCCAATTAATACTTAACTTTATTAAATTTTTAATTTTTTGGAATAAAACCAACCTTAGAGGTCATAAGATGTTAAAAAATGATATTTTTTAAGCGGAGGTATAAATTTTTATCATGTATTTGTGTTTTGTTTATTTTTACACATCCCTAAAATATTAAAAAACCATGATAAAATTGTAACTATAGAATCTTTTAAATACAAAGATTTTATTATTTATGTCGCGTTACCCATATCCATATCCTATTCCATCAGATGAGAAAATAATTAATCCTCTCTGTGTATGGTAGACTATCGCCTCATGAACCGATGGAATTCTTTATCTATCAAATTATCATAATACTTTTATAAAATGAAAATTAGTTTGTACATATAATATTCATGACACATTTATTATTTTAAAATTATAAAATAGTATTTACATTTTTACCTTCAAATTCATAGAAAAATGATAATTTCATTCATGCGTACCTGTGGAATACCACCTCCACAAAGAGATGTGAATCATCATTCATCATCACCTGAAATGGATGATACATATAGGTATATATAGAGTAATAATACTATGTATATTATATTAATATCCTATTTAGAAGATAAAATAATACATACATTTATTTGTAAATGATTGTTGAAAAATTGAACCATTACTCATCCTACGTAAGGCATGTCGTCTCTATGATTGTAACATAGTGAATTATTGAAAACCATATTTCATTGATGGACTTAGAAGTATAATATATGATTAAAAATTATAATTATTTCATGAATATAATGTTAGAGTTTATGGAATTATGATATCTTGGACCATAATCAATCTATCAATGTCATTCCGGACTTATATATAAAATATTATAAAAATGTATTATTAGAGCTTAAATTATTACTTTTCTGTATATAATATAATAATAAGTGATAAAAATGGATCAATAAACTTAAAATGTTTTTTATGATTGTTCAACAAAACCTATATTTCTTCTTCATAATGATAAAGATCATTTGTGACAAGTCATACCTGTGGTAAGGGTCATTCTTTTAAAAATTCTCTTTTAACGTTCCTCTTACATTTTTTACAATATATAAAATGGAATGTTTTTTAAATTAAATTTAATGATTATAATTTCCATACATTATGACTTCTCAATATAGTGAATATTTATTTATTATTATACGTTATTTTCTCAAAGAAACTGTTTTTCTTAAAATGTTTGAGATTTTTACAAAAATATTTGATTTAAAAATAAAATTGTTATCTTCTTTAAAATGTTTTTTGATGAAAGAATTCATGTTTTTTGATTATGATTTTATTGGGAATTTTTTTTATGATTGTTAGTTATGCGATAATTCAAGGATTGGTTGCTACATTGTTAACAAATACTATATGGTTCTGTGATATACCAAGGATGCGTTGTAACATTATAACCTCCAATGCATTGGGTACTGAAGAGATAAATGTAGACCATATGATCATTCCATAAATGAAATGGAGTTAACACATTATAGTTATCCTAATAGTCAATGGAAATATACATCAATGGTTATTCCATGATTTAATATGTGGGTTAATCATAAGTATTTTTATGGTTACTATAAGGTAATGATCACATGTAAACTGTGATTGTCTTTCATAAGATGTCGTGTTTGTTACTCTAATGACTGAATATTCACTTTTTTTGGATTTTTAAAATGACCGCTTTATGGCTCAGTGGTAATAAAAACAAGAAATTTAAACCATCACATGGGAACAAAAACATTATCATGAAGCCAATTCCAACTACAAATTAAAAAATTCACAAAACCCGAGGAGATCTGGAACAGGGATACGCACGCATCACCAAAGTCACATCGCCTACCTTCTCAGACACCATAGTCGACGTCTCCATACAAATCGTCATTATCATAACTGACTCCCTGCATCATCTCCAACTGCCGGCATGAACCAATCATACCTCATCCCATTGGCTGAACTCGAAGGTGGAGAAAAGGCCACAGTGAGACACCACCTAGAGCGTTGACGACCGCTCTAACTCACTACCCAATACACTGAAGAAACAACCACGCATATCCAAATGGTGGAATGCCAGAGCAAGAGCAGAGAAATTGGACTCAGGCCTCGATAGGGAGCTCATCACCATTGCCACCCAACACCAACATCTTCCACAGTATCCAGAAACACACATCACTAAAACCAGAAGCGCAGATCGAAATCCACTCCAAACAAGCAACATAGTTTGATCGCACCATGGAATCATATCACATCAAGCTAGTAATAACCAAATCACCTAAACCAAAATCAATAAAGTGCGCCTCATGTAAAATAACAATCCATCAACACTCCACCATCGATAACCAAACAAACAAACCATCTCCGAAAACATGAGGAAGAAAAACGAAAAACACAAACACAAACCAGCGTCGAAGAGCCATGTCTGGAATGATGATGGCCGCTGAACCACACCTCCCAATACTAGGTTGTGACCCCCACTCCAGAACTGAACAGGAGAGGAGAATGATAACATTAGGTTAGAGGAGTGGTGGAGTGTCTCAGATCTCCAAACGGTGGAAACAGAAATGTGGAGAAAACCGGGAACAAACAAAACATGAGAAAGTGACCAGAAGCACATTGAGATCCGTCAACCGCCAAACTTCACAAACCAAAACCACCTAGAACCGCTGCTCCATAACCAACTAGGAGATTCACAAGGGAAAAAGTGGTCAGTGCAGGGAAATGGTGTTTTAAGGCCTATACAATAGACAACCAGCGTCAGAACACCAAGACCTCCTTACAGGAGAAGTCATCGACGCGACGAAACGAACTGTAGCATGCCGAAATGGAAGAAACCCGATATTCCAAAGATCCAAAAACATGGTTATAAAAGGGGGAACCTTATCTAAAGGAGGATAAACCCTGGAAGAGGGATAAAGAGAAGAACGATCACCTAAAACAATAAGAAAAATAGGGGAACCAACACCGATTGAGAAGAAACACTATGAGAGGGCGAAAGTGACGTGAGTGCGCCGAAAGAGGAGAAACAAGGGAGATGCGAAAGCACCAAAAATAGTGGGAATTGAGGGGGTTCCATACTTATAGGAGGAGAAACCTGAGTATAAGGATACAGAGATTCAAGAACACCGAAAACAATAAGAGAAGAAGAGAGAAAAATAATCTTCGATAATAATGTGATTAAGGTATTTTTATTAAGAATTTTCATGTTTTTCAATGGGCTAATGGTTTTATTATTTATGTACCTCACTATTATTTTGATTATCATCCCATGTTTTAACAAAAATTCAAAATTTTTAAGAAATATTAGGCATTAGGATGATTTAAAGTTGAATTGCTTGATGATTTATCATGATATGAAATCATGTTTTATTTGAAAATGTTTTTTATATGAAAGAATGGATACTAAGTATATATATCGACTGATAATTTATGAGTTCACAATGTAAGGGTTATTACAAATTCTGAAAAACTATAAACTAAAAATATATATAAGATTGTATGTAAATTAATTTCAACTATAAATTCACTAGAATATGGAATTATTAAGTAATGTTCTTTTCATGTTACCCTCAGATTCTTTTTTGATGTTTTTTGGAATGAAAAAATATTTTTAGTGGTCTAAGAAACATTTATGGTGAATAAGATAAAATGAAAACTGTATAAAATCCATGAGTGAATTTTTACTATAAAAGGGATTTGAAAATAAAGAACATATCTAGTAATTAGATTTTATGAAATTTCTGTTTATAGAAGGAATAAGAAACTTATATGCATGAACTAGATGAAAAAATGATATTAAATATGTTACAAAATATTCCATGGTTGACACTATTGAAAAAATATACAAGTGAAAATGAAATTCAACCTAAGGTAATTTTGGTCAACTAGGTTAAGTAATAGGGTTCTCAATATGATCACGATATTGAAGGAAAATAAATTCAAAAATTTATGTATTTTTAAAATAATAATATGATTTTGTAAATCAATATAATAAAAAAAATTTCAAGTTGGAAATAAGGTCAGATATCTACTATCAAGATGTGAAAGTATAAGAGGAGTTGTAGATATTAAACTAAAAACTAAATAACAAGATAATCATAATGATGATATTAATTCATAGTTTGCTGAAAAAATGCATTTAGAAGATTTTTAAGAATACGTGGTCAGATTGGGAAGTAAAATTGAATTTGAAATGGAATAAAGTCAACCCAAGAAAATGTTTCTATTTAGGAAGATATTTGATGAAAAACTATTTAAATCGTGTAAATGAAGAACTAATGGATTTGAAAGTATTTTTAATATTCAATGACCATAATACATGGGTATTAGTATATTTTGATATCATATAGAGACATTCAAAAATAAAATTGTAGAAAAAAAAGATTAATGATGAAAATGATTGAAATGTTCCTCATTATAAGATGAATAATCAATAACCAAAATAAATGAAAATCCATCGATATATATAGAGGAGAGAGTGGGAAAATATGGCATATCATAAAATACCAATTTTATTGTATTGATAGCCACACCATGTCCTATTATGGGAAGTAAAATAATATACTTATAGGGGAGAATCATGCGGAAGAACAAAAATAAGAATGAGGCCATCTCATTAATCGTATGGAAGAAACTTCTTTTTTAGATAAATTTTTTTATTTTCAAATTTATTTAAATTGGGATTTTGATTATAGTAACTATATTGGAAATAATAATAGATAAAAGCGATGAATTGATATTAGGATACCCAATGAAATTAAATATGGATATATTTTTTTCTATAGAAAAAATAATGTGATAATGAGAATACTAAATATTATTAATAAAAATAAAAAATTATATTTTTCACCCACACACATGTAGGTCTCTCATGAAATGAATATAAGTAGGAATAGTGGAAAAATGTATGTTTCGCTAAATTAATTAAATAATAATGATACTTATATTGTTGATTGTTTCTTTTTATCCCACACGATTGAAGATATAAGTCTAATTTAAAACATAAATGATAGAGTTGATGGTTATCTTTGTTTAAGAAATCATTGAGCTTTAAAAATCAGCGGATGTATCCAGATGGGGTTGGTAGAAGATGAATCCCAATTACAAAATTAGTCTTCATATATGGATTGAGATAAAACTAACTAATATTGAGCATTCATTGTGACACTAGGATTGAGGTTATCTATAACCATAAATAATTTTGAATAACAATTTATAAATTCTGTGATGAAAGGATGGGGAACAAGTAAAAACATATTATTCGAGATAGAAATAGCATGTACTTCCAGTTGATAGAGGGAGAAAACAAATCATTAAACTGATGGATCAGATATATTCATGTGAAAATAGTGGATAATATATCCATGATTAATATTTTTTTGGAAATACATTACTTCGTGAGAGACTGAGAGAGGATGTGTTATGTGAGCATGTTGGGGAAATTGGTCGACAAGTATTTTCATTAGGTGATGAAGATGTAATTTAGGTTTCTTTATCTGGTTCAAAATAATGATTAAATCACTATGAATCTTCTGAGAACATTTTGTGAAATTTAATCTAATTTATTTAATTATGAATATATTATAATGGGCCGTGTTATAATAATAAAATCCATGAAATGGGTTATGGGGTCCGTAATGTAGTGCTATATATATGTGGAAAATGATTTCGATCAAATTATTAAACTACTGAGACTAAACAATTGAATGGATTAGAAATCTATTATGTTCAATATCTACCTATAAAAATATATCATCAAACATGACGCATCATATATAGGTAGTACAATAAATACTTCGGTTATTGAATTGTGGAATCTAATGGGGAAACATATGACCAATAAAATCTTTATTTACTGTTTTTTGTCAATATATTTTTGGAAGGATATGATAAATTCACATAGTATAAACAAAATATGAAATTTCTAAAAAATATAAATTAATAACCAACATATGTGATGTGGAATTAGGGGAATTCAACATTAATTAAATTTTTACCCTCGGGACCAGATTAACTATATAAAATATTGATATAAATCAATAAAAATATTACAATATAAAAGAAAATATACTATTATTACGATACAAAATGAATAAAAAAACATAAAAATCATTCAAAAAAGGATAAATCAGAATTTATATTGAAATTCTATTAATGTAATAAAATAAATATAAAAAAATATTTCATGAAGTTCCCACCTCGATGATGTCTTTTGAGAATATGATAATGTCTGTACATGTTCTAATACTATTGAAATTCATTAAAATGATATTAAATCAAAGGATAATATATTGGATGGAATATCCCCAATAGATTGTATGCCTACACCACTAAGAGAAAATAAATGATGAAATATGGTTCAATTAATATAATTTTTAATATGGAAAGACAAAATTAGGAATATCAATGAGGATAATAAAACATAATTACCCTTTGTGAAACATGGATCCTAAACATTTACATTTTATTAGAACATAGAGTTTCATTAAAAGATAAATTTATAGACATGTAAATGATGTCTGAAATTGGACTCACCATATATTGAGAGGCTATGAGCAAACTTATCGAATAGTTATCAATGTGTATTTTTCACGAGCATCTATATTTGAGTCAATCTGAATATAGTTGTAAATTTAAATTCAAACAGGATTTGATGTCTTTCAGATAGATATGAAAATAAAAATTATAAATTGAATTTAAGGAGTTGAAGCACGTGTTTGTTTTTGGCGGTATTGTTGATTGGAAATGATGAAAAACAGTTTTGTGAAGAAAAAAAATTCCATTCATAGTATATGTCATGAAGAAAATGTATAATATTATTCTTATGGATTAAGTCTAAATATACATGAATTCAACATGGGGTGTGTTCATAATAACATTTATATAATGAATTTTAGGAAAAAAATTATATTATATTATATTATGTGGATGATATAAATTGTGGTTATAGATAATAGAAAAATTAAGAGATTTTATAATCTTATGAGTTATATATATTAAATTTCAATGATTTCCCAAAATACTTATTTTATTTCATTACATTTGATTCTTAATGAGACTCAAATATTTAACTCAATGCTCAAATATGAAATCTTTTTTCTTAATATATTCAACAAACATGATTCTAAATTTATGTCAACTCTCATTATAGTTGGAACATTACTAGGCTTTCATGAAAATTTGATATTAGTGGATTATAACGTTTATTAGATGAACATTTGGAGTTTGTTTGACATTATAGCTCCTCAACTTGAGATCCCTTATGATAATCGAGTAGTGGTTCAGTTTCAAAAAAATGAAATGTGGAGAAACACACAATATTGAATAGAATAATTAGAAAAAAAAGGAACACTACCTGATGGATAATTATTTAACAAAGCTATGGATTATATATTTTTTATATTTGTTACATAATGATTAGGCTGGTGTTGTGGTGTTTCAACATTTTATATGTTAGGTATATTTTTATTATCAGATGATGTGTATCGACATATTAAGTAAAAACATGAAATCACATCTCCTAGTACAGATGAGGTAGAATAAATATTAGAAATCTTGGAATGAATAAATATCTAAATGATGAAATAATAGTTACAATAAGTAGTTAAAAATGTAAAACAATTAATGGTAATGTTCTTTTATATAATGACTTTATTTTCTCTAAAAAAACAACCTAGTTAGGCTATTCTAAAGCAAAAACCATAAAGACATGTAAAATATTATTACAAAATATTTAGATTAAGGATTTATTGATATTATTTTTTGGGATATATCAAAAAAATTATTTGATCAATATAATCCCTTGTCTCATATAGTATAAAAGTTAAAATGGGTGAATGTGGTTGTTCAACCAATTCTGTCTACCTCATGTGGTTTCATAGTTACCCTAATACCCATTATACAAAAGGATTTATTTTCCAGTTTTTATAGGTTTATATATTATATTAATTTGAGAATAAAGTGGTAGAAAATATACATGGGAAGTTGTAACAGAAGAATAAAGGTATGATCTATGACATATAGACAACATTTGGGGAATTATATTTTTCCACTTATTTTAAAAAAGAGCATTTAAACTTATATAATTTGATACATGGTTTATAGATCACATTGCAGAAACATGATTGAAAGATCAATTGTGACCATTACTAAAAAAAGAGACCTACATTAAATTTATTTTTAAAATATGTAGTATAAAAGTGAGGGGAAACACAAATTACACTGGGATATACAAATAAAGAATGAGTGAATAATCATTTGAAGGAATTGAAAACAAAATCTACAATGGGAGACTGTTCAGAGAAATTATTAATTAATTTTGAATTTTTAATTGGGAATAATATTTATTTATAATAATTACATATTTATAAAAATATAATATGTATTTAATTATACATGAGTTTGTAACTGATTATATGGAAGACAATTTGTATAAAGGACTCACTGTTTCATGTGTGCATAAAACATTACACGAGTCAATAATTTTGAGGGGTGGAAAGGTCTGGTTATTTTAATATGTTTTCAAGACATACTTCATTTGATATGATTTTATTTATACATAAAATTTTGTAAACAATAGAAAATTATACATGTGTGTAATACTTTATATGGAATTGTTAGGGATTTTAGTGAAAAAGATAGAGTTCAAAATACTATTATATATTTTATTGAAATATTTGATGTATTTTTATGGACATACTAATTTCTATAAGTCATTGTGTAAAAAAATAAGTGATATTTTCTAATACATTTTTGGATTTAATAAGTCTCTTTAACTATATCATAATACTTGTTTCTTTTCATAATTTAGTATGGATTAAAATAATTCATATATTCTAATAAGAATTATATATCTTATGTATTTGAGTTTTTCATAATACATTATCTTAATTTAGTAAGAATTTTCATATATCAAAAGGTTATTTATAAAAATTATAAGACATATCAGTGAGCATACAATCAACCATTTATTCAATTTATCGGTTATAGGAACTTATGGATGAGTAACTATTTTTGAGTTTAGCCTATTGGCAATCTTGTTACCAGTGATCATTGCATGATGGATATTAATTTTTCATGGTTTAATTAGTATTAAGATATGATGTTGTTAGTGTTTAAACAAATGATGAGGCTGTTGATAGAAAGATTTTTGTAACTTAAAGCCTCCTAAAACATGATTACATGCATGTGAATTTTATTAATCACATATTTTGATTTATAATTCAGTCAAATAAGAAAAACTAAACATGATGATTTTATAGATTATTAAAGTTGATAATTTATTGGACTAATTATGCAGACAATTTAACATTATAAAGAGGAATACATAATGTAATATTCATTAAAATTTAATATTTTGAATTTAGAAATAATCGTTTTTTGAAATATTATAGGAGAAATATTTTTATTACATTCAAAAGGTTAACATTTTAGTTATTTTCATGTTTTTGGTTGAAAACTCATTGAATAAAGGGAAAAGAATGAGAAGAGAAAAGATGGATCATTATAACGATCAAGAAAATAGTGTTAAAGGAAGAAGTGGGTAATGTGAGGTAGGATAACAAAGGACACACCTGATGAAATAAAGACGATAAAGAAGAAATATATATAATGATTACACCTTTGTTTTATATCTATTCATATTATCTTCAAAAACGTACTATACAAAACATATTTTTTTATATTTTATTGTTATCCCTTAACATGAATCATATTTCAAGAGGATAAAAAGAAGATGTTTTCGTGGGATCTATAGTGATTCCTTCTTATATTATTATAATTACTTCAATTTAAAAAATTAAATCATGCTATATTGAAACACTATAGTAATATGCAACATATTATAGTCTATTATGGTGAACCAGGTATAACTCTATTTTCCATGAATATACATTCAATATATATAATGTATATGTGATTATAAAAAAATAATCATTTCGTATTATTTAAACTAATAAGTTGAAAATTTTCAATGAAGAGGGGTAAATCCATAATAACTGAATTCACCCACTTCCCCATCATATGGTGTATTTGACTTCAGGTTGTAAATATGAAAATTAATATACGAGGTTTAAAAATTAAATGATTTCAAACAATAAAATTCCACAATATTTTTACAAAAAAGGTATATTTATCAAGATAAATATACAGTCTAGAATAAACACCATTATTTATAGTAAAATTTATACTTTTGAGATATCTAATTATTTTTAGCAGAAACACGAGGTTGACCAATTTTCAAAATGCAATGATTCCTGAGATAAGAGGCTTGATGTTCGATAATAACTATTATAAAATATTATTTTCAACCAATAGAATAGGTTCCATATATATATATATAAATGAAATATGGATTTTTTGTACCTAATTTAATATTTTAATGAGAAATGAATTTATAATGGCCAGGAAGTGTTTTTTTATATACATCTTAAGAATAGTGAATAGAAGAAGACTGTCATTCATGACATAAAAAAACTTATTATGTCGATTCATGATGAAAATTTAGAGAAATCAAATTAAATATTATAGAATAATAAATAAATTTAATGAAAAAATGTAAAAATAATTTATTTTTAATACAACTTTTTAGGTTATAACATAGGGAGATACAACTTAAAAAGTCATCGAATCAAAGTATTCTACCAATTTTTAAAAAAAAATTGAATTACGTAACTTAGTAGAGTAGAAGTTCATTTTCTTATTATATGTATTTGAATGATGATTGTGTAATTATTTTTTATAATAATTTTCATAATGATAGATAATATAAGTTTTATGTTTGGGAGCACAAGAAATATTTAAATATTATTTGATATGTGTTTAAGAATCAATGAAATTTCATACCTACATTTATCTAGTACTTTTTTATAGATTAGTTATTTCTAGATGATAACCAATTTTTAAACTATTTCACCATGGAATGAATCATTATCTTTTAATTGGAAATAACTAGGGTTCATACCAATATTTCTATAGACACTTACTGTAATGAACTAGCCTATTATTACTTATGACATCACCCATCCCATCTTATAATTGTGTCTGAATAGTGTTACTGATGAAAATAGGTTGAAAAGTAGTGCTTGATAATGAAAGGAATCACGTAAAATAATCAACCTTATATACTATTTAAAATCACAAAGAATCTTTTAATGAATGTATAAAATAGAAAATAAATTCATTAAACATCCAAGAAACATCAATAATAAAAAATAACTAAATTAATAACCAAATTAATCATAATCACCACAATTGATTCAACACATTTGTATCATCATGTTAAAATCACCAAAAAAAAATTCCCCACCATGTATAATTAGTGAAAATGAATACTAATGAAAGATAGGTCATTCTCATAGATATATCACATATTAAAATGTAATAAAACCTAAAAACCCATTTTAGAAAATATACACAACCAATAGTGTTTCTTGATAGCCCAACCCATGCACTAATCTATAAGAATTTATGGAAATATGATAACATAACATAGAACATGTATTAGATATGATAAATGTATGCACACTAAGAAGAGAGAGATATATAGTGTTTATACATGTGTTTGTGCACACATGAATTGTGTTACAAGATATGACAAGTGGTATACCATCATTCAATATATTCATTTCATTTAAATAACTTGTTCATGGATTCTAGTTCTAAATATTGAATATAATATTTTTTCCTCTTCAAAGAGGTGTCCATGAAACCAAGGTATGAACTAATGTTTATAAATAATAAAAAACATCATATTATATCAAAACCTTTTTTAACCACAATAAAAAAAAGAAGAAACTATTTTTTGTTAAAAATAATTGAAACACTCATTTACAACCATTAGAAGCCCCATTATGAAATTTACTTCATAAAACAGACATGTAATAAATATATATAACAATTTGGAGTAGCCAGTTTATAAAACAATTTTAAAATAACTGACCCACCCATAGATATCATGAAATAGAAAATATAATGTCTCTATGAGAACATATTATGATACATATAAAAACTATAATATATGAATGGTTAAACTGTCCAACAGTCGCAGAGGATCAAATTGAACATTGAACAATGAACACCTATCTAGTTTCAACAATCAAGATTCAATATCATGGGCCACACCATATATATTCATGTGAGATGGTCATAATTGCACTATGAAATTATGGACCAATATTCTTTTTATATTGTTTACATAAATAATATAATCAACTCCATTATCCCACACCAACATCATAAGAATGGAACCTCTCTACTAGATCAGACATAATAAATAATATAGAGACCCTAATAGCTTGTGTAAAATATTAGGTAACATTAATAAAGACCTCCCACCATGATACATAGGATCAATGACCAATCCAATTTGGGGGTGTGAGCGAAATCAAGACAATTACAAAATCAATAAAGAATTAATGTCTCAAATATCATTTCCTAAAATATATAATAAACAAACTATTTTCTAAATAACAACTAAATTAAATATATTTTAATAAATAACCCATCAGGTTAATGAAAATGATTATGGAGAAATTAGATAGGGGCTCATTCAATAACTCGTTTATTGATAAGGTGTCAAATGATCCTTCATGGAAAGGAAACTTGTAATTTCATATCCTTTAAATTTAAAGATAATTTTACTTCTAGAAATTTATTTTAAAAATTTGGACAAAATATTCCCTTTTTAGAACAAAATTATCTAAAAAAAATTGTTTATATTTTTGTAAAACCAAAATATCCAAAATACCCTATATTAAAAAAATCAATTTTAAATGGCCATCACAAAAATCTTAAAAAGGGATTGTTAGACATTATCATGTATTTCAAAGAGATATATGGAATTTAATAAGAACCACATTACCCTAAAACCTAAAATATTAAAAAATTATTTGAGAATTATTCATTAATACAATACATAATAACTAATTAGTTAGACTATAATTGGTAAATATAAATAATTTCAATAATTTCAAAATAAACGAATATAATCGATGTCCCTACAACAAATCAAGTAAAATAAATTTTAAATTTTTCACTATGAATAGTTATGGAAACACGCTATATATGAATTCCATAATCAAAACACTAGGTTTGAACTATCTAGAACATAAAACCATGATTTAATTATGATATAGGGTTCTTGGATAAATGGGAACCTAGGAGAAATATATTTCACCGAATTGGATTGTAGATTTGATGAATAAAAGTAAATATTACAATAAATAACACATCAAATTTATGGAATAAGATATATGAATTGATGAATGGGGAGATGGAATCCCTCCCTTGATCACATAGATATAGTTTGAATGGAATTGGAGCAATAGAAAGGAGAGTTCATCTTAATATTAAAGATCATTTATGTGTAATATAATCTTTATGTGCAATTTGGGTAATTCACCTGGTTGGGCTGCACAATTTCATAAACTGTACAAAAAAACATGTATTTTAAAGGTAATGACCTCATAACTAATAAATTTTATATGCATTATTTAACAAACCATGTGACAACAATTGAAAATTATACTATAAAAGATGCACCACCACATTGAGGGTAACAAAATGGTTTATAATAATAATGCACAATAGACCAACTAATAGAATACTGTGAAAATTTTAAGATAGAGACACAAAGGCTCCTATATTTTAAAATACAACCATAACTAAATTATATATATTAATATTGACTTGGGAGGTTACATGGATTAATTTTATTCTTTATATTGTTAAGATTATAATTTTTAATTTGGGAGATGATAGAATATATGGACTCAATAGTGAAATGATATATGATTTGGAAGTAAGGACATGATCAATCTATGGTAAAAACTACTCAATCATAAGATTGTATTTCTATAATTATATTTGTGTTGAATGTAAAATATATTAAGGTCCTAAATTCTAGTGATTGGAATTATGTTTTAAATCTTAAGAATCATATTGTGTATATTATTATGTTACATTTCTAATTTTAATTTTAGAATAGTTAATTTTTATGACTAATAAGAAAATTTAATCAATATTGGAATATTATATAATTAAATATCTATCAATGAATATTTTACATTTTAATAATAAATTTATTTTTTAAAATAGAAAAACCTTTTTTAGATAATGAAACAGTGATGTTCACTTAAAGAATAATTGTTATGTTAATAAAGTTCAATCTTACTGACCATATAAAGAATATATTACCAAATAAAATGGAATATTTTTACATTATTTTAGCTGTTATATTTGGGTTCTTGCAATCAGTTCTGACATCATGTATGTACTATAAAATGTTATAGCAACAAAAGTTTGTTCTTTATTCATTTAGAAATGGAAGGATGATTACATGTTCTCAAAATAAAAGGTACAAGGATAGTATTTATTCTTAGAACATGATTAAAAACTGATAAAATAGAAAAGAATTAAGGAAATAAAATCATATATATTATTCTTTTTGAAATATTATGCTGTGTAAAATCATTTTGACTAGTTTTAGAGGGTACAATATTGAAAAACTGTACTTCCAGAACATTTCATTTTCTTGGTGAAGTTAGCAACCATTTTAAAAAAGTATTAATATTTAGTATATCATTTATTTATTGAATTTGAATATATTAAATTTTAATGTTGTTTCTACAACAATTTTTGGATAAATCACATAGTCAATAATTTTGTAATTATTCATAAATTTATATTGAGATTTTCTAATAGTACCGATGATATTTCATTATGTAATAATTTTGTGGATCACTAAATGGATATCCAAAAGATATAATGCACCACATTCTGTAACATTATAAAAAACGGATTATTTTAAATGTAATTTATAAAACAAGGAATAATATTATTGATATATAAACCAGTCCCACACAATCCAAAATATTAAGTTATCCAAACAATAAGAAGGGTATGATTATCAGATAAGTGATAATCATTCATATTCAATAATCCATTATCCTGAAACTAAATAACTCATTATGAAAATTGAATAAGATTATTTATATAGATATAATTATTCTTAGTAAATATATAAATAAAATTTCAAAAACAAATTTGTTCATGAATTGTACATATTGATTTATCATATGATACTTCCAAAACTACACATTACGATATGATATTATGTGATTTACATGTTAGAAGATATCCTACTGAATGTAGGTTTATGTTTAATTGATTATTAAAAATATTAGTAAGATACAATGTCTCCAAACATTTTTTAAAATAAAGGAAAAGTACTGAAAACATGAAACATAAGAAAAAATAGCTAAATAACCTAAAATCCATACTTTTCATTATATCCATTGTCGATTGCTTCATCCACAGTGGTCGAATCCCACTCCAAAATTTCATAATTCATTAGTTTCAGAAAATAATCCCACATGATATTTAACTTTTCAAAATATAGAAACTCCTCATATGGTTGCATACATTTTTTTTCTGATAGAGGACCTGGTGGGCAACGACTTCATCATATAAGAATAGTCCATACTTCCTTTTTTTTCTAGGTGGAGCAGTCATAAATTCTTCCTTCCCTGACACAATCATAATTCCACCTTGAAAAATGTCACTATAAGAGGTCGGCACCCTGCCACCAGCATTCCACTTTTCACTATCAAAGATACCCCCCCCTCATTTCAAGGTATATTCACCTCCTGGTTACCATCATGAAATCCCTATACATGCTCAAAGTGACTGTTAGCATAAACCATTACAAAACATTGTAAATGATCCTAAAACACTTTAACATCATGAATCCCCTTCTATAGTATAAATTCTCTAAATATGACATCCTGGGAATGAGAGTCAGACTGCATGTTGTCAACTACATTCCATGTAGATTCCTCTTCAACATGATATAACCTCCCATGTTTGAAATCCTGAAAACCATTGCCTGTGGCTTGCCCTTGCAACAGTCCATTCCCACAATCACATTAGTTATACATCATTCCCAGAATCAGGTGCCTGCTCCCATCCAACTAATCAACAACTTGAACCGACATCCAGCTAGGAGACATATGATAGGCAGAATGAGATGTCAACAATGCAGCTTAGTCTAGGATTGTATCTACGTCATCATTCACCAAACCCACAAAATAGTTTCCAGGTTCAATATCGTTTGCCAGCTTCTCAATGTTTGTCTGTACCCAAGCTGAAAACATCACCCACAAACCAGTTTCATCCTGTGAATCACCTACCTTCGTATCCATAATAGGGTTGTTCCTCACTGTATCATTATCCCCACATGTTCAACTACATGGTCCACCACTTCCATCATTTCTCCTATGTTTAAAACATCAAGGGTTGCAAAATTGTTCCCAATGGATTGATCTACATTGTTCAAATTTTCTAGCAGACCTCTTGTATTAGACACACCACGATCACACTTTAAACATTCAATCACCACATCCACCCTTAAGTTTGAAGGCACCCCTGCTGCCCTCACATGAGCGACATGCACTATCGTGACACTATCATGACTCATGACCTTCTTCCCATGTAATTCCCCCTCAACTTGTCCATCCAAAGCTACCAGAAGAACCACCCTTCTACCCCTAAAGATATCTTTCTGATTCTTGACTTGGAGACACCAGGGGAATTAGTCAATCCATGACTCAAAAACTACATATTACTTGTATCTAAACTACTCACTCACAATGATAATGAATGATTTTACGATATTCTTTTATAAGTCAACTTTAACACATAATCTCAATGAAACCTGTTGACACATGGCCCTAGTTCTAATGTCTGAACAAAGATAAAAACAAACTAAATTTCCAATCATACGAATGATGGCAGGGTTCTGAAACAGATGATGCAATTCCCAAAATCTTACCCAAATTTTCATTGTTGGGGAATCTCACCTCCTGTGGTAATCATAAGACCGTCGGAATAGAAACTATTATGTGCCATCACATGTTCATGGAGAAGAGGACTAGTCTAGAATAAGATCCTCCTCCGAGACAAAATGAATAAATATGTACCTTCAGTCGAGGAGACATTTGATTTAGCACTCTTGTAAATTCCATTAATCAAATAATAATCTATCAAAGAGGTCCACAGATGGGCGCTGTTTCTTGAAGCATACTATCAAGGCCATATTCAACAAGGATGAGGCATTAGTAAATTCACTATATGTAACCGAGAGTTATGGGATCTCATCCTATAACTTATGAACCCTAGGAGAGATAGATATATTCAAAAATGAGGGCAAGAAATCATGATTTGAGACATGAATAATGTGATGACGATATGGTAGAAATGTTCCCACCTATATAAAGGGATGAGGGATCTTCTTTGAGACCGTCACAGCCTATGGCGACTATCTCCAAACTCTAGCATGCTTCATCCCTGAGGGATTTCCATCTTTAATTTAATATCCTACATATTTATTCATACTTATTCCATCAAGAGGGATTTTTTATTTTATTCTTAAATAACTATGTTTAATTCAATGATATACCTATGAATCCCTAATATATTTTAACATATTTTTAAATGCATTGTTTTTTGAATTCATATTGATTATACTCATGGGATTTCAATTCAGTTTTATAAAATGTTATATTATTCATGTCTATTCATAAAAAAAATGGATTATTCTTATCGTTCAATTTTTAAATAATTTAATTATTCATGGGAGAAATGATATACCATGATACAATAACACATTTCATGATCATTCACTAACTTTGAGGCTAAAGTGGTTATGATTGTTTAATATTCCCTTTGATCATTAAGGTCCTATTTCTGTTAGTATTTTTTAAAATATCTACATATTTCGTTGTAAATTTTTATATTAAATTGGTTACTAGTTGAATATTTCTATGTATAGAATATATTTATTTAGAATATAATATTCAAGTATGTCCTCGGGGACTAGGACATAGAAAATTCAAAACATAAAATTGAACAGTATATTTGGAATATGACTTCATGTTTTCATGGTATATTAAAGAATTTTAGAGACAAGACATATTTTTTTTGATATTTTGATCAAGGATGTTTTGGAGATTAATAATGGTTCCATTTTATATTAGTAAATATTATCATTCCACTTTTGGTATACTATGTCGAGATTTATGTATTGAAGATTTTTATAGTTTAATAAAATCATTTAAATGCATTAATATATTTTTAGCTTGAATACTATTGTCATGTTTCCTTTTGTGTTTGTAATTGTTTTGTTTTATTAATTTATCTTTTGTAGGTTTATACATCTATGTTGTATATTTTTGTTGTCTTTTAAAATAAATTCTAAATTTTGAATTTATAATTTTTGGAATCCTATTATAGTGATGTGGATAAATTTATATATTTCTAAAAAATTCATTTTACCCTACTAAATTTCATGCCACCCTACTCGGATAAAAAATAGAATCAATTATAATTTCTATAATTTATAATGGTATTTCAATCATGATTAATAATTTTGTATATTAACCAATCTTTGGAACTAAAATCCCACTTTTTAATAAAAATCATTCAACTTCTATAATATTAACATCACCTTGTTTTACATTTTCATGAGGTTAATATTACATGTTTCAAAATGAATAATTGACAATTTTTCAGAAGTACAATGAACTTTTTATCACATAAAATCTCTTTTGATAATTTTATATATACCATTAACTAAAATGTCAATTTTATATAAAAAACTGGAAATTTGAGTCATACAATACACACTCTTCATTAATATTATGTGAGACTAATTCCACAATTTAAATCATGAATAATGAATTATTATTCTAATGTGTCATGACATATCATGTGAATTAGTAGAGGTTTGTGTTTTCAAGAACCTATTTGAAATAATATAAATGTTATTAATAAATTAAAACCATGCATTTTTAGTCAAAAAAGACGTAAAAAATTTCAGATTGATAAGATATTTAATATAATAAGTTTTAAATTATTCATCATTAGTTTTTATAAATTCATATAATTATATATGTTCATATTATTGTTTTTTTAAACATGATCCCGGTTTTAGCTAACACATCCCATTTAAATTGAAATCATGTGCATAATTACAGACACATCATTTTCAAAATTAATATGTTGTTAATTCCAAAAATTTGACAAATGAATAATTCCATTCATAATTTATTACAAAAATATATTTCCATTAACATGGTTTTCATTACATAACACTTGTTTTGAACTAAAATGGAACTTTAAAATTCAATTACTAAACTTCTTGTCATACCTTACACCCTAAATATCAGATTGATGTGTAATGAATTCCATAATGTCACAAATAGATCATAAATAATGTTCCTAATGAATTTTGTTAATTGGAGATTGTTTCCTTTTTTGAGTATGTTAGAATATAATTGAATAGAGATATATGTTATTTTTAAATTGATAATTTGCATGTTCAATCATTCTCAGAAACACCACATGCTATAATAACATATGGTTAATTAATAAATGTTATAAATGATTCAACAATCATTTCTCTATTTTTACCACATTATGGGCATGTTTTATTAGGGATGATCGTGTTTTGGGAATATGTCACTTTTAATTAAGAAAAAATGCACTTTTAGTCTGATGAGATAAATTCAATGTCTGATTGATGTATAGTTATTTCATATTTTTTAAAAAGAAGCATTGTTATTTTTAATATTAAATCATAAAAATATTATATGGTTACTTAATTTTGAGCATTTTACACATTTTTTGAACAAAATTATTATATTTAAATTTAAAATTCCTCATTTAGAAATGCTAGCCATAATTTGGGTTTGATTGATCTAACACTAAATCTAATACGTCACAAATGAATATTAGTTTTTAAAAACATTAACTTGAAAATTATAGTTTAATTTATTGGTTGTCAGAATGTGGTGCATTTTTTGATCCAACATGTTTCATTTAAATTAATATAATGAACTTTCAATCAAATAGGAATCATCACAAGTCATATTTATTCATGGATAACTCTTATAAATAAAAAAATTATTTATTAATAAATTTAATAGAATATATCGTAAATTTCAGAGTTTTTATTTATTTATGATTATGTAACATATTTTAGGAACCAAAATATCACCTTCAATTTGAAAACATGCACATTAATTCATACTGGCCACACATTCTATTAGATAAACATGTTGTTTATTTATATATAGTTTAAATGAATAACATAATTTTTATATAAATTATTATGAAAATCATTTCATAAGGGATTGGTTGTTATATGTGACATGTATTTTCATATAATATATAATATATCAATTAAAAATATAATCGTTTTTGTCATAATAGTCACAAAATTTTTTAGAATGATATAAAATTAATTATTTTTGTAATAATTGAATAATAAATATTTTTTATTCTATCATGAATATTTATTCATTAATTATTTGTGTTGAACTTGTGAAGCAGGTTTTGGAATAATGTAATTTATGAATTAAACACACACACATTCTATTATATTTAATGTATAATATTTTTGAAGTATGGGTAGTTAATTATTATCAATAATCATGGAATGATCAATTGATTTGAAAAGGTATCATTGTAATTAGAAGGTTAATAATTTATTTTGAATTTGTGAATAATTTTTTAAATTGAAATGATATAATTAAATTGAAGTAATACTAGTGAAACATCACGTTGGATTTTAATGTGGTTAATTCTAAAATTTCAAAAATGAATCATTGATTATTCCACTATATTATCCGAACAATTTAAATTTATTTTCCTTTAGTTGATAATATTATACATGTTTGGGTATAAAATTTACCTTTTATGATGAATACACAAAATTTTACTAATATAAAACACACTAGATGTCTAATTAATGTGAAGTAAATTCATAAATAGAAAAAATTAGTGACCAATAAATTTAAAATGTAACATGAAAATCATAGCATGTTTCTATTTTTATAACTATGTGAAACATTATTGGAAAAAAAAACAAATTTTAAATTTATAACAGTCTACATATGTCATAACAACCACACCATAAATATTATTTAAGTGTGGGTAAATATTATATTTAATAAATAAATGTTTAATTATTTTCTTTGGAATCATAAATATATGAGAAAGGTTTCCCTATTTTGACCTTGTGATGCCATTTTTTGATTAAAATAAATATCATTTAAAATTAAAAACAAACACATTAGATAATTTAAACATTAAATAAATAATTAGAAGTAATTTTCAAAATTCAATTTAAGTACATGTATAATGGAGTTTATGAAAATATTTTTCTTGTACTATATTTTCAATGAATTAGTAGAAATTAATTCCATCTATAATCCCAATAAAATTATTTCATTTTCCTTGAAAAATCACTCTGTCGTGGTAGTTATCATTGAAGATAATTTACATCATAAAATGATATTTTCATATTTAATGGATCATGATCTATATGGTGGTTTTATCACCCCAATACATTACAATGTTTTTTCTCCTTTATATATTATTGATATATTTTCTATACACACAACACCTGAATTTCATAAAACAGTTATTAGTCATGTTTTTAATAGTGAAAAAAATCTAAAACTTTTAGAGAGTTTATATATCATATTTATATATTATATATAATCCATGTATTTGGATAGTCATCTAATATATTTTATAAGAATATGATTATAAGAACCCAATATTACAGCTCAAAATATTATATTATTATTAAGTCATTTTCCAGACTTTTAATGGAAAACCTTTTATAAATCACATTTTCGACCCATTTAAATGTTTGATATGTAAAAATAAACATTATATTGGGTATATAAATATAAAAATTATACTTAGGGGAATTTTATGTTTTTTATGTGAAGATTCATTTTTAAATAAATTGTAAAACGTAATGAATTTTAAATCAAAATTTTATTTTAATATAATTTATTTATAATGATAAATTATAATTGAAATTATTTTTAATTATTAATTGGATTAAAATTTTATTATATAATACAATTTAGGTCATTGTAATCAACTTCACTTAGACATTTACAATAAAAATATAGCAATCTATCGAACGTTTTATGTTAAATACCCACATTGGATTCCCTTATAAGGGTTTAAATTTTAATTAATTTATACCCCTTATAAGAAACTAATTGGAATGAATTATTTCTATATTTTTAATTATAATAGTTTTTAATGATTTATAAGGTATACATTGTTTTTGACCCAAAATATTAGTGAGTGTAATTAAAATTTATTACAATTATAAAGAAAATTAAGCTTAATAAAGGACTAAACCATAATCAGATGGAACAAATGGACAATAAACATGTACAATAGTATTTGGATGGTGATATCTAGACCATATTCTCTCTGTTATTATATTATTTTATTATTGGATCCACTTTAATGTGGAAAATGTGGGTGGAATTTGTTTCCCCAAATTTACATGAGTGGGAATCCTTCTCTACTATAAAAGTAATCTTATCCTTTGGGGTGACCATTATATGAAGAAATACCTCTTCAAAATCACAAAAATAATCCTAAGAGCCTCTCATTATTCATCAATCCGTCCAATGAATCCCTTTGCATTAAACAAAAAGGATTTAGCTGAATAAGTGGTGATATCTTTCCTTAAGATCTTTAGTTTTACTTTCATTCACAACCGCATAAACAATTTTTTTTAAATGATTTCATAAAAACACAGTGTAATAAATTTATTAAGAGTTATTTTATTATAAAGGTTATACCTAAACATACACACACTCTTGTCTTGTGGTTAATGACATACGGCTTATGTGAATAACTAAGTACCATCTCACAAAAAGATCATTGTTCATTCTTCCATTACAGCCACTCATGGTGGTTATTTAGAATTAAAGTACATTTAAATAATATATATATGATTTATTCATAATTTTTTAATACTTTTATGAAATTTAAATTTATTAAAAAAATTATAATTATGATAACATCATTTGTAGAATTTTGGACAATCGCCTACTTAAAATAATGTGATTCATTCACGTTGTACTTGGAATTTCTTAAGTATGATTTCAATAAAACTATGTAAAATATATAACATATATATGATACTAGAAATCTAATAAACATATTTATCATTTTATTTTCAATATTTAAATATGTCAATGAAATGAATGGAGCATTCATTCATACGTATGACCTACTGTCTCCGTGAACAATGCACTTCCTTTATTATCTCAAAATATTTTCGAAAATTATAAATACATTTCTACTTAATATATATGATAATTATTTCATGCTATACATTATGGGGATTATGAAATCATTATCTATGTAACAGTAATAACAAATAACAAGTCAAAACATACTTTAAAAAACTAGGAAATTAGCACAATAAAGAGTTAAAATAATGAAAGAGTGTCAACAAATGGGTAATAAAATTTTGTAAGAAGTTAATATATGATATTATAAACATAATTATGGTTCTGTTATAAGTAAATAACAAAATTTTGACCACTTTATTATATTATAAATAACACATAACAAAAATATGTTTAAGGTTTGGAATTTTCATCTAAAATTAAAATCCCTTACAATACTAATTTGTCGTTATGTACCAATTCACTTTTATATGTTGTATATACTAACATTACACATGGAATATCATGAATATACATAATAACATGATATTATATGTTTTATTTAATTTTATTCTTTTAGTAGGTTAATTATTTTATAAGATTTAATATTGTATAGGACAGTGTGAAATGTTTTAATATTATTTCCCTCAACAATATTTTAATAATATTTCAAGGATATTTCGACTCATCCAAATTAACAACCCTTTTTATTATGTATCCTCCCCTGAATAATTTTTAATGAAATCATAATCATTGTTCAATATTTAATTTTTAAATGGAATATTATCTATTATTTTAAATTTATATGTGGAAATATTTTGACTGTAAATGATGGATGGGGCCCAAACATAATATAGCCCCTCTTTGCGTCAATTGTTTCTCAAAAGTAGAATGAATAATAAAAATTAAATATGATTCTATTTTTATTTCTAAAATGTCTTCTTAATGGTCTTGATGTTATAGGTTTTCATGTTCCTAATACATAACATGTAATAAACATTCATTTGATTGATAAATGATTTTTGTAATTATTGTAATTATATATGATATTTTTCATTGACATATCTAGGGATTTATTATATTCTCAATTTATGGATTAAGTGTCATTCGTTTCTATTTCATACCTTCCATATTTATATTTTCATTTGAAGTTACATTAGTTGCATGTTTTATCAGTTTTTTACCATTCCATCATAAATTATTTCTATTTATTAATTATTACTTCTAATTTACTTACCCTTATTGAGAATTTGACCTTTCCCTTATTGTGTTTCCTTTCCCTATGTTATGAAGAAACAATAATCGAATAAGAATACATGGATTGTGATTATTTTATTTTATTATGTATCATGTTTTCATTTTCTATTTCCTAATGTATTAGGGGTATTATTTATGTATTTCTTATTTCTTAGAAAACTAAACTGAAAAGCCTATCTGTATTTGATTCCATGTAATCATGACAATTTAATAAAATAATTCACAAAGACTGGCATTCTGGGGTCAGGGTGTTACGTTATGTATCAGGTGAAGTTTAGATGCATCCTTGGAAACTTCATTTTTTAAACCATAAATTATAGATGATAACCCTAATATAAACATTTAGGATAAGTATAGAAGAACATCATACAATTTTAGTAAGGTATAATTTCTCTTGTCCTTCAAAGTAATAAACCCCTACCTGGATACTAAGAGTGGTCATGGTTATAGAATAGATGTATCTTGGAGTGAAAACATTAACAAGGTGAGTTTTGTCTGGTTCGATGTAACCTAGTACATGACAACAATCCTTATTGTGCACCTGATTTGACACTCCCTAGGGATACGCTTCAGATAGTTCACAATTTCATTACCTACCATTATGATGGATTTAAATGTAACTATTATCTAAGGTAACAAAGTTTTTTTATTCTACGACTTACAATGTTGAAATTTAAGTTTTGTGATATATAATATTTTTATATATACATTATTATTTTATAAGTTTACTCAATATATGCCTCTATTCAGAAATATTACCTAGAAAGATGAAGGGTTTCAATACTCATTTATAATATAGAGACTACATAGTTGAGTAAACTAATATATATGGTATTATAATGTAGAAAATCATTTAAATGTTACGAAAACTTATTTAGGATATGAAAAATAACCTTTCTCAAGTGGACAAACATATTCCATTGTGAGAATATCCTATTATGGACCACTTTATATGATAGAAGCCCCCATCATTTTATAAGTAGTACTAATCAAATTATTGTTAAAAAATTGATTATATATCTAGAGAATATATTTAGGAATTCAGAATACATTGAAAAACAAAAAGTAATAGTTGTGGTCTATTATCGCCAAGGTGATGTTGATCTGTGGTGGTCTTTGATAAAGAATACACAAGTCGACGAATAAATTGAACTCATGGAATGGATAAATTTTTAAGGATAAATTTTTTTATAAATAATTCCCTAAAATCATAAAATTGAGATGATGATAATGATAATTATATTAAAGAAAAAGACTAAAAGTGTGTTTCATATTATGATTCCACCATTAAAAGTTCTTCTAGGTATGCTATAGATTATATACATAACTAGGAGTTCTTTATTTACCACTTCATTGAAGGTCTTAAGGAGAATCATTGAAGGAAATAGGTTTCTCATATTTTTTCCTCATATGAAGAGATAAAATTATATTCCATCGAGATGGAGTAGGAATTTTATAGATTAATATATTCCAGGGAACCCAAGATAATCAGAGGTCCTTTGAGCATCAAGAAAAAAAGAACACATCAATGAAAAATATGACAATGGAAAATTTCCCATCCCATGAAAATTATGGGAATAATAACATTGGTAAATTTTTGAAGTTAATTTTAGTTTTATATAACTGTAGAGATAGGGGTCCCTAGGATCATTAATATAATGGGAATAATCTGACCAATGTTGTTTGATTCTATAATTGTAAAGACAAGAGACGTTATGAAACTAAATTTTCACATGTGTTAAGAGAATCCATCATAGAAGAGGACAAGGTGATATGGTCATGCTTATTTAATCACTATAGCAGAGGTAGACGTACCAAATGATGTGATAGACAACATACTAATCGTATCTTTAAATTAATCCAATGCATTTTTTTCTTATATATCATTATAATATTTTATATATAAAAAGTCTACAAAAAATTAGACATTTCACTTTTTATTTAATAAGGTATGTTCCATCAGAACACTTAAGGGAAGTATTATTAGAAAAATTATGTGTTGGGAAGTCCCCCTTATGGAACATAAATATGAATTATGTTATGATCTTATAATAATTGACTATGGTTTACATTGATATAATCTTCAATTTGGATTGTCTCTAGAAATATGATTCAATGATTTCCTAAAAGAGGAATTAAATTACAATCTATGAGAAGGATATAGAATCCCACATGTTTATAGAAGAGGAATCTTCACTTGATTATTATCTAGATTCACCATGAATAGATTTACTAAATAAAACTACTGAGGAAAATGACTAAATGACACCAAGTGAAAAAGAATGTAACATTCAAATTTATTATGTACCTATTGTGTATGAATTCATTTATTTATTTCCAATGAAATTACTTATACATCCCCTAGATCATGATGTCGAATTTTCCAATGATATAAGTCCCAATGAAAGGCCAATAGGAAAACTCTTTATAGAATGGCCATCATGGAATTTGCGGAATTAAAGTAACAACATGAGGTTGTGGGTAATAAGGAAGTTATTCTCACTAATGTTTCACCATGGGGATCCCCTATTCTATTTTTTATAAATAAATATAAATCCATGAGGTTATGGATTTATTATATGGATTCCAATTCAAATACAATACTTATAAAACATCCAATACCCCACATTGATTACTTATTGGAAAAACATAATGGGACCCTATATTTTTCAAATATTGACCTTCATTTAGGGTATCACTAATTAAAATTGTTGATGGTATACATTGTGGTGAAAAATTTTTGGGTGACATATTGATATTATGAGATTAAAATAATTTAAATTGTATTGAAAAATACACCCTGAATTTTATAGACATAATAAAGTGAATATATAAGGAATGTGTTGATGATTTTATTATGGTACCCAATGATGGTATTCTAGTGTATTATAAAAGTTAAGTGGGAAATAAAAGTCACTTTTGTATCATTTTTATGACTCATATAAGGTATGATCTATACATGATCTTTAGGATGTTCGATTAATGTGTTCAAGAAGTCTATTTTCATTGTCATATTTTTCCATGGATGGAATATCAGTTAATCCTGCAATGAAAAATGAATTAATAGAATGGACTACAAAAATAATAATAAGTTATTTAGTTTCATTGGTTTTTTGGATACTATCAGTGATTTGATGAATGTTTTTCCCAATTAATTAACTCATTATCCAATATTACTTGTAAGTGGTTATTTTTTTCAGAAAAATAGGAATCTGAATAATGATTTGATGAACTAATGAGAAGATTATTTAATGCTCTAATTTCAACTCTATAATATGGGAGTGATGGGATTGTTATATATAGTTATGCATAAAAGATGGGGAATGGTTGTGTGTTAATGAAAATTGCTAATGTTATTGCATATGCATAACGGAAAATGAAGACTCGTGAATAGAAATATCAAACCCGTGATCTTGTGTTAGTAACTATAATGTTTTTTAATAATATGGATAAATTACCTCTATGGTGAAAGATGTGAGATATACACAGATATGTATAGCATGTAATACATCTTCTCACAAAAGGTTCTCAACATGAGACCAAATAAATTGATCTAGATATTGAATGATTATGATTTCGCAATACATTACCACCCTAGGAAATCAAATATGGTATTGAATTCATTATGTTGGAAGGATCATGGAGTTATAACAGAAACATGGATTTATGAGGATCTTATATTCATGAATCTTGTAATGATGGATATGGAAATTATATGGGGAGATATAAATAATTTTAAAACTGATTGGAAAACCATATTTATTAGGGATAATAAATAATTGTCATCAGATTATAAGGAAATTCAGAAAATAACTAACGGTGTAAATGATGGGAATTTTGCATAATTTTTTTTGTAAAGATGGTGTTTTAATATTTGGAGATATGTTCTATATTTCATATATACCTATGAAAAAAATAAAATTGTTGGATGATCCTCATAGATCAAATTTTTCTATACACTATGGGATCATAAAAATGGTTTGGGACATGATAGAACATTTTTTGTGGGATAAAATGTAAAACGAAGTTTATTATTAAATATATTGATTCCTTTTTTTAAAAAAATTAAAATCTATGAGGTAGCATCCTAATGAATTAATGAAACCTCTAAATATTCCTTTGTAGAATGGGATGAAATTACAATGGACTCTGTCATAAGACAACCAAAGAATTATATAATGAATGGTGCAATATGAGTTATCATTGATCAACTAAAAAATCAATACATTTACTATATATAATATAATACCATCCACTTGAGAACCACACAAGGAACTACATTAATGATGTTATAAGACTTACTTTCACACCTCTATCCATTGTTTCTAATTGAGATACTCACTTAACATCAAAATTCTATATAATGTATGGAGAAGGCTTTGGACATTGAGCTTAATTTTATCTCTTCCTACCATCCTCAAATTTATTGATAGTCTAAAACAAAAATTCAAATAGTGGAAGACATTTTTGGGTCATTCCTAATCGACATTCAATGTATGTGGGATCATTACATTACATTGGAGAGTTTTCCTACGATAATAGTTTCCACTAAAATATTCAAATTGTGCCATATGAAGCATTATATGGAAAGCAATTTTCTACTCCAGCTTTTTGGGATGATGTTGGTGGAAGGAAACTAATAGACTGAAAATTTGATAAAGAAACGACAGTAAAGGTAAATTCTATTTTGGATCATATTAAAGTGTCTTAATGAATAAATTAGTTTAATGTTTTTTTCCAAAGAAATGTTTTTGAATTAGATCTAGGAGATCACATTTTATTGATGGTATATCCATGGAAGGGTATTATAAGGTTTAATAAGAATTGGAAAATGTCTCCCAAGTACATTGGACACTTATAAATTCTTTAATGAATTTGAGTAATTTTTTATCATTTGGATATTCCACCAAATCATTCAAATGTACATGATCTATTATATATTTACCTGCTAGCAATGTACTAGTCAGAACCAACACATATGATCATATCAAATGAGATAGAGACGAAACTTGTCTTTTAATATTGTATTGAACCCATCCAAATTCTTGGTATCATATAATAATTATTGAGGAATCAGACAACTCATATGGTAAAGGTACACTGTAAAAATCAGAAAATGGAAGAAGCAACATAGGAATTAAAGGATCCTATGAAGGGGAAGTACCAAAACATTTATTAATGTAATAACCCTCAAATTTTTAGTTCTAATTGTTTTTAGGAGGGAATAATGCAATAACTCAAGACATTACCATATTTTTTCCATTACATGAATATAGCATTGTAATGCAGGCAACACCTGATTTGTACAACACACTATTTAGTCATGATTTTCGTTTTCAACTATATTATAACACATTTAGTGAGTAAATATAATAAAATTACATATTATATATACATAAAATAATTTTACACCCTTATAATATATTTTATGAAAATGAGATAAGAAAAAACAAAATATTCACCTTAAACTAATGTATTATAATTATAAAGAATTTTTTACTGACTTTTTGTGGTGAGACTATTTTAAATACAATTTTGACCCTTTTATAAGTTTAGTTTTTAAAAACACTCTTTTTATTTGGAATAAAGATGTAAAAATTATCTTCAAGTGAAATTATGGTATTTTTATGAGATGTTTCAATTTTTATGAATTGGGAAATATAATGAATTTTAAATGAATCATTACTTTTCATCTAATATTATTAAAAGGAAAAATTATATTTCAAATTGTTTTTAATGATATATTGGATATTTTTTTAGGAAATAATCCACTGTTTGTAATTGGAATCAATTTCGTATTGAATGTGACTATAAAAACATAAAAATCATTCAAACGTTTTTACATTAAAATCCCACATTATCGTTCCATATGTGTGATTAAATTTAAAATAATTTTAGCTTATTCTAGGTTAGGAATTTGAAAAAATGGATTCCATATTAGGAACAATAATAGTTTACAATGTCTAATTATTTCAATATATTTTTTTACAAAAATGATTAATGATTGTAACTAAAATTATTTATAATTATTATAGAAAATTTAAGCTTAATAAGGGACAAAGTATTCATACGAGCCTAAATAATCTATATACATGTCCAATTGGAATTTTATTTCCTTCTTTCCAACCAATAATATATTGTATCATTATTGGTTGATAATTGGAATCATATTCAATGAGAAAAAATGGGTTGAATTCCCATTCCAAAAATTTATAAGTGTGACACTCCTCTTACACTATAGAATTGCTAGATCTCCTCCCACATCCCCACACATGTCAGTCAATTTTTTCATGACTATGCACTACCAAAATAGTTCCTCAACATACCTACCATCATCCTAGATTCCTTCACTTTTTTTTCAGAAATCAATTCAAGGAATCCATTTGGTCCAAACAAAATATAGTTACCCGATTAAGAGGTATCATCTTTCCTTATGTTCTTTAGTTTTATTTCCATTATCAACGATAAAAACACAAATTATGCCACTATTATACCAAAAAACGAGTATAATAAATACACTATGACATTTTTATGACGTGTTATTGACCTACAAAAATACACAATCACATCTAATCGATAATGAACTTATAGTTTCGATGAACAAGGAACTACCTTCTTCTTTACATGATGATCGTACTCTCTTCCTTTACCACCAATATTGGTGGTCATCATGATGGAAAATATATTTTTATTTGATATATATATATATATTGTAATTATCTTATAATACCTGCATTGGTAGGGCAGACTACCACATCCATAAAGTGATGTGATTTGTTCACACTATACATGGAATGTATTAATGATTATTCTAATAAACCTATGTAACATATATAATGAATATTTTATTCTTTAATTATTATATAAACATGTATCATTTTTTTCAATCATTTTATATGACAATGAAATGAATGTATTGTTCATACATATGTATGACCTACCATCTCCATGTATTGTGGACTTCATTTCTTATCTTCAAATTTTATGGAAAAAATTAAATTCATATGTAAATAATTTATATAATAATTAAATAATGTCTTATATTATGTATATTATAAAATATTTATCATTTTAATAGTATAAAAAATTTACAATTAAAAATATATGTGAGAAAACTATGAAAATAACACCTAAAATAGTTAACGTAATGAAAGAGTTTTATGAAGCGGGTAATAATATATTATAAGAAGTTAATATATGATTATATAAACATTATTACAGTTCTTGTATAAGTTATTAACAAAATTTAATCCAGTATATATAAGGTTAAATATGACACAATAATAGAATAGTTAAGGTAAGATATTTTCATCCTAATTTGAATTGCATTTCCTTTTTCTGTTTTTACGCACCTATTAACTATTAAATGGTGTATATACGAAAATTTTACATAGAATATAATTAATATAATATTAATCATGATATTAAAAATTCACTTTTTTGCTCCATCATGAGGTTCAATTTAAAACTTTTCAAAGTGGTATGGGACACTTTGGAAAGTTTGAAGATAATTTTCCTCAATTATATTTCAACCCTATTATAAGGATATTTACATGCATCAACATCAAAAACCCATCTCAATACTTATCCTACACTGATGAATCCATAATAAAATAATATTTATTATTCAATATGGATAGTTAATAATAATTTTTTTAATTAATTGATATGAGGAATTATTTGGAATGATAATGATGGGTGACGACCAAACTATATGTATCCCCTTGATATAACGATGTGTTGTCTTGAGATGAATAAGTTATCCAAATTAAAAGGGTTTCTATTTGTATTTTAAAGGAATCATGTGAATTGTCTTGATTGTATTTTTTCATGTTTCATAGGAATTATGTCCAATACTTAATCATTTACTTAATATATATTTTAGTTATTATTGTTATTATCCAAAACATTTTCATTTAAATATCAATGGATACATTATATTCATAGTTTTTTTATTATTAAATCCTTTGGTGTTCACAGTGTTTCAAATCCCAAGGATCACCACCCGTAGAAGGCTAATAGAGTAGTACCCACCTTAGCCTTACTATAATAACGTCCTCAATAATGACTACTTTGGTTTCCATTCATCTAACAAGAAAATTAAATTTACTATGATCGATTCATAAAAATCACTAGATTATTATTCTATGGATAAAATAAATATATTAGGCATGATCGTATCTATACTAAATATATAAAATGATTCCGTCATGGGGTGTGTGTACAACTACGGAACCATGCTCCCTCAAAACTATAAATACAATATTTTAATCAAATAATAACATGAATTCTCAAGAAAATGCATGCCAATTTTAACCCATAGCTCAACGATCATAGTAAACCATGGGAAATTCCAAGATATCCTTCATTTTGAGAACATCCTTTAATTTATTCAAAACTCTAGGATACCATTATTAAAATAATCATAATATAAACATTTGATCCTCCACCTATATGATAAAACTAACTAATAATCTACATGAAATGAATCTACACGAAATCATTATTAACTAAACACACCATCGAAGCCTCTATGGAAAACTAAACAACCTGGTTGAATGATCAGAAGTTGAAATCTTCAACAATACATAAATGAAAAACATGATAACCTCTCATGTATCTATCCAGCCATGTTAATATAAAAATTATCATTGCCTTTCAATGAATCAAAAAACTTAATCCAATCCCCCTCCCTGGTTTCCCAAAGTATGACAAAAAAATAATCACTAGGGTTTTAGATAATGGTAGGGGAATCTCGGTCTTCCACATTTACCTATAGACCAAGTCATAAAATATCTCCCCTAGGTCTATCCACCTATCAATAATGTCTACCATGTGATTTAAATATCCCATATAGTGGATTTTATAACACCAAATATAACATGCTTGTCAACTTTGTGAAATGAGGTAAATTTTGAAGTAGGTAAGGATATAAATTAACTATGATGGTCAAACATAAAAATTAAAAATGATAAAGAGCTTACAGCCACCATGAATATGTATATGGTAATACCCCTCAATGTTTGACATAATAGATGAAAAATAGAATACCTAAGAGTGTCATTTAATCAATTAATAGTCCGGCCAAACTCAACCGACCAATGAAAAACACATAACATGCCAATAAACTCAGTTAAAAAGTGCAATGAATTCCTATATCCAATGGTGATACCCTAACAAATACAACATATCATTTTAAAATTTTCAACTTACTAATAATATAAGACATTACTAAATTATTACAAGCATCTCCCACGTATCTTTTAGTTTTCACAAAATAGAAAAATCCACTATAACCTATGGGAAATGTTAATATTACCACTCATGACATCTGAATGAAATTTCTACTAATTATTCATACATAAAAGAAGAATATATTTAAACTAATAATGGTTTTTTTATTAGAATTAATCAATTCAAAAGAATATTAAATATTTTCGAGGATCAGTAATATCATTTAACAAGTATCAGTTTTAGTAGAAAATGTATTAAAAACTGTAATTGGTACATTATATATCTCAAAATTGAAGGAATTCAAGGAAAAATACCATATATATTCCTTTTATACCCTTTAATTGATCCAGAATTTTTAACCATTGGATTAGTTAAAGAATTGAATTCCAATATATAGTGGGAAGAGAACATTAGTTTTTAATTTTAATTTTAGATTAATAATAACTCATGTAAATAATGATCATTGTTTGGAAAAAAATTATATTATCATTTAAGTGATGTGGGAAAGGTATAATGCAACTATACATTTATATAAAGGAATATTTATGTGGATGATAAATCATTAACTATCCATTCCCCTTTATCAACAACATACATCCATGGGGTTGATAACCAATGAAAATAAGAATAGACGTGACCTATATAATTTCATTACATAAACTATGGTTTTACATCTACATGTATCTATACCTAATTTACAGAAGAAAAAATCTTTTAACTACAATTTACATTCAATTTATTTGAAAACCATCGATAATCATATTAATATATTTTTAACAAACCCTTAGTGGAATAATTACTAGAACCAACAAGGAAAAACTGGCCCATATTGGTGTATATGTGTGTTAAATGATTTCGTAATGAGGGTTTTCAATCCAATGATATAAAATTACCATAATAAATAAGTTTCATTTTATACTGGACATTGTTTAAATCATCCATTGAGATATTTGACTAACAATGAAAATAAATCTTTCAATCAAATTAAAATTTATGGAAACTATTATACAACATATATTATTATGGTTGACCTACAATGATCAATCCAAACATATTTGGAGTCAAATATACTGGTCACCATTGAAAAGTTATGATGGTGAAAAACATTATATGTTCACATAAAAAAACCATTTAACTGACACCCCTAAGGGATGGATAAATTTTTTATTAATGAAATCCAATTAATTAAATGTAAAAAATTCCATTAATTCCAATTTATTAATAATTCCAAAACCATCCCACATCATTAAATAATATAAGTCTAATTAAATATAATTAAACATTCATTATCAAAAAAATATTCTTTAATGGTTGATGTTGACAATTTATTTATACAATCTTAAAACATAACTATATAAATGAGGCTATTTTATGCCAAAAAATATAGATATTATAAGAATGAAATCACAGAAACATGGTATACATGTAATAATGTGAAATAATTTTAAAATAATGGTAAAAATGTAATAAGGTCCCAAAATAAATTATTCATGGTATAAAAGTACGAATGATAATGGAATTTGAATATTATGTGCTAAATACGATATAAGAACACACTCATTATCTTTACATACAAATCTATGTGGTAAATATCATAAATCAATAACTATTTGAAAATTACATCAAAATTCAAGGTAAAATAATAATCATTTGTAACAACAAAAACATGAATAATAATCCAATACCTGGAAACTTGATCATTCTTTCATACAAAGGTTTCAATGAACCACACATGAGATATTTACAATGTTATGAAACATCTATACTCTCATTTATATCATCAAAAAACTTAAACACAAGAATAGGAAAAACTATGATAACTTTTTCTCATGACCAAAATTGGTTCACTCTATAAAAGTTAATAAAAAATTCTATAACATGTTCTGAAATGCACAACCTAGTTTGCTAGAGGCTTCCGAGAAGTAGTGTGGTTTAAAGGTGGTATAGTAGAGAGAAAATACCCTTTTATTTAGTAAAAAACATAGTGAAATAATGAATCTATTAAAGGTATCATAATTAAAACATCCCAATAATATTGAATATCTAAAATACACAAAAATTATAATATATAAATGTTGATTTCGTATTGTTAGAAAAAAGTGAGATTAGTTTTACAATAAAATACATGAAAAAAATGAAATTAATAGATTAAAATAGAAAAACTCTTATAGAATCATGATAATAATCTCATTCCTCTACTCCCATACTTCATCATAGTATTTATGGTCCCTCATCCATAGTTGGGTGATATCCCTGATCAATACCTACATGAATAGGATCTATCTGAGTGTTCAGTGGACACCTAAATATGGTGTGAGTCAAACTAAAAAGGATATAACCAATGGTATCTAATTAAAATCCATTTTATGAATAAAAAAATATAAAATTTTATTGTATAATAAATGTAATAAATTAATGAAATTAAGTATAAATAAGACATGTTGAGCTCAGCTTCCCATAAGGACACCTGGAGAGAATACGTGATTTGGACAAAGATGGATTGTCCTTGAGAATTTTATATTTTATAAGAATGGACTAGGACCTAATGAATATAAAAAATGCATCCATATATTATAAAAATCCTTTATAATTATATAAGTTCGATGGAATTTATGATCTACCAAATGGGGGTAAATAATATAATAGTGAATAATAATATAATCACATTTGACATTTAGGTATATCTAAGGAATTCGATATAGGAAACCAATTAATCAACCAATGAATAGAATAATTCATTAAACATATTGCAATGTCCATGTAATTCTATATAACGACCCCAATTATTACCCTATGAATTGTATTTTTTTAACTAATGGTCTAATCGATGCATTTCCACATAAAAGTTACATGTATCACACATCTATTTATGAATAATTCTACCCATAAACATTTCAAAAACGTTTTTTGTATGAAACCCATGTATCATCCATCTATTTATAATTCACATAAACAATAGTATCATCATATAAATTAGGCATAAGTATCCCAAGTATTTCTTACAAGTGTTAAAATGTGCTAGGTCAAATATATGCTACATTTAAATTCCAATATTTAATTTTCTGCATCCCAAGAGTAAGTGGGGAGATAAATTCACTTAAGAGGGGTGTTTTAGGTCTATTTTTTCACCTATAAAGATTCTATAGAAACCCAAAGAGATATATTATTTATGGAATTTCAATTAATTTAACATCATTAATGTTTAATTGGTGATAAACATAATTTCTAGAATGTGAGAAAAAAATATTTATAATGACGATACAATAAGGGAAAATTATATGACACCAGCCATATTCTATGGAATATCTACGCATCCATTATAAACCATATATTTGAGATTATTTGAGAGAAATAAAATAATCATAAAATGATTGAGGGAGATACAATGAAACTAATGATGATTGATTCTATAAATGGATGAGTGGGATAAATAAATTCATAAATAAGATAGGATGAAGAGATCCTATAGGGTAGAGGTGGTGTTAATTAATATGAAGATAAAGGGTAGGAATTGTTTTAAAATAAAGCACAGATAAATCGTAAATTCACCATTTTTAAAGGGGAACATGGTTTGGTCAGTCGGTAGAAATAACCATGTTACAACCATGCATTGTATCTATCAAAAGGTTTATGACCTCAAATGACTAGGAATATGTCTTGAGAAACTATGATGGTACTATGCATTGATATCATTAATGTGGATCAAACCCTTCATCGACTGGATTCACATATTGAAAAACCACACAAAACCTATGTTATTCACCTCTATTTTTTTCACATGATCATGTAGACATATTTTAATGTGTTTAAAAGCCATGTGACACAAAAATATGGATTCGCTTTTTATAATCATAGTTACGCCAAAACATGTTTTAACTATGAGCCTCTCTTTTCCTAAAAAAGATTCTAATGTCACAAGCTCCCAAAATAAAAAAAATTCCCGATGCAGCCCCCATCCCTTAAAAAAATCCAATTTTTTAAAAAATTTTATATTTAATATCGAAATAAAAATTTCCTTGTCCACTAAATGAAAAAAAAAATATTCCTATAAAAACATAAAAAAATCTAAAACATGAGATCAATGAACCTAATTTATATGTTATTTAACAATGATGGTAAAATAAAATCATTACACCCATATATAAATATCTTTTATGTTAATGGTATAACTACGACAACCCGGCATTTTATTACACAATTAATCATAATTTATTACATAAACATCACTTGATACAACATAGAAGATCGTGAGGTCTAGTTTCTTGGGGGGAAATGATCAATAAATAACAACATAAAACATAAAATACGACAAATTTATTGAAAACATAGTTTACATGACCACTACATTCCCTAATACTTAGCATTTCATTGGACAACCTGAGGGCATTCATAAGAAAAGGGTGAGCTATAAATCCTAGTAAGGGAATAATCATGGAATAACATGTGGAATAAAATACATGTTAGACAATATTCATATCAATATAGATCAAGAGAAGCATAAACATAATGGCATGATAAAGAACGATAACTATAACATGGAAATGTGGCAACATCACTTAACATTGAATTAGCATGAGCCAAGGCTCATTGCACATGGAGCATGAGTAAATCCTCATTGCACATGAAGCACGAGTAAACCCTAGTAGAACATGATTTTGAATGAGTTAACACCCATTGCACAAGATGTATCATGATACTATACATTACCAAATGAATTGTAGCGCTATATAGACACACCCTTCTTAAACACTTCATTTCATGCATAAGTGTGCCACATGGATTATATAACATGGATTCATAAAACATAATAATTTATTCCATGATAAAGTAATGTGGAATTAATACATTATAAATTATAATCCATAATTAAATGTGCATTATGGTGAATACCCTTGATAGAGAAATGGGCATGGTATTCACTACACAATTACATTGTCTTGGAAAATCGATGCAATTTTAGGAGTGTAACGGCATCACGTAAGAATCATAAAAATGGTTTATGGGTGAGAAAGGGGTGTCTAATAATATTTACATGAAATGGATAGTAAGGGTTAATATAGATTCATTTACCAACAATTGTAATTGAATTTAGAGTCATGATACTACAGATTTGCTTGAATTTAAAAGAGGAGAGAAAATTTTCTTTCAAGATTTCCGCATAGTAACGTGTGTACATGGGATGAATTTAATGAAAGAGAATGGGGTATAAATTCATTAAAACATAAATAGGGTAGTATGGGGGAGGTGAGAAACCATACCACAACATTTATATTTGAAATTAAAAGGTATTAACAATTTAATGAAAATTGGACAAAAATGAGAAAGGAAGAAAAAACCTTACTTGGATGTGTGCTATCAAAGCCTTGAGAGAGGATTGATAGAGGATTATTGGGAGCTTGGGGAACCATGGGAGGAATCTAGTGATAGGAGGGCAGAGTTTGGACTAAATCCAATGTATTTGAGGGAGGTTGAAGTGGGGGGATGGGTGGGTTTATACAAAAAAGGTGAGGTAATTCATTATTATTAGGGTTGGGACACATTACATTAAACAAATCCAAACCACAAACAAGCCCATGGTGTTTTCCCTTGGATTTGGAAAAGGGAAGTGGAAAAAAAAATATTTTATAAGGCCAACGTCCTAAATTCATAAAATAATGGGTTTTCTTATGTGGAGGTGAGTCACACTCCCAAGGAAAAAAATTTAAAAATAAAATATGTCTAATAAGTCTTGAAGGGTCTATTGATGGTTTTTAAAAAAGTCAAAAAAAAACCCAAAACCACATTATTTTAATGTTAAAACATATACTGGTCGAGATTAATGCTTATAGTATTTTATTACATCACTATTAGGTCATTATGATTTCATAAAACACATTATATATTTAAACAGTATTCTTTTTTTACCCAAAAAATTGACTATCACAAGAAATTATGAAAAATTCACCGTTGGATAATTTCGATGTCTTGATTCGAGAAATAATATTTATCTTATCTTGATAAATTTATAAATATGTTAATTATCAATTTTTAAATAAAAGCTAGCATTTATCGAAAATTCACGGGTTTTGATAAAAAATTTCTTTCAAACCATAATAACAATTACAATTACATTCATAAAATTATAAGCAAATTTATATTTAATAAAAATTTATTTAGTAATAATAATAATAATATTTTATTAAAATATTATTTAATTCAAAAATCAAATAATTCATCAAAATAGATTTCTTATTTGAACTTTAACTAAAAATACTATTTGAGCTTTAAAAAACAATTTACAAGGTAACAATAATAAAATGAAATTATATTAATTATTATATAAAAAAATAATGCACATAACCATAGTGCTAAGGTCTTATTAAATATACCCTTATAACACCCACATAAGATAGAATAGTAAGTTGTGTGATGGTGACAGACTCTTGTGGTTGCTCGGATAACATTGCTCGGGTGGTAATCTTCACCATCTTCCATTTCTCTCATAGGCAGTCCCGCTCGAGCTAAACATATTCAAGCTCGGATTTGGCCTGGACAAGATTGAAGCCCAATGATTCCACCTCCTTTCTAAGCTCTAACAAATGGGCTACATATGGGGCATATCTACTGGATGAGATCATCACATCCTTTGTCTGAGTAAATTGAATTTTTTAAAGCCCTATATTTATACTAATCATGTGATCATTTTTCAACAAATATATTAGAAAAGATACCAATTCAAAACATAAAACCAAAGATATTGATATTTTGTAAAAAAAATTAACATAATGAGATATTTAATTAGATTAAGATGGATATCTATTAATGAATGTTTGGATCATTACAATCTTTCCCCTTTAAAAAAATTTCGCGCTCGAAATTTTCTTTTCCTACACTAAAACAGATGTGGGTAAATGAGCTTCATCATTTCCTCTAATTCCCATACCACTTCTTCAAACTTGTGGTTTCTCCACAAAACCTTTATGAGGGACATTGTCTTATTTAGTAGCAATTTTTATCTACGATCTATGATCTTCCCTGGTTGCTCCTCATAAGAAAGATCATCCTCAAACTGTACCACCTCTAAAGAGAGTACATGTGAAGGTTCTGGTATGTACTTTTTTAAGAGTTATACATGAAATACATCATGTTCTTTGGCCATGGTAGGTCGAAGTTCTAGTCGATAGGCCACATCCTTGACACGATCAAGAATCTCAAAGGGACAGATGTACCTTGGACATTACTTCCATTTCTTCTAAACCTCATGAACTTCTTCCATGGAGATATGCATAGAAATACCATGTATCCAAATTTAAACTCAAGGTCTCATCGACGGTTGTCTAGATAACACTTTTGTTGACTCTAGGATACCTTGATATGCTGCTGATTGATTTTCACCTTATCCACCATTTCTTCGACCATTTCTGGTCGAAAAATCTTCTTCTCACTAACCTCATCCCTACACGCCGGTGTTCTGCACCTTTTCCCATAAAGGGCTTCATATGGTGCCATTTGGTTTCTCGAGTGGAAACTATTATTATAGGAGAACTCAACCAGAGGAAGATGTTGATCCCATTCTCATTTAAAGGCCATTTATCATTCTCTCAACTTGTACTCAAGTGTTTGGATAGTCCCCTCAGATTGACCATCTGTTTGAGGATGATAGGCTATACTGAAGTTCAGTTCAGTATTCAGAGCATGTTGAAGACTCTTCCAAAATGTAGAGGTAATTCTTGGATCTTGATTAGACACAATAGATAATGGTACACCATGCAGCCTTACCACTTCCCTGATATATATCTGTGCCGGTTAATCTAATGAGAAATCATCCCAAATATCAATAAAGTGTGCAGCCTCTGTAAGATGACCCACAATATCCCAGATTGTATTTTTGCATTTTGATGTCTTCAGATGTCCGGTGACATAGTCTATGGTGAGTTCTCCCATTCACATTATGGAATGGGCAATGGTAGAATCGTCCCCTAAGACATCTGCCTTTTGGCCTTCACTTTCTGACACACCAGGAACTTTGAGGTATATCCCGCGATCTCATTCTTTATATTATCCGACCAAAAATGATCTCGGAGATCTTGATACATTTTTGTGTTTAATGGTTGAATAGAAAAATTTGAACTATGTGCATCATCCAAAAGTTCATTCTTTAGCTCCGAACATGATGGAACACATAGTCTTTTCCCAAATCTCACAATTCAATCTTCATTAACATTAAACTCTGAGTATTTATCTTTTCCAATAGCTTCCACTTATTCTTGAATTCCCACATCATTTTTTAAGAATATTTTATCCTTTCAAAAATTGAAGGTTGAGAAATCATTGGTGAAAGGATTTATGATGTTCCCTTCATTATTATTCCAATATCCATCTTCGTCAAATCTAAGAATATTCGATCCTTTTCAAATCCCATCAATGATAGAATCATTGAGTCCTTTTTACTTAGGGAATTTGCCACCTTGTTCGCTTTCCATGGGTGGTAATGGATTGAGCAGTCATAGTATTTGATCAGCTCTAACCATCTTATTTGGCACATGTTCAAATCTTTACATGTGAATATATACTTGAGGCTTTTTTTGGTCCATATATATTTCACAGTTTTCCCCAAAGAGATAATGGAAAAAAAATTTAACGCAAAGATCACTACAGCCAACTCGAGGACATGTGTTAGAAAGTTCTGTTCAAGAACATTCAATTTCCTTGAAGCATCGGCAATGACTTTTTTATTTTTCATCAACACACATCTCATGCCCTACATCGAAGCATCACTAGATACCACAATAATTTCTCCACTTGTGGGTAATGTGAGAACGTGCATAGTGATAAGCCTCCTTTTCAACTCCTTGAAGCATTATTCGTATTCATCACTTCAAGAAAACTTTACTCCCTTCTGAGTTAGCTTCGAAAGAGTGTTGGAAAATCATGAGAAATTTCTCCCATATCTTAGATAATATCCTGCTAACCCCCAGATGCTGTGGATATCGGTTATTGTTGTGGGCCTCGACCATCCCTCAATTGCATCTGTTTTGGAGGGATCCACAGATATCCCAATTCTTGTGATGATATGGCCTAAGAATGAGACCTCCTTCATCCAGAACTCACACTTATTGTACTTTACATAGAGTTTCTCCTTCCGTAAGGACCCTTGTACAGTTATCAGATGCTCTGCAAGATCCTCCTTGGTTTTGGAGTATATCATAATATAATCTATAATGAATACTAAAATTTTATCAAGGTAATCTATGAAGACTCTATTAATCACGTCCATGAAGATTTCTAGAGAATTAGTGTGTCTGAACGGAATTACTATGAATTCATAGTGCTCGTATATTGTACAAAAATCAGGTTTGGGGATATCTTCCCTTTTCACCCTAGATAATATCCCGACCGCAAATCCACATTGGAGAAGTATTGTGCTCCAAGCAGCTGGGCCAACAAGTCATCTATTCATGGGAGAGGATACTTTTTCTTTATCGTGTTTTTGTTAATCTCACAATAATCGATGAAAAGGCGCATTGACCAATCATTCTTTTTGATGAAGAGGACTGGTGAACCTCATGGTGAAGCACTTGGGAATATAAACCCATTATCCAGATTCTCCTATAGTGATTTCATTAGATCCTCAACTCCACAACAACCATTCTATACGGAGTCTTGAATATTGGCAATGCCCATGGTATAAGATCAATTGATAATTCCACATCTCTTCTAGGTGTAAAACCATACAATTCATCGGGAAACACTTCAGCGAATTCTCTCACAATAGGCATGTCTTCTAGGATGGTTTCCACCATTGACACAATCATCTAATCCATATATGCATTCTCATAGGGCAGAAATATCCACTCTTGAGATGATGGATCTAAAGAAGATTTATCTTCCTACTTTCACTGGTAAATAATTGGGGGTCGATTCACCATAGGGAGAGTGATTTGCCTCTCACAGAAATTAATGTTGGATCTATATAATGAAAGCCAAATCCATGCCAATAATTGCATCAAATTACACTAGAGGGAGTATGACGAGGTTCACCATGAAGTTTAATGCACATATTATGACAGGGGAGGATTTATATTCATGGGATGTAATGATTTCCCCATATTCCGTACCTACCGACATCTTCACTTCCATGAGTTGTGGTGGTTCTAAAATTTTTCTACTAATTGTTAGAGATATAAAAGAATGCATAGAACCTGAATCAAAAATTTCGTTTGATATTTTTGAATTAATAACTACTGTATTTGTTACAACTTTGTTTTTAGGGTTCACTTCGGTAGTACTAATGTAAAAAGCTCGATGTTGCTGCCTTGGAGGTTGTTGGTTGCCACCGAAAAACAGCTTGGTGCCCTTATTTTCAACACTAAAAGAATTTCCTCATCCCCTTCAAGCAATTTATGTGGTGCTTCATTCTGCACCTTTTCCATGTGGGGTGCTGGATATTCTTAGCACCATTGGATTTATCGATCAGACCACCAAAATTGAAGTCCATCATACGATTCTTATCCCCATGATACCCCTGAGATTATACGATCTCCATTTTTGACCTTGAGGGAACATCAGACAATATCCTCATATCTATCGAAGTCACGGTTCACTAGCGCTTTCAGCATACTAGGTTTCCACCCACCAAGGAAGCCATCAACCTTGTATTCGGTGGTAGTGTCAAAGCTGGAAGCGTATCATGAAATCCTTTTGAATTTTTCCTCATATTCTATGACAAATTCATCGTCTTTTTTCTTGAGGTCATGGAATTCCCTTTACATCTTAAGTCAGAGGGTTTGTGGAAAATATTTATTGAAAACCGTCTTCTGGAAATCCTTCCATTACAACGCCTCGATCTCTTCCTCAGGTTTAATATTGTTTATCAACATCCACCATTGAACAGATTCACCCTCAAAATGATAAGCATCCAGGAGAACTATATCTTTTTCACAACATTGAAGAATAGAGAATATCTTTTAAATGGAGTTGATCAATTATTGAATGATTAATGGATCAGATAATCCATTACAAGTAGGATGCATTTGTCTCTTGATGTTCTCGATATCTACTTGTTCTTTCTTAAGGGGGTTGAATGTTTCTCTTGACCCATGATTCTATTCAAAACTTGAGTTAGCTGAGAGAGAAGGATGAAAAATTTCATGATTCCCACTCCCATTGTATTGTTCATCTCATTAGTAAATGCATCACATAAATCTTTACATCGGTTCTTAGCCCGAGTCCTCCTATTACTGGAAATTGGTTGGAATAAAAGGAAAGTTAGGGGTAACAGATAAATGTTGATCCAAGGAAAAACTAATGACTTATAAATTAATTTTATTTCCTTAACATATGAATCTATTGGCTTTAGTCTATGTTATCCCTGATCTACATTCTAAAATATATTCCGAGGGAATTTTTGGGTCCCTTAATAATGGTTCATACTAAGCATGTGAATTTACCAAAGCATATCCCCTAGGTGTGTCGTTAACAAGAGTGCAGTAATGCCAGTTGTCATGAACCTTTTCATGTTCGAGTCTAACTCAAAACGGTGTTATTGGGTTTTACCCTTAGGATATATATGTGCCAGAGAAGCCTCATCCTACTCGTATCCATACAAAAAATGTATTTTCTTGATAGCACACTTAGTCAATATTAACCAAAACATAGGGATATTTTTATTATACTTAGTCTTGTCTCAAAGGCTACACTATGGTTATCTAATCGTATTCCCAAAAATAAAAAAACCTATCCTCTAATACCAACTTTGACAAAACTGCTTTTTGTTACACAATTAAACATAATTTATTACATAAAAATCACTTGATACAACATAGAAGATCAAGAGAGCCAGTATATTTGGGGCTGAGGATCATTACATAACATCTTAAAACATGAAACATGACATCTTTATAGAAAAATTCATTACATGACCACTACATTCCCTCATACTTAGCATTTCCCGGGATAACCTGAGGTCATGCATAAGAAAAAGGTGAGCTATAAATTCTATTAAGTGAATAATCTTGTAATAACATGAGGAATAAAATACATGTCAGAAAATAGGCATATAAATATAGTACAATAGAAGCATAAACATAGTGGCAGGATAAAGCATGATAATCATTACATGGAAATGTTACCACAACACTTAACATGGAATTAGCATGAGCCAAGGCGCATTGTAACTAGAGTATGGGTAAATCATCATTGCAAATGAATCACGTGTAAAGACTCTTTGCACTTTAATTAGGATGAGTAAACACCCATTGAACATGACGTATCATGGTAATATACTTTACCCATTGCATTGGAGGGCTATAAGGCTGCACCCTTCTTAAACATTTCATTTCATTCATAAGTCTCCCACGTGGTTCATATAACATGGATTCATAAAACATAATCATTTATTCCATGAAAAAGGAATGTGGATTTTATAAATGAATCTTTATGATCAATAATTAAATGTGAAATAAGTTTAATACTCTTGATAGATAAATGGGCATGGTATTCACTACACTACAACATTAGCTTACAAAATTGGTGCAATTTCGACAGCATAATGGCGTGACGTAAGAATTCAAAAATACGATTTATGAGAGAGAAAGGGGTGTGTCATAATATGTACCTGAAATGGATTGTAAGGGGGTAATATAGATACTTGTCCCAAAAATTGTAATGGTATTTAGAGTCATGATAGAAAATAATTGCTTCAATGTAAAAGAGGTGAGAGAAATTCCTTTCAGAATTTTGGCATATTAATGAGTGTACATGGGAGGCTTTTAATGAGAGATAAAGGGGTCTCCCATCATTTAAAAATAAATAAGGAAGTATGGGGGAGGTGAGAAACCATACCCAATCATTTATAATTGAAATTAAAAGGGAATAACAATTTAAATAATATTGGACAAAATGAGAAAGGAAGAAAAACCTTTACTTGGAAGTGTGCTTCTAAAGGATTGAGAGAGGCTTGAGAGAGGATTATTGGGAGATTGGGGCACCTTAGGAGGATTCAAGAAAGAGAAGGTCAGAGTTTGGACAAACTCTAAAGGCTTTGAGTGAGGAGTAAGTTGGAGATTGGGTGGGTTTATATAGGAATCATGGGGAAATTCTTTATTATTTAGGTTTTGGACACCTCACAATAATATAATCCAAAACACAAACCAGCCCATGGGTTTTTCCCATAGATTTGGAAAAGGGAAGTGGAAAGAAATATTTTATAAGGCCAAAGTACGAAAAACTTAAAATAATGTGGTTTCTTATGTGGAGGTGAGTCACACTCTCAAGGAAAACAATTTAAAAAGACAATATGTTTAATCAGTCTTGGAGGGTCTATTAATGCTTTTTGAAATAATTCAAACAAACCCAAAACCACATTATTTTAATGGTAAAACATATATTGGCCTAACATAAGGCTTATAGTATTTTATTTCATCACTATTGGGTCATTATTATGTCATAAAACACATTATATATTTAAACGGTATTAAATTTTTACCCAAAAATTTGACAGTCTCAGAAAATAAGGAAAAATTCACTGTTGGATAATTTCAAAGTCCTGATTCCAGAAATAATATTTATTTTATCTAAATAATTTTTAAAATATGTTAATTTTCACTTATAAAATAAAAACTGACAATTATCGACAATTCACGGGTTTTGACAAAAATGGATTTCAAAAATTAATAAAAATTATAATTACATTAAAAAAATTATACAATCATTAGTATTTAATGAGAAATAATTTAATAATAATAATAATATTTTGTTAAAATATTATTAAATTAAAAAATCCATTAATTAATCAAAATAGATTTTTTAGTTGAACTTTAACTTAAAATACTATTTGAGCTTTAAAAAGTATTTACATGGTAAAAATAATATAATGAAATTATATTCATTATTATATACAAAAATAATGTACATACCATAGTAATAAAGTCTTTTTACATAACCCCTTATAACACCCACATATGACCGAAGAGTAAGGTGTGCGATGGGGACATACTATTGGGGTGGCTCGGATAACAATGCTCGGGTGGTAATCTCTATCAAATTATATTTCTCTCATAGGAGGTCCTGCTCGAGCATAACATATTCAAGATCAGATTGGTCTTAGTCAAGAGCAAATCCATATGATTCCACCTCCAGTAAAATCTCTAAAAAATGGTCTTCGTATGGGGAATGTCTGAGTAAATTTTATTTTTTAAAGCACTATATTAATAATAATCATGTGATCACAGTTCAGCGACTATATTAACAACAGTCAAAATTCTTAACATAAAACCAAAGAAGTTGAAAATTTATATAAACATTTTACATAAAGAGAAATTTAATTATATTAATAGGGATTTACATTAATGAATTTTTGGGTTGTTACAAAAACAAATTTCCATCAACTTCTTCCATAAAATGATAAACGAAACCATCATTCCCATGTGTGGTGGATTACAACTTCATAAACCGATATAATTAATTTTCCCCAATCATTTCTCATGATAGAATATAATTATGAAATAATTGTATATATAATATATTCATGAAATATTTATCATTCTATAAATATAAAATATCATCAATTTTTTTAATAAACTATTCACTGAAAATTGAAAACATCACTCATGCCTATGTGTAAAATACCACCTCAATGAAGTGACATGATTATTTTATCATCACCAAACATATATGTGATATATATAAGCATATTTTAAAATATATAATGATATTTATGATATAATTCTAATTCTAGAAATATCAAATAATTCTTACCTTATTTCCATCATGATCATTTCGAATTGGATGTGTTAATCCTGTGTATATACATTGAAGTATCTCTACGGTTGTAATGTAGATAATTGTTCATAACCATTAGTCAGATAATATTTTATAATAACAAATGTTTTAGAAAAATATAAATATTCAATTATTATTATTCTATAAACAATGTAATGATGAATATAGTTACCATATTAATCCCACAAAAGACATTTTGGGCATCTGGGTTGAATATCATCGAATCATCTGATTTGAACATAATTGATTAAGTGAATTATGATAAACTGAAAGAAAGAATAATAAACTTTCAAATAGATATTAAGGAAGTAAATTATTAATTGAAGTTTATTATTTTGTCAGATAAGGGACACACATGAAAAGTTGTGCTCGAGGTAAGGGAGTCATTATTTGAAAAACCTCATATTAAATATTTTAATTATTTATTCTACAAAATATTTTCTTCTATATACATATTCATAAAATTAATTGAAGAATGTAATAAAATAGAATAAAACAATTAAAATGTAAATTATATATCATCTTTTTCAATCCATTAATGGGTTTTCAAAGGAATATTTTTATGTCTTTAATATAAAATATGTCAACAAAAATGTAAAAGAAATATTGTAATTAAACATATCAGGAATCATTGAAGTTTCCACCTATAAAAAGTGATTTTATGTTTTTCTTTTATAATAATAAATATTTTCTTGAATGATAACCCTACTTCAATTCATTCTTGAAATTATTGTTTACAAAATCTTATTTTAATGGAAATAGATGAGTTAATATCTGAAAATTGTTTATTATGAATAAGTAGAATATTTGTATGATACAACATTTCATGTATTATGATTATTTTATAATTTTTAGGAATTTATTATGATGATGTCTGGTTTTTTTTTGAACAATGGTCTGGTGGGTATATGATATACATCCGATTCATGTTCTATAATTTATTTTGGATGTTCATAATAATGGTTATTACATTTGAAACCATGAATGTTATTCTAGTTTTAACTATGAAGGTTATTTTATTTTTATTCTTTAATATTATTAAATTTTTAATAATTATATGAAAATTATGGCTCGATTTAAGTATATATTGTATTTATTATTTCAATGTATTTATGGAAATAGTGTTACATATCATGTTAAGGTAATGTGATTATGTTTAAATAAATATATTTTTGACATCTTAAGGGTGAGAAGTATCTGTTTTTGAAAAAAAATCATGAGATTTTAATTATTTCAATAAAACATTTAATATACTTTTGTATGAAAACTTTTATATGAAATTCATTGTGAAAATATTTGTGAAGAGAATTTGATTTCTTGGGTAATTATTTTAATATTTTGAACAAAATGTCTATACTGGAAAATGAATGTATATATATAATGTCATATATTAATGGTTTTATTTTTTTTACCTTTTTCTACATAATGAGATTTTTCTGATCATCACATATTCTAAAAAGGTTTTCACATGTTTCTATGGATGGGAAGGGAAATTGATAATTTGAAGGTGAAAATTTTGATGACTTATCTTTAAAATAATTTTTTAATATAATAAATGTTTATTGTGCTAGGGGGTTTGGATAAAAATTTGAAGTGATCAAAATATATTTTATAGGTTTTCTTTTGGTGAGTTATAATCAAATTATCTAAAAAAACTAAACCATAAAAATCAAATAATTTAATTGAATGAATTTAGGGAATAAAAATAATTATTATGTTATTTTTATGCCTAGTTCATTATAGTTGGTATCCGATGAATAATTTATTTAATTTTGGATGATAAAAAGTTTTTTCAATAAAATCTAAACTTTTATATAACACCAATTGTTAGTATGTTAGGGATAATTATTTTTGGTTTTTTATAAAGGAAAAGATATTAAAATGAAATGATTAAGGATATATTTGAGTATCTCCACAGAATAATATGTTTTGTTATAATTTTATTGATATACTCAAAAAAACATTTTCGATTTCAATAAATGTATTTATCTAGTAAGAATAAAATTAATAATAGACGTGAATGAAAATTTGAGGTATTTTAGAATGCACAACTAAATGGAGTGTGAGATTTATTGAAATATATAGTGGTTATTTGTATCCATTTATCATGAGTAATGATTAAAAACATGGACCAAATTTTGTTTCTTAACTCATCAAATAAGAATGGAATGTAGTTATATCAATATTCAAGTGGAAAAGATCGTAATGTTAAAAATATTCAAATAACTGTGTCTCATGAATGTGGGATGAGTTACAAGGTAAAATGTCTTAAAAATTGATAATATGTTTTTAATTTTTTAATGAATGGAATCATGCAACAATCTATAAAAAATGAATGATGTAATTAAATCCATTAATGGTAATATTATTCGATTGATGGTTTGATGTTAATTTTATTAAATGTGCAGATTATGAGAATTATGTAAATATATAAGGTCCAAAATTCGTGTACACTATTCCTTTGTATGTTTCATTGGCTTATGATGCTTGTAGGAGGCTGAGAGCAAGTCTAGAGGGGTTAATATTCTCAAATAAAAAATCTATGATAATACATGACATAAAAAGGATTTTCATGTCATGTATGTGCAGTTGAATTCATGTTAAGTATGGTTCATAGTGTGCATCATTATGTATACAAATTTGTTGTTAAATAAATCAATGTAAAAAAATTTCAATGGGAATGGAAAAAAGAAGTCTACATGTTCTGTATGCTTTACACACAAAGTATATGCCCTATTTTGCATAAATATAAGTAGGAATATGACTCGGGTTAACTCTAAACCATATATATTCTATTACATTCCTATAATCCAACATCCAAATTCTCAAGAATATTGGGATTCATTCATTGGGGTTCAATAAATTTGATTTCAAATTTTCCCCATGGTGATCCATGTTGAGTTGTAAATCTATTGCTGAGGATTCATCCTTTTCATTGTCATTTTACTCACATTAATCATTCCATGTAATGTTGGGTTATCTCCCATGTTTCAAATGTAGTGTTTATGGGTGGTTTTACATCTGGTCATATCATGGTGTCATTGGATGAATGATTCATCTTGTGAGAGAGGTGTTCAGGATCTTCTACATTGGTTTATTCCCATAAAAAAATGGTGTGACCTATTTGGAAGGGGAATCCAAGATTCCATATTTATTTTCATGAATTATTTAATTGAAAATGCTTCATACCTATTTATGTTAATGTGTTTAACCTAAAAATTAAAAACCATCATAAAAAAGTGTCCTCATGTGAAAGATGTTGTCTCTTATTAGAGAGGTATCAAGTGTATTTGGTGATTTTTCAGAGCCCTAGACACTTTTGGGGGAAATAGCTAGGTTACATGGTTATGGTAAACCATTTGGTGTCAACGCACGGTTAGTAAAAACCGTAAAGATAGTCAGCATTTTCAGGAAGATACATGTCACATGGTTGTTAATCAATTTCTAAAATGGTATGAAATAACCGTGTGAGTGCCACATTTTATCCAACTACCCATTCAATGTTGGTGCAAGCATTAAAAAACAGTGTCACCAAACTATGCACATGCTAATTTTTAGGGTTTTTTTTACCATTTTTACCTTAATGATGTATGTAACTTAACCCTTCTTCCTTAATCTAATTTCTATTGGTGTAAACCTCCATCTCTATCATTTCGGACATCCTTGAAGGGATATTTTTAGGATTGACCACATTCAATTTTTTTTAATCTTTAGAAACCACTTTTTATTAATGTTGTAAATATAATTTGAAATCCATTGCTTCACACATAACCCACATCCAATTAAACCACACACACCACAATTAAAAATATAAAATTCAACAAGAAAATTTTGAATGTCCAACCATTATCCCCCTCAAACCATGACCTTACACACCACTATCCACAAACCATCATCCATCATGGAAAACCTAAAACCACGAGATATTTTCACATTGCTACCTAAGACCATCATCATTTCCATTATCATCACTATCCTTAATGCTGAAGAATTTAATTGGAATCTTTATATGAAGTGAAATTAAATGGAATCCACAACCACAAACATGGAACCTCTAAACATCAACAGCATCATTGTAACCATCCATTGGTAAATTGAACTACAATCTTGAAAAATAATTGGAATACATCATAACTAGTAATGAACAAAACCAGAAACCAAAGATAAAAAATGATTTTCTGGAAGAATTAATAATGAAAAACATAACAAAATACATATAACAAGAAACACCCTATATTTATATAGCCACAATTACCACAAAAGATTCCATAAGCAAAAGTGATAGAGAATTGCTCCAAAAAAATATGGAGAAAACAGAAAGAACATAGAAATTGTAGAAATACACCACAAATCGCACCACCTATGAACTCATACTGTTCCCCAAACACATCCCAAAACCTCTATGGAGTTTGTCATAGCTGACCAACCAATAAAGAAACAAAGGACTGAGAGGTCAGGGTAAGAAGGAGCGGTAGAGAAGGTTCATGGGAGAAAAACCCCATTGTGGGACAATAAGGAGGAACATTGGAAATAGTACCCTAAGGGAAACCAATACAATGGTGTTGACAATAAACTGTTGAATAAACCATCAAAAAAGGGAATATCAGACTAGGTATGAAACTAAATAAGAATGAACCGAAGAATCAATAATCGAGACGATATACTTATAATCATTGTAATCATCCACCAACACCTACAAATCATTATTGTTTACTATAATTCCTTAACAAGAATGGTGAAAAGATTGACGAATAATACCAAAATAGTAGTGGAAGAAACCCACTACAAAAAGGCTATAGTGAAGAGAACCGAATAGGTTCTAAAACAATGGAATGAAGATAATAAGAAGCATCGACTAATGATGGATGCTACAAAACTAGGATGAAGAATCCCTAAGAGGAGAGGCTCTCAAGAGAGAGTGGACTAGGAGAGGGCAGAGGAATCCTAATCTAGGTACTGAATGATCTCTTTCATTTGAGAACTTATTGAACTTATGTTTGTTATGTTGGATGCACAAAGGTATGAACTTCATTCTTCTTAGGCGATTATTGGGTTCTTTTACTCCTGACCTAGTTATCGAGGTGTGACTCCTTATACTCGTTTATCATATCTACTCTGATCCAAGAAAAATTAGTGTCTGATATAGGAGGAGAGTTGTATAAGTACATGTTGGGTGGTCTATAACTAATACCATAGGTTTCTTGATTTTGGAATTGGCATGTGGGGCCGACCGATTTCACCAGGTACCATTTACTGAAAATATATTCAATTCTTATAGTAATTACTTCTACATGGTTACACTCATTCAATTATTGTGATTTCTTTTTTGTGCTTACTCCTACAAATCCCAACACCCCATGTAGGGTGATATTAAATAATTGGGTTATTAGCCTTTTGGCACTTTTTTAACATCATTCAGTTGTGTTTTTGTAGGACCACAGTATTGTTAAGCCTCCTTATATAAATTTCCTATTGAATCATTAAATTATACAAAGCATGTTTTAGGTCACTTCCACTTCAACTGCCTAAGGTAACTGCATCAATGTATGTAATTTGTAACTCCATGACCCCAGTTACCTAGAGTCGGTGCATTATTACATAACATTGGCATGATCACAAGAAAGATCAAATCTCAAAATATCGATTGGTTTAGTAGCCTTGGAAACACTAGATATATTCATAATGTTTTACATTAAATCATAAAGTGAAAAACTACTACATCAAAATAGTCTCCATATCCCACACTAATATTCCCACATACAATTCCTGCAGGTTATTCATAAATTACTTATTCACATCCTGAGAAAAATAAAACATAGAAATATGGTGAGCTCAAATGCCCAGTATGGATAATAATATAGAGAAAACTTTCATAAATATGAATAAACATTTATGGAAATGTATAAATTAAAACAAAAGCCTTTTAAACTTGAACTTCAACATAGTATGGAAAAAATAAAATGAAATAATTCCATTTACTTATTCACAAGGATATTCTACTAATCAAATAATCACATGCAATATCATCTACAACATTCATAATGATGGAATGCATAATGCCAGACTATCATAACCACATAGCCAAGGTCTCGTGCCAAGACTACAAATAAGATTTTTCGAAGGCCTGGTGCCAAGACACTAGTTTGCCTCATTAGACCTACCGATGCATCGAAGAGCTATAGCAGGCTCCACCCGTCACCTATTAAGTCCAATGCATTCCAATATGAAAAGGTTTAAACATAACATAAACATTTATGTTATAACTAGCATACGAAATGTCAACACTTTCACCATAAACTATGAACGGTATAAAAATAGCACATCCACAGTCAAACATATCACAAAACCTTCAATACAATATAAAAGTTTTGTATCATAATAAATCAACTTCAAATAAGCCTAAAATCCATCAAATGATGTTGACATAGATAAAATGAAAACTCATTTTAGAGAAATATCTCTATATATTTTGAAATCATTTAAGGGTCATATATTTATGAAAAAAAAACATTATTTTGAAAATATTCTTATAATCTTGTAAGTGAAGCTTAGACGATTTTATAACGGCGGAAAATAACTGCACCCACCGTATAAGTTAAAAAAGACATTCTTACCTTAATTCTGTCGAAATGGTTAAAAAGCACCTTGTTTGGAAAACGACGAAAAGATTCCTTTATAAACCACTTATAAAAAGCCAAACAAGGGTATAAAGGACTTTAACCCATATTCTTGTAAATATTAAAAAAGTTTTGAAATACATTTTTAAGAAACATGGATGTGGATGATAATGAGATCCCAGTAGATTATTACGTATAAACAACCTCGGATAATGAAGAGATTGCGAAATAAACCCTTATCTTGTACTTTTCCTTGGTTGAGGGTTGGTTAACCTCATGTATAACGGTGGAATAATTGTTATTAAACTATACAAGAATCATATATATTAATATTATATCATATATGATATTTTAACATTTCTTTATTAATAATATCTTAGTATTATCGTCGTTTCAGGTGTTAACATACTCGTTTTATTTTATAAGTTTTGTTAAGTAAGCCATGTTTTTCATGGTTAGGTTGTATCTTATTCATATCCAGAATGATATCAAGTCCTTAAAAATTATTTTTAAATCATCAAATGATAATTATACATGAATGGATACGATGGAGAATGAATCTCATCGCGTTTGTGGAGACGGTAGTCCGTACGTACGCACGAGTGACAATATAATTCATTTGATATTAAAATAATATAGAATTGGATAGTATATCATATATAAAAAGTCATTATCATTTTATATTTATTATTTACATGAGGTACACATCATTATTATATCTATCAAAATAATAATATATTGAATAACAATTACACCATGACGTGGAGACGGTAAGCCGTACGTATGCACGTATGGTGACATGTAATTCAAAGGGTGGATAGAATACAGAATATGGTTGTAACATATTTATAATAAAATCACAGTATATATAAGATACTGGAGTTATTATTTTAGAATGGTAATAACAAAGAAAGAAGAAGTGGAAGAAGAAATGAATTTGAAAAAGGGTGGTGAAAACATTACCTCTTCTTCGGGTTCTTCCTCTTGATTTGAACAAAAGGGCTCCATAGGATGGCTTTCTGATCAAACTAAGGCAAGTAGGTTGTATTGAGGGAAGTTTGGATAGTATTTGGACAGAGTTTGGCCGAACCAAAAGGCTTTTAAGGTGTGAAGTAATGAGAAGGAGGAGTTCCCTTTTATAAGAGGGGTGAGGGACACCTTTGGAAAATCTAGAAATATTAATTTATAATAAATTAATATTCGGTTTCTAATAACTCCAATGATGATTATTAAATGTTTAAGTTGGATATATGTCAAAAACCATTCATCCAATAGAATTTAGATAGGTTTGGGTTACTATATTAACCATATCATTTAGTTTTATCTGTTAGTTAATTATTTTGACATTTACCATGTCACTTTTTATTTTTATATTATATAGTAAATAAACATAATATATACTTAAAAACGACCTCCAAGTGGTCCATTAATGATACACCTATCGTGATATAAGTCTCTTCGACTATCCTTTGACTTTTAGGAATTTAATCTCAATTAATAATATAATATTTTTTGAAAACTCTTTTATGTCAATTTTGACTGTATTCAATAGTTGATTTTTGTGAAACTTATAATAGAATGATTACTTCGAACAATGTCAATAAAATCAATTCTAATATGTCATATTATCCTATAGAATTAGTTTAATTCATTAAAAGTCTCAAATTATATTTATTTGGGTATTTATAATATCAATTATTTTAATTTTTTACTATTATGGTAGTTGCTGCATCATCATTGTGTCATAAATAAATTAAATTATTTAATTTCTAAAAATTATAAATAAAATATCATTATGTAGGAAATCATTTTATATTTTTAATGAATTTTTATAGTCGAACATCCAACATATATAACCCCATGTTATTTTTTTTTCCTAAATGATATATGCTTATATCATTTTTGTACTTATTTTAACTTAATTAAAATAAAGTGTCCCTATCACCTAAAAGTGGCACCATGGGGTCCGAAAATCAACCCAAAGATGCCAATGGTCGAACATGTATCAACCAATAAGGTTAGGACACCTTTTAGGGTAATTTTTTATTATTATAATATTATTTTGTAACCCTTATTTTCCAGATTTATCCTTAAACCATGGTAAATAAAATATTTACCGAAATAATTATTCAAAATGCCTAAAAATAAAAGATACCTATTTACACAATTTGAACATACTGATTCCAAATATGGAATCCATTTTTCCAAATTCAAAACACAGAAGTGGCAGAAAATAATTTAAAATTAATTCCCGCTGTCAAAACAAAAAGCGTGCTTTTAAGATATAATAACTATAAAAAGATTGATACTTGTTTATGCTCGGTTTAATTGTGAAATTATGTCCAATGACCAAAATTGAATTAAATGTTAAAAATATATTCTAAATATTCTTTAATACCACTCAAATACATAATTTATCAATATAAATTAATTCAATTAAAAAATTTGTTTTTAATTAAAATTTAATAATTTTCACTATTCATCAAAATATAACTGTTATCCGAAAAGTACCAAAATTTCACCTTATGCTAAATTCGATATTCTGAATCCAAAAATGAATCCCATTTTGAAATATAAAATATATATAATTTCAAAAGGTAAGTATTACTATTAATAACGGCTAGTTTGATTAGTTGTGGTGTGTTAGAACTCGGTGTTGCGTACAACACATGCTATCACATTATTCAAAGAGAAGTGTACTGTAGAAGCTTGGGGTGTTACATTCTCCCTTACTTCAAATAATTTCATCCAAAACATTTCTAGAATATTATCGCATGAATAGACTCGGGTGGTTCTTCATAATAAGTTCCTCGGGTTCCCACATTGCCTCTGCCATCTTATAGTTTCTCCACAAAACATTTACCAGATGCGTCGTCCGGTTTCTCAGTACTTGCTCCCTCATATCCGGAATCCTGACGGATTATTCACAATAAGATAGATTGGGTTCTAGTTCTAATTCCACATTGGTGATTACATGCATTGGGTCAGGAATGTATTTCCTCTATAGAGATACGTGGAATACATCTTGAACTTTGGAGAGACATGGCGGCATTTCCAATCGGTAAGCTACAACCCCAATTCGTTCTAGAATTTTGAAAGGTCCGATGTACCTGGGACTAAATTTACCTTTCTTACTAAAACGTATGACTCCCTTCCACGGAGATACCTTTAGGAAAACATGATCACCGACTTGAAATTCCAAATCCTTCCTTCGATTATCGGGATAGCTCTTCTTCCTACTTTGAGCTGCTTTGATGTTATTTTGGATCACCTTCACATTTTCCATCGTTTCCTCCACCAGTTCTGGAACTACAAGTTTTCTTTCACCCACGTCATCCCAACAGGTTGGTGTGCGTCATCTCTTCCCATGTAACGCTTCATATGGTGCCATATCAATACTCGAATGGAAGCTATTGTTATATAAAAATTCTACCAAAGGTAAATATTGATCCCACATACCCTAAAAGTCAAGTGAGGAAGATCTCAACATTTCTTCTAAGGTTTGAATAGTTTGTTCTGATTGTCCATCTGTCTAAGGGTGATAGGCAGTGCTCAAATGAAGTTCGGTATCCATGGATTTCTGAAGACTTTTCCAGAATCTTGAAGTAAAACGGGGATGACGATCTGAAACAATCGATAGGGGTAATCCATGAAGTCTCACATCATCATTAATATATAGTCTTTCTAGACGTTGCAGTGGTAGATCTTCTCTTATAGCAAGAAAATGTACTGACTTGGTAAGACGATCAACCATAACCCATATTTCATCGTTCCTTCTAGGAGTCTTTGGTAGCCCCATGACAAAGTCCATCGTAATATTGTCCCATTTCCACTCTGGTATGGGAAGAGGTTGCATGAATCCTCCAGGCTGTTGCCTTCCAGCTTTCACTGGTTGAAAAACCATACATCTTGACACAAAATAAGAAATATCCCTCTTCATTTTGTCCCACCAAAAATGTTCCTTCAAATATCTATAAATTTTGGTGCTCCCAAGGTGTATAGAGAAATTGGAACTATGAACATCATCCATAAATTCCCTTTTTAGATCAGGTATATCATGAACACAAAGTCTCTTCCATAATTTCAAAATTCCATCTTCATACACAATGTCTCTCAATCTCCCATCATTCACAGCTTTAATATTCTTTTAAAATTCTTCATCATTGGTATGAGAACTCTTAATTATTTCTAGTAAATATTGTATGGCAACCATTTGAAAAAGCATTGATGCTTCACCTTCCCTGGATATTCCCATGTCCATCTTCACTAGATCCATGAAAATTGGATCCCTTTCAATTCTCATATTGTTCAAAACTCAATGGTCTTTACTGATCAAAGCATCTTCCACCTTGTTTGGATTCCCTGGGTGGTAGTGTATCGTACAATCATAATCCTAGAGTAATTCAAGCCATCTCCTTTGCCTCATGTTGAGTTATTTTTGTGAGAAAATATACTTCAAAATCTTGTGATCAGTATAAATCTCACATTTTTTACCATAGAGGTAGTGCCTCCATATCTTCAATGCAAAGATCACAGCTGCTAACTGGAGATCATTATTAGGGTAGTTTTGTTCATGAATTTTCATCTGTCGTGATGCATAGGCAATAACCCTATCATTCTGCATAAGGACACAACCATGTCCTTTCTTCGATGCATCACTATAAATAACGAACCCATCATTCCCCGATGGTAGAGTCAATATAGGAGAATTGACTAATCTTTTCATCAGATCTTTGAAACCTTCTTCACACTCTTTTGTCCAAACAAATTTAACCCCTTTACATATGAGCTTCGTTAATGGGTTAGCCAATCGGGCAAAATTCTGGACGAAACATCGATAATAACCTGTTAAACCAATAAATCTATGTACCTCAGTTATATTCGTAGGTGCTAGCCATTCTTAGATTTCCTTGGTCTTAGAAATATCAACAGAGATTCCATCTTTAGAGACAATATGGCCAAGAAAAGAAATTTCCTGATGCCAGAATTCACATTTGCTAAACATCCCATATAATTCATGTCTTCTCAGAGTCTTCAAGATAATGCGCAAGTGAATTTCATGATCTTCGTAGCTTTTTGAGTATACAAAGATATAATCAATAAATACCACCACAAATTCATCGAGATATTCATTTAAAACTCTATTCATTAGATCCATGAATTCAGAGGGTGCATTAGTCAATCAAAAAGGCATTACTGTAAACTCATAATGGCCGTACCTGGTTCGAAATGCTGTCTTTGGAATGTCTTCCATCTTCACACACAACTGATGGTATCCAGATCGAAGGTAAATATTTGAAGATTATTGAGCTCCATGTAGTTGGTCAAATAAATCATCAATGCGAGGTAGGGGAAACTTGTTATTTATTTTTACAGCATTGATCTCCCTTTAGTCAATACATAACCTCATGGATCCATCTTTCTTTTTAACAAAAAGAACAGGGGATCCCCATGGATAAACACTAGGGCGAATAAATCCTTTATTACTCAATACCTCTAGTTGTTTCATTAGTTCGACTAATTCTATAGTTGCCATTCTATAAGGGTTTTTCGATATAGGCCTTGATCCAATAATTAAATCAATGGAAAACACAACTTCTCGTTCTGGAGGATGTCCAGGTAAATCGTCCGGAAACACATCTACATATTCTTTAACAACGGGTACATCCTCTATTTGAACATTTCATTCCTCACCCATAGTCATTTCATTCTCTTCCTCCCCAATAATTGAATTTATTTGAGCTACTGGGGGTGGATCTAGATAAGAATTAGGTGGTGACGATTCTGCTCTAAAGATAAGGTTTTCCTTATCATCATCATCAATAATCATAACCTCTTTATTCTTACAATAAATCTTCGCATCATAGTCTAAAAGCCAGTCCATACTGAGGATTATATCAAACTCAATCATAGGTATGATGATGAGATCAACAGATAACGAACATTTATGTTCTCTAATGGGGGCTGATTCACAAAACTTTGTTGCAATGATACTTCCCTTAGGAGTTTAAACTGACAAATCCCTTGTTAAATAAAATTGGAAATATCTAATTTTCTTAGAAAACTAGGAAGATATGAAACAATCCGATGATCTAGAATCAAATAATGCATTTTCTAAAATGGAGGAAACCATTAAATTACCTTCCACCACGTCTTTCGGAGCTTCTACCTTAGCAGTAGTGATAGCATAAGCATGGCCTTGATCCCTTGGAATTTTATGAGGTACGTTCCCCTGATTCTTAGGACATTCATTTTCATAATGCCCCATCTCCATGCAATTGTAGCACTGAACATTGATATCTTCCTTCTTCCCTTTACAATCACGAGCTTGGTGGCCTTTTTCACCACACTTGTAACAGACTCCCGTTCCCTTCAAGCAAGTACCAGGGTGTTTCTTCCCACATTTAACACAGGATGTATATTCATCATTTCCCTTCATCCGCTTATTTTTATTCCCAGATTGATTAGCATATCTCTTCTTCTCTTGCATTTATTTAATGTCATAAGACTTATAGAATTCCTTTTCGGTCTTGATAGCACATGAGACAATGTCTTCGTACGATTAGAAGGATTGTGATACTAATGTTTGACAGAGAAATGGTTTTAACCCATAAAATAAACGATCAATCTTACTTCATGGGTTACTTATATAACCTCCAGCATACCTTTCTAGCCTTGTAAAGTTAGCCTCATACTTTGTGACATTATCATCCGCCTTTTGTCTCAGACACAGAAACTTCTTTTCCATATCTGCTCGATGGTCGCGAGGAAAGTATTTTTATAAAAATAGATCTTTGAACTCCCTCCATTCCATATTTTATACTTCATCGTCTTCCTTCATATTTTGAATCAATGACCGCCATTGATCAGCATCTCCAGTGAGGCAGTAAACTACCATGATAACTTTTTCCCTTTCACTACACCCTAAAGCCTGAAATATTTTCTCTAGGAAAAATATCCATTGCCCAGCTACTAAGGGATTTTTACTCCAATTGAACTTTGGTGGTTGTTGCCTCATTAAGCGATATAACATTGATCCTCCACGCTGTGGATCAGGGTGCTCCATACGGGTAAGGTTATTATTCATAACCTGAGTAAGTTGTCCCAGTATAGTGATTAGCTGATCGGCACCAGTTTTATCACCAGCTCCACTATAATTATCTTGAGTAGGAGGGCAATCCCTACATGGAGTGTGTGCATTGATACGGTTTCCATTTCTTCCACTAGGCCCCACTTCTAAACAATGGCATAAACTAGATCAGTTTATGAATCAAAATACATAATCTCATACTTATAAAACACTTAACATAAATTGAACTATTTATGGATATAATCCATAATCATAAATATGTTTTCTTTGAGGAAGTATATACTCATAAACCCATCATAATTATTTGTAATGAAAATGAGAGTTATCCTAAGAATATCCCCCGGGAGTGTCGTAACCAAGAGTGCAGCAAGACCCGTTGTCATGCACCAGTTCTCGTTCGAGTCTCGCTCAAAGCGGTGTTTTCTGGTTTTACCTCTAGGTACATCTGTGCCAGAGCCACCTCTACTTGCTCATATCCAGACAAGGATGTATTTCTCGGAAAACTCAAAAAATCTCTACAATACCAAAATTCTAGGATGTTCTTCTATACTAATCTTCAACGTTCATCTTAGGCCTATGTGATCTAATCAGAGTTTATCTAAATCTTGCTTCCAAGGTTTGTACTAAATATCTCTAATACCAACTGTAACGCCCCGACCCCAGTTACCTAGAGTCAGTGCATTATTACATAAAATTGGCATGATCACAAGAAAGATCAAATATCTAAAGACTGATTGGTTTAGTAGCCTTGGAAACACTAGATATATTTATAATGTTTTAAATTACATCATAACGTGAAAAACTACTATAACAACATAGTCACCATATCCCTCACTCATATCCCCACATACTATCCCTACAGGTCATTCAAAAATTACTTCTTCACATCCTTGAAAAAATAATGCATAGAAAAGGGGTGAGCTCAAATGCCCAGTAAGGATAACAATATAGAAGAAACTTTTATAAATAAGAACAAACATTTAAGGAAATGTATAACCTAAAACAAAAGCCTTTTAAACTTGAACTTCAACATAGTATGGAAAAAGTAAAATGAAATAATGCCATTTACTTATTCACATGGATATTCTACTAATCTAATAATCACATGCAATATCAATTACCACTTTCATAATTATGCAATGCACAATTCTAGACTATCATAACCACATAGCCAAGGCCTCATGGAAAGACTATAAATAAGATTTTTCCAAGGCCTTGTGCCAAGACACAAGATTGTCTCATGAGACCTACTGATGCATCGAGGAGCTATAGCGGGCTCCACCCGTCACATATTAAGTCCAATGCATTCCTATATGAAAAAGATTAAACATAACACAAACATTCTTATTAAAACTAGCATACAAAATGTCAATAATTTCTCCATAAACGATGAACGGTATAAAAATAGCACATCCACAGTCAAACATATCTCAAAACCATCAATACAATATAGAAGTTTTGTATCATAATAAATCAACTTCAAATAAGCGTAAAATCCATCAAAGGATGTTGACATATATGAAATCAAAACTCTTTTTAGAGAAATATTTCTTTCTATTTTGAAATCATTTAAGATTCATATATTTATGAAATAAAACATTTTCATTGAAAATATTATTATAAGCTTGTAAGGGAAGCTTTGACGATTTTATAATGGCGGAAAATAACCGCACCCGCTGAATAGGTTAAAAAAACATTCTTACCTTAATTCTGTCGAAAAGGTTAAAAAGAACCTTGTTTGGAAAACGACGGAAAGATTCCTTTATAAACCACTTATAAAAAGTCAAACAAGGGTATAAATGACTTTAACCCAAATTCTTTTAAATAGAAAAAATGATTTGAAATACATATTTTAGAAACATGGATGTGGATGATAAAGAGATCCCAGTAGATTATTACGTATAAACTACCTCAGATAATGAAGAGATTGCGAAATAAACCCTTAACATGTACATTTCCTTGGTTGAGGGTAGTTTAACCTCCTGTATAATAGTGAAATAATTGTTATTAAATTATAAAAGAATCATATATATTAATATGATATCATATATGTTCTTTTAACATTTCTTTGTTAATAATATCTTAGTATTATCGTCGTTTCGGGTGTTAACTTACTCATTTTCTTTTATATGATTTGTTATGTATGCCATCTCTGTCATGGATAGGATGTATCTTATTCATATCCAGAATGATATCAAGTCCTTAAAAATTATTTTTAAATCATCAAATGATAATTATACTTGAATGGAAACGATGGAGAATGAATCTCATCGCGTTCGTGGAGATGGTAGTCTGTACGTACGCACGAGCGACAATATCATTCTCTTGATATTAAAAAAAATATAATTGTATATTATATCATATATTCAGAATCATTATCATGTTATATTTATTATTTACATGAGTTACAAATCATTATTATATCTATCCAAATAAAAATATATTGAATAACAATTACACCACGACGTGGAGACGGTAAGCCGTACGTACGCACATATGGTGACATGTTATTCAAAGGGTGGATAGAATACTGAATATGGTTGTACCATATTTATAATAACATCACAGTATATATAAGATACTGGAGTTATTATTTTATAATGGTAATAACAAAGAAAGAAGAAGTGGAAGAAGAAATGAATTTGAAAAAGGGTGGTGAAAACATTACCTCTTCTCCGGGTTCTTCCTTTTGATTTGATCAAAAAGGCTCCATATGATGCCTTTATGATCAAAATAAGGCCTCTAGGTTGTAGTGAGGAATGTTGGGAGAGTTTTTGGGTAGAGTTTGGATGAACCAAAATGCTTTGAAGGTGTTAAGTAATGAGAAGGACGAGTTCCCTTTTATAAGAGGGGTGAGGGGCACCTTTGGAAAAGCTAGAAATATTAATTTATAATAAATTCATATTCGGTTTCAAATGGCTCCAATGTTTATTATTCCAAGGTTAAGGTTGGGATAGGTCTCAAACCATTCAACCAATAGAATTTATACAGGTTTGAGTTACTATATTAACCTTATCTTTTATTTTTAACTCTTAGTTAATTATTTTGACATTTAACATGTCACTTGGTATTTTTATATTATATAGTTAATAAACTTACTATATATATCCAAGATACCCCCAAGTGCTCCATTAATGATACACATATCATGATATATGTTTCATGGACGAAACGTAGATTTTTATGAATTTAATATCAATTAATAATATAATATATGTTTTAAAAACTATTTTATGTTAATTTTGATACTATTCAATATTTGATTTTTGTGATACTTAGAACACAATGATTACTTTGAACAAATTCAATTAAAGCAATACTAATATGAACTATTATCCTAGAATTTAGTGTAATTCATTAAAAGTCTAAAATTATATTTATTTGGGTATTTATAATATCAATTATTTTAATTTTTCACTATTATTGTAATTACTGCATCATCATTGTCTCATAAATAAATTAAATTATTTAATTTTAAAAAATTATAAATAAAATATAATTATGTAGTAAATATGTTTATCTTTCTAATTAATATTTATAGGAGAAAATCCAACATATGTAACCCTATGTAAATTTTTTTTTCTAAACGATATATGCTTATGCCATTTTTGTACTTATTTTAACTTAATTAAAATAAACTGTCCCTATCACCTACAAGTGGCACCATGGGGTCCCAAAATCGACCCCAATATGCCCAGGGTATAAAATGTATCAACCAATAAAGTTAGTACACGTTTTAGGGAAATTGGTTATTATTATAATATTATTTTTTAACCCTTATTTACCGGATTTACCCTTTAACCATGGTAAATAAAATATTTGCCGAAGTAATTATTCAAAATTTATAAAAATAAAAGTTACCTATTTATACAATTAGAACATCCTAATTCCAAATATTGAATCCATTTTTCCAAATTCAAAACACAGAAGTGGCAGAAATTAATTTAATATTAATTCCCGCTGTCAAAACAAAAAGCGTGTTTTTAAGATATAATTACTATCAAAAGATTGATACTTGTTTATGTTCGGTTTAATTGTGAAATTATGTCCAATGACCAACATTTAATTAAATGATAAAAATATATTTTAAATATGCTTTAAAACCACTCATATTCATACTTTATCAATATAAATTATTTTGATTAAAAAAGTTCTTTTTAATTAAAATTTAGTAATTTTTACTATTCATCAAAATATAAGTGTTATCCGAAAAGTACCAAAATTTCACCATAGTCTAAATTCGATATTATGAATCCAAAAATTAAGTCTATTTTGAAATATAAAATATAAATAATTTCAAAAAGTAGGTATTACTATTCATAATGGCTAGTTTGATTAGTTATGGTGTTTTAGAACCCGGTGTTGTGAACAACACATACTATCACATTATTCAAAGAGAAGCATACCGTAAAAGCTTGGGGTGTTACATAATTAATTCAAATGATATCATGGAAAAAATACTTAAGTATATGACTTTTTATTATTAAATTTAAATGAATTATTTGTTTCATGTTTAAAGAAAACTTTTCAATGTTTATGGAAGTCATTGATGTGAAATTTTTTAATTTAACATGACTAACATGGTTTTAATGAAAATGTTTCATGCTACATGGACTTGTAAAACTAATGAAAGGAAAGTCTTAAACCAAGAGAATTTTTTTATGAAATATTTATCATGTGAAGAAATAAATTGTAATGAATTAAATGAAAGGTGACTGTTTATACTCGTAGACCATGTCATCATTAACAGAATTATTGACTATTTTTATCTCTTTAATTCTCGAGGGAATTCCTTGTGTGCTCAAGGGCACATTTTAAATTCCAAGATGTTGGTCACTTTGGGTGATATGTACCTAGGAAACTGATCCTTTTCTAAATCTGGATTCCTGGTATGACACCATAAGAATCCATAATTATTAATAAATGATACCTTTGACACACTTCTTGGATCTAGAATGACTTTAGGTCTCATGGTTATATCCATAGGACAAACCATTTCTTATCACCCATTTTACCTTGTAATAATTCCTTGGACTCAATTGAAAAAATTATTATGGGAATTCCTTGTACGATGATCCTTAGATTGCACTCTTACAACCTGTCTAGAATCAGTTACTTTTGAGTTAGCATTCCATGAGGTCTAGGATTTCGTGGTGCTTAACATGGAACCACATCATATTAATTATCAATTATAGTTTCCTTAAAACATCTTGAACAAATAAATAATTATACTATCATGAGTTGGTGTCAGTGATGGCTATGAATCACATTACCTGTTTAAACAAACTTGAATTTAATTAACTAATGAATTGGTTACACATTCAAACACATACTGAGGTATGAATAAGGTACATGGGTAACTAGTTACATTGTAATACTTTGCATTATATATTCATTCCTCCAAATTGTACCATTTTGATTACATATGATACATATTATAGGCACCAATGGTGGTGGATCACTGAGTTTTATCTCATACCCTCTATGGGAACCATTTGGTACCCATGGTAGATTACATGAATACATGTTTTTATAAAGAGATGTGTAATGCTTAAAACACTTGATTGGTTGGTATGCCTGGATGTAACTTGTAGTAGATGATTAACATATAGCTCTAGATTATTGTAATATTTTATGTATTTAATTTGTGTCTATATTGGTTTTTGAATATATTATTTCTATTTTTATCAATGTATTATATGTTTCTAGTAACATGACATAAATCCCCATCACTTTTTATATGTTATTCCCATTATTTCAGCTATTATTGAGTTATTTCCTTCAACTATTCAATATGTTTACTTATATTTATTCTTCAATTTATCTCATGTTTTATCATATATGTTATCCCCTATGATACACTTTCTTATTGATTGCAATATATCCCCACAGGCACACAATATTCCCTCATTTCTATTTGGCATCCATTGGCATTAATGGAGACGTTCTTGAGGCCATGTGTCTATTTCTGCATGAGGAACACACTATGTGGACTACAAGTCTAAGAAATCATAGATTGGTATCATATGGTTTCTCTTCATACATAGTTTTTGGAGAAACTAGATTATACATTTTGAATTCTTGGAAGTGGATTATATATCATTCTTTGGGCATCACACCCAATGTTCAAGGTAAAGGATGTAATACCCTGAGATTTTATAGTATGTATTCTTTTTAATTTCTTTAATATCTTCTGTTTTAAACTACACCAAGATTATCTTTCTCTATACACAACACCGTATTAGCTTTTAGTATACACAGCACTATTCATGGATCGTGTTACAAAAAAATTTAAGTTCGTTTGAGAGAAGTTATTCTACGCAACATGGGTTATATATATATATATATATATTAATTGTATAAATGAAATATGGTGGGATTCAATTGTACACAACAATAAAGGAATCCTCCACTACACGTAACCCTGACCTGGCTAGCTTTACATGCAATCGCGACCTTCCACGATAGCATGTGTTGTACACAATACTAAGTTTTACTAAACAACATTATGTTATTAAAATATTATATAAACTAGCCGTTATGAATAGTAATACCAAATTTTTGAAATTTTATAAATTTAATATTTCAAAATGGAATTCATTATTGGATTTGAAATATAAAAATTAGCCTCAGGTGAAATTTTGGTATTTTTCTGAAAACAGTCACTTTTTGATGAATAGTGAAAACAATGGGTTTCTATTTAAAAACCGACCTTTTATTTAAATAATTATTTATTTTATTTAAATATATTTTAGGTCAATATTGTTAAAAAATACCTATATAAGTTCAACATAATTCATTTTAGTCATTTTATTATAATTTTAGATATATAAAAATTTTATTGGACTTTTCACCGTCTTTTACCCACCTCCTAGGAAAATTTAAAAATTTACATAAAACATAATTTTACCACTTCAGTGAGTGAAATTTCAAAAATCCAAGAGAAACGGATAATATCATGCAGTAAAATTTGGTTCAATAAGAAAAAAATATTTTTTGCTAAATAGTAACTTTTTACTTTTATTTATCACGGTAAAAATTAAATAGGGTAATTAAGGGTAAAAATGATATTATTATTACCCTAAAACGTGTCCTATTCTATTTGATAAGTTTAATTAGACCAAAAATAACATTAGGAATAAAATATGACCATTCAGGTCCACTTGGATTAGATTAGGACATTTATTATAATTTTATTTAAAGAAAAGTTAAAAGTGTTAAAATCAATATTTAATAAATAAAACATTTATAATATAGGGTTATACATAAGATAAATTCGACTATAAATATTCATTATAAATATAAAAAAATTTACTTTATAATGGTATTTTATTTATAATTTTTTGACATTAAATAGTTTAATTTATTTATGACACAATGATGATGTAGTAATTACCTAATTAATGAAATATTAACATAATTGATATTATGAATACCCAAATAAATGTAATTTAAGAATTTTTTTTGAATGAAACAAATATTATAGGTTAATATGTCATGTTATAATTGATTTAATTAACTTGGTTCGATCTAACCATGATGTTATGAGTTTTACAAAAATCATTTATCAAATAGTGTCAAAATTGACAAAAAATAGTTTTTAAACAAAATATTAAATTATTAATTGTTATTCTATTTCTAAATATATAAGATTCGTCCAAATGACTCAGATAAGGTTATATATATTAATAATTAACAACTTGGGGTTCCTTTGGCTTGTTATAGTATGTTAATTGACCATATAGTGTAAGAAAACAAGAAGACATTGTAAAAGCTAAATTATTTAACTTAGAGTTAAATATAAATGATAATATTAAATTAGTAACCTAAAAATGTCTAAAACCAATTGGAAGAGATGAATTCGACCCATCTCCACTTTATATTCCAAATAAGTTACTTTGGAGCCATTATAAAACGAATATGACTTTATTATAAAATAATATTTCATGTTTTTTTCTTAAAGTTCCCTTCTCCTCCCATATAAAAGGGCACCACCTCCCTCTTCTCTTTACACAATTTTGAGCCTTCATTCTTGGAAAAAACCGGCCCATTTCCCTTATAATTTTCAATATAAACTTTATAGAGGTTCTGGTCTACTCAAAATACCAACTCTAGTGCCTTAAGAGGTGGTTAAGAAGAAGGGAATCAAAGAATATGTAATATCCTTTACCGATTATTTCCAATTTATTTATTCTTCTACTTATTATTATTTATTTGTTTCATAATAAATTAATAACATAAGTATAAATAATATACTTATATGTTATTATAAATATGAAACAACACTATTTCATCTTCTATCCATCCTACGGAAAACAAAATCACCGCGCGTGCGTACGTACGGAATACCATCATTATGTCGTGGTGTAATTTGTTTTCCACCACCACCATACTTGGATGGGTATAATGGTGTAAATAAATAACTATATATGATTATTTTAAAGTGATATTTATTATTAAATATTATACAAAAACTTCAACACAATTCCACAATAATGGAAATGATATCATCGCTCGTGCATACGTACAGACTACTGTCTCCACAAACGCGGTGAGATTCATTTCCCATGATTGACCATTAAAGTATGATTATAAATTTTATATATTAAATAATAATGAAAGATAATAAATAATAATGATACTGGATTTATGTAAATATATGTTTCATTGGCTTAATTCCATTTAATTCAATAAGAAAACGAATTCAGCGTTCATGCGTACATACGACCTGCCGTCTCCATGAACGGTGTATTGCATTCCATTTATCGATCTATCATATATATATTTATATGATGAATATATATTATATATAAATAGTGTTTTACATTATATAATTATGTAAATATATATATAAGTAATAATATCATGGTCAAAATGTCAAAACACGTAGGATAAATGAAACGATTTTACCCAAAACACTGTTTTAACATGGAATTTACAAAAGAAAGGGTAATATAAAGTAATTAGTGAACCATATATGATATAATAACAATGAACATGATTCTGTTATAAGTCAATGACATTATTTAAATCATTATATAGGATGTTCAGATACATACAAAGAATATCAAACATAAGTTAAGGGATAATTTTGCAATCTCATTTTTATCTGAGATTGCTTATACGTAAGTATTTACCGAGGTTATATTTTTCATCCATGTCAATAAAAATTTATTTCATAAAGTGTTTCATATTATTACATGTATTCTTAATGTCATTTTTACCCCACTTTCACTTTTACATTGTTTTATGGAAAGAATTTTTCTATAGTTTACCATACGATGAACTTTTTGAGTTTTCCGGCAAAAGTACGAGAAGACTATTTTTTTAATTTATATGGAATGAAAGGATTTTTATGGATTCATAACACCTTATTTTCATGAAGTATAATCAATATTATTTAATAAATATTTTCATCAAAATCCTTTTCTTTTAGAATTTTAGGGCATATTGTGAAAAGAAAATGATTTTGAAGAAGAAAGGATATTTTCCTCAATAATTCATTTCAAGTATTTTATCCAAACCTTTTTCCATCAAAGATGAAATTGTTTATTATGTGAATGTTTCAGTTATAATATCTCTTTGATTTACATGGTTTCACTTTTATTATGATTAAATGATATTAATTTGTTTTATAGGGATTATGTTATGATGGGAGGATGTTTTTGAAACCCATATTTATTCTTTGGGTTATGACGAATGATTTTAGATTATGTTATGGAACAAGTAACAAGGATTTAATTATGAGATAGGTGGGACCTATATCTCCCTCAAATGCATTGTGTAAATATTTATATCTCATTAGATAAACATGGTTGAAATAGAAAGTTAATCTGATTCAGTGATACAGGACTGGAACGAGGAGTGAACTCGGTTCAGTAAGGGAGTTTGTCCACTAAGATGGTCTTAAAAGCAATGCCTTGGCTACTATGGAAATCATATCATATGGATAATGTTTTTCAATAATTAAAAGTTTTATTCCCATGTCATTTTATCATGATTAATGTTATTTGATGATCTATGCCTAATGTGCTGCAATGTTTTATGTCATTGCTCATGATTTTGATGTTCAGATTTTATGCTCATGGTTTTACATTCAAATGTATATGGATTGTTTTATATTCTTTATGTTTACCATTACTATGAATTTGAGCTCAACCTTTTTATATTATATTTTCCCCAGTATATAAAGAAAGGTTTTAGGTAAGAAAACAAAATTGGAAGATATTTATGGGAGAGGTTGAAGAAATTTCACCATGATTAGAAGATTATGTTCCGAGTTTCCAAAGACACTAAACTATTATTGTCCTTGTGTGGTGGTTGTTGTTTTATATTAAGTATTCCGCAAAAGTGACGTAATTTCAATGTTTTCCAAGCTTTGGGTCTCTACAGTTGGTATCAAAGGAAAGGTTTAGTTAACCTTTGAAAACTAGGATGTGAAAACATTAGTGAGATCCCTAGAGATATTTCTAAGGTATGTTTAGGGATGTGCCTAAGGTTAAGTATAGGTATAATTTATAGTCCTATAATTATGGTAACAATCATAGAATTAACCCTAAGTGGTTATATATTGAAGTTACTCCCCATTTATTATGTTTTTTTCCGTTGCATGATTTTTTCCTCTCAAACTATTCTTTTTGGGTTTTAGACAATGGCTGAAACCCGAAGGAACCGTGTTGATCAATGTAATGGACAATGTAATGATTTCCATCCTGAAAAAACCAATGTTATGGGAGATGTAGTGGAAAATCTTATTTCTATACTTACACAAGGTATGAATCATTTTGGACATCCAAATGAGAATATAAGGGAACAATATTCTATTTAGTCCTTCATGAGGAAACTTCCACCCTCTATCAGTGGGTCTTATGATCCACTTGTTGCTGAACAATGGATCAGTACCATTGAAAATACATTTTCCATTCTTCGATGTTCAGAACATGAAAAATTCATTCTGGCTGTTTACTATTTAGATATTGAATCAGACCAGTGGTGGACTCTAATTAAGAATATAAGGCCCCAAGGTGAAATTGACTCCATGGAATGGGATGAGTTCAAGAACTTATTTTTCAATAATTACTATTGTCGTATTCTTCAAAAAATGATATAAAAGGAGTTCCTTGAGCTTAAGAAAAAGGATGATGAATCTGTTGGTATATACGAAGCAAATTTTACAAGGCTTGCACGGTATGCATCTAGATTTATCATTCTACCTGAAGGTAAAGTTGATCGATTATTCAGTGGCTTAAAACCAAGTCTTAAAAAGGCATTAGCTATAAGAGAATTCAGTATCTATGAAGAAATTTTGCATTGTGATATCAAGGTAGAGATTGAAGTTGGTGTTACATATCCATCTCATGGTCTTTACATGAAACGAAAAATAGAGTTCAAGGAGAAATCTCATAATAATGGTGAAAAGAAGATGAATGTTTCTTTATGCTCAAAGTGTGAAAAGAATCATGGTGGAGATTGTCTTAAAGGGACTAGGAAATTTTTTAAGTGTGGAAAAGAAGGTCATCGATCAATTGAGTGTTGAAGTAATGGAAAAAGGGTTTATAATGATGTGAATAAAGAAAAGACTGCAGAAAAAGCACCACCAACACTTCAATGCTTTAAGTGCAAGGAAATGGGGCATTATGTTAATCAAAGCCATAATTCAAGGGTTAATGATGATCGACATGGGAAACCACTTAAGGAAAAGGACAGAGGGATGTCACATGCGATCACAATTTGGAAATGGTGAATATGACAATGATGTGGGGGAATGAATAAGTGTTTATGTAATGGGATTCCAAAATAATGTTGAATATAGTATCATGGAATATTGGAATATTTATGTATTGGTCTATTGTGGTTTTCCATAATTTTAGGGTATGAGTAACCATGGAAAGTGATTGAGATATTTTTGGAATGAAGATGATATGTGCATAATGAAGGGATAAGGAGAAAATGAAATTTTTGATAGTATTCATGAGCTCATGACTGATATAAGGACAATGTTATATCATGGTTTGAGTATAGAGAATTTCAAGATTTTGGTATGTGAAAATAGTAAACTTTTGACAGCATTCATGTTTCCACTAAGGTTCAATGGGTATTCTTTTTTCAAGAGATTATAAGATTAAGGTATTCACTTGTTTGGAATGAGATCAATAGGTTATATCTTGTAATATATGAGGGATAAATGATGGTATTCACGTGCTTGTTATATAACCTTTTTAGTAATCGTTCTCTTTATACTATGAGTTTAGAAAGAACTATTTTGGATAAGCATAAAGATTGGAATGTATTATGTTGAAGAAAAGTTAGTATTTTTTTAACGATAGAATTTTTTTAGATATTATTGATTGAATTTTATAATAGTGTAGTTTAAAAAAAGGGACAAGCTGCAGAACGGGCGACAACCCGATGTGTCAGACAAGGTTGTGGGAATCGAACCCACAACCAAAGTGAGACATGCCTTTATCGCCTACCACTGGACTATAAGCAGTCCCCCGTTAGTAGAAAATAGTTTTATTTTTTTAAGAGGTATGATAGATGAAGTATAGTTCCATTTTAGGAACCATATACGATTAATATCATCATAGATGGACATATGTATATTTAATAACTAGTGATACAGGAAGATGGAATGACCAATCTTTCTATCGCATGATGTGCTAACATTTAGAGAATGAAAAATTCAACTTCATTTCTCTAAATAAGAGATGAAGTGGAAATTGTTCATTGGATGACCAACAATGATATTACACAGAAATCAAGAAAGTATTTCTTCTAATTCAAAATAATCAACTTTAGGAAATTGATATTTAAAACCAAAAATTTTGTCCAATTTCTCTCATATCTGATTAATCATATGGTACATTAGATCATCACAAATTTATGGATTTGTGACTGTTGGGTTTTTCATTTCCATGTCCTCAAACACTCTCCATCAGAACATGATGGTTAGATTTATCTTCAATGTTCATATTTTCACCTATTTTCTCTTATGTAGAAACCCAGTGATTAGTTAATTTGGGTAACTGTTACATTTCATACTTTATTTTTTAAAGATAACTTTCGGTATTCCTTTTTATGATGTGGGTATATATGAAAGAAAGTCTCATGTAATAAACTATTTATAACCCCGACGAATTTCATGGGCAATATTCATTTTAATGGGGGTAGAATGTAACACACTGAGATTTTATAAGATATATTCTTTTTAATTTCAATTATATATTTTGTTGTACACTACACCAAGATTATCTTGTGATATGTGCAACACCGTATTATCTTGCAGTATACACAACACTATTCTTGGATCATGTTATAGAAAATTTCAAATTCGTTTTGATAGAAGTTATTCAATGTAACATTGAGTGTATGTATATATATTCAATGTATAAATAAAATTTGATGGGATTATATTATACACAAAAATAAAGGAATCTTTCACTACACGCAACCCTGACTTGGGTTGCATTACACGGAATCACAACCTTCCACGATAGCATGTGTTGTACGCAATACCGAGTTTCACTAAACATCGATAAGTTATTAAAATATTATATAAAGTAGCCGTTATGAATAGTAAGACCCACTTTTTGAAATTTTATAAATTTAAAGTTTCAAAAAAGACTTCATTTTTCAATTCGGAATATCGAAATTAGCCTAGGGTGAATTTTTGTAATTGTTCTGAAAACATTCAATTTATGATGAATAGTGAAAACAGTAGGTCACTATTTAAAATCAGACTTTTAATTTAAATAATTAGTTATTTTATTTAAATTTATTTTAGGTCAAAATTGATAAATAATACCTATATAAGTTCAATATAATTCATTGGAGTCGTTTTACAATAATTTTAGATATATAAATATTTTATTGAACATTTCATTGTCTTTTACCCACCTCCTAGGAATATTTGAAAATTTACATAAAACGTATTTTTACTACTTCTGTTTGTGGAATTTCTAAAATCCAAGAGACATGGTTAATGTCAAGGAGTAAAATTTGGTTCAATAAGATAAAAATAATTTTGGGTGAACAGTAACTTTTTACTTTTATATACCATGGTAAAAAGTAAATAGGGTAATTAAGGGTAAAAAATTATATTATTCTTACCCTAAAACATGTCCGAATTATATTTTATAAGTTTAATTAGACAAAATAAAACCTTAGGAATAAAATATGACCATTGAGGTCCACTTGGATTAGATTAGAACATTTATTATTATTTTATTTAAAGAAGAGTTAAAAGAGTTAAAATCAATATTTAATAACTAAAACAATGTTATTATCAGGTTATACATAAGAAAAATTCGACTATAAATATTCATTAGAAATATAAAACGATTTCCTACATAATGGTATTTTATTTATAATTTTTAGACATTAAATAATTTATTTTATTTTGGACATAATGATGATGCAGTAATTTCCTTATTAATGAAATATTAAAATAATTGATATTATAAATACCCAAATAATTGTAATTTGAAATTTTTTATGAATTAAAATAATTTTATAGGTTAATATAACATGTAATTATTGATTTAATTAACATTTTTCGATCTAATCAGGCTGTTATAATTTTTAAAAAACTCAATTGCCAAATAGTGTTAAAATTGACATAAAATAGTTTTTAAAACAAATTTTATATTATTAATTGTTATTCTATTCCTAAAAATCTAAGTGTCGGCCAAATGACATAGATAAGGTTATATATATTAATAATTAACCACTTGGGGTTCGTTTGTCTTGTTATAGTATGTTTAATGACCATATAGTGTAAGAAAACAAGAAGACACAATAAAAGTTAAATTATTTAACTTAAAGATAAATATAAATGACAATGTTAAAATAGTTTGTCTAAAACCTATTGGTTGAGATTATTTTCATCCATCACCACTTTATCTTCTAAATAAGTCACTTTGGATCCATTATAAACCGAATATGACTTTATTATTAAATAATATTTTAAGTTGTTCAACTAAAGTGCCCCTCTCCTCCCTTATAAAGGGGCACCTCCTCCCTCTTCGCTTTACACAATATTGAGCCTTCATTCTGGGAAAACCCCTTCCCATTTCCCTTATAAACATCCCTATAAACATTATAGAGGTTCTGGTATACTCAAAAGACCAACTCTAGTCTCTTAAGAGGTGGTTAAGAAGAGGCGCGTCAAAGAAGAGGTAATATCCATTACCGATTATTTTGAATTTATTTCATCTTTTACTTCTTTTTTTATTTTTACAAAGTAAATTAATAACATATTTATCACTTATATAATTATATGTTATTATAAATATTAAACTACCCTATTTCATCATCAATCCATCCTAGGGAAAACAAAATCACCGCGCGTGCGTACATACAGAATATCGTCTCCAAGCCGTGGTGTAATCTATTTTCCCCCACCACCTTACATGGATGGGTATAATGGTGTAAATAAATAAATATATATGATTATTTTATAGTGATATTGATTCTTAAATATTATACATAAACATCAATACAATTCCACGATCATGGAAATGATATCATCGCTTGTGCCTATGTACGGACTACCGTCTCCACAAACGTGATGAGATTCATTTTCCTTGATTCACCATTCAAGTTGATTATAAATTTTATATAATAAATAATAAAGAATGATATTATATAATAATTATACTGGATTTATGTACATATATATTCCATTTATATAATTCCATTTAATTCCATAAGGAAACGAAAACAGCGTGCATGCGTACGTACGACCTACTGTCTCCACGAACGGTGTATTTCATTCCATTTATCGATCTATAATATATATTTATATTCTGAATATATATTATATATAAATTATGTTTTAAATTCTGGAATTAAGTAAATAAATATATAAGTAATAATATCAAGAACAACATGTCGAAACACGTACGATAAATGAAACGATTTTACCCAAAACACTGCTTTAACATGGAATTTACAAAAGAACGGGTAATATAAAGTCATTAGTGAACCATATATGATATAATAATAATGAATATGATTCTTTAATAAGTCAATTACAGTATTTAAATCATTATACTAGAGGTTCAGATACATACGAAGCATATCAGACATTTGGTAATGGATAATTTTACAATCTCATTTTTATCCGAGATTGCTTATACGTAAGTATTTACTAGGGTTATATTTTTCATCCATGTCAATAAAAATGTTTTTCATAAATTGTTTAATATTCTTCAATGTATGTTTAAAGTCATGTTTACCCCTAATTTATTTTTAAATTGGGTTATGGAAGAAATCATTATTTTGTTTACCGTACGATGAACTTTTTTAATTTTCTTGCAAATGTACGAGGAGAATGTTTTTTTAACTTATATGACATGAAAAGATTTTTACGGTTTCATAATTCCTTATTTTCATGAATCATACTCTATATGATTTAATAATTATTTTCACCAAATTCCATTTCTTTTAAAATTTCATGTCATATTGTGAAAAGAAAATGATTTTGAAGAAGAAAGGATTGTTTCCTCAAGAATTCATTTCAAGTGTTTTATCAAAAACCATTTTCCATCAAAGATGACGTTATTTCTTTTGTGTATGTTTCAAGTATAAAATCTATATGATTTACATGGTATTGATTTTCTTATGATTAAATGATATCCATTTGTTTTATATGGATTATGTTATGATGGGATGATGTTTAAGAAACCCATTTTTATTCTTTGAGATATGATTAAATATTTATGATTATGTTGTGGCACAAGTAAGAATGATTTCATTATGAGATGGGTGGGACATATATCTCCCTCCAATTCATTGGATAAAAATTTATATCTCATGAGATAAACATGGCTAGAGCGGCCAGTTAATTATGTTCAGTGATACTGGACTGGAACGAGGAGTGAACTCGGTTCAGTAAGGGACTTTGTCCACTAAGATGGTTTTGAAAGCAATGCTTTGGATACTATGGAAATAATATCATGTGTTTAATGTTTTGTAACAATTTTAAATTTTATTCCCATGTCATTTTATCATGATTAATGTTCTTTTATGATCTATTCCTTATGTGCTGTAATGTTTTATGTCATTTCTCATGATTTGGTTGTTTAGATTTTATTCTCATGTTTTTACAATCCAATGTCTATGGATTGTTTTATGTTGTCTATGTTTACCCTTACTGAGCATTTGAGCTCACCCTTTTTATGTATTATTTTCCACATGATATAAATAATGGTTTAAGGTAAGAAAACAAAAAGGGAATATCATTATGGGAGAGGTTGAAGATCATTCACCATGATTAGAAGATTATGTTTCGAGTTTCCAAAGACACTAAACTATTACTGTCCTTGTGTGTTGGTTTATATTAAATATTAAGAATTCCGCAATAGTAATTTAATTTCCATGTACGCCAAGCTTTGGGTCTCTACAAAGGATGGGTTTTCAGAATTATAAATCATGTTCTACTTTTTTAAATTACCGTTGATATCATTTCCCCATTAGGCGACTCACTTTTTATGTGGTGTTGTTGTCTATTCAGTTGACTGGGATTCTTTTTTATCCTTGGATCATTTATATGAGGAAAATTATCTTTTTTACATGAATCATATTGGCACCAATATTTCACATGTCATTCATAATTCTATTCCATATAGTTTCACTTCACAATTTTCACTACTTTATAAGCTTGTGATTATTGAGTGATCCTTAATTGTATATGTGATTTCGATTTTTTTGAGGTGTGGTTGAGTGATATCATGTTTCAAGTCATGAGGTGTTATGGGCCCTCGTGTGTTGGAATGTGAAATTTACCAAATCAATCATTTAATTATAATTTCAAATGGGTTTTTTAGTAATAAGAAGTATGTCCCTAGACTCACTCTAAATGATAACACTTTTTAAAGGAACCTTCTTTAATGTTTAAAGAAAATACAATGATAAAGGTGAAATGGTTTCACATCCTTATCCTTCCTTTTCATGCTTAATAAATGTAAAAGAGTGAACTTAGTAATTAAATATAAAATGAAATGAAATTTCTACCAATAAATGATGAGGCATGGTACTATTGACTCTTCACTTATAGGACCACCCTATAACATATAATAGAGCACTAACTGAAACATTTACATTGAAGTGGGTCGGTGGGGTGGTATTCCAAGGTTAGTAAGCACTTTATTATGTTTATCGTTAATTAGTGTTTCTATATTTGTTTCTAAAATATTGTTTGGAGGTGTGTTTATGGAAAAAAATGTAGACCAATGTTGTCACCATTTCCTCGTTTCGTGCTCCTAGATGGCGTCGATGAGCAAGCTCTCGACATGGTGGGCCCTGAGGGGACAATCATACCACCATGAGTTCAATATTAGGTACCACCTTATGTACGATTATTTTTCACTGACTCTCATGTTTTTTATAGTATCCTACATTGAATTATGTCCATGCATATTGATCTAGGAGTTTCACCTATGAAGGCTGATCTGACTCGTGAGTATCTACAACTACATCATCCTTCCTTATCAGAGGGTAGCAGTCCACAGGCTTCTAAGACTCAGATTTATGAAACCTTGACCATATTTGAGCATATGTAGACTTCTCTAGAGTGTAGGGTCAAACATGAGGTGTACATTTTCTATAATTACTCCAATCATTGGAGGTATGTGATTACTCAAGATGGTCACCATGAAGACATGGTATGGGATGATTTCCAAACATCATCCTATGACTACTAATTCCTTCAAACGATGATAGATAATAGGTCTAAAGATTTTTTTCATCTTTAGAAGTGTTCTATGTATTTTATGAAGTATTCAATGTGTTTTTCGAAGTAATAGTTATTTTCACAATTTCCAGCTGGTAATGAGCTTTCACATGCTAGACACTTCGAGGATGGAATCCAGTATGCCATCCATTATTAGAAGAATGTTTTTCACCTAGCTAATGTTTCTAAAATATAAAATTAGACTATAATCACTAATTGAAAATTATGTAATGATGATAGTACCAGGTATAGTGGACCAGTTCCATTTTGGGCAAGTAGTTCTTCTATTGGGAGGATGCATTCCCTCGAAGTTTTTGATAAGTATAGTGTCATGTAAAGTAACTTTGTAGGTAGATCTATACTATTACATCATTGCGTATATATGAGGAATCTAAAGTGGAAGTGTGATAGGGACCCTATGTAGTGTTGGTATTTCTATCATACGGGGAACATACAAAGATGTTGTTGGACCATTCCATCAGCTTATAGTGAAAGAGGTTCCATTCCATCTTCAACTTCAGGGGCATGTTATTTAGAAATGCATCATGAGGGATGTTTTAGTAGAACATATAAAACTGAATGAGGATGAGGTCATCACCATGGTAGACAGACTCTTGAACCACAAAGGAGCCAAAAAAGTAGTTATGATCATGGCCATCCAGCTATTGCACATGGTTTAGGATTAGGTCAGATGCATTCATTATAGATGATACTCATGGACCAGCCTACGATATCATCTACAATACAGTGTACTATTCATATTATATCCAATATATTATCTGATTTATCTAATATTTTTTATTCACACACGATCATGTTTTTATCTATCATGGAATGTCTTGGGTTGGAAATATAGTTTTTCTATGATGTTATGACCATAGACACATGATTGGGAGTGTAGTTAGAGTGCGTACACCAATATATGCACTGTCCCATCGAGGTAGGTATTTACACATTCATACATGACCTATTTTCACTTGATATGGTAGGTTTCGATGTCATTATCATGATGTATTGGTTGTTTTCATATCATGCATTTGTATTCTAATATCAATGAAGGGTGTTTTTTACATCACTTGGGGGAAGTCATTATCTACATAAGGGTTTTTTTGATGTACATTTTAAATGATCCTGAACATAGAAATATAGGTTACGTTGGGTGACCACAGAAATTTACAAATTGTTAATAGAGGAAGAAGGATTAGAATTGGCTTATTTCCCTCCAATGGTAGATCATTTCATGGATGGGTCTCTCAATGAATTTTCTAGATTACCTCTTTAAAGAGAGGTTGAGTCTTCAATCGATCTTGTTCTAGGAGCATCTCTAGTGTCCATTCTTCCATATAGGATAGAATTAATTGATCTTTGTGATCTTAGAAAGTACTTAGTGGACCTAGAGGACATAGGTCTCACATGACCGAACACATCCTCTTGTGGTTCATCCGTGATTTTCCACAATAAGGAAGATGGTAAAAATCATTTTTTCATGGATTAAAGATGGTTGAACCATTGTATAGTCCAAAAATGGTATCCACAACCTCAAATAAATGTTCTCTTTGACATGCTCTGTGGATCTAGGGTCTTCCCTAAGATTTACCTGTGGTCGAGCAGTCAATGGCTGCGAGTCAAGAGATCAGGCATTCCACATAAAATATTCCATAGAGGGTATGAGTTGTATGAGTATCACATTATACCATTATGTCACATGAATTCACCCACCATTTTCATGGATCTAATGAATAGGGTGATCCGCCCCTAGTTGTATTATTTCATTAATGTCTTTGTGGGAGACATACTGGTGTATTATCACACTCGTAGAGACCATGAAAGGATCCTTGATATTGTTCTGAGTACACTGAGGGAGCATCAAATTTATGAAAATATATATAAGATCAACTTTTAGTTAGACAATGTTCTCTTTGTGGGACATATCATAATGGTGAGTGTATGTTGTCCCAGACATGGGGAGTGTGCTGGTCTACTAGGTGAATCCCAATAATGTTTTTGATATATATAATTTAATGAGGATAGATAGATAATAAAATTGTTTCATATAGAACTTATCACACCTTGATTCACCTCTAACTGTTATAACAAATTAGGGTGTTATGTTCCTATGGTAAGAATATTCTGAGAAATTATTTTAGTAGGTGAAAGGGAGGGTGGTGTCGACACAAATTTATGCACTCCCATATCCAGGAAGAGGATATATCATCTAATGTGATTCATCATGCATCAGTCTAGGAGTAATGATTATAAAAGAGGATATATTCCTTGAATAAATATCTCAGTAGTTGATGCCTCATGAGAGACATTATTCGATTCACTAAGTTGATATAGTAGTGGTTTTCAATTCATTCTATTTATTGAGATACTATCTATTGGGTGACTACTTGTTGGTGTACACAGACCTCGAGAGCCTAAAAAATAACTGTTTTTATATGTAAAACGAGTCTCTGGAAAAGTATATGGGTTGAATATTTTCATACTTTTGATTTGGAGCTTACCTATACACCAGGATAGGGTAATCTAGTTGATGATGCACTGAGTCAGAAAACTGTGGCACATGTCATACAAGCGGAAAATGATGAATGGAGAAGTATTTCACTCTTTTCTAAACACCAACAAGATTTTCATTTTAGTATTGTGTAGTATTAACTATCATCTTTAATAGTTACATCTTCCCTCCTTGAGAATGTGTGGCTTCAGTAATTTTCGGACCACAATGGATTGGTTATCCATGACATTATATTAGGAGCAGACATTCTTATGAAGTGCACTATAGACATATATCACATCCTGAGTATTAATGGGAATGTCTGGGTTCCTACATATATGAGAGAGTATTTCATAAAATTTTCCCATGATTATTATGGGTTAGTTCATCTAGGAATCCCAAAAATGTATGGACATATGCAATGCCAGTATTGGTGGTCTGGGATGAAATGTTAGATACCATGATTTATAACTAGGTGTTCCACCTAATAATAGTTGAAGGTAGAGGACCAGAGACCTGTAGACTTTTTACTGCCACTTCCAATCCACGAATGGACATGGGATGACATTGATATGGGTTTTTTAGTCATCTTACCTAGGTTTCCAAGGGGTTTCAATGTTATATGGTTGTTATTGAGAGACTAATTAATGAATCCCATTTCATTCATATTAGGGAGAAATTATAAATTTATGATATAGGGAAAATGTATGTCTGTAAGATCATAAAATTAACTGAGGTCCCTTATACTATAATTTCTAATAGGTATGTTCATTTCAAATAAATGTTCTGGTAGGGGTCACATATGACTATGTTTTCCCCGGTGCTTCTGAGAATATCTTTTCACAATTAGACCGATGGAAAATCATAAGTGATGATACAAGTTCTTGTGGATATCTCCAAGCATATTTCATTGATTTCAGAGATTCATGGTAGATGTATATCTCTCTCTTAGATTTTTCTAACAATAACAGCTTACAAGAGATAATTCAGATGGATCCTTTTTAGGTCATATATGTTAGGATGTTTTGTTCACCCTTGTACGGGATAGAGGAATGTGAGGCAGACCTTTAATGTCCTTCAATCATACAAAAAGTCATCAGAGAAGGTTTAGATGATTAGGAAGAATATGAACACTGCTCAATCTAAACATAAATCATATTTTGACCGACCACCAATGATGTGATCTATAGTTCGAGGTTTGGGATTATGTTTTCCAATAGATTTCACCAATGCTAGGATTGTAATGTTTTAAATGAAATTGAATATGTCCCCTCATTATATAGGGTCATTTGAGATCTAGGAAAGAGACATGATGGTAGGCACCGATTGTTACTGGCTTAGAGGTATTGGGATGTGGACAATGTCTTTCACATTTCACATCATCATCGTTATCATGTAGAAATGTATCATAAATTTGATCCCAAGGATGTTAATATTGATTCTAAATCATTTTGGATGAGTTTCTTAAATTACTCATTGGAATGAGCACAAAGGATCTACATGGTCGTTCATTCCCTCTAGTTTGATTGATATGGATTCAGAAACAATTATATGAAGACAATTAAGAGAATGAGGCTGATGCATGAGGTAAGAGGACCAAGTTATTATTCGAAAGTGTTTCACCACAACTTATAGGAGAAAATAGGGATGAGTTTCTTTAATGGGGGGGGAGGCTGTAAGATCCCGACATTGACTCAGGTACATATCCTCTAAATTATTCTCAAATTGCAGATTATGAAAACCCTTTCGAATTCCTAATGAGTTCATGAAGGTCTCAAGGGTGTCTGGGGGTAGTTCAAATCCATGAACTAGCCTTTTAGAAAAAATGGACCTATCTCATGACTTGGGTAAACCTAGCATGGAGGATGCATAGTTAGTCTAAACTATTTGGATGATCTATGTTTTTTGGGATATCTATATCACATGGTTGGTGCATAGTTTCTCAAGAGGTGCGGTGTAACAATGTGAGTTCTCACTTTTCCCTAGGTACCCATGCTTGTTTTTTGTCACAGTTTGGCAATCAATGTGGCCAAACTGTGCATGGTCTATTTTTTTTTTATTTTTACATTTTTTCCTAAATGATTTAATTAACTTAACCATTCTTCTCCAATACAATTTATAGCAGGATAAACCACTTTTTATCCCATTTTGGAGCTCTTTAAAGGCCTACTCTCGTGATTGAAGTGTCTGATATTTCCATCCTCAGATCGTACATCTATTTTTCTCATCAGATGAGAATATGTATGTAATTGAGTAGTCTTATGCCATTATACTGTTTTGTGTCTCTCAAACTACTTATCAAGGTGTGATTTCTTTTACTCTTTCTTTATATTTAATAAGATATAAGACAATATAGTACCTGATACTAGAGTAGGAGAGTAATACGAGTATGAGGTGGGTGTTCTATAACTCATCCCTCAAGATCATTGATTTTGGATGGGATGTGTGGGGGCCACCAATTTCACCGGAAACCGTTTATTGAACATATGTTCCTTTCACATTGTCATTAAAACCATATTGTTATGATACTTATAGAAATGTTTTTGGATGTTTGAGGCTGAATCCAAAACTCCCAAAACCCCATGTTGGATGAAATGCTATAAAATTTATTTTTGTCTTGACAATTTCGAGCCATCATTCATTTATTATTGAGAATGACCACACTAATTGTTATATTTATTTTTTATTGAATAATAAAATTATGAATACCTTTTTCCATGTCAATTCCAAATGACCCGCCTATAGTATGTTCTTAAATTTAAGTAATTAATTAAATTTTTTTTATGGAAAGAATAATTAAGTATATGTCATGGAATAATTAAATGTAAATTAATTTATGGCTTCACTTTTGTAGAAGACAATTCATTGTTTTTGGAAGGGAACTGAGTGAATCTTACAAAATGAACAATATTTACAATTATTTTATTAAACAGTTTCATTATACTTCTCCTTGTTAAACTAGGGAATAGTAAGGCTTGAAAAATGAGAAATTGTTAATGTCATTGTTCCCATATTACCAAATTATTTGTAATGAATTAAATGTAAGTTTCCAACTTACTCAAATGGTCATCGACATCATTTTGTATACACTTGACTTGTATTATCTGTCGGATTCCTGAGGGAATTCCTTGGGTTCTCGATGAAATCATTATGATTCAAGGATTTCGGTTTCCTTATGTGAGACCTACCTATGAACCTGATCTTTATCAACCTATTGATACAAAATATGACACAATTGTATCTCATAATTATTAATATATCACGCCTCAAATATTGACCATGGATCCAACATTACATGAGAATTCATCGTAACATCAAATGTGCTAGCCACTTCTTATTTCCCATTTTACATTGGATGCATACCATTGACATTTTAGGAAACATTATTATGTGTATTCCATTGATATTTCTTCTTGGATAACATTGTTACCCATTATCTTGACTCAGTTATAGCTGAGTAATTAACCCTTGAGGTGTAGGTTTCCTCATGGATTTCCATGAAATGAATTCATAATAATTATTAATTTTGGTTTCCTTATTACATTTTTGGATCATTTAAAATTTATACTATCAAGAGGTGATTTCAATCATGGTTAAATCCCAAGTGACATATTTATATTAATATAAACATAATTACTAGATGAAATTGATACATGTTTTGACACCAACTAAGGATTAATGCATGTACTTGTGTTTCTAGTTTTGTTGAACAAAATTAGTATATATATGCATTCTTGCACGTGATTCAATTTCCATTACACAGGTCGTATTTTATAAACACCATTTCTGGTGGCCCATTGAGATTATCTCACCCCTCTCCAATGATTTTTTTGTACCATAGTAAGATTACATAAATATAGGTCTTGATAAATGGAAGCATAATGCATTAGACAGTTGACAACTTATTGTGCTAGGATAGAGCTAGTAATAGATTATCAAGTGATAGATTTAGAATCTTGGAATTTTATGTGTTTTTTTGATACATTATAATTTTCATGTAATCATTATACATGAATCCATTTTTTCCATATTTCATGTGATATGTCATAAATCACCATCAGCTATTGTATGTTATTCCAGTTATTTTAGTAATTATTGATTTTTCTCCTTTTATTGTGAATTCTATTTACATAATTTTCATACTCTATTTATCTCGTGATGAAAAATATATGTAATCCACTGTGATACCCTTTTGAAATAATGGAATAATATCCCACAAAACAGAGTAGGCCCATACTACTAGTGATTAGCCTCTAGCATTCTGGGAGATCTACTAGAGGAAATGTGCGCCACTGGGCTTAGGGCCCCTCCTAAGGGGAATCTGAGTCTGATACATCCTATAGAAACACCCAATGGTGTCCAATAAAATTACAATATTCATGGATTTGGAGTTATCCTAAACATTAATTATTCTACACCCACTAGGTTCTTCGATTCGGATAAACAGTAGTTATTCTAATGCCTATTTTTACTCATTCCTTTAATGGTTGTTAAGAAAAAGTGTTCATAAATATGGGGATGCATCATTATCTAAATAAGGAAATCATGGAAGGAAGTCCCATTATAGGGTTGATTACCTGAAATCTCTAATATATTTTAAACAGTCACGTACACAGACTATAGAGTAGGATATATATGAAAATAAGGAAACTTTTGTGAGATGATGGACAATTGTCTTTTATAACATAGATCAGAATATATATGGGAATCGTCCGTGAAGATCACAACACCTGTTGATTGATCTAGATGGATGATTGATATTCACGGTCATGGTTAGTCCCTCTAAAATCCATACAAAAAATTAAAAATTATCATCCTATTTATAGTTGAGGGTTCCCATCATGGGGTTTAACCAAGGCCAAATTTGCATCAAATTCTATTCTCAATCCCCTGAATAATTGAATTTTAGTATCTCATTATTCATGATGACTGGTGGGGGGAAATATTTACCAAAAATTCAGTATAGGTATTCCTCGCTGGTTGTAATAGATCATGTGATTCTTCCCCATCTTCTAATAAAGCCACAAATAACTCAACATTATTGATTTACTCGGGAGGAATGGTCCACTAGGTAGAATCTTGATGGAGGGGAACATAAGATAAGTCCAGTTATTCCAGCTCTATTTATAATTTCAATGGGTAACATATAAGATATTCCTTATGAGGGATTGTTAGACCAACCTCTTATTGTGTAACCAATAGTTTGTGCTTCTCATATATTACTACTGCTGGGATCAAAAACATTTGTTGTTAATACCCCATGTTGAGTGGATTTTATGACTCCGTTTTAGTTACTATGACGAACCCTCATTATTGAGGTATAGAGGATATGAGCATGATAATTTTCTCTACATATAGAAAATCTATAATATGGTTGTTTCCTTAGAGTAGATACACATTATGTTTTCTAAACACATTTATCTATTTCTCATATTGACAAAATCATTCCTCATGTGTGAGAGTTTCAGGATCATTGGTCAAAGGGAGAGAAAAGGATGAAAAATTAAACTTTTACTTGGAAGATTATTTTTTGGGACAACATTGTGTATGGAGATTGAATTTTTTTTCCACAATTGTCAACGTTGTTGAAAATGAAGAAGGAGATGAAGAAGAAATCCATTGTTAATGGAGATCAGATGAAGTGAGGATGCCTGAAGAATTGTTATGAAATCATAGAATTGGATTTAATTCATGGGAAATTCTCTATGATGTAAATTCCGATGATTATTGATCTTATCCTATGTTCCAAGAACTTGTGTCAAAGGTGAAACATTGTTTACAACAAAAAATAATGGTGAAGTATCATCCATATAAGATGATTTAGGAAGAATGAGGATTAGAAGAAGACCATGAAATTATTCATGTCTACATGAGAACCATGAAAGATCTTACTTGAATAAAATAATAACATGATTTTCAAGATGTTTATAATGATTATTGAAGAAGAAGATAGTGTGGATGGGCTTGTCATTCTAAGATGGTCATGCATTACACATTTCCTTTAAATCAGACGATGATTTGATGTTTTTTATTTAACAATTATCATAAGTTATGAGAAATTATTTCACATGGATGTTGAAGGAATGGGGGAGTTATGGTGCTACCAGTAATATACAGTTTTGGTTAGAAGGAAAGATGCGGGTGGAAGACAGGGAAGTTATAATAATTTCCATAGTAAAACTGACGATGCTAAATTTGTTCAATCAAAGGATACATATCATGATAGTGGAGTTAATGTTGAAATTTTATGAATGGTTATGGAATATAGGGAGGAGAATCATGAAAAGGGAATGGATGAACTGGAGGTAGCACAAAAATTTTCCAAGGTGGTGTTGTTTTCCAGTGTCTGTCAAATTTTTAGGCCTGTAAATCATGAAATGAAGAAATGAGTATTTGGAAAATGATGTTGTGTGCAAGTTTGAAGATGGCTTATAATTTTGTGCCCAAGTAATGATTTAGGGTTATAACAACGAAAAATGGAAAAGGCATCGTGTGATTGTAAAACAGGGGAAAGTGTGAAAAAAATGAAGCTACACGAAATATTGGTTGTGCACATAATACGGAAGGCTGTTTAGAATTTTTCAAGGAAGTGGTATTTTGAGATCAGAACAAATAATAATGGAAAAGGAATGAAGTGCAAAAAAAACTCAAGGCCGTTCAGGAAATATGATATTTTATAAAAGAGTTTTTTATGCTCATGGAGATGGTTTTACGTGGAGATTAATGTTTTTTTGCACAGGGTCAAAAATTCCTATAAATATGAGGTGAATAAGTATCATTTGTTACGGCTCGACACATAGAGAAATCCTATGCTCTGGTGCTCGAAAAATTGTATTTTCATGAAAAAATAATGGTTCACATTAAAAGAGGGGGTGTGCATAATAACTTGGCAGCGTAAAAAAGGATGTTTCACGTAAAACTTTACACACAAAAAGTGGATTTTTTCTCGCGATAAAAACAATAGAGCGCAATTCACCCAAAAGGTTGCATGAAAAATTAGAGTCCCCCATACCTTTAACAAGTGAAATGTACTCTAGAAGTGTCTCAAAATGAAGTAGATCCACACCCACATTGTGAAGAAGATACCACAAAGAAGTGACTTGTTTTCTCAAACCCTCGTTGTGTTTCGTGAAGTAAATCTCGTGAGTACAAAGCAGGTAAATAATCACCCCTGTAGTACTTCAAAAAATAGATCCAAAAACAGTACCTAGTAGTGTGAAGAAGAATCATGCATCCTCTTCATGAATAAGAAGATATCTGGAGCCCTCTACTTGCATGACGGTCAACACTTTCTGATTGCACGATTTATATACATTATTTTTAAGGGCGTTTTTGCTTGTGTGATGAGGAGACAAATGGGAAACAAAACTCTTATCATCAAAAAGGATGTACCTAGTATATCGATACACTATTGTGTTGGAATTATGTACCAAAGAAATATTATAAGACACTGTTGCACTATTCCATATTATAGTATGTGAATCAGAAGGAAGATAAGAAGAAGAAGAGAGTGACCAATTTATATTTAGTTATTCATACCATAACAACTGTGATTATGCTATGTCAATTTTGACTTCATTGATTTGACAATCACAAAGAGAACATGTGATTTTAGAAACAAGAATAAAAATATTTCAGTGCAGTTGATTTTTCAGTAAAATAGAATGTGTGAATACGTACAGGTTTCAGTGTAGCCGGTTTTGTATTGAAGAAACCAAAGAAGATGAGTTTGGAGTTTACATTATTGTTCTAGAAAAAGAAGAGTTTGTTTACTTTCATTCTTCTAAGAAAGTAAAATGTAGATGAATAAATTTGTGGAATTTAAAAGTAAAAATGTTGCATCCAATAGGTCTCAATGGTTCGAAGATTCTATTGGTATTGAAAATACTTTTAACATAGAGAAGACTGTCTTTAGCGGTAATGTAAAGAACTAGCTGGTGGTTATAAGATACTGTCTTCACAAGAATTATTAAGAACTAAAGAGTGTAATGTAATATCCTACTTGTTTCAAAATGGTAGGGGATTGTTTCACATCCCCCCTCCGAGTGTAGGGAGCCACGCTAACTAAAAAATAGTTTTTCCAAGTCAATCCACTCTAACTGAATATCAAATTATAGTGGAGAATCCATGCATCGTTCATCCCCATACATGGAAAGGATGTAGATTCTCTTATTCATGGGTAAACCTTATAAAAATATCATCTCAATATTCTAATTCTTTCTATTATTTCATGTGATAGGTAAAAGAGAATAAGATAATCAATACTCTAACATGTCAAGAGGTATAGGGACAGAATGTTGGAATTAGTTTAGAAAGTCCTCAACATTGATTCACCCCCTCTCCGTGTTAGGTATATCCCAAACCAGTGCTCTCATAATTCTGAAGAGGAGGTATTAGATCAATTGAGGGAATCACTAAATTCATAGAGTTCATATATTTTTGTGTAAAAATGCATTCTTTCATTAAATTAGCATGGATCGTACTATGAGTAAAAACATGTTCCTTATATTCCACTATATCATACTCAGAATTTTAGAATCTTTATGGGAGTTTCTATGAATGTGCATTAATGTATAACATATTGAATGTTTCATACTAATAAAAGACATATAATAGGGATTATTTTCTAAAGTATATCTATCAAAAAAACATTGTTCACCACGAGTTGTCATACTATTGAAAGGATTAATTTTCTGTTCCTACCACAAAGCCTCATCATCTCCTTCAGTGGCCCATATAGAATTTTAAAATGAATGGTGATTTCATTTGAATCTGTAGATAATTTTTTTGGGCTTGGTCTTAGTGAATAAGATGGTTCATGAGATATGATGTACTACAAAGATTAATTTTTTGTTCCTCCCCTTAAATGGGAAATGACTAACTTCCATTTAGAAGTTAATTTTTGTAAAAATTCCATAGCCTATTGGGACATGGATATATCTATTCAATTTTCACAAAATATTAGTCATGGTTTATTAGACTCAGTTTTTATTTAGTAATGGATGCAAACATATATTATTGGGTTTCTTTGGCATTTCTATGGATTCTATAGATATATATTCTATCTTGATTTTAGGAATATTTTTTTTGAACTTGTGCCGGGAGCATTTTGTTATTTTATCAAGATCTATTTGGTTACAAATATAATTGAAATTTCTAATTAATAGTTCATTTAATTTGTATGATTTTTCAATATTTCATGATTCAGGATGAAATTTTATTTTTATTGATCATTCTCTTCTATCATTATTTTATTGAGATTCATTCACGGAATATTTTTATTGACATAATATATATTTTGAGAGGACCCTATTTCTCAAACATTTCCCAATGCAATAAAGTTACATCATGTCACCTTGGGAATTAATTTATGATCATAGAACCATGAAAAATGAAATTTCATTTATTTAAACTGTCACCAGATATGAATTCTGGATGGTGAATTATTGATCACTTGATGGGACTCTTTTAATACATTCAACCTTTCAAACTAAATGGATTCTTAATGTTTTCTAAATATAGAGTTTTTCATAGCTATAAAGGACACCAATTTGATTTAATGATATATATATTCTATTACATTTTCATGACATGGGTATAAATTCAATGTTTAGAATTTTATTTCTAGGTGAATAATATTATTAAATATATTAAGGTGTATTTTATGCACTCACAATCTTTCAATAATTCATCGGTAATGCTATATAGTGGAGTTGATAATGGCCCCAATAAGAATGATATATTGTCTTTTTCTAACTATATATTCATAAGGAATATTTATTCCTCATCCTTTAAAATAGGTTCCTTAGCCTTGATCTTTCCAAAGTGGAAAATTTGTCATGGGTTTTTTAAAAACTGCTGTGTTGGCATGGATTTATCGGGTGATATTGTATGGTAGGTTATACTAGGGTGTTTTGGAGAATGATAGTTTCTTTGGGATTCCTTCTAGTTGAGAAATAATTTCACATATCCATAATTAAGAATGAGAAATTAATGGCCTCATTCTCCCAATAATATCTTGATAGGAGTGATATGTCATAGTTTATATGGAAAGGGGAGGTCCTTCATGAAGAAAATTAAAAATAATATAAGGAATACATTCATAGAGAAATCCATCTTGTGAGGGTATACCAACATGAAATGTAATACAAATTCAAGGATAATTTTAGTAGTGTACACCCAATGGAGGATCTTTAGGATGGATAAAACAATGGGGGACTTATTTACATTTTATATTCTATCCATGACATGGGTAGTTGTACCACTCATCATGGCATGGGCTATTATGATCTATCAGGTTGTGGAAATGAAGTATGGAATCATGGAATTATGTACATGGAGGACTTAATGAAATGAAATCATTAATTTATGGGTACGAACATTTTAATTTTAGCTAATATCAACTTTATTTTGTAATAGATGACCTGGATCCTGAGGCACAATAGATATATGTCTTAGGACCTCAAGAACACTATTATTTTTCATAGCGAGATCATAAATTGTATATTAATTTTCCAATCACCTATGTTAAGAATTATTTTTGGAAGTTAAACTATATATGGATAGGGTCAACAGTTTTTTTAGAGAGGATTTAATATATAGTGACTCATTTTACTAGTTCCAATGATACTAATAGAGTATTTCAATATATTTTTAAATTTTTGTTTCTGTGATATATTCGTTCCATGGAGTGGAAATTTTGAGGGATCAATGAAATCCTATGGAAAGAGGCATATGGTAGAGATCAGGCTGACCATTTATTATGGAATTATTTATACTGGCCTATATAGATGGGAGTAAGGATATATATATATATATCTAGATTAACCCTCATATTATATTTATGAGTCACCCTAATTGTGGGGTGGGTTCTAGGGCCGCCATTTAACAACTGATACTATTGAAATTATATATTTTCATGTTTTTAGGATATGGGCTATCATTTACATCTTACAATTAGTTATTTTTGAGATACATTGGGGGAATATAGAAGATTTAATGGGGATATATACCCATTATTTTGTTGGAGAAGGGGTATATCCATACTCATGTACTCTATTTGTTGTTGTGATGTACTAAATATTATTTTTTGAGGGTAGAGAAAAGTTTATACACTCAAATTGTTTCATAGATTTACTGGTCAGTGACTTTTATTTTTTAAACTATAATTGAAGGATTGGTGAATATAGGATATTATGTGAGCTTTCTCATTACCTTCCACCATAACAGACTATTATTCATTTCTATAGGGAACAATTGTATCACCCCTTTCCATATTTCATGATCACTACCCTCAGTGGGATATTCTATGTTCCTGTGTATGTGTGACCTCAGATAGACTCTCAATATATACACCTTCATCATACAGAGGGTTTAACGCCATAATAATATTTCATTGTGCGCTACATGAAGGGTCCATTTGGAGGGACCCATATGTTTCTTGAATGAGGTCATTGGTGACTTCCTAATAAACTTCACTATGGAAAAGATAGAACGTAATGTTTCTCTCCATGTATATACTCATATAACAATATAATTTATTGATTATCTATGAAATTATGCTAATATGAATTATTTATATTCGAATATCACTGAATTTCAATGTCCATAATCACGAGTTTTAGTGAATTTTTTAAATTGAACATCATTTCACATCAACGTGCACTTCAAGTATAAATAATCCATTTGGGCACAATGTATCATAATCTTGTGGAATGATTTATTTTTAGTAATTGAATTTTATATTTTTGTATAAAATTGATCACATAGTTTGGAACATTATATCTTTTATTATCAATGGATGAATCTTAAGGGATGGTGGGTATTTTTGGAAATGAACTTATAAATTTAACGACAATGAATAATGGGCCATAGTCCCATCAAATAAAATTAAAACATATAATTAATGAAAAATTAAGCTAAAATTTTAAATATACAATGAAAAAATTATTGGAAAAATTTTATTAATCTATGTCGAGATCTAAATCTGATGTGTTTTAGGATATATTTGGTATCCAAGAAGGTATTTAATATTTGGGGAATATTTTAAGTCCCAAAAACCATCCCACAATTTCAATTATAAAATTTAATGGGATTATCCAATTGGAATGAAATTTATAAATATATTATAAGAAAACTAGTTAATGATATTTATATTTTATATCCAATTCATGTTCGTCCATATTCAATGTAGAATTCACACATCAAAAAGTGGGATGGATTTGGCTGAATTTTATACTCCACATTTTGAATTCAAATTAATTTTTACTTATCACCCTTCTTTTGGCTCTCCTAATTAATGGTGAAGTAATGGATTGACAGGTTATCAACCCCATGACATGGAAATTTACTATTTTAGAAGAAGGTGGTGAAGGGACTTAGTGATTATTGTTTACACATTCAATTTTAATGTTATGATCTAATTTTGTAATAGAATGTTTGTTTTTTATCATGTATGTTTTTTCAGTCACATTAATTTCTTAATAAAAGAGAACAATCTTCTTATTATTAGTTTTTTAAAATTTATCATAACATATTGATTCCATATAACCAATCTGTGAATTTATTCACACCATAAATTATGTAATTTCACACAAAATAATGGGGTGTTATTTTTTCCTTGTTTTTTATTAAATCAATTATGCCTCTATAAGTTTTCTTCCACCTTCAATTAAGAGTCGTGAATCAATGGAAGGATAAAGCTTTTTTTTGGATTCTATGGTGTTCCTGGGGATGGATTTCAAGTAACATGATATGATTAAATTCATAAACTATATCTATTGGTTGGGAGTTAATTCTCATTGACTCATTTTCTTCTTCGTCTTCACTGAATGTAACAACAACACATTCAAGTGCTAGTATGATCCAATTAATCATAGTGGTCAAAAATGTGATATTATAATTGCATTGGATATTAGAATCAAAATTTTTTATAGATTAAATCATTTAATTGTTTTGAAAAATTATCTCACTTACTTGATACTATTAGAGCTAGTGAGATATGATTTCATAAGAAAACAATTGCATCCATTCTATCACTAACAAAAAACCGGGATCAATCGAGCTTTATTAATTATTTCAATTCAAATCATTTTCTTTCTCATTATTAACTACAATAAATTCTCTTATTTACTTTAGTATTTTATTTTCATAATTGAAATAAAAAAATTATGGAAACATCACAGCCAAACCTACCATCAAATCAGCGTGGAATAAGGTTTTTTCTTCTATCCATATGTTTTTGATCCCTAAATTTACTAAAATGACCGCTTCTAATTACAAGGTATATTTGACAAAAATTAAATTTTGGCACTATTTTTGGAGACCCAAGTAAGTATCTTATACACTCACATTTTTTTTCACCCTATGTTCTCTCATTTCATCGATATCTCTCTAATCTTCCCACCATTATAGACAAGAAACACCTTTCAAACCATAGGTCATTCCATCCCTTTAGTTTGGGCTAACTCTTTTTCTATATAGGAAATAAGAAAACCTGGGGTATTCTTCCATTCAGTAAAAATCATATTTATACATCTAAAATGAATGTGCCTACTCTAATTGTGTATCATAAATATTATCCAATCATAATATTGGGTTGGAATCAAATTGAAAATCCAAATTTGGTAGCCCCTCACATAAGTAACTACATTGACCGACCATTGAAAAATTACACCACACTTAGTGAGATGATCAATAACATGAATAATGAATGTTACAAGGATAAATTTATATCCATCTCAATAATGGTTAAATATATTAAACATAATGGACTCCATGATGTTTAAACTCTTATCTAGCACAACCCCAGCAAATTTATGAACAACATTGTGAATTAATGTATAAAATGAATTTATATGTTTTATCATTGAGATCTTAATAAAAATTAAATTAAATATGTATGGAATCCATTCCCACTCAGGGTTTCACTTACATAACATTAACCAGAGAATCTTGTCACACACAAATATCTCATGAAGAACTCTGACCAATAAATATTTTAATGGGTGGGAAGTATATTGAAAATATTGAATTAACGATTCGAAAACCATCATAGGCTATAAAATTTCATGAGTCTTTTAAAGAACTACATTTAAAAAAAGATAAATCAGAGATGGAAGATGAATAAATTTTTTTACAGAAAATTGAATGTTAACCTGATAAACCAAATGGAATTTTTCAGTATTGTATAAACAATAATGAAATATATTTTCTTTATTCACATGATAGAAACTTTTATCCTTGGACTTAATCTCCTTTATATTAAATAGATTGTGATTTTATAGAATCCCCATAGAATGGATCCTTATAATAAATCACAAACATATCATCAATAACTATTCCTAAAGCCAACTTGCCCTATATTTTGTTTTAATATCCCACTCAATAGAAACTACTTCTATATATAAATTTGGACTATAAAATTCTATTTCATTCCAAGCCCCTATATATTCCAGGTTTTTGTATCCAAATGAGATAAAAAACAAGGTCCCTAAATCACTTCTCATATATTCCATCATTGGGTATGTTAAAAAAATTATAACTTAATTGATCCTCTCTCCAATCAAATAAAAAATAAAATCATCCTGGATTCCTAATGAAAGATAAAAAAATCAAATAGATTTTGCCTTTCCAATATTCATGGTATTTCCCATTTACAAGGACCTATATGATTTTTATTGAATTAATTTATAAACCTTCCCATAAAATAAAATGGAGAATCATTTTCAGTCATGTATATGTGGTCAAAAATGTAGTCCTTAATTTTTTGAATATTTAAATTTGATATGTAGGGGGTCTATGTCGAACTAAAGATATTAAAATAAGAACATCACATGAGGAATCCTGGGTTCTAAATCAATTTTATTTCATTTTTTAATTGGTTTATTTTTTGTTAAAGGATTCTTCTTGGGGTATCCGATGTGATCTAATGGATCTTGTGTAGGAGATTTAGCAGCTGACAAGATTTTATTATTTCAAAACTAAATTAATTCATTCCAAATTTATAACCTAGCCATAAATCGACCCAAAGAGTCAACATTTGATGTAAATTCAATGTGGTCATTCTGTTATAGAAGGGTCATAAACAGCATATCATATTGTTTTGTTCTATGATTTCTTCTCAAATAAATTTCTCTCCCTTTTTGATCCCAATTATGCACTATTTATTCTCATCAATTATCTTTCCACACTAAGAGAAGTGTCATTCTATTTTGGGTGGAGCTAAAATATGAGATTTAAAAAAAATTGGTCTTTCGTGGAAAAATTAAATTAATTGTCCTTCCCGGAATTAATTTAAATTTTTAAACATGAAAAATTGTAAACTAATTATTAATTCCATGATTATTGACCAATGAATGGAGAATTTCAAGAGAATATTTTTTTGTAAATTTTGGTAGTCTGATGTGATTTTTCAACTTTTACATTTTTTTATTTAAAAAAATTAAACAATATACGTCAATTGTATTTTGGGTGTATGTTAGAGTTCTTGGGACCCTTTAATTTTATTATGGACTTTGGGGAAGCTATAGTTTAATTTTTGATTCTAAGAAAAAAAATTAAAAAATGTCTATGAAGAGCATTTTTTTCCAAATGTATGGATTTCAACACTTTGGGGTCATGAACCTCTAGTTCACTTAGTATGAGTTTGGCTTTAAATTTTAAAAAAAATTGAATTTGAAAACATCATGGCTTTAAAAACGTTGAGATTGTGAATCCATAGTTTTCTAGCCCAAATTTAATCTTTTCAACTCAACTTACATTAAAAAAGAAGAAATAAGAAAAGTGAAAAAATGGATACTTATCTTATGGTTTAATTTGATTCCTACAAAAAACATCCAATTTTCCCTTTGAACATGAAAATGATACCCAATGATTTTGTGATGCACAAAATGTTATCTGGATGAATTGAAATTTGATGAAATTTGATGATAAAGTTCAACAAAGGAATGAGGTTTAACATGTGATATTATTATAAACATAACTTATGTGGAAATATTTTTATAGGTTTCTTGATTGTTTCACATGATGTCTTTTGCTGAGAATTTTATGTTACATTGTTTTTGAAAAAGAGAATTCAATATCATATTTTTGAGATATGTTTTTCCCAAGACTAAAAAAACTCACGTTGGAAGGTGTGATTAGATATGTTAAGAGGTTAATATTCATTTTTTATATTTTAGTATTCAATAATTTCAATGACCATAAAACTATTTTTAGTCAATTTTATTATTTAAACATCATTTAACAACATTGTGAAATTCAGGTTTAAATTCTCAATTTGGGCCCAATATTTCATCTACATCTGGAATAATATATTTTTATCTTAAGAGTTTTTTATTTTTTTATATCAGTGATAAAATATTGGAACCATTTTTCTTTAAGGATCAATGCAATAATCATAATTGATAGTGGAGATTTTTGGTAGTGGATGAATAAATGTTTTGGCAGAGCATAATGGACCATAGGACCATCAAATAAATTTGAAACCCAAAATTCAACCCCAATGAATAGAAAACAATAACTTTAAAAATATAAAATATATGGATCATTTAATTCAACTATATAAAGAAATAATTATGATGTTTTATAGGAGATACATGGATCCCTAGTTGGCATTTAATTGAGGTGGCATATTTTATAGCCTAGTAACTAGCTGACCATTTCCGGCATAAAAACCAAATGGAATATCCCATAGGAATTAAATTTTCAATTATTATATTTGATATTGTGAAGAAGATATTTCGCTTCTATGGACCCTTTAAATTTGGCCATCATTAATGTAAAATTCACATATCCCAAAGATGGATGAATCTGTAAAAAGATTCAAGTCAACATTGAAAAGACAATTTCCTTTCATTTCCCACCCTCATTTTGACTCTAATAATAAACTGAAAAGTAATTGATTGATAGGGTATCGAACCTATGAACCATAATTATCTATATAAGGATTTTGTGGTGATAGTATTTGGGTATTTAGGTTGATTCGGTCAATTGTAATGTTAAACTTTTATTTTTTTATTGAATGTTAATTTGTTATCATGTTTGTTTTCTCAATAAAATATGGTTATTAATACAAGTTAATAATAATAATAATAATAATATTATTAAATTTTTATATCATTTTTCTTATCATAATGATACAATTTAATAAAGTTTATAATTTTTTCCCACCAATAATTTTGAAATATGTCACACAACAGTGGAGTGTTCATTATTTCTTATTTTTATTTTTTAAATTCATCATTTATAAGTCTACATCTATCTTCCATTTGAGATAATTTCATAAATGGATGGATAACACAACTTTGGTATTATTCTAGGGATTTTTTGTGATTTATTGGATGTTATTAAATTCTCAAATTTGTTCTATGGTTTCAGAGTTTCTATTCATTAACTTATTTTATTCATCTTATTCACTGCCATTAAGAACTATACATTTCAAGTTCTGTTACAAACCAAATCACTATAGTGACCATGCATGCAACCCATTTTGTGAATGGGTGATTACCCTCAGAACTGGGTAGGAATTAAATCAGTGATTTATATAGTGGAAATATCTCATTTATTGGATACTTATTGAACTATTGATATGTGATTTGATTGAAAAACAATTATATAAAATCTATCAAAAAGAAAAAATTGGTTCAGACCACATATATTAATTATTTATATTCAAATCAATATGTTTTTAATTCATAAACAAAAATATTTCTAATAATTACATATGAATCTTAGTTTCATAATAAAAATATGTAACAAATATGGAAAATTTATATCCATACAACCCATCAAATTAGAGTGTCTAAAGGAATATTATTAGGTCCCTATGGATTTTATCCCACCCCATACTATAATTGACACTTCTACTAGTAGGGTAAATTTGTGAATAACTATTTGGATATGGGAATCGCCTTATTCATTTCCAATAACCGTTGTTAGATGGATTTTTGGTAGTGATTTATTCTTAGAGGGATTCATGTGTATCATCTCAAGTAAGTATATTATTTTTGTGGTCATAATCTTGATCTAATGCATCTGATAACTTGAATTAATGATATTGGTTTGGTGAAAGAATCATGTAATTTGACAAGGATCATTCTTTTACAATAACAAATTCATGAGTTTGGTTCATTATTTTGTTTTCAATTTGATTGGATAGATTTGTTATGAGAGTTTCTAATTGTAAATGAAAATGAAATACAAGAAAAAAATCCCATCAGTAAAGCATGTCAAGAAACAAAATCTCATGTAATTGAATGTTTTATAATGATGTGTAGCATAATTTTTATCATTGAGGGAAGAGGGGCCTGATATAAGGCATACATAGTCATTTTGGGTAATTTTTCTTGTTAGGTTCGCTATTGTTTCATCTCGAAAGGTGAGAAAAAATTATCTCATCATGTATAAACCATCATTATTATTTTACATTGAGGTTTATGCTAGGTTCATTATATTTTATTTCAGAATTTCATGTTTTTTAATGGAATTTTGGGAGGCATAGGATCAATCCTTCATCTTGGACACAATTTCTTATTTTAATGTCCCTTCCAGTCATTTTTCGTTGGGGTTGATTTGTTGAACCAATAGCACCCAATCGTTTTCATGTTCAATATTTTTTCCAAACATTTTTTCTTAAGGAAGGCGGTAATCAGGAATGGGTTCAAAAATCACGTAGCAATGAAAATTGGTCGATAGTATGGTTGTTTGGCCTAATCACACCATTTGGGTGGAATTATTACCTAATATTGGACCCATTTAAATATTTAATAGCTATTCACAAATCCTTTATAATTTCCCAAAAAATATAATGGGTCACCCATATATTTACAATAAACAGTTAGCATGTATTGTATTTAGAATCATTTTAATTTATATGAGGTTCTATAACATTGGATACATTTTTATGTGTCTGAGATCTTCTATAGATGGTACCATTTTTATATGGATAATATATTCATATGATTTGTTATTATTATATTAGTTTTTTCCACATAGTGGGGTTCTATAGAATTTATCATCATCTAGGACGACATGAGTTTTTTATGTTAGGATCTAGTGCATGATAAATGATTTATATATATCCTTTTGAAAGGGATAGGAACTGACCTTGTTTCGTGCCAGTCAATGGAAACCATTATAGCATTTATGGTCATGTGATGAGTGATATACCCTATAGTTTAACTTCTTTAGAAATGATGTTTAGGAAAAAGATCCCTCACCAATGATGGTGAGATGATTTTGTTGAAATGGTACATTTGATCAGAAAGTGTTATGTCCTCCCTATATTAATAAGAACCTCCTAGGAATACGACCCAACATAAATGATGATGGATTGAACTGAAAGGAACATGTCCCACTGGGTTGGATTTGACCCCAATGGAAAAATAGATGAGAGAATATTAATGTAAATTTAGGGTGCAAGGTTTAAACCTCATAGAGGAGTCCAATGTATCATTTTGGGCCAAAATTAATGGACACATAGTTCAAAATGATTGTGTACTACATCTATGGAAGATATACAAGGAAACTACATCTGAAATATGTCCATTTAAAACGATTCTCACATGGAATAGGGCCATTTGTGAGCTTAGAAACATGGTTTTGTAGAATAAACCTGGTCTGTGTCCCATTTGTGTGAGTATGTTTGATGCTTATTCCAAATAGAAGTCCCATGTTTTGGTATTTTCATTTTCTAATAACATGATCATTACAAACAACTTAACACAGGTAATTAATTTTCATTGGGAGAATCAAGATGATGTTGATGATCTAAAAACATCTGAAATATCCTCTGTCAATTAGTTAATGAGGGTGAGTATGCGGAAGGTGGGTGGATGGATCGTAATAAATATTTAGGGATTTATCTTAGTTGGATTCCCCTATGTGACCCTTTCTATGGTTGATGGACACTTTGATATGTAGGGAGGAAGAATAGTAATTAACCCTCATTAAAGGTAAACACATGTGTTTCCACACAACTATGCAAAGAGGTAAGTCCTTTGCACTATCCCCATGATATAGTTACTCTTTACCAGGATAAGGTAATATTTTATTAATTCTGAAGACCCAACATGTTTGGAAGGATTTGTGTGAGAAATATTTTACTCTGGGGATGCACAATCGAATGGGAGACTGGTCAAGGAGTCATTAACCAAGATTGTGAAAATATGGAGGCCTCAATTGAGTATTTCAGTTGGTCTCCCAAAATGAGGAGTACTAGGTAGGAAAAACACTAAAATCAATTGGTAATCTGAGGGTTCGGAGGGAGACTCATGTAAGGTGGTTCTACGGAAGCTTAATATGCCTCAACAAGGTAAATAATGGGTGAGTTGAAGGTTTATAACTTTCCTAAAGGCTTGGGTGAGATGATGGCGGTTCGAATATGGTAGATCTAGAAGATCTAAAGATGACATGCACATGGATGAAATGGGAAATATTTTGATTCCTCATGCGTGGTGGATCTATAAACAATATGATGATCCCATGCGTTGGGTTGACCTGGGAGAGTTTCATATTCCTCACATATGGTAGACGGAGGAGAGCTGATGAGGGCTCACATAAAGTGGGCCTGAGTAAGCTGGAGATACCTATTGGGTGATGAAAAACCTCGGAAACAAATCATAGGTGTGACCATACTCTATGATCAATGGGTCTCCTCAAATTTATTTGAATGACTCGAACTCATTTTTTAAGCCACGGATGGACCCTTCTCCATAGTGGTTTTGACTTGGGTGATTCTTGTCAGTGTTCATGGTATTTTAGACATTGAGGGGCACCAATACAAAGACCATCACAAATTATCTCTACATTTTTATGCTCAGGGAACCATCTCAGGGATTCGTGGGCATGGACAAGATTATTGTTCGAGCAAGGCTTCAAAAGGTATCTTCTTCTTCTACTAATTTCAAATGAGGAGCCCAATGCATCAATTTATAGGAAAAACACATGAGCATGGTAAAAGGAGCTCATACACATTTGTCTATTTTGTTTTAATCTCACATTGGACCCTCATGTAGGTATTGAATGCTCATGTTATTCCATGTGTGTTAGGAATGTGTGAGCCTCTTGGTGTGTAGTTGTCCAATGTGAGATCTACTTTGGCATGTTCTTTTACTCCCTTTTCTCATATACTACTTCATGTAATTTCCCCTATTTCATTTCATCCCCATGTTAAATGGGAGGGTCAACAATGCATTTAATGAAATTATCTAATATGTTTTTTATATTTAATTTATAAATAATTTTAAATATTTTGAATATATATAAATATATAGATATATTACTCTAAATATTCATATACAAATATATATAATAAATGTAGAAGTATATGTTACTAAAAGGACTAAAATTATGTAATGTATGTATATGTGTATATATATACTATATTAGGATACTTTTTTATTTTAATTTATTATAAAAATTTACAATAATTAAGACTATTGTTATAAAAAAGATTTCGAATATGTAATCCCATTTAAATAATGTTATTGAATTTTCTAAAATGATATTATGAATCAATATATATTATGTAGTAAATTAAAATTTATAGTGTAATTTATAATTGTTTTTAAAATTTAATACAATTTTTTTAAATATATGTTAGTATTTAAATATAATATTAATAAACAAATAATCAACTTATTTTTAACATATAATAATAAATAATTTTATATACAAAATAGTAATTTTCTTAAATTTCTATAAATTTCTTATATAAAAAATATTAATTAAAAATATTAAGAAAGTGAATGAATATATAATTATATATATATTTTCTATATAATTATTGAATAATTAAATCAGACTAAAAATAATTATTAATATTTAAAATAATGAGTATTCATAATATATATCAAATTTGATAATCACTTTAGAAAATTTGTACCATTAATTCAAAAATTTATTTAATCAATGAAAATAATATATTTTTCATTATTTTATTAAAATATATATTGATATTTTTTAGATATATTATTCAAATGTATAATAATAAATATATATATATATATTCTAGATCAAATATGTTTTTTCTTACATTGTATGGGTATATATATATTCTTATCATGAGTTGTGTAAAAGATTTAAGACAAATGTATTTTTAAATAGATGTGCGTTTGTTTATATATATATATATATACATTTCTCCTTCATATAATATATAATTTACTATGTTATAAATAATTATTTTAATTCCACATAGATAATCATGTATAAACATAAACAATAGCATTCACTAAACCATGTCTTCATAATGGTAATGTCGTATCAACAGTAATAGAATAATTGATTATTTATTCTTTATTTAAATTTAATATTTTATTGGGGATAATGTAGAAATTTATTGATGTTTAATAAAATCATAAATAACGTTTACTTCTTTTTATAACTTTTTTTATAGTGATATGTGTGTCTGTTTATAAAGGAAATTATTTTAATGACATAACACAGAGTATTTGTAAATAAATATTCATTTAACATTAAATGTAACATTATTTAAAATACATGCCTCTTATATTAGGTCATTCTACACTCATGGTTCATTTAAAAAATCATAGTATTGTAAAAAATGAAATATCATGTGATAAATAGGTATCTAACAATGATAAAGTATTGACTATTGAATCCCTTGGGTGTTTTCTTATACATGTATTTGTAATATATATCTCATGTAAGTAATTAAAATATGGTCACCTCTATATTCATTATTAATGTTGAGAAGGTTTATTTCACATTATTATTACCTTTAATTTATTTCAAGACATTAGTTATTTGTTTCTATTGATTTATTTTCCTTATGGGAAAATGAATACCCATTTAATTATTAAATTTTATTTCAATAAAGGTCATGATTTTTCTGAGATGGTTTATCCCACTTATCTCTAAATCATTTTATAGTGATTAAATATTTTAATTATTAAAATTATCTACCTAAGGTAAATAAAAAAATTTCATGGATGTCCAGTATAAATGAATTGTAAAAAAAATTATTTAGTAAACACAACTAAACCGTTATAAATTGTTATTTTCTTAACCATTGATATTATTTTTCTTCTGCAATGCTTAAAAAATTTAATTTATATCAAAATCCAATTACGGAGAACAACCATACATAGAAATATAAGTATAAATATCCTCTTTGATTTAACAATTCATTGTTATAACATCTATAGTGTAGTGATATTTTATCTAAGACATAGAACTATTAACATTCTATTAATTATATTTATCCTTGAATTATAACATTAAAGGTCCCAAATATGTAACAAAATTAATAGATCTTGAAAATAATCATAAAACTTTAAAATGATACTGGTGTTCATAAGAATGAATTTAATAATTTTAAACATGTTTATTCGGATATAAATTTATATGATTAAAAAAATAAATTTATTTTTTTATTAATATTACTTTCCATATATTTATGAATTAGATCATTCTATAAGGTAATATTATATTTAAAATATGTTGTATTATGTTAAAATACTAATATCAATTTAATTTAAACAATTAATGGTAGGAAAGGATCCCTTAATGGAGACATTATAAAAGATAACATTCATCAAAATTATCAAAAAAACCTTCAATGAAAAAATTCATTACAGTACTGATACGTTGTTTTCCATTATTCTTAAAAATAGTACAGAGTACGATAACTCATATTCACATTATTTTGTAATAAAAACTAATTTATATAATTTCCACACTAAATTCACATAATATTGTTTATTACTATGGTAAAAATAAATAATCATATCATACTTATCTATATATAAATAGTTTTGATATCTTCAGATTTGATATATATATATATATTTATTCATAAAATAATTACTTATAGTGGCTTGACTTTTAAAATCATGATACCTCTTCATAGAGTGATAAGTACTATATGAAAATATCTATTTAGACCTATATTTATTGCTACAATAGATTATAAAAGTATAATTTAAGTCTTATTTAGTATATTCTGTAATATTTTGACCAAAATCATTATTAATAATTGATTTTAGTTTTTTGAAAATATGGAAATATATAAACTCATCATCATATATTGAAAAAATGTATCTTACTCAAAACTTATACTAGAGTGTGTAACATCTCAAATAAATTTTATTTCATGAAAAGTATTTACATAATAAAATGAAGCTTTATATGAGAAATCCTAGATAATGTTTTTTAGATATTATTTATGTGATATTAATACATTTTTTAATTTTTTAAAAGATCCCAATCATCTTTAATGGGTCACCTAAAAGGTACATTTATTATTTAAAATGAAATATTGGTAGTGACTATATATCTGTAATTACATTCTTCATTATAGTTGATTATCATAGTGGGATCCTTATATAACTAGTTTATTAGAAAAGAATCATTCATATTCAAAAAGGATTATGGATTGATCCTCACAACTCATAATTTATTTAAAGAAGATATTGTCAATTTGCATCATGGATGTAAAAATATAAAAACAAAATCAAATATGTTTTGATCATTATGAAAATTATCTAGGTTAAAGTATTTACAAATAAACATCACATACAATCTTAAAGAAAGGGTTATCTCAATGATTGAAATTACTTGTTCTTAAAAATTTTAATTTATGTAATGGTATTTGAAAATTATTTACTCTATTACTACTCAATTTTAGGGGTGAAAATAATGAAATACATTAATTTAATGGTCCTTAACATTAAAAATTAATTATCTACATTTAATGGTGAAACTATTATTTTGAATGTTAAAATTATTGAATTTAATTTTTCATCTAATTATAAGATCATCAACTATTCCATGACCAATATATAGCTTATAAATTTGATCAAAACTTATATTGTTTTAATGAAAAATTACATTATGAATATAAATATTTCTAATTGGAAATCAATGATTATCCTACATAATAAGTTTTTGAGCCCTATTATTATTTTGGCGAAAGTAATTAAATATTTTTCCCTCTTCAAGGCGGTTTATAAGAATTATTTTTCGGTGATCATTAAAATGGAATAACTAAATCCAAAAGAAAACATTAGTTGTAGAAACATTCATTACCTGGATTGTTATGTTTTTGCTTTTATAAATAAGATATCTTTATTAAATAATGCTTCCATATGCATAACAAGTCACACAAAACCCCACTCCAAATTTCATATATGATTATAATAAAGATAATATTATTTCAGATCAAGTGTGTGTGGCTTTTCAGTCAATTATATTCCCATAAAGAATTATTTATATTATTTGTATAATTTCATATAATATTTTTGAAATAAATATTTGTTTTACAATTTCTCTTTTATATGGACATCATTATTGGAGAAATTTTTTATGATAAAATTAACAATGGAAATGTGTACTATATTTTTTGAATTGAAAGTATATTTTTGTAGTTAATCATCAACTAAAAATTCATTATCTCTATTATATTTTTACGGTTTCATATTGAAAAATATTTTTAAAACTCCCCCAAATAATGTTTGAATCAGGTATTTTTTGTTTGAAAATATGATCAATATACTTAATTTGTAATTTGGGAGATGATTTTTTTGGGATATAATAGTCAAAAATATTATTCCTTATTTTATATTAGAAATTATAAATAATATTTAATAACATATTATAATATAAAATTCATGAATTAGTAAATATATAACGACCACAGAATTAAATCTTATTATATGAAATTATTTTTCAAAATGATTATTTTATTATGTTTCACTATATTAGAGTGTAGAAATAAATATACATTTCGCTAGAACATTTCACCTTATGAAATGATATTTTCTAAAATAGTAATGAATAATATTAGTAGATAATAGACAATAAATAGTTCAAATTATATGTAATACTCTACATGCCAAAATTCCCCCATAATGATGACCCCTACCATAAATAATGTATTTTTTTCTTTGAATTTTATGTATAAAATATTAATTGTAAATTTATAAAGGGATCTATTGAATTTGATTTTTTGAATAATGTGGAATGAGAATGGTTGTTTATGTATTGTGTGTAAATGATAATACTGTCATTGGTATCTAACTATTACATGACCATTGAATTGTGATAGTTATATAACTATAGTAATAGTAATAATATTTAATAGAATAATAAAATAATGGTTTGAAATTAAATTAAAATTTTTTATTTGAAATAATTATTTTTTTATTAATATGTTGGAGATTATAAAAAGAGAGTTTATTCTACTTAATTCATACCATGTTTTCTTTGAAGAATAAAATTATATAAAAAAATAGTAAATTTTATATGAAATAACTATTTAGAAAAAATGGTATTTTATTTTAATAAAATAGAAATTATATTTCAAATTGAAATATTGAAAATAATTTAGGGTTAAAAATTGATAATTCATGGAAATGTTTTAGTGATTAATAATAAAATATATATTTGAATTTTCAGTATATTACCCGATATAATTAATATGTAACAATGAATCAGTAATTGATATAATATAATCAACAATAAATAAAGATTTAATTTAAGAATATATAATTTTATTGAATGAAATTTATTTTTCAACCTTATAAATAAAACACCATTTTCTAAAAAATAAATTTATGTTATCAATAAGAATTAAAAAAATTAATTTCCCATGAAAAAAATTTACATTAAAAGTTTTATTTTAGTTATCTCATGATTTAATGTAATCAAAAAATTTATTAAATGTTTAAAACTATTATATAATACTATTGTTAAATCAATGGTTGTCTGTTGTCCATAACCTAGACATCAGAAGAAAATATTTAGAAATTAATAAATTGTTCTCTTAATTTGGATATAATTACCAACCAATCCATCCCTTTTCATTCATTCCAAAACATATTATCCCATACCACCCACTTTTATTCTCTATTTAATATCATTGTAGACTCCCTCGAGATCTCATGAAATTTCCTTATAAGCAAAGGATGAGATATTAATGGTAATAGGTTATCTTATACTTACTTTTAAATTCATGTACTTCTATTATATTAATCTTTCCAATTTTAGAGTCCCCATTTTTATATACTAATATTCATTTTATTACACTCCAAACGATCTTTTATTTTTGAGAGAAAACCATTATCTTACATTATTACCATTACATTAACAAATTTTTTATATTTTTATAGTGTTTAATTCATTCTAAGAATATTCCTGACATAAATTATCATTATGAATACTAAATCCTATTTTAAAAAATAGTTTTTGAAAAGAATCCAATTAAACTTCCTTGGTTTGGGCTTTCCATATATTGGACACTCGTTTACTTCTCATGGATTTAAAACGTAAAATGGATCAGGAATTTATGTTCTAATAAGAACAATGATTATATGAAACATGTTTTCATTTTCAAAGGGTTATTAATATTATAATTTCTTATTTTGAATAACCAATAGAGAAAATATATGTTTATTTGTATTTGTGGATTTCCCTTATTGTGTTCAAATGTATTTGTTAATTTTTTCATATCATGAGATACCATGTAAGATGCATGCATATTTATCCTAGAAGAAAATATTATGATGCATAGGAAGTTTTCTTTAACTTATGCTTATATTTTCATTTTTTAAGATTGCTGAATATTCCATTGATTCTACTAATTTATGAAATTTTATTTTTCATTCCATGCTTCTATGCCATAATTTTCTTTTACAATGTCTCGCTATTTTTTATTTCTAATATATTTAATTCCTACTTTAACATTTCACATACTAGTATTTATATTTCACCATTTTCTACTATATATTAACTATGATATAATTAAAGGATTATAAGATCAAAGTTATATATATTAAATAGATAGAATTTAGATAATGATGATAAATTTTTGTTTAAAATTTTTTATTTATGTGTCCAATATTTAAAATATATTAAGTCTCTAGTTTTCAATGTAGTTTTTGTTGATTATCATTTATTAAAAAAAGTAATTAAATTTCAATGGTCATGTAAGATCACATTTTAGTTCTCTATAAATATTAATAAATGTTATAGAGCCTCATATTGGATCAATTTGAAAATCCTCACACTTTTCATGTAAAAATTATTATTTACCTTAAATTTTGTGATGGTATCTAACATTGTAATAAATTAAAATATATATTCTTATTTACATTAATAATATGTTATATATATATATATAACTACAACATAGTGAAATTTAATTCTTTTAAATTATCCTTTTCAGTTTACCTGATTTAAAATATCTTGATTGTGAGGAGATAAAAAGAAATATAATATCATTGTGAAGAAAATTATTTACATAACATAAATATTTTTTTGGACTTTATTTGGATTGAAAATATAAAACATATAATAACCATAATGTTTTTTAATGAAACATTTTTTGGATGGTGAAAAACCGACACTGATATACCTTATAGGGTATTAAATTAGGTGGTAGATAAATATTGTGGGATATAGAAGGAGTTATGGTGAGTAAGTTGAAATGTAACTCTTGATATTATATTTCAGTCAATGTGGAGTTATTGGTTTTGATATTGGAACTTCAGATATAAAATTTTTACAGATAATGTTTTATATCGGTAGGTCGAGATTGAGTGGTTGACAATGAATACTTTTTTAAATTAGATTAGTTTTATAGTGAACTAATTTGCAAATTATATTTTCAATGAATGGTATATGTTCCATTTTGATTTTCTATTTCACGCTTATTTAATCATGTATATTAGTTGGATGATTCTTCTATAAATATTGGTCCCTATAACATCTATTTTTCAAAAAATATTTTGGATATAGTTTTCTTTACCTACATGAAGAATTCATTAAAAAATAAGAGATTATGGTTGGTGGATAACATTGGTGATGAAATATACATATAAGAAGATCGTGGAATTTTAATTGTAAGATGGGTTGGGTGGAATTTACCTGAATCTACATTATGATAGATCATATGTTTATTCATGTTTCTTGGAATAAAAATGAATTATAAAATGAGGGGTTGTATATTGAATTGTGATCATGGAATGGAATTAAAAACATTCATTATTATTTACCAAAATGGTAGATCTTTAATTGATAAAAACACATTTTTTATGAAACCATGCTTATTTTCAATCACAATATCATAAAATATTTCACCAACAATTCATTTTTATGTTAAATAATAACAAATAAATTGAATAAATATTCACAGAGGAAACAGGTTATAATGAAAAATGAATAAACTGGGTTGTTTGAAATCATGTCTATAGACTATAAATAAATTCAATAAAATATTTTGTAAATATAGGTGGGGAAACAGTTTAGGGGAATATTGGATATATTTTCCTATATAGGTATTCTGAATTATGGTGTTGTTTTTTAATATATTTGTAACCAAAAATAAATATTTAAATTGTTTGTAAAATTTTTTTTGCAGTTATTATTATAAAAATAATTTCTTCTTTTATTACTACAATTAGTATTCATGTTTTTCATGACATTGTCCTGAACATAATGGTATCATGTTCGATCATCACAATGTTTTATATCTTTGGAAAAACATGTATTTGGATAAGTGGGTTCGAAATATAGATATTTATGAAGAAGTGAACTTAATTTAGGTAACAATTAACTAAATTGAAACTAGTTGAAAACATGATATGTTAAGTATTGGGGAATGAAACAAGTAGATAGGTTTGTTTGATAAATTATATACTAAAAAATACATTCTATTTGAATCCCTACATTAGAATATCCAACACAACTAATATTGGTGTGTAAATAAGACGTTTGGTTTCAAGTATATATTCTTGATCCAAATTGGTCACTATTCATCCTTGTAAGGGGTGATCTCTCCAATATATAACCCTTATGTGTGTGTGCAATTTTTTATATATAATCTTTATAATATTTTTCATATATTATATTTATTATTTTTATTATAACTATTGATTTGATAAATTCAAGGCCAATGTTTATAATTTATATGTGATTTCTCACCTAAAGAATATCCCCTTTTCTACAATTACTACTAGTCTTCACTAAAATATTTAAACTAGAAATTACCATTGATTTAAGGTGAATAATCTTCCTCTCACATACATAATCACAAGCTTCTTATGTGAAATTTAGTAAGTTTCTCTATTTCTTGTGGGATTCATTTTTTTCATTACATAAGAACTTTTCATAAAAAAATTTATTGGATTAATGAGATTTCCAAGAAATTCCTCTTATCCACATAATTTCATATGGATCCCTACTCAACTATAATAGATCAATGTTAATAATGATTTCACTAATATTTATGAACCTAATCCATTAGGATATGGTTTTCTATATAATAGTAGACCATTCTTTAGGGGATCAATTCACCAAAATTTATGTATTTTTATTAAATATGATGTATAGCTATAATTTTATATTTCTGTTATTAGATATTCTAAAAAATTGGGTAAGAAAAAACTATGAATCAAATGTGACTCACTAACAGTGTCCAATTTTTTATAAAGAAATCAAACATTGATTTATGTATACATTATTGGGATTGGATTGAAATTCTTGGAAACTAAGAGAAAATATAGTTTTTGGAGACTCATATCTAAAGGGGGTTTAATATGATGGTTGAGGAATTTAACAATGATGTAATTGAGGAGGAAACAAAACTTTGGACCTATAAAAACATTGAGTAATTTCATCATCTTCATTTTAGTAATGTAGGGGGATATTGGAACGTTTGTATCCTTTTTTATTGTATCGTCTTTCCCTTTTGAATAATGATGTTGAGGAAATTTTTATTTGAACCCATATCTTCTATCTTACAAAATTAGTATTCTCATATGGGTGGGATTGGATTGTTATTATAATTTCCCTATGAATTTAATGTTAATAAGTATAATCATTCATTTATAATACCACTTACACTACTTCAATTTTTTAATATTCTATACACATGTATTTATATGTGTGTGTGTGTCTGGGATCCCTAAATATATATCTGTTAAAAAGTTACATATCACTTCTATATAAATATAAATAAAATATTAGATAGGAAATATTTCTAAACGTTTAATATGATGATTTCAAAACATTTAAATATATGTAATAATTTATCTTGTTTTGAGTCCAAAAAACACCTATTTATTCCATAAAAGAGTAAAAACTAATATTAATCTTCACATTATATATATATATATATACATATGTGTGTGTGTGACTATGTGTGTGAGTGATGATAAATGATTTCCATATTTATATTATCTACACAAATTTTTATAATATTATAATTAACATCCCATATATAAGATTTAAAATTTTAAAAAATAATATTTATGACATTATAATGTATGAAACAAAACATGAGAATTTAAATATTTTATATTTATATAATTTATAATTTTAATATTTTTATTTATGAAAAATTATTTATACTAAAATGATTTAAATATATCTCGTTATACATATCATAAATCTAATTATTATACTACCAGAACCCCCTCCCAAACATTATTAATTTATGAGTAATACATTATTGAAGATATTAATATGTATAGAAAATTAAAATTAACATTACAATATTAGAATATTACATAATTCGAATGTTATTTAAAGATTTTACTTAAATAATAAAAAATGTAATTTAGAATGAAATGTCTTATAATTGTTAATAAAATAACAAGTAACAAGTTTAATTATAATCTAAAAAATATATTTACATTATTAAAATAATATAATTCATGAAATAAAAAATAAAAATAAAATCTTCAAAATAAGAGTCAAAACTTCTAAACAAAATTAAATATTAATTAATTAATTATTATAAATTATGTTTTTGGTATTTCTATTGACCCTGTTACCCCCCCCCATTGGGGTCAAAATCAAAGAGCCTATATGGGAAGTGGAAAAGTAAAAAATTATATAATGTATGTTTAATAAATAGATAATTGATAACCATCATCCATTAAAAAGAAATTATTATTCTATAATTTTTATAGTGGCTCATGGGATGAATTTTTTCTCATGACTGAACATGTTTTTGAGTTAAGAATGTTATCTTAAGTAAATATAATGTTTTTTTGGAAATTATTTATTGGATGATTTATTTGATGATGATTACATTATCACTATTATATGTGTTTAGGAGAGTTAAACATTGATGTTTAATGAATAGTATACCATTTCTCCCTAGACAATATTATATCAAATTAACATCTTGTTCACTTTTTGTTATAAATGTTACCATAACATTGGATTTTTTTTTTATCTATAACTTTTGTATCAATAATTTTGAAATATTATTGATGGAATGGTCAAGAAATCTTGAGGAATTTTGGAAATGGTGTTCCAATAATTTATGGAATCCATATTTTATAATATTTATCTCATTAACCCATGAAATATAAACTTATACATAAGAACTATTAATTTAATTAATAATGAAAATAATTATGCTTAATCACTTGACATATCCAATGTATTACTATTCTTAATAGGTGGCATACTATTAAATAGTAATGGCGAATACTATTTTTGGAGTTCTTGTGTTGATTTAGATAATGAATAATTAAGGAGTGAGTTAGATGAACTCAGTACACACACTCACATACAATATACGTAATGGTAAAAGACACTTTTGATAAAATATGTAGGGGATTAATGAAATAATTAAAACTATGTTTTTTTAAAACAAAAACAAAAAATTAAATTGTGTAATTGATATCTAGTGAGAGTTTATAAGGAAGTGATCATTAACATAAAATATAAATTATAGAGACACATGTATGGAATATAAAATCAAATATTAATGTTATTATGAAAAATAAGAAATTTGGAGTGAATTTTCTAAATAAAAAATGAGTATCACATTTCATATTAGACATTAATTAGGTATTTCTCATACCTATGGTGCACATTTATTTCAGAATATTCATACCCATTACGATAGCCTACTAATGTTATTAGAATTATTCTCTTACAAACTATGTACTCCTAACACATGATAATATATAAAAATATATAAAGAATCATTTGGTGATAGAGGTTATGGCTTAATTAAATTATCCAATATTGTTATATACATTCAAGGAAATTTTTGGGAAAAATATAGGTAACGTTATTCATCATATCGTATGTCAAATTCCAAATATAGTGATAATTGTTTTCCCATAACACAAGTTGTATATGTTTACGTAACTGGAAAATATCTATAGTTATTATGGTTATTGATAATGATTATTTACCCCTATTATGCGGGACTTATAAATAAATACACGTGCTAACTATTTAATAGAAAAACTATTAATTATGATTCATTGTATAAAATTTCTAAATATTTAATGAATATTTATATCTAATATTATATCCATTGTAGATAAATTTTTATAATTTATTTCTGGTTTATCAAGATGTCTTGATCTCTATAAATTGAGTACAAAACATTATTCCTATCTTTTCAACTAATTATGTTAACATAGAAAATATAAAACCCCAGAATATAGTCACCCATATTTCGTGGGTGTTTATTAAAATAGGAATAGAACACATAGATCAGAATGAATATAACCCAAAATTCTAGTTTTCTCGAGAGAGTGTAATCACAAATTACCATTGCATTAAATTATAATATTAATTAATAATATAAACAATATATAAAAATATTTTAATCTATATTTTCATATCATAAGTTCTTGTGTAGTGTTCATCATCATTTCCCTAGAAAAAAAGGAACAATATATAAAATGGAATTAAATTATTTTATGTTTTTATGTACAATATAATCTAACATTTTATAGAAAAATTTGTGGGAATTAATAGTCAAATGACAATAGATAAATACTAAAATTGGTGTACATTATCAATGATTTTTTTACTAGGGAATTAAAATAATCACAATGATTATAATGTTAACTTATATTAAAATGTTTGAATACATAATTATAGGAATCATAATTATACTATCAAGGCCTAATTATTGGAATAATTTTATAATTGTATATTAATATATGGAATAGCAAAGATCTTTTTCTCATAATAATAATGATGGACTACTCATTATCCACCCATTACGTAATATACTTCAATGGGATGTTATAAAAACATGGTACTATACATTGTATTAAAAATTGCATAAAAATACTCCCAATACCTAGTAAGGATTCCCGGATTGCCCTAACATTATAGGAACGATACATTTCTTTCTCAATGTGTCACATAATATGTCTAGTAGTGAATTCATCATATGATGTAAAAATAAATAAATTTCATTACATAATATTATATGACGAGCCTCTTATATAAAAGATTCTGTATAATAATATATTATAAGTATAAAAATAATAGGAATATTTATTATAATGATCTCCAAATTTTACAAAATATAATAATCCTAAAAGTGAACACCCTTCAGTTAGAATTTTTTAATATTGGGTATTTAATCAATATAGAGTAGTGGGTATATTTTCCAATAAAAATTATAAAACATATATAAATTGTGAAGGGTAAAAATAATACCATTATGGGATATATAATAAAAATATAATTAGCATAATAATTATTTTAAACCTCTAATGTGAGTGAACCAAGTGTGAGATACCTCACATATAATACATTTTCAATTAGGTTTTCATCTAAATTTGTGGGATGAAATAAATTGGTCCCAAGATTATACTTATAGGGAAAAAAACTATTGAATCACAGATGATGAGATATAAATGAAATAATATTATATAATAACAACTTCATAATTAAATTATATCAATATTATATTCTATCCAAAAATATAGTACAATATCTGCTATGGGAAATTGTTTTACAATACATGTCACATAAGCCCTGACCATTAACATAATCCATGTGAGGAGATAAAATATAATTGTTCCAAAATGGAACAAGAATAAGTGTACATCCACCAATAGTTCCCATGTCATGGAAAAGTATTATCTCCAAACACTGATAAGGATATACTAGCATATATATCCTTATAATATGGTCCATTCCCTTTATATGGGTCATGAAACATGTAGATTCATTGAGAACTTGGGAACTTGATAAGGGTGGGAATACAACATAATAGGAAACTACTAATAGTTTCCTAAATGAGTGTAGTAAATAAATGTAAATGCATAATATACAGTGAAAAAATGAAAATAAATGAATAACATATCATCTAATGGAGTACTCATATATAAAACAATTTTTGACAACACTTTCATTAGATAGTAGGAATATGGGATTATATATAAGGGGTCCAATAACACCACTAGGATGAATAATGAATAACTGCATAAATAATATTTACATTTTACAAGTTACTAATATTTAGACTCAAGAGTTCAACTATGTATCACCATCACAAACACTCTTGGATATCAATCCATAAATAATACACTACAATGTTTTGAATGAGAAATCTCATTGAGTGAGTAATCACCAATCTTGGGTAAATTGTACCCTACCACTTAATATCACAGGTGAAGGATAAAACACAAATAGACATCATTAGATGATGATACACTAATAGTATAAAATTTCAGTAGTGTAAAATTATTTGTTAGATTCAACATATTTAATAGTTATTGAGCATAAAAAATCTTTGAAGAAAATACACAATTTTTTTAATTATCTATTTGGATGATATGACACCCATATCATACCATAGGTAGATAGTATAACATTAAAAAAAGGTCTATAACTTTTAATATAAGGGATAATAACATATCCCACATGGACGATATAACTCTAGAAATAATCCACAATTTAAAAAATCACTATAAAAAATACCATCTTTGTAAAGTAAATCAGAAAAATAAATTCATATAAGGATGTAACACAACAACTACCAACCTCAATGTGTATATAATTCCACTATCTGATTTGCCTCATGTTGAATGATGGATCATTTAATCACTTAAATTGGATGGGTTATCACCAAATATAAAGGGTTTTTGAGATGTTTTATGTTATTACTTATAGGTGGATGATATAGAAACATAGATATTTCATATATAAATATCTCAATTTTTTGGATTAATAGTCATTAAATTAAATAACCATCCAAGATGGAATCATATAGTTTTAGTTCCTTTGGAAAGTGGTATCCATAAAAAACTTTTTCATAAGTGTACTAACTCATCCTCAACTAGGTTATTCATAACTATCAACCTTCTTATAAATATTATTCCTAATACATTTCATCATAACATGGGGAATGGAAACATAATAATGAGTGATACCAGATTCATTGTAAGGTTATAATATTAGATATTAATGATCAATTACACATAACATAAGAATAATAGGTTAAGACTGTGAGAAAAAATTTTGAAAATAGTACCCTACATTTTATATATCATAATGATGATTCCTGAAAATATGGATCATATTTAATAAGACATGAATCATAATGGAATAAAAGAATATGAGAACGCCGAAATTATAATTTAATAATTCATAGATTTAAAAAATACACATACGCATGGAAAATAAATTCCATTGTTTTCTATGATCATTTAATATACAATTATAGTGGAATGGGTTCACTCCCTAAGCTACAGTAGTAGTGGAGGTTAAATACAAAGAATATCATAGTGGATTAATTCACTTATTGAACTAGTTTCAATACCAATTACATTACAATTTTTCTAATGAGATATTAATTTTCCTATAATGAATTATTGTTACATATAATTCTTTTACCATACATGAAATAAATGAATTAATAAATATTTGTTCGATAGGATCATAATAAAATTTTCCTATTATAAAATGGGAAAAGAAATTGGTTTCAAAAGAATTTCAACAATGCATAACCCATTGGAATGAAATGGGTTTCATAAAAGTTTCATCAGTTCACCACATCCTAACACATGGAAAAATAATGGGATTCAAAAAACAAATTCATAATAAACATAAAAATATATAAATTGGATAGTGATGTTATAATTTTATCATATCCTTATTAAATCATAAGAAAAACATAGGCAATTTTCATTAATGAATAGGCATACTATAAAATATCATTAAATAATTTTTCAGGAATATATCATATCCATTTTAAAATAACATATATGATATATAAATATTCCCTAAATATAAAATAATATATTTTCTTCTATGTATATACTTATTACAATTCTTGTAAAAATAAAATCAATAATGTATCACATCATTCTATGGAGGCAGTAGTCCCCACATAAAAATCAATAATATTATCATTCTCAAATTGATTGAAGGATTTGAAATTAATTTTGATATTATATTTATTGAAGTATAATTATTCCCTTAATAAATTATATATTTACATTAAATTGAATATTATATCCATATTTGAGATGTGGTGCTGGAAAAAAATTTCATTATTTCGTGAGAGGATAGTTCACAAAAAAATGATTGAGAGTTTCATTTCCCATTAGATGGAAGAGGAAAAGGATATTTGTTTTGATATTTAAATAATAAAATATAGTTACATATAATATACATTTGTTATTATTTCTTTATTGTTTTATCATATTTAATTAGGTGTATGAAAAAATAAAAAACCCTTGATTAACAACAATAATTATTCATTAGAAAACACTTTAGTTTCTCGCCAACACCCATACAATAATGGTTTTATAGTAACTAAAAGTCCTATAGTATGTAGGATAGAATGCATGAAATGTAAATTATTAGGGATTTGAATAATCCATAGGATATTAATTATTGAATAAAAAAGGATAAGAGGATTCCTTTTTTATGACAGAATTGGTTGCATTTTTATAAATTCTATAACTACTCAATAATGGGAAGTCAATATAATATCAAATTTGGATAAAAGTTATAGATAATGGAATGGATGAATAATAAACTCCATCCACACCCTCACCACATAAAATACACTTGTTTAAAAAATTTCATTCCCTTAACCTCAATGGTTACCTGCATTTATCACTTTAGTTTTCACTATGAGAACTACTTTTTTTACCTAGGTAATTTTTCATTAAGGGTAAAAATAAAATATAACTTATTACATAATTTGGATTCACTTATTATAAATATGAAATAAACTTTTTCAAATGGAAATACAATGTGAGGGGAAATTTTATATTAATAGAACCACATGTATTTTATAAACCGTCATTTAATCCTTAAATACAGTAAATAAAGTTTTACTATTTTTACTTTAATTTTTTAAAAAACATAACATTTTAGCAAAAATTATTTATTCTTATTAAAAATATGTAGTAAATTTTAAAATGGTCAAATAAAAAAATTTATTTTTATTTCAAATTAATCCCAATGATGTGACGAGAAATTATTTTAAAAAATTTCTCATCTATAAATTGTTTTTATAAAAAAAACTCATCCTAAAATTTCTGATAATAACATAAATTCAATTAAAATTATTATTATTTTACTAATGTTAAATTTATAAAATCGGTAAAAAAAAGTTGAATTTTCTAAATGCTATAAATTAAATGGTAATTTTTAATAAAAAATGTATTTGTTTTAGTATTTTTCATGAAATTATTCTTTTATAAAATTAAAAATATGTTGATGTAAGATATTTATAAAAATATTATTTCAAAAGAAAATTTAAAATATCGAAATAAATATCCATAATGATGGAAAAAGTATTTTAATTTAATTATTCAAAATGATAAAAAACATTTTTTCAGGAAAAATATCGGTTTTAATCAAATAAAATGATTTATAATTATCCCATTCCTAGAAATAATATTAGACAAATGATAAAAATAATTATCAAATAAATAGTATATTAATTTATTAATAAATAATTCATCAATATTGACTAATTTAATTTTTTATTAAAGAGACACATTTCATGCATAAAATCATATATTCTAAAAAATATATCGATTTCGTTCATATGGTTATAATTTTTATTAATAATATATTTATAATAGATGAATTTATTTTCTAACTATAAAAGCGATATCATTTTCATAATTTAGAAATTCTTACTCAGTCAATAAAATTTAATGGCTTGGTTATAACGTTCCATTAAATCCTAAATTGTAATTATATATCATTTTTCATTTATAATTGATGTGGTGTAGAACATCAGTTGTCTAAGAAATGAAATTTATTTAAATTTTGGATATACGTAATCATGGTTATATAATGTTCCACCCCCTAAAAAAAGTTTGGCTTTGAAATTATTTTACATTAATATATAAAATTGATGATACCTATTCCTCATTATATCCTTTGGTTCCCATATATCTCCCTCAAATTGGTGGTTTTTTAACAAAACATTGAGAAGGTGAAATCTATTGTTTCATATAACATTCAATGTATAATCCAAAACCTCAATTTTATGTTCTTCATTAGAGATATATTTCTTTAGTGGTACAACCTATGAGTTGTGTACATGTGAGGGTTTGGTACATACTTCTTCTTGAGAGATATGTGGAATAGGTAATTCACTAAAGAGAGGATTGGCGGGAGATAGATTTGATAAAATAATTTCCTTACTCAATCATGAATTTTTAAAGGGAAAATATAATTCGGGATGATATTTATAATTTTTTTATTCTTCAATGTTGAAAATATAAGAAAATAATTCTCACTATATTCAAGATCAAGATAACACAAATGATTGTTAGCATAATGTTTCTATTGAAAATAAGATGCTATAATATTTTTTCTGAATGGATCTAACATTATCATCTCTTTCCATAGAAAACCTAGGTCTCAAATGAATTAATTATCCATCTTTATCCAAACATGATTGACTCTGTACTTAACTGCATTGGGGATTTCATAATGATATATATTAATGATCAAGTGAAATATATTATTGTATTAAATCTAAACTGGATGAAGGTTTTCATCCCTACCATAATTAAATCTCCATAGAACATGATATTATATTATACTTTTGGGTTTTAATGGTTCACTCAAACTATAAAATTTGATGGGGGATGATACACAGTTTTAGAACTCAACTCTATCTCCAAACCTCGTTGAGAATTATTCCATAACAATGATGTAAACCTATTATCCTTGTAGGATAAAATAGGATGTAGAATTCAATGAAACCATACTAATTAATTAATGTATCTCTTAATAGGAAGATCCATAGGAAAAACTTCACTAATAGTAATGAAGTGTGCTGAATTTATAAGGAAATCGATTATTACCTAAATAGATTTATTTCCTTTTGAGGTTATCGGTAGTGTAATGACAAAAATATTTTTTAATTTTTACCCTTTCCATTATTGAATGGATAATGGTTTTAACATACCATTTTAATTTTTTCTCTCAACTATAACATTAAGATATAAAAAGACCTGATATATAATGATACAAATATCTATCTTCAGCCCATCCCACAAGAAAAAATTTTATAGACCTCATTACACATTTAATCTTCTAAGAATATTAGATAATTATGAAATATGAGCTTCCCCTAAAATCATATTCTTTAAATATATTATGTATAGAAAAAATAAAATCATCCTAAACGATATTACTCCAATACAATCACAGCTATAGTCAAGAACATTTATCACATTCTTCTCTAGTTAGGCATCTTCTTTATACATATCATTAATTATTGCATGGACACATAGTTTGATGCTCATTTGAGAAATATAATATCTCTACCATTCAATCCATATTTAATGATCTGTAAATTGAAAAATATAAAAATATTGGATCTCGTAAACAATGATAGGATACCATTTAAGAAGTTATTTGACGATGGACTCCTCAAAGAACGTGCCCCACGAGCTTTGGGATTTTGAATCTTTTCCGCCCGTTGCTTCCTATGCCCCTGGCCCTTCGGTGGCCCTGGCTCTGGCAACCTTCGATCTAGGCTCAGGGCCTCGTTAGTGCCGCCCAGTGGTTTCCTTCAAGGAGGCTCTGTGCAAGGAGGCCTCTAGCACTTCTCTCCATTGTTTCCAGGATATTAATAAGTTTTCTCATTCGGTGTTGGGGGAGGGTTCTCACCTGTCACTGGTTTCCCCTACCTCCGCATTCACTGCTGCTTCGGTAGGTTTGAAATAGACTCTTGTGGCGAGGTTTTGTGGGGGGATTCCTCCGCTCTCGGCTTTCACGTGGTTCATGGCCTCCTGGGGTTTTCAATCAGTGTCTTGCATCTCAGTGATTGATCGGAAGTCGTTCTGCCTTGTCCTCGACTCTGAGGAGGATTTCGTTTAGGCTTGGTGAAAAGCCCCATGGCTGATGGGTCGTTGGCCTCTAAATATTTCGTGCTGGTCTATGGAGGTGCATAGAAGGAAATAAAGCTTGTGGGCCATAGTTTGGATCATCCTTCCTAGTCTCCCTCTTCTTTTCCAGAATGGAACCTTCCTCAGGGCCATTGGTGATGCTTTGGGGGGTTTTCTCTATGCGGATGATCGCACCTGCCATGGGGAGGAAACAATGGTGTCTCGGGTCTACGTTGGTCTTGATCTCTCTCTACCAATCCTAGAGAAGCACTTTTTGAAGGTGCAGGATTTCACAGACTGGTCCCAAGACATTGTTTTCCTAATGTTTCCCAGGTTCTTCTCGTCTTGTCTCCTCCAGAGTCATTCGACACTAAGCTGCATGAAACATTGCCTCGATGACCCCCTCTTTCATGCCAGTGGCTCAATTCCTAGCGCTCCACTATCTCAGCCATGAGAAGGGTCCAGTTCTGCCTCGGTTCAGCCCACACCCTCATATGCCTCCCTTTCTCCGGTTTCTCCCTCCTGATGAATGCCCTCTCTCGTATTACTGGTGTCTGACTCTCCTTCCCTCGGCGTAGTGGCATGTCCTCTGCTGTAATCCATTTCTCCATCCCCCAGCTCAGAGGCTCTCCCTTGTCTGGCTCTATTTTCCACTATGTCGAGTGGCAAGTGGTCGGGTTCTTTGGAGCCTCTTGAGCGGTCATGGGATTCTTCTCAGTTCCTACTCGTAGGGGTATTGTTGGAATTCTTCTTGCGGTCCTCCTCGAGGGCCTTGGCTGCTTCCTTCTAGCCAATTTCCTTGTCGTCTCCAAATTCTCACCATGCGATGTGGGCCAAGGTTAATGGGGTTCTAGGAGTTGGCCTCCTTTCTTTGGATTCTCGCCCTAGTCCCAGGAGGGGACCATGCAGAGTTCACAATGCCTCCGGTGACTGGGCTCCTGTTAAGCCAGCTTCCTTGGTTCCTAGTGCCAGTTCTTCATCCCCTAATACGTATGGCACTTGGGTACCAGTGGAACTGGGTCCCCAGGCAGGGTATCCACCCTACGAGGTGAGATGAAAATCCCCTAAGTCCTCTTCAAGGCTCCTCTCAACATCATCATATCTCTTTGATATGAGTTCGGGGGTGCGTACAAGGTTAATGTTAATTAAAATGATGGATAGGGAATGTCCTTCAATCCTCTTGGAAGAGACAACAGTGTCTGAGCCAATGCAGGGCCTCCCTTTTTGCAATGATTCCTATTCTCATATGGACTGCCCGAGGAGTTGGGGAAAGGGTGAAAACAGATTTCATATCCTCAGAATCTAAAAGACACAAAACCAAAATGGCGGGGATCCTCAAACACAAACAGGCCCCTACCAAGATTTATGAGTTCACTCATAAGGTGAAAATGTATGCTTCTATGCATGAGAATACGATCAACAAATACATATGGATTTTCTGGCACATGGACGTCACTGTGGACTTGGTCCTTGCAGGTGACCAACATATCACTACAAATATTTCATTTGGCAGGGACTCCCTTTTTGACTCCTTTGTCTACCGATGTTGTGATGCTCTGAAAAGGGAAGTTGTGTGGTCTGAGATGAATGCTTTCGATCCTGGAAACCAACCCTAGGTGGTGGGGGGATAGATTTTAACTTTGTTTCCCTCCCAGAGGAGAAGAAGGGTCACGGGGACTTTCCGAGAAAGGGTATAATGTCCTTCACTCAAGTCATGGCTGGAAAAGGGTTGTCAGACATAGGCTATTCAAGAGACCCCTTTACTTTGTGCAACAACTGAAAGGGTGATAGTCGAAGCTGGAGTTGACTCAACCGTTGCATCCCCAATGTCACGCCATTTCCTTGTTTCCAAATGAAAAGGTGGATCATGTGACTCATATCATATCTCATCACTCCCCGCTCTTGTTATCCTTGTGCAGGAGGGAGGTTTCGCAGGAGAGGATCCACTTCTCTAGCCAGTGGTTGAGTATCCCTAACTATCATCGGCTGGTTTTGAACATATGGGCCGAACTATCTTAGGGCCACTCCTGGATGGCTTTTTATTCCAAATTAAGGTGCCTCAAGTAGGAACTTCGTATCTGGGCTCAGTCTCTCCCTTCTTTGTATCATGAGTTTGATGCACTCAAGCTTGAAGGTGATCGGCATGAGTCTAGCCTTGAGGAGTTATGGGATGACTCTGTTTTTGGAGCACATGTGGAGAAAAGAAAAAACATGGTGGTCATTGTTCTTTTGTAGGAGCGAAAGGAAAGGGAAAGTTCGCGGGTCTAATGGCTCAAGGAAGGGGGCAAGAATATAAATTTTTTCAATGCATGCATTTAGGAGAGGAGACGTGCTATCAATACAAACCTGGCTCTAGTGGATGGATCTTTCATAGATGATAGAGAGGTTGTTAGGGGATTGGCTCTTTCTCATTTTAAGGATCTTCATTCTAGTCCATCTGAGTCCATGGCCTAGGGGTATCCCTCTGGGTAAGGCTCATAATGGGAGGGGATTCCTAGACATGTGTCTGCTCTGGACAACAGTCTGTTGGAAGGTATTCTTGTGGAGAAAGAGATTCAAGAGGCCATGCTGAGCCTATATCCAGAGAGTGTAGCAGGTCCTGATGGGTTCCCTGGATCCTTTTACAGGGCCTCTTGGGAGGTTGTTAGGATTGATATCATTCATGCCATCTAGGACTTCTTCTACAGGGGTTGCCTTCCTCAGATCCCCTAGGCTACGACTCTAATTCTTCTTCCAATGATCAAAGCTACATCGTCTCTCCACCATTACCATCCTATAACCATGTGAAATTTCTATTATAAATTCTTGTCATCTGTCCTCAACAGGTGGTTGTCCAGACTTCATCCCAGGTGGATATCCATGGAGAAACATGGGTTTGTGAGGGAACGTTCCATTCGAGGTGTGATGGCGTTGGCGCAGGAAATGTTGAAAGATCTAAAATTCAAATTTTGAGGCTCCAACATGGTCATTAAGATGGACATGGGCAAGGCATATGATAGGATGGAGTGGGGTTTTATCAACAGGGTCCTTACAATGATGGGTTTTTCTTCCTGAGCCTCCGACCTCATCATCATATGTGTTAGCTCCTCATGGATGGTTGTTTTGTTCATGGGGTGTACTCATGGATTTTTCAAGGCCTTCTGAGTTCTAAAGCAAGGTGACCCCCTATCTCTGAGTATCTTTATTCTCATGCAAGATACCCTCTGTAGGTTGATCAACAATGGTATTTCTGATGGGTTCATCCTTCCCTTTCGTAGTAAGTTTAGGCTCCACTCCACGTCACACTTGAGGTTTGCTGATGATATAGTTATTTTCATGAATGAAACTAAGAGCACTGTTCAAGGATTTAACAAATTATTAGAGGAATATTGCTATTAGAGTGGCCAGATCATCAACAGAGAGAAGAGAAACTTTTATGTTTCTGATTCCTGCCAGGAAAGCAGAGTTCGTGATCAGAGTTTCAGCTTGAACATGCAGCGTGGAGTCTTCCCCATGGAGTATCTCGACAACCATGTTTCTTCAGGTAGACTCTATATCAGGGACTTCGACAAAGTCATGCACAAAATCACAGGACGTATTCTCAAATGGAAAAACCACTTCCTATCCTTCGGCGGCTGCATCTCTCTTATCAACAGTGTTCTATCGGCAAATCCAGTGCATGCTCTTTCCGCCTCTACTATGCCGAAGGGTGTCATTCAATCCATTGATAGGCTCCTTGATCGTTTCATCTGGGATTCCCATTCGGAGTGGAATAGACATTAGGTCTCATGGGGGAAGATGGTGAGGACATTGCGTGAGGGAGGGATCAGTGTCAATAGTTTGGCGGTCTCAGTTCAGTTCATGCATTTGAGGCTCACCTGGGAGATTATCGAGAAGCATACCTTGTGGGGGAAACTTATGTCCCAAATGTACCGAACCAGTTCTGCTTCTTCTTCCACAAATGGGTTGTCCCTATGGTCCTCTGTGTGTAGTATCATTTTGAACCTCCATCCTCATTCAGAATGGATCAGCGGTGAAGGAAACATACTTTACTGGTTTCATAGCTTGTTAGGTAACACACTTGCCTTTCCCAGGTGTCCTTCTCCTATGATCTAATTCAAGGAATCGATCCTCTATCCAGTGTTTTTTAGATCAGTTTGAATACGTCTCAGCAGGAACTTTTTTACTCCATTTTCTTCTCCTCGAAGTAGGATATGTGCTTTTTTACTCCATCTGTCTCAGGAAAATTTAACTCGAAAGACTATCGCAGGATGACAGTCTCTCCAGATCAGTAAAACAGATGGAATGAGACCATCTAGAGAAAAACCCATGCTAAACTCAACATTCACTCTTGGAGAATTCGGAACAATGCGGTAGCATCTGATTCCAATGTCAAACACCTAGGTATCTCCATTTCCTCCTGTTTTCAGTGCTGTTTGGACAAAAAAAATAGAAGATCATGAGCCATATTTTTTTAAGGGGATTGGGCACACATGGTTTGGAGTACCATTGGGGTGTTTACAGATTACTCTCTGCAAGTGGCCGGCATTGACGTGTTTCTGGATTGCTGGTTTTAGGGTTCTAAAGGTTCAGAGGTGGAAAAGATGACGCACTCCTTAATCTTTAACATGGGCTACTGGTGCTTATGGAAAGCCAGGAACCGTGCTAGGTTTGAGGGGATTAGTTCCACTGGTAGGTCCATCGTGGGAAGAGTTCGATGCATGAAGGTTGAGCTGATTTTCTATTCAGGTAACTAGAAGGAGGCTCCGTCTGTAACACCCGAGACTTTTATGTGAAATATTTTGTTTTTATTTTATATAAATCATCAAAGGAATCATTCACTAACACTAGCTTGGCTTGCTTTACACGCAGTCGCGGCCTTCCTCGATAGCTTGCGTCGTCCAGAATACTGAGTTTCACTAAACAATGATATGCTATTAAAATATTATTAAAACTAGCTGTTTTGAATATTAATAACCACTTTTTGAAATTTTTTAAATTTTATTTTTCACAATGGAATTCATTTTTGGATTCGGAATATCGAAATTAGCCTAGGGTGAAATTTTGGTATTTTTCTGAAATCATTCAATTTTTGATGAATAGTGAAACAACTAAGTGGTAGTTAAAAAACAGAATTTTTCATAAAACATAATTTTACTGCTTCTGTGAGTGGAATTTCAAAAATCCGAGAGACACATTTGATGTCAGTATGTAAAATGTAGTTCAATGAGATGAAAATAATTTTTTGGTGAATAGTAACTGTTTACTTTTTTTTACCACGGTAAAAAGTAAATAGGGTAATTAAAGGTAAAAATGATATTATTATTACCCTAACACATGTCCTAATTCTATTGGACTTGTGTAATTCGACCAAAAACAACCTTAGGAATAAAATATGACCATTTAGGCCCACTTGTATTAGATTAGGACATTTATTATTAATTTATTTAAAGAAGGGTTAAAATAGTTAAAATCAAAGTTTAATAAGTAAATAATTTTTAATATGGTGTTATACATAAGATAAATTCGACTATAAATATTCCATATAAATATAAAAAGTATTCCTATATAATGGTATTTTATTTGTAATTTTTAGACATTAAATAAGTTAATTTATTTATGACACAATGATGATGCAGTAATTATCTTATTAATGAAATATTGAAAGAATTGATGTTATAAATACCCAAATAAATGTAATTTGAGACTTTTTGTGAATTAAACGAATTTTATAGGTTAATATGACATGTTATTATTGATTTAATTAACTTTTTTCACACTAATCATTCTGTTATGATTTTCAAAAAAATCAATTACTAAATAGTGTCAAAATTGACATAAAATTGTTTTTAAAACAAATATTATATTACTAATTGTTATTTTATTCCTAAAAATCTATGGATTGGCCAAATGACTTAGATAAGGTTATATATATTAATAATAAACAACTTGGGGTTTGTTTTTCTTGATATGGTAAGTTTATTAACCTTATAGTGTAAGAAAAACAAGAAGGCATGGTAAAAGTTAAATTATCTAACTTAAAGTTAAATCTAAATGATAAGGTTAAAATTGATACCTAAACTTGTCTACATTATATTGGATGATAGGATTTAGACCCCTACCCACCTTTACTTCGAAATATATCAATTTGGAGCTATTAGAAACCGAATTTCACTTTATAATAAAATAATATTTTTAGTTATTCCAAAGGTGCCACTCTCCTCTTTTATAAAAGGGAACCTCCTCCCCATCTTCCTCACACAAATTTGAGCCTTCAAGATCGGGGAAACCCTACCAACTTCTCCTCTCCACTTCCCTAGAAACATCCTAGAGGTTCTGGTCTTCTTCAAAGACCTATTTTAGTGCCCTAAAAGGAGGTATCAAATAAGCACTTCAAAGAAGAGGTAATGTCCGTTACCAATTCTTTCATCGTTATTTCTTCTTACACTTCTTATTCTTTAGTTTTTTCATTATTAAGTAATAACATAAGTATCAATCACATACTGATATGTTATTATAATTATGAAACAACCCTATTTCACCATCTATCCACCCAACGGAAAAAGAAATCACCGCGCGTGCGTACGTACGAAATACAGTCTCCACACCGTGGTGTGATCTATTTTCCAGCACCACCTTACTTGGATGGGTATAATGATATAAATATTGACTATATATAACTACTATAAAGTGATATTGATTCTGAAATATTATACATACACTCAAATACAATTCCACTATCATAGGAACGATATCATCACTCATGCATACATATGGAATACCGTCTCCACGATGTGATGCGACTCATTCTACATGATCTTCATTTCATAATGATTATATAAATGAATTGAATGAATTAATATGATATATATTACGCTAATACCATTCTGTAAATGAGTTATCTATAACCTAAAGAGAATAATAATAATTTATTCTACAAAACATGCATAAGAACAAAAAATAATAAACACCCGAATAACAAGTAGTAATGAAATATTACTTATAATAAGCTATGAATATGACCATATATGATATCATAACAATAAGTATGATTCTGGAATTATTCAATAACATTATTTAAATCATTATACAGGAGGTTCAGACACTTACGAAGAAAATCGGACCTAAGGTAAGGGAAATATCACAATCTCATTTTTATCCGAGATTGTTTATACTTTGGAATTTACTAGGCTGTATTTTATCATCCACATCAATGTTTCCTCAATATGTATTATTTTTATCCTTCTACAATAGATTATATTAAATTTTACCCTTTGGTGACTTTTTATTAAATGATATGAAAGTAATCTTTTGTCGTTTTTCGTACGAGGTGCTTTTTGATTTTTCCAACAAAAGTACGAGAATAATGTTTTTCTTAACTTATACGGCATGAATGGATTTTTAAAACATTATTTCCTAGAATCTTCCTTTACAATTTTTCAATTCTATTTTTAATTAACTTCTTTTAGTTTATAATTGTATGGCATGTTAATAAATGAAAAGTGTTTTTGAAGGAGAAAGGATATTTTCCTCAAGAATGGAGTTCAAGCATTTTATCAAAATTATTTTCCATCTAAGATAATAAAGGGTTATGTTTCTATCCCTATTATTACATTGATTTGATAATATTGTGATGGAATTATTTTTATGAATTATTTTATCTTATATTAATTGTTTTATGATGTCACGATATTTATGAATCCCATTTTTATTACATGGGTTATGCTATGATGTATGGTTTATGATTTTTTGTCACACATAAGAATTGTATCATTATGAGATGGGTGGGACCTATATCTCCCTCCAATGAATTGGGTAAAGATTTTATATATCAAGAGATAGACATGGCTGGAATGGTATGTTATACCAGTTCAGTGAAACAGGACTGAAACGAGGAGTGAACTCGGTTCAGAAATGGACATTGTCCACTAAGATAGTCTTGGAAATGAGTCTTGACTAATAAGAAATGATTCTCTATGATTATGTGTGTATTCCACAAAGTTTCATGTTTTATGTTATGATTATTGGGATTACATTTCACTACTATGATTTATCCCATTGTATGAAATTATGCTCTCTATTGCAGGTTAAGATTTCAAAAAATTATGTTCTTATGAATATGATGTGATTGATATTTCTTTTGTTTACCCTTACTGAGAATTTGAGCTCACCCTTTTGTATGTTTTCATCCCCCAGGTTAGGAAGAAGGTTATTAAGTAAGATATGCCAAAAGGGACTATAGATATGATGAAATATATGGGAGACAGTGTAGACGCTTTATGAACCAGTTGTTTATGTTTCACAGTTTCAAATGACACTAAACCTATACGGTCCTTTCATGGTTTTGTTATATGTTGTAATAAGTATGATTCAATTTTGAAGTATTAACAATGTATGTAAAGTATGGGTCGTTATAGTTGGTATCAGTGGAAAGGTATAGTCAACCTTTGGGAACTAGGATGTGAAAGCCTTATTAAGAACCCTAAGGATAAGTCTGAGCATAGAACACAATCTTAGTGTTTTAGAAATGGCCATGAATAAACTAGGATTAGACCTTAAGTGTGAAATTTTATTCTTGATTACGTGGTTTTCCTATTATAATTAGTGTTTCTCACATTATTCTTCTTGGTTTTAGTCAATGGATGGAACCCGAAGGAACCGTGTTAATGCGGAATGCAACTAGAAATGAAATGATTGTCCCCCTGAGTAACCAAACGTTATGGGAGCTGGAATGAAAAATCTTGTAGGCATGCTCACACAACTTTTTCATGCTATGAATCATGGAGGACTTCCAAACGAGCAAAGGAAGGAGCAACATTCTATTGAATCCATCATGAGACAGCGTCCACCTTCATTCAGTGGGTCTACTGATCTATTAGTTTTTGAACAATGGATTAGTACTACTGAAAGGATATTTTCAGTTCTTCAATGTTCTCAGCCTGATAAAGTCATCATAGTAGTGTATCGTTTGGAAGGTGATGCTGATCAATGGTGGAATATTATTAAGAATACAGGGAAAAGGGATGAAATTGAGTCCATGGAATGGGATGAGTTCAAGAACTTATTTTTCAATTAGTACTTCCCTCGTATTCTATGAACAAAGATGGAGAAAGAGTTTCTTGAACTGAAGAAAAAGGATGATGAATCTGTTGGTACCTATGAATCAAATTTTACAAGACTTGCAAGGTACGCTTCTGGTATTATTATCCAACCTGAGAGTAAGATCGATCGATTCTTTAGTGGATTAAAACCAAGTCTTAAAAGGGAATTTGCCATAAGGGACTTCAATAGCTACGAGGATATCGTTAGATGTGCTCTTAAAGTTGAGATGGAGATTGGAGTAACCCATCAGTCAAATGGGTTTGATAATAAGAGGAAAATGGAATTCAAAGGAAAATATAAAGAGCACACTAAAAGAAGATGAGATTTACCTTATTCTCAAAGTGTGGAAAGAAACATGGATGTAGTTTTCTTAAAGGGACAAGTAAATGTTTCAAAAGTGGAAAGGAAGGTCATCGGGCATTTGAATTCCACGATGATGGGAAGAAGATGTCTAATGATGCAACCAAGGAAGGGATACACAGAATGAACCTACTACACATCAATGTTTCAAGTGCAAGGATATGGGACATTATGCCAATAAATGCCCTTATCCAAGGGTTGATGATGATGGTCGACGTCAAAAAACTCATAAGGCTAAAGACAAAGGAAAGTCACATGCAATTTCTATCAGTGACGTGGAGTACGATAACGATGTGGTGAAAGGTACACTTACCGTCCAATCTAAAGTAGCAAATGTTTTATTTGATTCTGGATCCACCCACTCTTTTATTTCTTAAGAATTTTATAAGGGTATCACCTTATTACCTCAACAATTAGATGTTTAGTTAGTTGTGACAACACCTAATGTCACAACAGTCGCATCAAAAGTTTATAATTCTTCTCCGATCGATGTTTGTGGGAAAGTGCTTCCTGAAAATCTTGTGATCCTTCATATAGTGGAATTTGATGTGATTCTTGGAATGGATTGGCTTTCTTTATATGAATCTCATATCAATTTCCAAAGAAGGGAAGTCACATTTCATATTCCAAATCAATCTATGATCGTCTATCAATGCAAGGATGAACATAACCTTCCAGTGGAAATTCCTTCTACCTTATGGGTCTTTATTCCACCAAATGAAGGTTATTTATCTAAATTGGTTGGTGAGAAACTCACGATTAAGAAAATTTCCATTGTACAAGAGTTTTATGATGTCTTTCCGGAGGAATTACCGGGTCTTCCACCAAATCGTGAAGTTGAGTTTTCAATAGAACTCGTATAGGGTGCTTTGCCTATTTCAAAGAAACCTTATAGAATGGCCCCAATTGAGTTGTAGGAATTGAAGAAGAAACTCCAAGAGAATCTTGATAAGGGGTTCATATGCCCTAGTGCGTCACCTTGGGGAGCACATGTTCTGTTTGTTAAGAAGAAAGATGGATCAATGAGACTCTGCATTGATTATCGAGAACTTAACAAGATCACTATCAAGAAAAAATATCCTCTCCCACGCATTGATGACTTATTTGACCAACTACGCGGAGCTCAATACTTTTCCATGATTGATCTTCATTCAGGTTATCATCAATTAAGGGTCAAAAGGGAGGATATACCAAAGACGGATTTCCGTACAAGGTATTGACACTATGAATTTATAGTGATGCCATTTAGTCTTACTAATGCCACTGTTATCTTCATGGATCTGATGAATAGAGTCTTTAGAGACTATCTTGATCAATTTGTGGTTGTCTTTATAGACGATATTCTTGTCTATTCAAAGAGCAAGGAAGAACATGAAGATCACTTGAGAATTATATTGAAGACCCTGAGAAAGGAGAAACTTTATGCCAAATTTACCAAATGTGAATTTTGGCATCAAAAAGTTACATTTTTGGGTCACATAATCACAAAAGTGGGGATATCTATGGATACAGCAAAAATAGAGGTTATTGAAAGATGGTCGAGACCAACAACAGTAACTGAGATCCGAAGTTTACTTGGATTGGCTGGATATTATCCACGTTCTGTGAATGATTTTTGATGATTATATAATCCACTCAACAAGTTGACTCGGAAAGGAGTTAAGTTTGTTTGGACGGAAGAATGTGAAGAGAATTTCAAGGAGTTGAAAAGAAGGATATCTAGTGCACCTGTGCTCACACTGCCTTGTAGTGGAGAAAGGTTTGTGATCTATAGTGATGCATCCAAGAAGGTATTGGGGCGTGTTCTTATGAAAAATGATATGGTGATAGATTATGCCTCACGAAAGTTGAAAATCCATGAGAAAAATTACCCAACACATGATTTGGAGTTAGCTGCGGTAATCTTTGCATTAATTATTTAGAGGCATTATCTTTATGGAGAAAGGTGTGACATTTATACTAATCATAAAAGTTTAAAATATATTTTCACACAAAAGGACCTGAATATGCATCAGAGAAGATGGTTGGAGCTGATTATGGATTATGAATGCTCAATCCATTACCACCCTGGGAAAGCAAACAAAGTGGCAGATGCATTAAGTCGACAAGACCATGCCAGTTTATCCATGATGGCAATCAAAAAAGATCCAATAATTATTGATTTACAAAGGATGGATCTTGGAATTATAATGGAACGGGAAAAATCTTATCTTTCTCAAATGGATGTTCAACCATCTATACATGTGACGATTAAAGAGGCACAGAAAGAAGATGTCGAGTTACAAAAGAAGGTGAGAAATGTTCCTGAATTCAACCTTGATTGTGATGGGATAATAATGATCAGGAATCGGGTTTTTGTTCCTCCCATCCCGGAATTAAAGAAGGAGCTGCTGGATGAGGCTCATAGTTCTTCATTCTCTATTCATCCTGGAAGCACGAAGTTGTATAGGGACCTGAAAGAGTACTTCTGGTGGGATGGCATGAAAAGAAATTTTGCTGAATATGTCTCTCGATGCTTGGTTTGTCACCAAGTTAAAGCTGAGAGATAGAAGTCTAAGGGGAAGTTACAACCATTACCAATACCCGAATGGAAATGGGAAAACATCACTATGGACTTTGTCATAGGACATCCTAAAACATCCAAAGGAAATAATGCTATCTGGGTCATAGCTGATCGTCTTACCATGTCTACACAGTTCATTGCTATTAGAGAGGATTTCTCTCTGGATCAGCTTTCCAGGATATTTGTAAAGGAAGTGGTAAGATTTCATGGAGTAACACTTTCTATTATATCTGATCGGGATCCGAGATTTACCTCGATGTTCTGGCGAAGTCTTCAGCATACTCTGGATACAGAGTTGAGTTTCAGCACTGCTTATCATCCTCAGACAGACGGTCAGTCTGAGAGAACAATTAAAACCCTAGAAGATATGTTGAGAGCTTGCTCTATGGATTTCAATGGTGTTTGGGATCAACATATACCTTTGGTGGAATTTTCTTATAATAATAGCTTTCACACCAGTATTCAGATAGCTCCTTATGAATCTCTCTATGGAATGAAATGCAGGACTCCAACATGCTGGGATGAAGTTGGGGAAAGAAAGCTATTAGGACCTGATCTCGTTGATGAAATGGCAGAAAAGGTCAGATCTATTAAACAACACATAAGAGCATCTCAGAGTCGACAGAAAAGTTATGCCGACAACCGAAGAAAAGACCTAGAGTTTGATGCGGGTGATAAAGTGTTCTTACGAATATCTCCCTGGAAGAGAGTCATGAGAATTGGAAAGAAGGAGAAGTTGAGCCCTAGATATATCGGTCCTTTCGGAATACTGGATCGTGTTGGGAAGGTAGCTTACCGATTGGTGCTTCCACCGAATCTCTCTCAAGTTAATGATGTGTTCCATGTATCTCTCCTAAGAAAGTACATACCTGATCCTTACATGTACTTAGTTCAGAAGTTATACCGCTGGAGCAAGATCTTTCTTATGAAGAACAGCCGATAGAGATTCTGGATCGTAGCAAAACATTCCTACGAAGCAATACCATTCGATTGGTGAAGGATTTATGGAGGAGCCACCAATTAGAAGAAGCTACATGGGAGCTTGAGGATATGATGAGGGATAGGTATCCTCATCTGTTTGTTACAAAGTGACAAATTTCGAGGGCGAAATTTATTTTAAGGGGGGTAGAATGTAACACCCGAGACTTTTATGTGAAATATTTTTTTTTATGTTATATAAATCATCAAAGGAATCATTCACTAAAACTGTCTTGGATTTCTTTACATGAAACCGCGGCCTTCCTCGATAGCTTGCGTCGTACGCAATACCGAGTTTCACTAAACAATGATATGCTATTAAAATATTATTAAAGCTAGCCGTTATGAATAGTAATAACCACTTTTTGAAATTTTATAAATTTTATTTTTTAAAATGGACATCATTTTTAGATTTAGAATATTCAAATTAGCCTAGGGTGAAATTTTGGTATTTTTCTGAAAACATTCAATTTTTGATGAATAGTGAAACCACTAAGTGGTAGTTAAAAAACTGAATTTTTCATAAAACTTAATTTTACCACTTCTGTGAGTGGAATTTCGAAAATCTGAGAGACCCGGTTGATGTCAGTAAGTAAAATGTGGTTCAATGATATGAAAATATTTTTTTTGTGAATAGTAACTTTTTACTTTTTTTTACCACGGTTAAAAGTAAATAGGGTAATTAAGGGTAAAAATGATATTATTATTACCCTAACACATGTCCTAATTCTATTGGACATGTGTAATTCGATCAAAAACAACCCTAGGAATAAAATATGACCATTTAGGCCCACTTGGATTAGATTAGGACATTTATTATTAATTTATTTAAAGAAGGGTTAAAATAGTTAAAATGAAGGTTTAATAAGTAAATAATTTTTAATATGGAGTTATAAATAAGATAAATTCGACTATAAATATTAATTTGAAAGCTAAAAATATTTCATACATAATGGTATTTTATTTGTAATTTTTAGACATTAAATAATTTAATTTATTTATGACACCATGATGATGCAGTAATTATCTTATTAATGAAATATTGACATAATTGATGTTATAAATACCCAAATAAATGTAATTTCAGACTTTTTATGAATTAAACTAATTTTCTAGGTTAATATGACATGTTAGTATTGATTTAAGTAACTTGGTTCAAACTAATGATTCTGTTATGATTTTCACAAAAATCAATTACTAAATAGTGTCAAAATTGACATAAAATAGTTTTTAAAATAAATATTATATTACTAATTGTTATTTTATTCCTAAAAATAAATGTTTCGGACAAATGGCGTAGATAAGGTTATATATATTAATAATAAACAACTTGGGGTTCGTTTGTCTTGATATGGTAAGTTTATTAACCTTATTGTGTAAGAAAACAGGAAGACACGGTAAAAGTTAAATTATCAAACTTAAAGACAAATCTAAATGATAAGGTTACAATTAATACCTAAACTTGTCTAAATTCTATTTGATGAGAGTATTGAGACCCCTACCCACATTATCTTCTAAATATATCAATTTGGAGCTATTAAAAACCGAATTTGACTTTATAATAAAATAATATTTTTAGTTATTCCAATGGCGCCCCTCTCCTCCCTTACAAAAGGGAACCTCCTCCCCCTCTTCCTCACACCACTTATAGCCTTCAAGATCGGCCAACCCCTGCCAATTTCTTCTCTCCACGTCCCCTGAAACATCGTAGAGGTTCTGGTCTTCTTCATGGACCTATTTTAGTGCCCTAAAAGGAGGTCTCAAAGAAGCACTTCAAAAAAGAGGTAATGTCTGTTACCGATTATTTCATCTTTATTTATACATCCACATATTATTCATTATTTGTTTCATTATGAAGTAATAACATCAGTATCACTCACATACTGATATGTTGTTATAAGTATGAAACAACCCTATTTCACTATCTATCCATCCAACGGAAAAAGAAATCACCGCGCGTGGGTACGTACAAAATACCGTCTCCACACCATGGTGTAATATATTTTCCACGACAAGCTTAAATGGATGGGTATAATGGTGTAAAAAATGACTATATATAACTATTATAAATTGATATTTATTCTGAAATACTATACATAAACTCCAATACAATTCCACGATCCTAGGAACGATATCATCACTCGTGCGTACGTACGGAATACCGTCTTCACGATGTGATGCGACTCATTCTACATGATCTTCATTTCATACTAATTATATAAATTAAATGAATGAATGAATATGATATATATTACCCTAATACCATTATGGAAATCAGGTATCTATAACCTAAATATAATAATAAGAATTTATTCGACAAAACACGCATAAGTACAAAAAGTAATAAACACCCGAATAACAAGTAGTAATGAGATATTACTAATAAGAAGTTAGGAATATGACCATATATGAGATCATAAAAATAAGTATGATTCTGGAATAATTCAATAACATTATTTAAATCATTATATAGGAGGTTCAGACACTTACGAAGAAAATCAGACCTAAGGTAAGGGAAATATCAAAATCTCATTTTTATCCGAGATTGTTTATACTTTGAAATTTACTGGGGTGTATTTTATCTTCCACATCAATTTTTCCTCAATATGTAATATTTATATCCTTCTACCATAGTTTATATTCAATTTTACCCTTTGGTGAGTTTTTAGTAAAAGATATCAAAGGAATCTTTTGTCGTTTTTCGTACGAGGTACTTTTTGACTTTTCTGACAAAAGTACGAGAAGAATGTTTTTTTAACTTATACGGCATGAATGGATTTTTAAAACATTATTTCCAAGAAGCTTCCTTTAAAAGTTTTCAATTATATTTTTACTCAACTTCTTTTAGTTTAGAATTGTATGACATGTTATGAAATGAAAACTATTTTTGAAGTAGAAATGATATCTTCCTCGAGAATGGAGTTCAAGTGTTTTATCAAAATTATTTTACATCTAAGATAATAAAGGGTTATGATTTGATCCCTATTATTACATTGATTTGATTATGTTTTGATGAAATTATTTTTATGATTTCCTTTATCTTATATTAATTGTTTTATGATGTCACGATGTTTAAGAATCCCATTTTTATTACATGGGTTATGCTATGATGTATGGTTTATGATTTTGTGGAACACATAAGAATGGTATCATTATGAGATGGGTGGGACCTATATCTCCCTCCAATGCATTGGGTAAAGATTTTATATCTCATGATATAGACATGGCTGGAACGGTAGGTTATACAGGTTCAGTGAAACAGGACTGAAACGAGGAGTGAACTCGGTTTAGAAATGGAATTTGTCCACGAAGATAGTCTTGGCAATGAGTCTTGAATAATAAGAAATGATTCTCTATGATTATGTGTGTATGCCATAAAGTATCATGTTTTATGTTATGATTATTGGGATTCCATTTCACTACTATGATTTATCCCATGTTATGAAATTATGCTCTCTTTTTCAGGCTAATATTTCCAAAAGTTATGTTCTTATGAATATAACGTGATTGATATTTCTTTTTTTCACCCTTACTGAGCATTTGAGCTCACCCATTTGTATGTTTTATTTCCCCAGGTCGGGAAGAAGGTTATTAAATAAGAGATGCCAAAAGGGACTATAGATATGATGAAATAAATTGGAGATAGTGTAGACTCTTTATGAACCAGTTGTTTATGTTTCCCAGTTTCTAAAGACACTATACCTATACGGTCCTTTCGTGGTTTTGTTATATGTTGTAATAAGTACGCTTCAATTTTGATGTATTATCAATGTATGTAAAGTATGGGTCATTATACCGTCCATTCGTTTGTTGGGTGTCCCTATGAGTGTAGTTCTTCCATTTATTTCTAGGGGCTTTGGGATCAATGGGTTCCTCTTGAGTTCGTCCTCAAGGTCAAAAAAGATGGGTCCTTTTTCTTGGGGGACATGTGTGGTCGTGGGTTGGTTCGTGATGGTAGGGGAAGTGTCGTCTTGGCATTCACAGCTCACTTGTGGATTGGCAATTATGTTTGGGAGGAGGCTAGAGCTGTTCTTTTAGGTTTTTCCATCTGCAGGGAACACAACATTTCTATTTCCCAGGTGGAGACTAATTCTATGATTATCCATAATGCTTTACAAGGTAATGTCTCTGTCCCCTGGTCAATATAATATATCATTCGTCAATGTATGGCCCTCCTAAGCGAAAAAATTTTGGTCACCCACACTTGGCTGGAGGGGAACAAAGTGGGGGACTAATTATCCCCCTTGGCTACTCCTGATACCCTGTTGAGTTTCCTTTATAATGTTTTCTTACTCAAACCCGAGGGGGTGAACTTGATTTGGGCTGATCCCCTTGCCTTGTGTTACTTTCGGCCTCCATAGGCCCTGGTTGTTCTCTTTTCTTGTAGCCTTTCAGCCTAATAATAAAATTATAATGATGATGATGATGATGGATCTCTTACATACTCACCATATATAATCTTTCATGATTGTTTTGACTCGCACATCTTCCACCTTCTTCACTTTCCCAATGTGGTAATATATTGACCACTCATAATATTTATTCATCTCTAACCATCTTCTATACAACAAATTCAAATCAATCTATTTTTATATATTGTATAAAATTTTACGATCAGTATATATATTACATTATTCCCATATTAGAAATGTATCAATATCTTTATCAGCCAAATTTCTACCACTAAATCCAATTTATGAGTTTGGTAAATTTACTCATGAACAATCAATTTTAATGAATAATAATATACGACTTATCATTAATCATGAAAAAAAATCCCAATCCCTTAATTGATACATAATTATATATTACAAACCCTTCCCTACTACATGGTAATGTATGCATATTTATAATGACTATCCATCTCTTCATTTACTTGATTTCATCTTCACACTAATTCATCTAATGGTATATAGATCTCTTTAGAGATATATAGTTTAGTATTTTATAATGACATTTATAATTATCCAAAATCTATCTATAAAATCTATCCAAACAATGAGAACATCAGATCTTAGTCATAATGGTTATTCTAGGCCAGCATCAATAACTACAGCCTTTGATAAATCAATTGATATACCATGAATTGGGATTACAGGAAAAAAAAGAGGGAATTTCTAAAAAAATATATACTTTTTAAATTTATCAAAAAACATATCATCACTTCTGGTATTCAGTACAATCCTTTTATTGCATTAAAGCACTCCCATTATAATTTAAGAGATAATATTATAATAAACACTTTGAAAAACTGGTCAGGGTAAACTATAAAGACTATATTCTTTAAATAAATTAAGATTGAATAACTATTAGTAAGACCATATAGAATCACTATATATATAAATTTCTCCTACCTTTTTTGTAATTCTTTCTTTTTATATCATTTTCCTGACCCTCAGTTAATGATATCTTGATCTAAGTTCAATATTGGAAACCATTGATCTTCACATTGTTGATCTAAAAAGTCATCAATACAAGAAGATGATAATTGTTCCTGATTTACGAATTGTTCATTTATTGATAATCAATGATGTTACCAATCGATCTATCATTATTATCAATGAATAGAATAGGTGAACACAATTATCAAATAAATAATAGAATTAATACCTTGTCCTGACTCTCATCGAGTTTCTTTATAAATTCATGTCACTTAATCAGGACCCTTCATTATCGAGTCCTTGAAATATTTGTGGTTCTATGTATGTGTTATATTGAGAAATAAGATTCAATATTCATTTAAATACAAAGAATATATTCTGGGAAAACATCAAAAAACTCTTACACAATAGGCCCATCGTCAATGTTATTTTTCCCTAATCATTTGTGATAAAATTCATTTTCTTTAGAAACCAATACAGTTGTAGTGGGTTTGATTTATATTAGATGTTCATATTTAACATCACAATAATATATGGCCAGTTTTTGGGATGGAATGTAAAATGTGACTTCCATTCCATAGAAATTGATGTGGGATTTAAATATAGAAATCTAATCCATTCTTGAGATAACAACAAATTTAACAGGTGGAAGGATGACAATAATTTAAGGAAGCACATTCCCACAAACATCAACTGGAGAATAATTATATACATTATATGAGATCATAATTCTATTATAGGTATTTACATCTTATTAGACATATATTTTTCTCATTTTTACTCTATTATCACATTCATCAGATATTATAAAGTGGATAGAGTTGTAATCAAATATGGAATTGAAATTTATATATTGGTTGTAATAGTACCGTTCTCTATGTCATTAACATATCCCTCATAAAAAATATTGAAACCAAGGGATTTCCCATTATTTATCAATTTAATTAGTAGGAAACATCGATCCTCATTATTATCCTTCATATATGAGTACTACATAACATAAATCACATACTCCATGCTTTTAAAACAGTAGAGTGTAGGTGATGTATTCTATAAAACATTCTATCTATTCTAATCAGTATATATCATATTCAAATCACATTGGAATTTGTCCTCTATATTACATTATAATCCATAATTCCATCCACTTAAAGAAAAATACCTGCATTTTTGCTTCCACACTTCATGTATGAAGATAAGATAACATTTTCTCAACATGATTCAAAGAATTTTATTTGAATTACCTCTTTATTTTCTTATAAAAATGATGAAATTTATTAGTAATTCTATTTTACATAACCTGTTTATTATAAAAAGAAATAATTTATACATAGATACTGACATACCTTATAGAAAACAACCGAAAGTGACTTAGTTTTTGCACACGTATGAATCAATCAACCTTATATTCATGTTTTATGAAAATACCAGATTTTTTCATCTCATTCTTTTAAAATGCTTCCTCATAGATAGATCAAATTCATTTTCTTGTACTATATCTTAATGAATTGTTTAACTATATTCATATGAATAATATAAATAAAATACTTATAGAAAAATAATCTCTTAAACTTATCACAATCTATCAAAAAAATAACATTATATTGCCTTATATTCATAATAGTATACCCCCATTGATTTCTTTACCTTCCATATCATATAAATCCATAATGATTGTTTTTGTATCTGCACACTAGATAATTGAAATTATAATTTTGATGGTACTAATCAATTTTTTTCGAAACTAGTGGATTAGTTGAAACCCATTAAAAAGGTGGAAGTTGAATCAAGATAGACTCAATCAGATATTGTTCCTTTCTTTTCTCATTTGGATGTTCATCAATATTAGTATCTTTGGGATTTTGTTTGAGAAAAAAATATTTCTTATTCCATCTCTTGAAATATTTGGTTTCTGCTGTGGTATGTAAATGAATATTAAATGAAATTCATCATTAACATGTTTCATTTTGGTTTCATCCATTAAATAAAATTGAAGGGAATTGTATGGATAAAAACCCATTTTAAAATCATATAATCATGAAAAACACATATTAGATTTCAAAATCATGAAAAATTATTTCTAATATTCAAATCCTTAGTTATGACCTAGGTTATTCATATTTATCATTTATTCAAGTCATATGTGATGGTTTATAATATTTTTTTAAATTTACATAAAATATCCACAAATACTGTCAAACCTATTGAAGAACAAACCCAATTATCAAGCACTTATGATGATTTAGTAAAATCCCAATGTGTCCTTTTATTAGTTGTTTCCCATTGTTACTATTGTTCCAAAGCAACGTCTACTTATTGTTTCTAGATAGGGATGTAATTACATGGTAACCATAGACTCAATACATCAAAAATATTCTAGTATATCTTCCTATACAATTTTAAATACGTAGGGTTCTAACTAATGTTTATCATCCCAGTTTCCAATGAGTAACTAAACCCATATCTAATAAAAACTATAGTGACCCTGGATTTTTTACAAAAATATCACATTATTTTTAGATGAATATTCATTATATAATATAAGAATCAACACCAAAATCATATAGTACATGATTCTTTGGAAACATGGAGACATAAAAACTATTTGATATTTGAAATACATCATATCCAACTATATTATTCATAAATAGATAACTTCATAACCATATCTTTCATAATACCATTATTAATTACTAGTGGAAATCGAACATAAGAATGGGTGAGCTAATAAGGTCAGTAAGGGTAATCATGAGGGAAATGTATGTTCAAAAATACATAACATGATCATAAGGATATGAGAACATAAAAATAACATTTATAACCAAAAACCATAATATTATAGATCATAATCCTGATTGATGTCATGAATCTGTGAAATTAATATGACATGAATCATTAATGACTCAAATAACCTGATCCATGATAACAGAACATGGGAATAAGATAAATATTTTTGACATCCAGATAAGAATATAAAATAATTTCCATATAAGTCATGTATCATTTCCAGGTTTGTCATAGTGGAATTGATTCACTCCCATAACCATCATAGTTATCAATATTCACTCCAAAGACATCCATAGTGAAAAATGTCCTGTACTAAATGTGGTTCACTCCCTATTCCAATATTGTTTATTTCATGATATATAAATAATTACACAATAAATAAGAGGGATATATATTTTGGGAACACCCATCATATAATGAAAATCATACATATGAGTTCTGGATGATCATAAAAAATTCATCCTATCATAACTTGTGAAATGTAATGGAATTTATAATAATTTCTGCATTGAATAATCTATTTAAAAGAAACATATTTAATAAATATTTCTTTTGTTCATCACATCACAACCTACATACGAGAAATGGGTTTTATAAAAATATAGTCACTATAATCATAAATGATCTATAAAATAGACAATGGTGCCGTCATTAGATAATATTCCCATTAAATCATAAGAAACATCTAAGAACATTACTATTAGTGAATAGAAATGCTACTAAAATATCATTAAAACATTCATAGGGAAAAGTACATAAATTTGGAAATAAATTCATTAAAATATTATACATTACACTAAAATTAAAGAAATATTATATTATAAAATAACCTTTTAGTCATGTGGAGGATGATTTAATAGTTCCAACATTCATGGAAGTGGTAAATTCCATTCATTCCATATAAGTTAGGGAATTTTTTCCCTATTTAGTAAAAGAAGAGAAAATGATAATCATTAACAAAATTAATAAAATATTCCATTTAAATTTTTTTTATGAAGCAAAAAATCCCTAAAAATTAAATTAAACAGTAATTATTAAATAAAAAAAACTATTCGTTAAAACTATTATAGAAATAAATGGACATTGAAGAGAAAGGGTTTTAACATAATAATAAAATATTGTTTTGTTTTCTTTACTTCCAATTTTTTGTGATATTAAGTATAAAAATATATGATAATTAAAATCAATACACTACGTTTCCATAAATAAATATATTATAAGAAAATTATTGATTTTCTTGAGAGACTAATCAATATATGTCATCATTAGGATCATAATCATAAACAATCTTGATAATCAGTGAGATTGTAACTGAAATCCCTTAATAATTTTCTATCTTTTGAATTGTAATACCCATGATGAAATGAAAAAATAATGGTTATTTATATTTCATATTTTAAATATATTTATCATAAATTATACTAATGTTCTATACATGTTGCAAAAAAAGTGGTGAATATGGTATGTGTCCCATAAAAAAATTGAGAACAAAATCGCTTACCTTATGACCATGCTTCCTTAAAATGCATTGGATGCTATTTTATAATAAAAAAAGTTTATTATAAATAAATTACCTAAATATATATATATATTATACTATATTTGATTTACTTTAAATACTAATGTACAGTTCCTTTATAATATTTTATTAAATTAAATTTTTTCAGGTTATAATTGCGTTGTATTATATATATGTTTTGGATAGGGTTCCTTTTCCCATGTAAATTGACAATAGTTAAATATTCTCCATAATATTAATAATGATATAAATATCATATAAAATCATTATATATATTTTTTTTCACATATGAAACTCAGAGATAGAAAAATTAATTACACTATTCAGGGAAATGGTAGGTTGTACATATGCATGAACACTCTTTCTATTTTCTCGACGGATATGATGAATTAAATTCAAAAATTAATTTAACATTATATAATCATTTTTATATAATATATAAAATATTTACAAATAAAATTTACCCTTATATCCGTGCATTAAGAAATAAATAGAAAAACATATAACATCCCTTCATAAGAGGCGGTAGACCCCACATACCCACAAGTGACATTATTATTTCCCAATGAATTGGATTGTAAGAAGATAGATGTTATTTTATAATTATATAGGTAAAATTATGTAATAAATATAATATATATATATATATAATAAACTCCTCTTTGTTTATATATGTGAAAGGTGGTGATTGAAAAAAAATTATAACAGTTCGCAATGTAGTATTCCACTATACACACGATCGATAAGTCGGATTCCCATTTGGTTGAAGAGTATATGGACATAGGATAAGATTATAAAATAATTATATATATATATATATATATCTATTAAATATGTAGTTTTAATTACTTGTACACATTTCAAGAACAATTAAAGGAGCCTGAATATGAAATTTAAAAGACACTCAGTTTAGAATGAGACGTATTTTTTGGACAACATATATTTAAAATTTGAACCAAAATCCTTCCAATGGGAGATTTTATTATAAAATAAATGACTATAGTAATTTATATGTAATTAGGTAATGGATTTGGCTAGTACTACCTGAAAAAAGGATTTTTAGGTGGAATGAGGAGATATGTAGAGGATTCATTTAATAATGGAGACTGGGATGTATGTTTTAATTCAACCAAAAATGTTCACCAATAGCATGTCACTATCTAGAAAAGTGAAAAAATTTTGATAAAAAAATATAGTGTAGGTAATATACGGTCGATCCACACCACCAAATCAAAAAATTCACATCTATTAAACATGTTATTCCCTTAACATATAAGGTTAGACGCCCTTACCAATGTTGATTGGACAATGGTAACTGGTTTCCTACCTATGTAATTTATCTATTATGCCTTAAAATAAAAAGTAACATATTTAATAATTTAATACAAATTATTATACATTTAAAATATTAATTTTTAAAATGAATATACTATTTTTATGGATAATTAATCATAACACAAGATCATATATCACATAAATCCTCGTTTTTACCATACCAACTATAATTGTTTTTCACAGTTATTAATATTCATTAGGATAAAATAATGTTTGAAAATAATTCCAAATATTAATAATTATTACTAAATATTTCTAATATATTTTATTAGATTTGAATCGTAGAAGTGGCATAATTTAACTTTAAATTATTCACGTAGATGCAATGACAAATGGTTTTCCAAAAAAATTGTTTCCTTAAATATAATGAGTTTTATATAAAAAATAATAATAAAATTGATTTCATTGAAATTTATTTGAATAATAAAAAAATTATTTATTAAAACATTTAAATCAAATATCTGTGTAAATTATTTATATGAAAATGATAAATTTTTATAAAAAGCAGTATTTTTAACATTATTCATAATAAAATAGATATGTCTAAAAATTATATAAAATAAAATAGATTATAATTTAGATATATTAATTAAAAAATATTTCCAATTTTTTTAAATGAAATTCTTAAATGTTTTAAAAAAAATATTCTCAATTATGTTCATAGATTGCCTCAAAAACACTTTTTAAGAATATAGATTCTTAAGAATAAAAAATCATTAATTATAAATTGATGACTAAAAAATGTTAGATGAATGATAAAATTTTGAATTAATTTATAATATATAAATTTTATTAATATATATTCACTAATAGCACATAATTCAACTTATTATGATAATGAATTGTATGTGTGTTAAAATAGAATTTAAAAATAAATATTACATCTTGTTTAAAATGGTTTTTAATATTATTTTCAATCCATTGAAAAAATAATAATTTATTTAATACATTTTTAGAGGTTATAATTTTTATAATTTAGTTTTTCCTATTAATATCATCCAATTTAATTATTAGGGTATTACTGTGATATTAAATAATAATAATTTAAGATTATATTGATGTTTGTTTAGACTATGTGGTGTGTGTAACATATGATATGATAGATATTTAAATTTTATAATCATCTAATGCATAGAATATTTAGGTATTATTGATGATGCACGAAAAAATATAATCAACCATTTTAAATTATTTTTATATCACAATATTCCAATATATGTCATTTTTATTTATGTAACATATCAAGGGAAATTCTCCAAACAACAGATTTGTTAAAAGTCATTATGTGAGGCCTAATTACCACTATCCCAGAACGTTATCATGTTAATAAATAACAAAATATATACTAGGACACCACATTAGTCTCATATATTCAATATATAATCAAAAACACCTAGGTTGGGTCGAAATTCATTGGTTTATTGAACAAGAACCATGGGAAACATTCATCAATGAAAAATGGTGTCCACACATAAGTCCCACATACGACTCACTTTATTATCTTTCTCCATTCAGTAAAAAAGGATAGAATGAAATTGAATTAATTTAGTTTTATGGAATATATTATAATTTTTTCTTTAAAATACTAATAAAATTCATATCATATGAGAAAAATTATAGGGAAAATAAAGTCTAAGAATATCATAGAATGGAATGGAATTTTTTATCAAAGATCCAACAGTGATTTGGTATCAAAATTAATAAATAAATAGATAAAAATCAGCCCAAATTACGTTTTGACTAATGATTTATAGTGATATAGATATGGGAAACATGGAATGAGGGAAGAAGACTATTATACTTAGTAATTTCACTCCCTTATGGAAGGAAATTCATCTATATAATCAATAATAACAATGATAAAACTTTTTTAGATTAGAATTTAAGTTAATATAGAAACGTGGTGTGCATAAACATTGGTGTAAACATTTGGGAACCCTAATTTTAATAAAAATGAAACCTATATAAGTTATTATAATTTAAATTAAAATTCCTCCACATGGACCACCAAATCTCATCTAGGAATCCAAAGGTTCTTTGGTGCTCTATATAGTATCCTTCATACCCCAAGTAGACTTCTGTGTGTAGGGGAATTATCTATGACATCCCCTATGAGATCACCCATGTCCACCCACTAGAATTTTGATGGGAATTATCTTCAATGAAAAATTCCAAATCACTTTGCTATTTCACAAAAAATTTTCTGTATATCTCCTATAACCCCTTAAATAACATTGATAGAAAAAAACTATAAAAAAATATTTCTACCAAATGGGATTAATTAAAACATAAAAATGTAGTGGTGTTACTACCTCCATGAAATATTGTATCTCAACCCAAAAACCCATAATCAATCATTTCCAAGAATCTCTAATGAAATGAGTTGGCCACCTAAACATTCTATTAAATTAGGTATTCTACTAAGAAATATTATCAATCATTATCACATGAGATGTGTTTTAATCATGTCTCCATAGTTCTGATATATAAAATAAATTATTCATGAAATTGTTTCTATAAGGTAGTGATAACCGATATGTGAATGTACAAATTCTATTGATATCCTAAAGTGTCCCACAAATGACAGGAACTGTCTTCCCCATCCTACATATTTGAATGTTTCTTAAATATGGTGACCCCATAACCCACCTAAACCTCTAGCGGATAGTTTCTGTAGTGGGATGAGAATTTTTACCTTATCTATGAAATTTATAACAACTCTTTCATCAAAATTATATACTTTGTTTTATTTTGTACAACTCTCATTCTAATAACCACTAACTCTTATACCCATAACCAATCAACATGGGATTTAAAGGAGCTTCTGTATAAGGCCATGAATTAATCTTTCTAAATTTTTTTCTTATCATATTTTTTATATGAACCATCATTATTTTCATTATGATTACCACAAGAACTATTATAAAAAATGACACAAGCCATAAATATCTTCTTTTAATACATGAATGGAGTGCTAAAATTCTTTCATAATTGGGGGTGGAAGGTTTTATAAAAATAAATTGTTTATTGACTGCCATATATATAACATACTAGAGGAATGATTTAAATTTCAAATATGAAAAATAAACGATTCTACTAGTAACAAGATAAATATAAAATATCAGTCAAGAATTTATCAGACTCATCTTGATGATAGATTAGTTCTCCCAAATAAGTAATAAATCATCAATATTCTTCATCTAGTCCATGATAACCTATTTTGCAAAATTATTCTCATAGAAACTGAATAATCACAACTTGAATTTGATGGTCATTTCATCTGAAATCCATATGAAAATTGTTAGTGAATTTGGAAGTCCTCGGGGTTACTGATTCCTAGAATCTTCATACTGATAGGTAAATCATGGTTTAATGAACCCTAAATTGTCTTTATTTATCTAGATAACTAGAACAACCATCATATTTCAGGATACATCATGGTAAGCCTTTATATAATATCCCTTGAATGAATGAGTTTCTCATATGATATACTCCTATATGTTCATAGGTTCCACCACATGATCTCATATATAACGAATATCATCATTATTAATGAAAAATCAATAGGCATCTCACCATAATATATATTTTCTATTATGAATATGAAATATATGTTTCATAACATAAAATATTTTGTTTTCTCATTGAATTTGGATTCTATAATCGGATATCATTACCACATTAGCCTAATACTTCTATAAATCATTTAACATGTCATTTAAGAGTCACAACATCCTCGACTCAATACTTGCCACCAACACCACATACTTCTGATTCTACCTACCTAATAAACCATTTATAAATTATCATTCTCAATGAAACATTCCATATTTAAAGAGAACATCAATATTTAGTAAACTGAAAACCTCTACCATGTTTCAGATTCTGTTGAGAATAAATATAACTGTGGCTCTTATTTTCAGTGTACACTAAAAATTCCACATCCATTTGGTAGTGAAGAAAAAAATATAATCAAAAGAAAGAAAAAGTCTTGCTCATAATCATACATTGTGTAGTTTTTCCCATGATGAATATGATTCTTAGACACTTATGTATCAAATACCAACCCCAATATAAAACTTTTCCATATCTAGACTCTACAATACATATAATAAAATTTATATTCCTTACACATATCATACATTGTTAAGATCAATATATATATTGATCTCTATTTCATGCCTGGAATGAGCCAACCATATGAATTAGATAGTTAGAACACCACACTATCCTTGATATAGCCATTTTTAGTGCATCTAAATATGATAATCCTTTATAATTCCCTATTTTAAACTTCATAACCATGAAAAGTATTATTATAAAATTTTTAATTATATAATTTCAGGAAACCATAGCCACAACTTTATTTGGGTCACTAAATATACTTTTCTAATATATATCATACATCAAGAAGAGGACCACACTGACATATAATTAAAACAGTGATAAAAATAAATATATATGATTTTCAAAGTGTGTGTTGAAAAATTTCCAAATGTTGAGGGATATCATCCATCACTATGGATAAAATAGATTTTCATAAATAATGAAAACCATTATAGAGTTTGAAAATAGATTAAAGACCATATTCATTAGGTCTATGAACATTAAAGATAGGTTTATTAAGGGAAATTACATCTCTAAATTGTTAAATAAGTCACTCTAAATTATAAATTTTTTATATGAAAATATTATATCATTACTCACTACTGGTGATACTTTATCCTCGGGGTGATAGTATAAAACAACATGACTCTCCTAAATTAATAAAATATTTTATTTAAAATAGGAAGATAATATTGACTCTAAATTATCACAATTTCCAACCACTTTTAATGGGAATGTAAATTTAGTGATCTTATAAAATTATTTGGTTAAAAATAAAAAACAAAATCAAGGGGATGTTCTTCGGTAAATGAATAACTTAAATATAAATTTTGAAGTAGATCTTATGACAACTGATGACCGGTAAATACCATCCTATAAGGAGAATTTTATATGGGTTATCTACATTGTATATACGTTTGTATAAATTCAAGGTCATTATTCAGAGTAAACAATGATAAATAATTAGGATACATATTCTGAAACCGATCAATGGTAAGAGAAATGATCATCATGAATATATACTTATCTCTTAAAATAATTCTAGTAAAATAACATGTGATCATCCACATATAGTATTGAAAAAAATATAAAATGTCCATCCCCTAAATCCCACACGATGAAATCTATATAAATATCACCCAGAGATACATAAAATATTTATAGTAGTGCTAACATTAGGCATGTTCTGAATACCAATTCAACTAATTCAACCCAACTATCACAATAAAACTATATATAACAGATATAATTTGGACACATTTAAATCTATATCTATTGATCATTATAATAAACTCTATCCGTCAGCAGATTATCAATATTCACACCCCTAATGAGGTATAACTAGAAAAAAACTGAAAAAATTACTCTATCAAAATCCACTGATCATGAAATAACTAAGTATATATAAAAGATTATAAAACCAATTTATGAATAAAATATATTATAGAGTCATTCCATGTTAATTTTTCATATAATTTTTAAACAATCATTTAATTATATGGTATGATTATTGTTAATGGTATGAATCTAGATTAAAGCATAATCCTCAACACATATTGAATTAATATTTTATTGGAAATCACCTAGCTAGAATCACTAACTCTAACTTCGAGAACCACATTTTTCCTCATCGAATGAAAAATTAACACCCCAAACTACCCAAATTTTTTCCCTAATCAATATGTCTAAATCCTAGAATATATCAAGATAAAATCATTTGAGAAAAATATCATATTATACCAATATACATACAAAGAGGTCCCAAATCCCAATTAAAATATACCTCCTTCAATAATCTATAAAAATCATGATTAATATGTACCTATGGATCCTAATGATAATACATTACTCAGGATCCCTAATTTATAGGAATTAATTTTTTGTATATTATTTTATATACCTATCACCTTCAAGGAATGACACCTAAAACATTATCTTGAGGAAATTTAATAACACACTCCAAACTATTTGATAATAAGTATACTAACTTCAGGATCTAACATTACTATATGTATAATCTATGATATTATCCAAATTAAAAACCATTTTGAGGTACAATAATAGAAGTATACTCCCCTAGAAAAAAAGAGTGAGACTTGGGCCACCCTCAAAGATTATAACATTGGAGGTCTTATCACCATCCAGTACAGGTGAAGAGACATAATCCTTTACTTTATTCCTCCAACTAGTAATTCACAATGTCCCTTTTTTTATCACCACTCAGAGTGTCTATAATGAACTGTTTTAAATATTATCAATAATGAATCATCAAAGATAGAACCATTTGATTCCATGACTGGGTGACGACCTCGAACTACTTCTTAATAGGTCCCCAATTAATAAAATTGGAAAGTGTCACATTCTACTTAAGGGATCTCTGATGGTGAGAAATTATTATATGCCTAGAATCATTCAATATCTCTAGTCTATGGTCAATATTCATTAAAAGTAGTGGTTTTTACTACTGGTTTAACTGGAGGGTCAGATTAGAAATGAAACCCCCTCTATTAATTCCAAATGAAAAATAGATTATGTGCATTATGGAAAAATTACTATAATATATTAATTGAATATAGGAAAATAGAAGATTGGGATATATAATTCCACTACCAGTGTGTCAAGCTTCTCTCCTCAATCCTAGTGCTCTGCGAGTTCTCTCAATTATTACATATATTTTCCAAGCTAATTAAAAAACATATAAATGTATTATCATATGTTTAAATATCATAGATTTCGAAAATAAATAATAGTAACATTCAACTATACTTTAAATGAATTCCAAACAATACAATGGCCTCACATATTTTCTTGAGAAAATCCTAACGTACCCACTCATGATTAATGTATAATGTTTTGATGTTTTCCATATTATTTAAAATATATTATAACATTAGTTTTTTATAATATATGTATTTAGTACAGTGAGTCCATGAGTTTTAATAAAAAATAGTTTATAATTTATTGTATAAAATTTTAATAAAAATACCTACATTATAATCCATGTATCAATCACAATAAATAAACTAAATTTAATGTTATCCCTACATGCCAAATGACGTATATGAACTTATGGTATCCTAATACCAAAATACAAGGGAAAATGTATGAAAAATAAACATATAGATAATATAGATTTTGATATGTAATCCAACAATAAATGTGAAATTAGAGGAAAAAATACAATCTTTTGTAATATGAACATCCATCATATTTGGGTCAACTACTTCTTAGATAAAGGTCCACACCAAACCATGAAAATATTATATATCATCTCTAACATGCCCAAATTATGATAATAAAAGGAAGAAAATAACCTCAAACAACATTTTTATTTTCATGATCTGAATTACATTTTTTTAGACTAGACCAGGTGTTATATACATCAATTTTAACACTTTCTATTATAGATAACATGTTCTAGTGTCTAGGATTGGAATAATCTTTAGGGGATAGTATAAAAGTATATATATAAAAATATTATAACATAGAATAAAAAATATTAATGAAACATTCATAAAAATATAATAGTTGTATAAATCCAAGATAACTTCAATCCAATAGTAAATATTAATATATATATATATATCAAAACTAGATACTGTATATTTTCATATTGGTTATAAGACCTAAAAACATCCTCTATGGAAATATCCTATAAAATATGTCCAAAAGTAAACAAAATAAGGATACATATGACAACTGGTCCCAGGAAATGGCCTAATCCCAACTCAAAATACTAATGATACACAACCAGCTAATACATTCCCATAAACAAGTAATTTTCACTTACTAATTTCATAGAAGATTATTTCTACATGGGTACTACGGTTCCTGAGAAGGGTGTGAGTACAACCCCAAAGGGATCCCACAATAGATTCTCGTACATGTCTAGTATGTACAATCACATTTTCAATACGATGTATAAATCAATACAATAATAAAATAAATTATCACATCCTTGTGTACAAAATATTAAAACCACATTGGATTATATATGCCTTGCACATTATTAAAATTATATGATTCAACCAAAAAATAAACACACCTTGTGGATGAACGATGCATTAATCTTCATATAATAGTAAATTTGAAAGTGATATCAGCACCAAGAAACACTATTTGATTGATATATCACCATCACCAACTATTTAGGGGATCGATCCATCACTATTCATCGATCAACAGAGAGTGATTGATCTACTTGTAAATTTGAGATCATTATTCTCATGTTGAATATATAATAATTATTCACATCACAAGTTGATATTTTACAAGTAATACATATATCAAGAGGATAATACCCCACCTATATAATTTTTTATTATATTTTGGGGAACAAACAAATTCAAATTCATTGGTAATAAGGGAATGAATAGATTTATCTTCTCAGGTATATGAAACTCAAAAACAATCAACACTATGAGGATGATGCATAATTTGTATCACTCTATAGGTGGATGGTATAACACTTGTATCACTACAAATGTGGTTGGTATACCAACTACTTAAATTTCAAGTTAAATGATGAACCCAAAATAAAATACAATGGGTGGACAATATATAATAAATAATAGGTTTTATATTGATAGAGAACAATTATAACATCTTCCATATAAGGATGATATACCACAACATGAATCCATTAGTAGGAAAATCACTAACACTAAACACATCAATGTGGTTGAGGTTCAACCATTTCCTTAGTCTCATGGTAAATGACTAATCATCTTTTTTATTTGGTCAAATGAGATACAAAAATATTGAATGAATAAAAAATATAAGACTATAAATCAAGTCTAGGTGGATTAGGGACCACAACATTACTATAATCCATTTAAAATGAATTATTTATATTATAAGTTTAATATTGGAAATTTAAAATTATAAAACACATTATGGGTTATGTTCTCAAGACACTAACCTACCCATATTCCAATACTTACTTCTTACCAACCCTATTAATTAACATTATCAAGAAAATCCTTACAGATAAATACACTATAAGAGTAGAACGAGATGCTAAGATCAATTATCCATGAATGGAACCCATAATAACTCTGATAATGAGGTTTTATAACACCAATTCCATGAGAAATTGTCGTTGGTGAGTAATGTATTTAACACACACCTCTTATAGACCACTCATGGACTTTATTGGCTACCCTAAACACATACTAAATTAATGAATTTTTTTATTTTTCTCTAGGGAATAAAAAAATTATAATGTTTTCAAAATTAATAAAATACAATCCAAATGTGTAAATGATAATGGGAATGTATGGTGGAAGCTACGTAGGACTTATATCATTTATCTCATTGATAAATATTAGAATATTTAGACTTAAAAACACATCAAGAAAATGAAATCCTAACCCTCCCATTAGTGATTAACTAATGATTCATTGTGGAAATGCGAGGTAAAATAATAAGAATGGGAATATGGAGGGTCTGAATCACTGATATCACTCCCATTTGGTAGAGAAATATTCAATCTGAAGAGGAAAATTGAATATTAAATCTTGAAAGATAATAAATAAAAAATATATAGAGAAATGGTTCCATAAATTTTTGCAGTGATAGTGAGGGAAACATATATTGACATCATTTAACATCTATTATATTTAATTTAATTTAAATAAAATCATTTTGAAATTTTACTACCAGAACACTGAATGGAAGCAAAAAAACATTAGTGTCCCCTTTATGGATGATATTCACCCACAAGAAACTCTAACTTGGAATGGTAGTCATCATTCCCTCCTTGAAAATAACTATGGTGGGGTCCCAACATAATTCTCATGTAAATTTGATACTTAGTAAAATTCTCCATCGATGACCCATTTTCCAAAAACATGAGCTCGATCTGCTTATGAATCCTCAATAACATATAAAATCGTAAAATAAAAATTGGTTCAACAAGAAAGTTATCAAATTCAATCCTAAAATTGTTTTTAGTGTTATAACATGGAATAAAATGAGTCCATAAACAAATTCATATAAACAATATTACATTTTTCATGTATTATAAAAGGAAATGAATGATTCAAAGGATAATCGAATAGATTAGTTGAAATTGATTTTTAAATACAATTAATTAAATGTACATTATAATAATTGATTATTTTTATACCAAATAACCCATATGAGGTAAAATGTGAGAATTATATTGACCTTATCTCAAGGAAAAAATATTGAGATAAATATACCTTATCAATAATGTATGTAATGTACACTACATATATAACAACAGAGAGAGATGATCAATTCCTCTAAAATAAATTAAAAAATTTATTCATTCCATTCTTTTAGGATATGATAGATATAGGATGACAAATAAAATAGAATTATTACATAAAAGGGTAGGGATTATGAAATAACAACATACATTAACATAATAAAATCCTATAAAATTATTAAATAGAGGAAATGAATTATTTATATTTTATAGTCGAAAAAATTTATTAGAATAACCTTTATTCATCAGAATTAAAATATATCAATTGTAATTTAAAAACAACATAAATAAATGTAATGAACGATAATGTCATGTAATTACATTATATTATTTATCATACTTCATATTCTAAATTTTATAGAAAATTTATAATATTTTCCATTTTCATTTCCTTTTTATTATTCCTTATAGCTATTTTATTCTTATTAGTTTAATGTTTTCTATATTTCTTATTCAATGCTTTTTAGAATACGGGTTTCGAATGACCATGATATAAATGATTCTATCATAGGTATTTTACCAACAGTTGTTTAAGATCTTATAAATTCAAGGTATAGGTTTTCATCTGATACTTGTTATGAAAATTTTCATTATTCTAAAAAATAGCCCAATAATGGAGGAATATAATGAAACTTATATTTAAATTCTCATTTTATGTTGTTAAAATGAGGATTAATGTATATCTATAATATTATTATTTAAAATTTAATTTTATTATTCCAAAATATTAATTTTAAATTAATTGTGACATTAATATTATATGTATATTTGGATGTAATTTTTAAAGTAACCATGAAAAGAATAAGTGAAAATAAGACATTGTCCTTTACATTGATAGTATAAACCAGAAAATGGTGGACAATAATTTTATGTGTTTTTTAAAAAAGATAAAAAATATTAATCAGTTTCCTCTTATTAAATAAATTATTATAAAGTTATAATATAATTTCAAGTCAGTTTGATGGTAATTTCTGTTATAGAAGAGTTAATGAGATAATGAAAAAATCATGCTTTTTCTAATCCATACATTTCTCTTTGAGGAACATCCTTTGAAAGGAGACATAATAATTTAAAAGAATATATTTTGATTATAACAAGGAATTATTGGAATTTGTAAGAAATATTAAGTATTTATATTGATATAAATATATAAAATCAATATATTCTTTGATAAATAGTACATAAAATCCCTTTCCTTTTGATTTTTAACATTAGTTATTTAATCACCGTCATTAAAAATAATTTCCATATAATTTATTTCTATACCGAATAAGAAAAAAATTAATTAGGGTTGTTCAAACATTTTTTATTTAATAACAACAATCAAAAATATTCTCTTTATGTTTATTTATATTACCAATATTAAAAACAATTGGCTGGGAAATTTGACGTAATATATTTAATACATGATGTTAAAATTAATATTTTAGAATACACTATAGTGGTGTTTAAATTTATTCATATTGAATCTATAAAATATTACATCTTTCCTAAATTTTATAATGATTTGGAAAATATTCTGATCTTTACAAAAATGTTTTGTCACACAACCATTAGACTTTTCTTTATGACATTTCAATATAGATATTCCTTCCTAGGGTTCTTCTATAAAGATTTAACCATAGAATATATAAATATATTTAAAGTGATCAAGGAATAACATCCATTATATAATATAATGAAAAAGTACAAAGAGGGAGCATAGAACAACAGATATCCAAATTACATTCCAAACAAAAGCAATGAAAATTCATGTAGTACAGGACTGGGTGCTCGTGCTGTGGTGTAAGGAATTACCACCCCTGCCACTAGAATGCCTCCCTCTTCACCATGTATTCAGTTTATCCTACGGTCCTCCTCTACCATCCTGGAGTCCATCATCGATTAATTCCTTCATTTATTCATCATTGAATGCGAGGTTGTATTGTTTTCTATCCTCCTCACTGCTTCCATATGCATGCAGATCAAAATAATTGTGCATGATTACCTTGGTTTGCATTTTTCTCTAAGCCAATTCTGAGATTTCAGGAGATATAAGATAGACAATAGGTTCATAAATTAAACCACATTCCTTAGTAGATTGTGACCCAAACCGGAAGATAGTTATAGCATGCCCACATTACTAGTTTGAAACCCTCATATATCATGTGATGAATCAATTGATAGCTTACAAGATACCATCATAGCACTATTACCATGTTCATTCGCCTTCATAGTAGGTAATTTAGTAGAAGCATCAATTATCTTTTCTTGAGAAGGTGAAAGACATGGTTCATTACACTACATTTGATCTAGAACTGAGGGTAGCCTTTGTATTGTAATAGAGGGATGTGCCAACTGTAGGTTCATTACACGATTGAAGATTCTCGAGAGTTAGCTTTTGAATCCACAGAGATCAAATCCCAACTATGTCCAATTTCACACTTCCAAGCATATAACTTGGAGGAGGCCAGTTCTAGTAGTTTCTCATTATAAAATCAACTCCCACATAGATTTTATCAGGTAAATGGATAAATTTTCTTGATAGCCCTTGTTCGGAGGTAGGACTACTACATTTGGATTTCAAGTTAATAGAAGTCTCAATTTTTTCCTTACCCTTTTGACCCTTTTAGGATCTTACTTTTTTGGCTACCACATTTCTACATCGACATCAGCATGAATAAAAAATTATTTAGCACCCTGACTGTCATACGATTCATTATGAGTCAGTTCATCCTATGAACCAGAATAAGAAGCTTTTTACAGAGATATCGTGAGGTGTGACTCACTTACGAGGTCATCCTAAAACATTTATTTAACCATGAACTAACCCACATCAACGTGAGGAAAGGGTGTAGCCTAAGGAAACTATGCACCCCCATAAGGCCTAATGAGATCTTCATCTGCATCCCCAACCTGCTACATTGAGGGTTCTTTTAATCTAGAAAAAACTGAATAACATTTGTTTGACTAATCACTTTTTGAGAGGAGTGTTTAGTAGATGTTCCTTCTGGCACTTTAGTCAGTGTATTGGAATATGTTTCTACTGTGATATTTCTTTTTTATTGGCTGGACTCATTCCCCTTTAAGAGGAAATTTGTGTAGACTATATTAGTCCTACAATTAAGATCAGATGACCTATAATACCGTAAAATGTTTAGAAAGTATGATTTATTTCATATTTAATTAAAAAAATAATCTCATGTTTTTGGGTTGATAGAATTACACGGTCAATAGATGAGGCATTGTCATATAGAATTTCTGGGTGCCATAGTACCCAGCTTAGTCTATGTACCTTGACCCAGACCTGATCACATGTCTCCTTAAGCTCACTATGGTTAAAATTCAGATTCTAGTCATGATTTCAAAGAACACCTAGTTTGAGATTGATTGAACGAATGCCCCAAGAAATCCCTTTTATTTCATCATATGAGAAGAGGATGTGGAAGAATCCAAAACCAAAGTATAAACATTTTAATTCCAAAAAACCCCAATCCATAGAAAATCTAAAAACCAAATCGGTGTCCCACAATAAATGCATGCCCTTCAATAAGAAAATATCTTCAATAAAAGAAAACCTACAAAGAATAATTCACTCAGAAATAGCTCCATCAGAGGTTGAGACCTGTGCAGTTGAATCTTTTATAATGACCCATTGTCCAATCTATTACTTGAGTGATGAAAATGAAGCACCCGTGGAACCAGATTGTGTATAATAAACCTAGGTTGAATCACTGTCTTGGTCTATGCAAATTGACTCGTGTATTTCGATGTGATTATTGAGAACATATGATTACATATTGAGGCTACGAGGATGGTTGTAGATGCTGCGAGCTGAAGAAGTCACTGTAGGGTTCCTCTCTCACCCCTACATTATGTGATCCTTATCAATCAAATTTATATGTATAATCAAATTTTTCAATTTTTTTATTAATAAATTTATTAATCGATATAATTTAGAGGGATTCAATTATTTAAGAATAATTATTATTTAGATCATGTAATAAATGAAATTATTAAACATTAAATTCATATTACAGATTTTAACATTCTATACAAACTGCATCTTCAGATGCAACGTAATAATTCCCCCAATGAAACATAAGTCAAATAACACCACAAAATGGTTTAAAATTATTTCATTGTTTTAGGATAAATTTTCAGGATTTCATTTATTATTTTTAATTTTCGATGTTTCTTTATTTTTTTATACATGGAACTAATAAAAATATTAATTATTTTAATTAAATTTCTTACATTTAACATCAGTTTTCTAATAATCGATGATAAAAGACACATTTCTCATTAATTTTTATATAAAAACCCCATAAATCGATGCCAACATAAGTAATTAAAAAACTAATATTGAAATTTAATTTTTAAATAGTTATAATAAAACCTATGTCACAATTATTTATTTTTTTAAATAATGGTTTTATTATTTATTTTTAACAATCGGTCTTAATATTTTATGAACTAGATCACTTAGCAGAAATTCTCCTAGAAAACCAACATAAATATCTATCTTTTTAGTAGTGGTGGGAGGATAAATGAAGGATTCGGGTTGTTTATATTCCCAATGGAGAGGTGTATATTTGATTAAAATAATGATTAATTTAATATTTAGTATTGTAAAAGTTAATTGTGCTCAATACACGGACTATATATAGTGATTGATTAAAAATTATTTATTTTTATGAATAATCACACAAAAACGATGATGAATTTTTTGAAATATTTTTTTTTCAATTTGATGAATAAAAAATATATATTTTCAAAAAAAATATAATATATTTTTTTAAATACGATTTATATATTTCAAAAATAAACTTATGGTTTTAAAATAAATTAATATACTTATTAAATACTTTTTAATGTAGAAAAGTATTATATAAATTATTTAATATTTTTATCAAAAAATTAAAATTTCATAAAACATACTATAAATCTAATGATGCTTTTTTATTAATAACCTCAAGTTAATGTTTTCAAAAAAAATACAAAAGACATTGCCAAAGGGAAATTTTTATTTGATGGTTACAAATATTGAATAAATATTATCAAATATAAATTATAGTTATAAGAAAATTAAATATTATAAAACAAATACTATACATTGGATAACAATAAATTTAGTTTAAAAACAATATTGTTTCAACAAGTTATTACATTTCTATTATTCATCAATTTTTTATTTTTATAAAAATAATAACTAATTATCCTTAAAATTATAATTTATATTTTGAAATATGTAATTTATATTTTAATATATTTCTATACAATTGATTAAATATGTATACAATCTCTATATTATTATTGTAACCTTTTATGTTATATTTGGGAATATATCTATATCTTCTCCCAATATGTATGTGCGAATTAAAAAAATCTAGATTAATATAAAACCCGTATATTTTATGATTACATGTACACTCATTGTATAATGATTTCAGTTTATTATATAAAAATATTAATTATCCATTATATTTAATTACACACATTAATTAATTCATATTATCATAGTTTGATTTTTTTTAATGATTATACATTTATATAAATATATTTTTATTATATAATTTGAAACATAATTTAAACAAAAAAGGGAATTATTTATAAAATTATTATATAAAATACTCATATATTTTCATAATTAATATTATCCTTTTAATATATATATATATAGATGTACTATATTAAATCGAAAAGGAAATGATGGAAATGAAATAATTATTCATGACACAAATAGTGGAAAAATAATAATTTAATATTTTTTGATGTCAAAATAAATTGTTCATCACCATATTTATTATATATCAGTGGCATATAATCACATTTTTCTCTATTTATAATGTCATTTTAGTCTTCTATATAAATAGTTTTTGTATATGACCACAATTAGTTATATTTTAGTAAATATTTTTATTCAATATTTAGTTTTTAACTATTTTTGGTTTTATTATATATGTGATCTAAATTTTTAATTATTTATTTAACAAGGATGATCCCATAAATATATAAAATAGTAATGGTTGGTTTCTGGTATGATGAAATTCTTTGGTTTTTTTAAATTGGTAAATCGTTGATAATATAGAAAATTTATTTCGAGGAAACTTTTTGTTCACACCTTTTCATCAAAAATGTTCCATAGGCATTATGGCAGTCCAATTTTTTTACCAAGACATGAGATCTAGGGATAGATTGTCACAAAAAATGTATCATAGCCCAATATTGATTAATTTAATTGAGAAATGAGATATATATGTGATTAGATATTTGGAATTTAACTGTTATGTTATGTGTAGGTGTCTGGTGAATTTTTAAATCAAGCCTTGGGTTTCAGTCGAATGTCATGATGGTTTATATTTTAGTTTAATTTTAGATTACTATTTTTTAAGCTATAATATATTATTAAATATAATTTTAATAATTGATTTATTTGTTGGAAGGGCCTTATATCTTGGAAAAAAACTCACCACATTATAGAATTTACCACTAACATAGAATGATTTATGCATAGGTTAGAAATAGTTTGATGAATCATTGAACCCTATTTTTGTCTATCTTGTGATTTATTCATCATTCCTAAAATTTTATAAAATAATACAACCAATCTGTCCAACATGGAAATGTTTTTAAATATTATCTAGTGAAATGATTTTCGAATATTATATTAGTGAATACAAAATAATTTTTATTTAAATTAGTGATGATTTATTTGATTTATATTTTAATAACTTCTGTTTGAAAAAAAATTTCTTTTTAAATATATATATATATATATGGAGTTATACCTCTATAATAAATCCCATTAAGCCCTATAGAGTTGGATTCATACATTTCTCATTAGGGAAATCCACTTAATGATTGAAATATTATGTAGATTTCTATTTGAATTATTTAATCCATAAACTATGATTTTTATCCGAGACCAAATCATGTAGCAGATCATAATGAAATGTTTCATCATTAAATGGCCTTTATTTTTTATGGTGGAGTGTTTTTTTATTCTGAGGAATAAGTGTAGAATATTTAGGGTATTATTTGAATTAATTAAACTACTAAAGGGTCAATTGTAAAATTTTCAAAATTGACATATGAGGTTCCATGTATAATTTTGTCAAAAAATTTCATTTATGAAAAAATATTTGAGAATCCAATATTGAATGAATTTAAAAACATGTTTAGATAACAATTATACCCTATAAAATCTGTTGGATAATGGTTTTTTTATTAATCAATGAAATTGGTCAACTGTGAAGTATGAAAATTTAATTTTCATGCTTGTTTAGTTTTCACACGATATAATAACAAATTATATATTAATTTCATAGTGGGTCATGATAGGTAATTATCCGAAAATTCATTAAATTTAATTCATCTTTAAACTTCCCTCTTATATTGAAGTTGTTCATAAAGCATTAATGGTTGGGGAGGATGAATTTAGGTTTTATTATATTGTTGATGATTTTTATATTCGTATTTAAATTCAATGATTTTACATAGAAAGAGAATGGAAGCAATATTAGTTATAACAGAATGTGTTTGTTGTTCAATAATATATCTCAATTGTCTATAAAAACTTCTATACAGAGAAATCCTATCATATTTCATGATTTTTTAAATCATCTTATTATATACAATATATCTGGAGACTTCATTGTATTTTCATAATTATCAAATAATGAGAAATAGAAAAAGATTCTATAAGATGAACTACCTTAAGAGATGTGGTGTGGGTTCCTAAGATCTAGTGTAATTTGAGAAACAATATAATGATTACAGAAAATTTGGATCTCATCATCTAGGGAACTGAGGATAAGGCTTTTCTTCTTATTAGATAATCCAACTATGGACTGAGACATTTTTTGTGTGATTTCCATGAATAGTCCCTAATATATGAATTTATTAGTGACTGTGAAATAAATAAGAAATTATAAATCCAGAATTATAATGGTGTAAGGTACTATATTTATCACATATTCTATGGATACTTATTTATAAGATAAATATTATCCTATGTCATTTATTTCTAACTGCATTTTTGATATATTGAATCTATCATCTAATCTGATTTATTATATACTGAGAATGTAATCTCCTACTAGGAAACAATATTTACTAAGGTTTTCATACCCCCTTATTCCTTGAATCTATTTATTATGTAAATCGTACAATGTATTTTCTTTTCCACAAAATAGTTTATAGTTTTTTAAATATGGTATATATTCGATGGTATCTTGAAAAGTCAAATTTAATGTTAACATGGAATAGTTTTTAATATTTTTAAATTGAATTTTTCATTTTCTTTAAGGGGAATTAGATCATTGATTTTGTATTGTTTGAACATATTATTTTTAATATGGGGAATTTCTATTTATGTTATATTATATTCTTATATACTATAATGAGGTAAATATAGGGAATAATATTATTATATGGTTGAGGTAGTTCAATAATGTATTTATAGTAAAATAAATTATAATTGGATCTGGACTAGTTGTATTTTGAAATCCTAGGGTGTAGCCTAATGGATGACAAGAGATTTCACATAGAGGGAGAGTTATGTTTTGGTAGTTATATCACACTGGATTTATTGAATATTAATGTTTTTTTGTAATATTTAACATATGCATCTCATTTGAATAGTAAAATTATTTTTATAAATAATATTATTATTTTATGTATGAAAGAAATAAATCAAGCTATTGGTTGTAATATTAAATAGGAGAAGAATCACTTGTTTTTACTTTATTGTTTTCTCGTACATGGTAAATCTAATTACATCCTTGTTTTAATACTAAATACCATTAAACCTATAAAATTGTTTTTATTTATTATATATTTTTTATTTTCCCAATCTGGAATATATGAAACTACATCTCTTATAGTGAGAATTGATCGAGTGTATCCCGATACTTCATGGAGTCTCTTGAATCAATCATGACTCAACTACACAACAAATCCTCAATAGACTATAGAATCTAAGAGTCTTAGTCATAATAATCACCCAACATATGGGAACACATATCTAATCGTTTTCCAATATCCTTCATCCAACAATAATATAAATTAAATAGATCCCTAAGGGAAGGATTTGATAAATAAAAACAAAATAAAGGAAGAAGTGTGGAGTATGAAAGGCTTATATTACATACCAATATTACATTATAAATTATCCCCTCATTGGTTTGGACAATAAATAATATGTTATAACTAATTCAATATTAAAAAGTCGTAAGGGTAGACCTCCTTGGGTTTTCCCAATAGGGGTCAGCCACCCAACCCGGGGAGGTTGAGAGCCATAAGAAGAGAAATTTGAAATAGAAAATTAACGAATGGTGAATATGAATTATACTAAAAAATAAAACAATATTAATGAAAAACTCTATATTATGATGTAAGGAATGGCATTCCAATGGTAGAATATTTTATACATAGCGGTCAGAGTGTATAAATAGAATTGAGTTGAAGTTTCTTCTTTATGAGATGTGCACCATGTTAAATGTTGTTATTCTTTGGATAATAAAATGTATAAATATTCTATAATATTATATTACACATCCAATAATGCTAAAATTCATCACATTAGCTTATATTTAGGTATTTTCATAGATTAAAGGCTTGTGGTAGAATAATTTTTCACCTTCATGATTATTAAATGTAATTTGTTAGTTTATGATTGGTAATCACGATGCATTTTCCCGATTCCCAAAACCATAGTTTGTCATTATGATGATTATTCATTCCATTGGATTAATTTAAAACATGGTTTTACATTTTATATGAGTCTTAAGTAGATAATACTCATGTGTAGTGCATGTTAGGTCTGAAATGTTACTTTAATGTGAGAATATTTAAATAATATGTAACTAGTATATTATTGAGTGTATTCTTATATGGTTACATTTTTTTATAATCGATAACCTGATAGAACTTTTATTTTCTAACACATAACCTTTAATAATTCTTATTAGGTAAATATAACATCTATATGAACTAGATAATAATACATAGCCTTCAAGCATTTGTATTTTCCATATATAACTAACATAATAAACTCATTAATCTTATAGAGCCCACATGTGTTTTTAATTAATCATTTATAAAATGGAATTATTCTTATTTATCAAATATAATAAAAACATTAATTATGTGTTTCTAATGGAAAATATTTTTTACTCTTATGAATCATCATGTTATTAATGAACAGTTGAACTAAACATTATTTAATCAATCATATCTTATTTAAATGAACATTTAGTCATATGTTTCTCATTAAAAATCCTTTGACACAAAAAAATCGTTTTTATTTTTTACACATGTATATAAAGCTAATCTGTACGTAATATTTGTTATATGTTAATTAAATTCCTGATAGTAATTAAAAAAACAGATAATTATTTTTTAATAATTATACAAAATTAATTTTATGAATATGTATTTTAATATTTATGTATATTTTTTTAAAAAATCCGAATGATTTTTTTAAATATTTGGATTTAATTATTTTCATAATGATTTATTAGGGATTCCTCTAGATAATGAGGTATAATTTTAAATTAATATTTTCCAGGGATGAATTATGTATTACTTCCATTATATAAAATGGATTTTACTAAAAGGGAGTAGTAAAGGACTCGTATTAATGAGAAAGAAGCTAAATGATTTAGTAAACCTAGTGATTCATCATGATATTTTTATATAATATTTATATATAATTCTAATGGTATATTTAGTATATATATATATATATTATAATACATTAATATATTTGACCATCGGAAAATAATAATCTCTCTTATATATTTGTGACATGTTTTATCAAATAAATGTTGAATGTAATTTCACAAAAATTTATCATAAAACATGTTATCACCGGCCATGTGTGATAAAATATGATTTACACAATATTAAATTTTGATGATGATATTATCACAATTAGTATATTTGGTTTATTTTGGTTCAAGAAAAGAATGTTTATTTCCCAGGTTAAAAATGAACCATAACTTCCATTGATTTATCGACTCATTTATTGTGAATATTTTAATGATATACTTATTAATTCAATACAATATGAGGATTATGATAATCAATTTAGGATATTATTATGAATTCATATACATATAGATGTATATACCATGTTTTCTAATATGTATTGTATATTAATGTATTAATGTTCATTATAACTATGGTATTGTAGAAATAAATAACATCTAATATTTAAAATGTAATGTTTTCCCAAAGATGTTACTATAAATTCCATTAAATTAGTTATTCATAGGTTTTTCAAGATGTGGATTGTAGTTTATAAATGATTTCAAAAATCTCAAATAATCGTTGATAACTATCACTAAAAACGGAGAGAACATTATATTTTTTACTTAATGTTAAGCATCATGTGATATGTTGAACTATATATTGACATTAGTCCAAGACTAAATTCTTCTTATCATTGGAATATGATTTGTTGTCTATTTTGATTATTTAGAATGGGGCTAGGTCTTGTTGTGACAACTAACTAATAATTTTCATCGTACATAGATCCTCTTATCATGAAAACCCTCTACTATTTCACCTCATATGATAGAAATAATAATTTGGAGATAATCCTAGATGTTTTCCTCTAACAGGTCATGGGATTTTAACTACACTAATGGTATAAAACCACATATACAAGGAATTATAGTCTTGATGAAAATTTATTTAAAATATATAAACTAATACCATTGGATAATTCATAAAAAATGATCAGACAATCTAATACATGAATGAAATTTAATACAAAATGATGTCATTGAATATATATGTTAATAAACATACTTGGTAGTGAGTATAAGCTCTTAAAACATATGAATGACCACTATGAGCTTGTGAAGATCAGAGAGATCACCAAACATCTCCAACATACTTGAGAAATGTTCTATTTGTACAAAGTTCAAGAAAACACATTTATTCAGAATGTTCTCCCTGGATCCACATACACAAAATATGATGGAATTATACTAAAACACAAAGAATAAGAAATGAGAAGAACAAATCACTACAGGAGTAAAAAATATATAAAATTCTTACCAAGTATTACTAACCATGTAATGTATACAAGTATGAATGTTGATATAAATTCATATATATCTAATAAAGGTTCTTTTATTTAACTTACCCTTGTTTTTATCACACATTCACTCCAATTAAAGAACATCATCTTCTAATGTCCATTACATATGAAATCTTGCACCATCTTCCAACATATAACCGCCACATATCATCATGTGTTTTGGGAAATACATCAAAACCACATTTGAAACAGTGTCATTTCCTGGAACCTATTATAACCCATCTATAATGCATTATAACTAAAGACACTATATCCCTTGCATTCACACCCGAGGTAATCTATTGCTAGAAAGAACAAATATAAGTACACTCTATAGCATTAAGTAGCTACCTCCTTCCCCTACAGGTATACAAAAATGATATTCTTCATAGCATGTGTGGGTATGTAATCTATACCATTATCCACAATAACTCGAATATTGATATTCGTCAACCAATGCTGAAGAGAGATAGAGGATAGGGAAATGTTATCAATCCATTCCCACACCAACAAGGATTTTGGAGAACACACCCCCAAACCATTTGGTTTTTCATCACCCTATTGACACTCGTGGTGAACCGTATGAAATAAGTAATTATATGAATAATATCATTAACAACCAAAATAATGGGAAATACATAGCCTTAGAAAAAACTATAGATCTCATTAATGTCATACATATCTGCAGTCATTATGGTCTAGGTACCTATTCTTATATAAGTAAAACTGAATTATTATTTTACAAAATTAACCATATTTACAGTTTAATTTGTAATTAAAACTCATTCAATTAATAATTCATTAATTTTATCATGCACCATTATCCCAAATTAATTATGGATTAACCATTCCATTTCATTACAATATAATATACATTCATAAATCATATCAAAATTCATTTTCAAATATGAATTCTCGTAGAGAAGTCATCAAATATTCCAAATGTTTCTATTGTATTAAATATATAATATTTATTATATGATAAACTCCTCAAAATAATTCCATAAAATTTCAAACAATTTTATAATTGTTTGGAACTCTATGAATCATTAGATGTACCAAATCCTAAGATAAGATATTCGTGAATTGATCCACGCTATGCCATGATGTGAGGAAACATGACAAATGATTTTTAAGAAACCATCCATTTAATGTAAATAAAAAGTAATAAAATGAAAAATCCCATATCTCATGTCATGACAACATCCAAAGTGTCATTTTGACCCCATTTTTCACACCATATCCCATCCAGCATCAATTCATCATCAACTAATATGGATATAGGAATCTATACCATTTATATCTAAATATAAAAACAATTAGGTGAAAAAAATAACAAACTAGATGTTCCATCCTAGTGAAATAATACGGGTTTTCAGGAAAAATATCAATATGATACACCCATAGGGTATCCATGGGCACAACTCTGAGGTTAGAATTCCATCTGTAAATTAGAATGGGAATAGTCATTCTCAAAGATCAAGAGTGTTAAAAAAACATTTTCATTTCCACCTTGATTTATCATCTTCATTATACATATGATTTAGCAATCAAGTCATACACAACTAGAAACTATAAATCTATAGGAACAAATAATTCACATGAATCAAATAATATTTATATATTAAATAAATTTCAATAAAGGACCATAATCAATTTATATACCTTAATAATAAATTAGTTCATCATTTTAAACAATATCTTGTTTTAAAAATTCAAGAAAATTTACCATGATAAAAATATACATTATTCATAGTATTAATATAACACATAATCTGAAAAATCACAAGACGAATCATGTTCAAAACATTAATTCATGTAATCAAAATAAATATTCTAATAAATTATTTAACTAAATTATTATTTTTGTATAGTAATATTCCTATAATACCTAATGAATCTAAATAATGATATATTCAAACATTAAATAAATAATTTTTATAATAACTTATCCTAATTTTTTATAATTTTAAAATAATCATAGAAATAATTTATAAGTATGCATGAAAAACAAAATTTCAAGGAAACACCCATGGATTCTATTAAAATAAAAAACTATTTATGAAATGGTAAAATCATAACTGATGATCGAGTAATTCAAAAAACATTTACAGGAATAAATAAAGAATATATGAAGGATGAGAAATAAGAAAAAAGTAATGTACATTGACCTATGAAAATTTGATCTAATGAACCGAGGAAATTTGTCAATATAATAAGGTGGAGAGAGTTCAGATGGATATGGGTAAACTAGAGATATTTTTAAGAGATAAAAAGTCAATCTATGCATATCTCAAACCCATATTTATAGAGGGATCCTAGAATGACTTCACTATAGTATGAGGGCTTTCAATATAAGAATGATATCTCTGATAAAGGGAAATTTAGATTTTATTTCCATTGAAATGGTATTTCCTCCCTATTCTCAAATGTATTAAAACTACTCTTAGAGTCTTCTTTTGGCACCTCATGTTATGCCATGACATAATTATGTGTATTGTAGAGAGTCAACATTACACCATGGCATATCCCCATAGAATGAAACAATGTCCCTAAACATTTTAAACATGAAGATTAATTATTGTAATATGGATGAATCTATCTCTCAATTTACCTTCTCCCTCATATACTTTACCTCACCTCTACCTCACATATAAAGACCCTGAAATCATAGTGTTTTTGCAGTAACATTTATAATAAAGAGAGTCCCCAAGAATCCCAATGACACTATACTATAATACAATAATACTTCAGTTTATGAATAATATATTTTATAGTTGTGGTACATTAAATATCAATCATAAAAAACATTATATATTATAGGAATATTATTATATGAATATTAATTTTATAACGTAGGAATCAGATTATCATGTATTAGTAGGAGTAACCAAATTATGTAATATTATTTTAAATTTAGTAGTTCTTTTTTAGTTCTGAGAAAATAATTACTAAATTTCAATGATAAGATAGAAATCATATATGGTAGGTATATTTAAATGCAGAATTGAACATTTGTATAAAAAATAGTTTTTTCAGTATATTTTAATTTAAGAGATAAATATTAAAAATATTATAATTTTCATTTAATAAGAAGTTATTTTTTTATATTTCTTCATAGAAAAATTATCTTATAGTGATTGTTTACGGTGCTTCTAAATATTTGATTATTGGTTTAGTATTGAAAAATATATATTTTAAAAATACGGTCAATTGTATGAAAATGTAAGGATATATGAATGGATGAAATGATTATGAAAAAATTTCTAGAAAAAAAATCCATGTATGATTTATTTTAATGAATTTAAAAGTAAAATGTTGAAAAGATAAACCTAGGTTTTATTTTTTTGAAATTTAAATAATATTTTTATTGAATCATTTTCGTCATTTTTCTGCCTTAATAAAATATTTAGAAGGTTTCTTTTAGTTATGATTTGAAAAAAAATTAAATTTGGAATTATTTTATTAAATTGTATTCAAATATTTCAATATTAATAAACACTTTATGTGATTTTTTTTTAAAATAATAAAAAATATTTAAATATTTTTTTCCCTAAAATGGTTTCTATTGTGTTTTGAAAACTGGTGTAATAAGTAATTTTTATTATTTTTTGGAATTTATAACATGGTAAATGTATTCATTACTTATTATCATAATATTTTAATTTTATAATTATTTCATTTCATTGTTATGGTGGTAATGACTAGTAACCATGGCCATACATTATCACTTATGTTAATGATAAATGAGAAAATGGTAAAACTTATATTGAAAAGAATTTAATATATAAAATAGAAATCTTATATCTCAAAGAATTATGTTATTTAAATGTTATATTTTCTATAATAGAATAAATGAATATTTTAATCCACCTTACATGAGTAAAACATATATTATATAATAGTGGTTCATGTATTTAACAGTTTTCCATCCACCTCACTTGTAAATGTGAACCTCCACCACTCACTTATAAATACATATTAAGCTTGTGGAATCAGATAACACCAGAATTTATTCATTAAAAACTCTCTTATTATTTATCTAGAGGTATCAGTCTCACCAAATTTCTTGTTACACAATGCATATTTTTATGAAAAAGGATATTGCAAAGGAATAGGTATATGTTCATAATGATATTGTACAATTTCCATTCTTCTTAAACCTCCTCCAAATCAGTATTAATAATATAATAATAATTTAATAATTATATTTAATCATTGTTTAATATTTTATTCTTATTTTAATCCTTTTTTATATACATACAATACTGTTGAAAATGATATCAGTTCTTGTGTGTACTTATGGAATTTATTTTCCATGTCGTATTGTAAATAAATTTTCAATATAATCTAAAATGGATAATTATAAAGATGGAAGTATTTTATATATATGAAATTTTTGAAAATTATTATTCTTCTTATATAATATTTAATCTGACTTATTACTCTTCCATTCATTGGAAAATGGTAATTTTTCTCCTGTGTATATGTAGACTACCACATCCATGAAGCAATTTGATTCATTTTTCATTTCTTATTTACATAGATGATCAAAAATATATATTTAACTAAAATATATAATTTTTATGATATAAATATGATTCTATAAATATTTTGAATTATATAACTTCTTTCTATTAATACCTTTAGGGAAACCATAACGTCCTCATACATACATGTTGACAACCCCCTCAATTAATTTTTTTTTAAATTTACAATTATTTCTATTAATGAATGGTTCTAAAAGTGAATATAATGAAAAAAAATTAATTAATTATATTATTATATTTATGGAGATGATTTACCCATTTCATCACACTTTTTACCAAAGACAATAAATTTAATTGATTATTGAAAAATTAAGAAAACTATCCTTTATTAATCGATGTAAGCACAAACTGTTCAGTAAATATAATTAAAATGATTGTAAATAGAAAATAAAAATATATTATTGTTGAAATTGTTTATTAATAAATTATTTAATAAATTATAATTTAGTTTTCATGTGAATATAATGTTTTATTCAAAATAGGTATCCAAGTTATGGGAGTTTTTCATCAATGCGTCTTTGTTATGAAATTTTTTAACTGTTTACAATAATTATTTTTTATTTTTATGTACCTACAACACAATTTCTTTATTGAATATAAAATGATTTATTAAATTTGTGAATTTAACATTTCATATATCTATACACTTACTATAGACGTTAATCAATACATTAACTTGTATGAAAAGGGGTTTTCATCAAAATTTTACTTCTTTAAGACAGATTTTATTTTATGAAACATTTTTCAATAAAATTGGGTGTATACTACCCATTTCACCTATTATTTTAGGAATTCATATTAATTATATAAATTTAAATATCCAATTATTGATTTCTATTTTATTGGTTTGAAATTAAATGTTTTTAAAATCATAAAATGTTATTGTGCAATGTCACATTTATTTGGGATTTTTCATGTTTAAATATAAGATGGAGGAAATACATGATCATTATTTTATTAAAACACATAAATTTTTATCATCACTAATTATTTTCTTATTCTTACTCTTCAAACACATGATACTCACAAATACAGATGGGTTGTTTTTATGAAAACACATATTTATTTAACCAATTTGGATGAGAATAATATTACTCCAAATCCATGTTAGTCCAAAATTATGGTATAGATGATTTTACCAACATTTAAATGACTTAATCATGCATTGAGTTTTGATATTAATTAAAAAATAACATATGAAAGACATAGAAGGGCAATATGATGGCTTCCAATAATTTCACCATTAAAAATATTATTTCAATCTTGATCGACAAATCCGATATAACGATAAATGATAATTATATCACTAGTACTCTAACGGGGGGACAAGGAATCTACTAAAAATTTACATTCTTTCAATGTTTGGCTTACCACTAACAATGATCATTCTTCATTTTTGAATGTGATATGAAAGGTCCCATGGAATAGTAGTTCTGTTACCAAATGTGTGCGACTATAACTGAGATGTCAGATTCAACTATTGAAATCTGATGTTTATAAACACTAAAAAAAATTTAGTTATTTGTGACGGGGATCCATCGTAAATAACCAATTGCATAAAAACAAGCAACAAATATAATCTATTATGATGTGTTATCAAAAAAATTACAATTTGCGGTGGGAACATTTCTGATCGCAATTTGTTCACTTGTGTTATTTAAACACCATTTTCCGATGTGCTAATCACAAGTACATATTTATGATGGGCCTATCATAAAAAACATTTAAAAAATAAAATTATTTTATTTTAGTATTATATAATAAATTATATTATTAATAATAAAATAATATTAAATAATAATAATAACAAAAAATAATAATAAAATAATAAAATTTTTATAAATAATAATAATAATAATAATTAAATAATAATATTAATGTTACTAATAATAACAATAATATTCTTATTATTAATATTATTAATATTAATATTAATATTAACATTAATAATAATTTTATATTAATAAAATTAATAATAATAATAATATAATAAATAATTATAAAATAAGAAAAACCATAATGATTTAAAAATTATCAATAATAATAGTTATAATATAAAAATAACAATATTAAAAACAAAATATTAAATATTATTTTAAATATAATTATAATAAATTAATAAATTAAAAAAAGAAAAAAAATTTAAATTAAAGAAATAATAAAAAATAATCTAACAATAAAAAACCCAATATTTACAAAAATATAAAAACCACTATGTATAAATATAAATATATAATATTACACAAATATTACACCAACGTTTTTCCATAAAATATAAATACATCACTTGAGGGTATTTTGGAGGAGTTGTAAGAGATGGTGGAGGGAACTCCATCCCAAAACCACGAGTCAAAAGATGCATGTACTCCATCGTCTTCTTGTGTTACTAATGCTGCTGCTTCCACCGATTCATATTATCCTCCTCCTCCTAGTGATATTGATAGAGCTATTCCTTCTCCCTATGCATAGTCTCAATATGCTCACCTTGAGCTCACAATTTCTCCTGACAATGTGTAGTAATTTCTGATAACCATCAACAAGCTTCTCTTGAGTTAAATGCTACATCATTGTGACGCCATACTAACTCACAGGCATCAATCAAGAGCTGATACCAACAACTCAGCCTTTTTCAAAAGAATATTGGGTCGCCTACATCCATGTAGCCTCATCAAATTGGTGGGAAGTGGTCATGTCCTCCGTCTCGTTATGAATCTCAGTCTGCATCTCAGATTTCATGGCATCATAAAACTACATCAAATGAATTTTAAAATTAAAAATGTACAAATATTATTTGTATTTAATTTCAAAAATAAAAAAATTATACTAACCACAATCTGACATTGGCGATCACATATAATCTCTCCAATAAATGATCATTATACATCCTCCTATAAACAATTATCTTTGTAATATTAGTCTATCATACAGCCTATATGAATTTAAAATAAATAGATTACATTTAATGTTATATAACTTAATTTAACAAGTACTTACCATATGTTCCCTATTTACAGTGAATGTATGAATCCCAGCTGCATGTGTCGCCTAATGTATCCCTTGGTTTTGTCGACCTACTGATTATCTACTTTGATAATGACCACCCATATAGTGTTAACATAATTAATACCAAACCTATGATGAAATGTAATGAGGTCATTTGGAGTGACAAGACACTTCGAACTGTTTCACTCTTTCGTTCATCATTGCTTTCCTTCTCAAATTGTGAAAAAATGACTGCAACACTCACACATAAACCCCTACCATGCCTCCCATATAGAATCACAGATTCTCACATCAATGGGATATGATAAACCCTAAAAATATTTAATAATATTATAAAATTAATTAATTATATTTCATAAATAATATTTTTATTTACATACCATCCAATGATCGAACATGTAGTGTTGATCATCAATGTGAATTTGACCCCATGTGACCAATGCTCCAATGAAAAAGTGCAATATAGAACTCTCTTATCCAATTTATATACATGAAAATATCTTAAAAAAAGAACAAACACTCATGAAATTGTTATATAAGTATATTAATTAAAGTTAATAAATACTATCTAAAATAATCTGGTAAACAAATCGTTTGATGCATTGATCGAAGAAAATAAATTGACATCTCTTGGAGGTAGGGTCTAAAATCATCAATAATGCAAGACCATGACCTCCACTGAGTCCTCCTTGAACCAACAATAGTATGAGGGACTGATGTTCCATCATCTTTTGCATCATTAGTTAGAACACCCTCCTCGAACACAAAAAACATATTTGAGTCCATTTAAAACCCAAAACAACTTATGTTAAAATAAATTTGAAAACAACCATTATATATAGCAATATATTATATATGATTATAACCACCATTTAAATATTTTAATCATCATATTAATCCTCCTCATCATATCTTACGGTGTAAATATCTTTATATTCCTTCTCATCATCATCAATTTCCATATGACCCTTTGTTTCAACATCTGTTGTCATCTCAAAATCATTTGTTATAACATTAACATCATAAACAACATTGACCTTTAATTTTGGGGATTCATCATCGATATCCATGTATCTTCATGAAATAATGGATGTGGAGTAGTCTCTTGAAAAATATCAAATTCTCTCACTTTAACGGAACCACATTTACGTTGAATAAAATGATTTTTTAGATATCATTTTTATTTTGCTTCAGTAGTCACCCAACTCTATTCAAGTACAATAATAATTATCATAATTAATTATATGTTCCTGATTAGAAAATATAAAATGGTACATTTACTATAAGAATGACTTTATACATAATATCAATGTTTCCATTTCTTGGATGAACACATAGGACTCTCTCAGTATCCAACCACTAATATTTATATTTTGTTATATAATTCTATCTGAGATAACACAATTCAATAATTTCATCAACCATGCCATAATAGTGAACATCAATTTATCTATAATGGGATCCTCTAAATTAGACACAATTATTCATTGTATTTTTGATCCCCTATATTCACATTAATGAAATCAAAAACCTTTCACCACATATGAATTATAAAGATTTAATCATTTTGGATGGTGGGTTACTCAATACATGCAATCGATTATCAATTTTATTATCATGTTGAATTACATGAGTATTTGTAAAGAAATTATCAATTTAACAAGTGATAAATTTATTTTAAATGTTAAACTATAAATAATTTATATTACCAGTTTTTGAAAGTAGTAGGATAAAGTATTTTTCCAACTTTCTTCAAAAGTATCAACTATAATTTATGGAATCTTATTTTTAATATGATTATCAAATAACCTAAAAATAAAAAAATAATAATTTACTGTAATAATGATTATATAATATGTGATAGGATCAAAAAAATGGTATCATTTTTTATAGTTGAACAGAACATATGTACAAAATCTATGATGATCATGATCTGAAATACATCATTTATAAACTCTGACTTAGCCAATTTTTGGCTGATTAAAAATAGATAATTTATTTCTCATATCATCATCAAACATTTTCTTGTTATGGCTGATGGAATTGTGCTTTGAGGTAGATTCTGATTGAAAATAATAATAGTAGAAAAAATATATGTCCTCCTGCAAATAAAATTCTATAACTGATCCTTCAACTGATGCATTATTGGATACATTTTTATTCAGGATCTACATGAATCTCTCAAATGGTTACATCCGTTGAAATGGTACTAGACATCCATATTTTTCATCATGTTTAAAATGTAATGTCAAATATTCCATCTAGTCAATGAAAGATAGCAGAATGATTTTTTCCATATTACATGAAATTAAAACTTTATCTTCTTGCATTCTTCTCAGTGTATCATAATCTGTTGTCACTACATGAATGTATCAAAAAAATAGGATATGTATGTTGGTACATCCAAAATCATAGAACTCAAAAAACCTCTTAATACAACAAGAATAATTCGTTCATTTATAACATTAAAATCATGATTTTTAATCCATTAATATTACCATTTATGACACAATATACCATATTGGAAACATAACCATATGAAAGTATATAATGTACAATACACTTAAATAATAATAATCAATTTTATTACAAAATTGTATAAGTTACTTTTGGCTTCATTAACATCAATGATCTTCCATTTTCCAATAGTTTATATTTCGGTATCCTAAAAATTTGGGTGATATCTAATCATTCCATTATATTATATTTGGTCTGACCGGGTATATCCCAAACTATATAAAATATATTATCAAAAAGAGTACTTTTTAATATGAATCACATCCAATATATGACAGACCATCAAATGAGACGAATAGCTTAGATCCCAAAAAATTCTATGTTTTATCAGATAGTGTTCTTTCCAAAATCCATGAATGTTTTTTTGGTTTATAGTTTGTCACAATGTTATTGTGGGTAATGAAGAGATATATGATTTTAACATTGTACATGTGATCACTGTTGCAGGTCCATCCCATTCGATTCTTCCTTTTCTGAAACGATATTTGTTCCTCCAAAGAGGATGATTGTTTGAAAAGAATTTGTGATAACAATAAAAAAACAAGGGTTTCCCCCTTGATGAGACTAAAAGTCTCTATATCTATTATATAGAATGGAAATTTATTTTTACAATATGTTCTCCAGTTAGATAACATGAAATATGGTTGGAAGTCATGAATTCCCCACATCAATATATCTTTTAGTTGGAAATTTGGGTTTTTAGTTGCATCATATATACTGACACCATTAATCCATGGTTAATTTATCTTCTCAATCAATGGTTTCAATTAAATATAGATATTATTTTTATGATTTCCTTGATTTTATAAGGTAAAAACATATTTATATCCTTCAGCAACATCCATGGATTTAAATTGTATATAGTTATAAAGATAGACAAAAATGAATACTAACAACTATAAAAACTAAATAGGAAAAAACCCTTATTAAAATGACCAAATCACACGTTTTCGGATTATGAAGAAAAATACTAATGTGATTGGTCAAATTTTTTCATTAATCACCATCATAGTGATGATTTAAAAAAATACCATATTGAAATTTTTTTTGTGTCGTGAAATAAATTCTTATGTGTTCTGATACATAAATAAACATTACAATATTGGTGAAAGTAGGAAATACTTCATTTTTTTATAAGAATCAATCTAGATACCACTTATTGAGCCCTTCTATACCTCGATTGTCCCCATGTTGGAAGACTATCCAACAACTCATTTTCAAAAAAACTATAAGATCAATCATTTGAATATGCACGAATCCTATGATAACCGAGACCTATATTGTGAAGTAGCCTCTTTCCTTAATAGAAATCTATTTTTAGAACATTTTTTTAGGTAATAGTATTTTGACCAACATGAATATATGATCAAAACTACAATTTCACATCCCATTATCTGATTTAATAGATATAAGTTTTGCAACCACATAAAATTTTCTTATCATGTTATCTGGATATAATGCATCCTCAACAGACCTAACAACCGAAAACATTGAGATGTTTCCAACATGGGACTTAATTCAATATCATCCAAACGTTCTGTTTATTTAGAATACAGAACTTCCACATCATTTACAAAAATTTTAAACTATGGTTGATCCAATACCAAATTATTAGTCTCTTACCTGGAACTGTGTTCACCATATTGATACCAAAAAACATAATCTTTTCGAAAATATAAATGTAATAGATGATATAACACCCCGAACCCAGTTACAAAAAGTCGGTGCATTATTACATAACATTGGCATGATCACAAGGGATCTGATCCCGAAAGACTGATCAGTTTAGTTTCTCTGGAAGTACTATATAGATTCATAAGTTTTATATTACATTATAAAATGAAAAAATAGCATTGTCTCCATTGACCATATTCATATCCCATAGACTATCTCTTAGACTATCCTTATAGGTCAGTCATAATCTATATCTTCACATCCTGGAGAAATATAACATAGAAAGGGTGAGATCAGATACTAGGTAAAGAAAACAATATAGCGGAAACATTCATAAATAAGCATAAACATTTAATGAAATGTATAAGACAAAAACATAAGCCTTTTGAACAAACACTTATACATAATATGGCCAATATAAATCAAATAATCCCATTTACTTATTCACATGGATATTCTTTTAGTCGAATAATCACATGGAATGTCAATAGCCAATTTCATAATGAAGAAATTCCTAATTCTGGATTTCATAACCACATAGTCAATACTTTTTCCAAGACTGCAAATTCGATTTTTTCCAGGCCTTGTACCATGACACCAGTTTGTCTCATGAGACCTACTGATGCATCGAGAAGTTATAGCAGGCTCCACCAATCACTTACTAACTCCAATGCATTCTTCATATGATAAGTTTTAAATATTACATAAATATTCATATTAAAACTATCATATGAAAGGTCAATACGTTATACATAAACCATTAATTGTGTAAGAATAAAAAATCCAAAGTCAAACATATCATAAAACCTTCTATACAATATGGATGTTTTTTATCCTAATGAATCAACTTTAAACAAGCTTGAAATCCATCAAAGGATGCTGACAGTGATGAAATCTAAAATAATTAATAGATATATCTCATACTATTTTGATATCATTTAAATGTCACATAATTATAAAAGATAGAAATTATTTTGAATATATTTTTATTATATTGTAAGGGAAGCCTCAAAGGTGATATAACGACAGAGAATTACCACACCCACCATATAAAATAAAAAACATTCACACCTTAATTTGTTGAAAAGGTCATAATGTACCTTGTTTGGAAAATGATAGAATGATTCCTTTAAAACCATTTTATTAAAATTTAAACAAGGGTATAAAGTACTTTAAACCATATTTTAGTAAATAGTTAAAAATGATTTGAAATACATTTTTTTAAATACATGGATGTGGATGATAAAGAGGTCTCTGTAGAGACTTACGTAAAAAAAACCTTGAAAAATAAAGAGAATGCAATATTAAACCATACCATATACTTTCCCTTAGTCGATGGTATATTAACATCATATATAATAGTTATAATATTGTTATTAAATTATACATGAACAATATACATAAATTTGATATCATATATGATCCTCTAATATTGCATTGTTAATAATACTTCTATAGTATCATCATTTTCAGTGTTTACTGATTCCTTTTCCTTTATATGTTTGGTTACATAAGCCTTTTTTGTTATAGATATTATGTAGTGGATTCATATACAGAATTATAGTATATTCATAAACTTTATTTTTAATGATAAAATGAAAATTATTCTTTAATGATTACCAAGGGGATGAATCTCATCGCGTTTGTGGAGACGGTAATCAGTACCTATGCACAAGCGACAATATCATTATACTGATTCTGATATATTATGTAATTAGGTGATATAAAATATATACATAATCATTAACATGTTATATTTTTTATTCACATCATTTTTAATTTTTTTTATACCCATAAAAAATAATGAAGTGTTTGAATAACAATCTACACTACGATGTGGAGAGGGTAAGCCGTATATACGCATGTATGGTGACATTTTCATTTATAGGATGTGTATAATAATGAATATGGTAGTACCATATTTATAATAACATCAAAGTATGTAGAAGGTACTGGAGTTATTTTTTTGTAAAAAAACATTGAAAGAGGAAGTGGAAGAAGAAACAAACTTAAACAATGGTGGTGAAATTATTACCTCTTCTTCAATGTTTTTTTTAAGTTGATCTAAAGGCATCCATAGGTTGGATTTATGATAAATGAATGGCCTATAGGTTAAGAGAGGATAGTTGAGAGGATATTTGGGAAGGGTTTGGCTGAGCCAAATGTCTTTGGAGTAGTGAATTTAAAAGAAGGGGAAGTACCCATTTATAAGAGAGGTGAGGGCCACTTTAGGAAAAGCATGAAATATTATTATATAATAAAATAATATTTATTTCAAATAACCCCAAAATGATTTACATAGAGGCTAATTTAGGTAAGGGTCGAAAAACTCTAAACCAATAGGTTTTAGACTAGTTTAGGTCTCCATATTAACCTTATCTTTTTTATTTACCTCTGAGTTAAATAGTTTGACATTTTCCATGTCTCTTTCTATATTTATATTATATGCTTAATAAATTTTATATAACAAGACGAGATAACCTAAAGTTGTTAATTATTAATATATATAACTACATATAAATCCTTTTTCTGATCCTTATGTTTTTTGGAATATTATATCAATTAATAATATAGTATTTGTTTTAAAAACTCAATTATGTCTATTTGGACACTATTTATTATTGGGATTCAGTAAAAATCAAAACAACATGATTAGTTGGACCAAAAATTATTTATGCTGCCCTGACATGTCATATTAACGAAGAAAATTATTGGAATCCCTCAAAATTCACAAATTAAATTTATTTGGATATTTATAATATCAATTATTTTACTCATTCATTAATAAGGTAATTATTGCATCGTCATTTTGTGATAAATAAATTAAATTATTTAATGTCTAAAAATTATAAAAAATATTCGATTATATAAGAAATAGTTTAAGCATTCTTATTAATATTTATAGTCAAATTTATATTGGGTGTAACCCTATATTAAAAATGGTTTAGTTATTAAACTTTCAATTTAACTCTTTTAACTCTTATTTAAATAAAATAATAATAAATTTTGTCATCTAATCCATGTGGACCAAAGGGGTCATATTTTATTCATAAGTTTATTTTTTGTCGAATTAAACTTACCCAATTGAATTAGAACATGTGTTGGGGTAATTATGATATCATTTTAACCCTTAATTGACCTATTTACTTTTAACCTTGGTTAATAAATGTCCAATATTACTATTCACAAAAAATTATTTTCAGCTTATTAAACCACATTTTACATACTGTTTTCAACCATGTCTCTCATATTTTTGAAATTCAACTCACAGAAGCGATAAAATTAATTTTTATGAAAATTTTCAAATGCTTCAAGAAGGTTTGTAAAAGACGGAAAAAAGTTCAATAAAATTTTATATATCTATACATATTATAAAATGATTGCAACTAATTACATTGTAAATATATAGGTATTATGTATATATATTAAAAAAATTATTATAAAATAACTAATTACTTAAAATTAAAGTTGTTTTTAAACAATAACGCAATGTTTTTCACTATTAATCAAAAATAGAAAGTTTTCAGAAAAATACCAACATCTCACCTTAATTTTATTTCGATATTCCAAATCCCAAAATGATGTCCATTTAGAAAAAAAATTTATAAAATTTGAAAAATTGGGTATTACTATATATATTGGCTAGTTTGATTGGTCGTGGTGTGTTAAAACACCATGTTACATGCAACACAAGCTACTGTATTATTCAAAGGGAAATGTATTCTATATTCATGAGGTGTTATAGATGACCTCATTAATTTTTAAATGTATAAAAAATCCTCAGAAAACATTTTTTATACATACACTTAATTGTCCCTTCTTAAACCAGTTTTGGTTTTGATGATTCAAATGATAAGAAATTATCAGGACCGTTAATATATACGTGATTTATTTCACAACAGTTGGATTTTTTATAGGTTTATCAAAGCACGATCATTTAATAATGACTGTTTTCGAATTCCATGTTTCATATTTCTCTAAAAAATTAGTATTTTTATTTTTTATTAATAATTTGATGTAGGAAAAAAATATGCCAAAAAGGAAAGAGAAAAATATTGTTAATTGTTCCTAGTTACCACCAAATACTTATATTTATTACTAATTACCTCTAATTAACATTATTTACTACTATTTTTTCAATTTATAAATATTTAGTAATATTTAGTACTATTTAATACTATTTATTACTATTTATTACTATTTATTACTATTTATTTCTAATTATTTCTAAATAGTGTTAATTATGACAAATTATTAGTAATTATAACTATTTGTTACTATTTTTTTTACTAATTATACATATTTATTACTAATTATAAATATTTATTACTATTTATAACAAATTATTCCTATTTATTACAAATTTTTTTTAATTATTACTAATTATTACTAAGTAATGTTAATTGTTACTAATTATTTTCAATTATTACTGTTTATACCTATTCACAAATAATTATTACTCATTATTACTCATTATTACTAAATAATACTATTTATTACCAATTATACATATTTTTATATAATTATTACAGTTTATTACTAATTATTAAAAAAAATTACTAATTATACCAAATTATTACTAATTGTTACTATTTATTACTATTTATTAAAAATCATTACTATTTAATACTAATTATTAATAATTATTATAATTATATAACATTATACAAAATTATTACTAATTATTACTAATTATTACTATCTATACCTATTTCTTACAAATTTATTCTAATTATAACTATTTATTACTAATATTTGCTAATTTTCTCTATTTAATACTAGTTATTACTAATTATTACTGACTATTGCTAATTATTTGTAATTATTAATAATTACATTAAATTATTACTAATCTAATAAATATACTAATCCTGGCATCTTCAGCTGCCACATTTCCAAACCATGTTCTTCCACATCAGCTTTTCCAGACGTGTCGCTCCTCCCTAGCTCCACATCGCACTACCTCATAGGAGCTCATTTCTTCTCTGCATCCCTCTTCCGCCCCCGCTGAGATGATCACGGGTCTTCACCAACACTACCCATGGACTCCCCCTATGTCAGCCTACCTCTCTCGGTCTACCAGCTGTCTGTATCCCGCTGCCTCTGACCTCCTTCATCTCCCAATTTCCAATCCAATCTCCCCATGTTTTATTTTCACAGTCGTGGTCGAGATTATGTTCTTCAAAACCAAGGGTTTCCGTAGGCTCCTCATGTCGGCATCATCCTCCTCCCGGCTTTCTTGTAGCCCTTCGTGCTCACATATCTTCTTCCTCCTCCTCCCGGTTTCATCATACATCTCCATCGTGTTCAATCTGACCCTAAAATTTCTGATCACAGTTTGTCTGCCGCTCATGTTCTCCATCTGATGGTCTGATTTTCACCTCCCTTCACCACCATAGGCAGTATCGTCATAATAATCGTTGCCTCTTATGAACCCATTTTCTCCACGAAAATCACTTATCACTACCCAGAATCCCATATGATCTGAACTGTAATTTCTGTCCTTGAAACTCTAGCTCGGCGGGTTAATGAAATTCATATAGCAAACCAATCCTCTCGCTACAAAAAATTGTCATCTTGAGCCACCCAAGATCAGCGAGATACTCATACCTCTCCCGACTAATGTAATTTTATCTTCTAATTTTCCCTAAAACATTAATAGCGACCTTTGACTATTTCATCTCAGTATAATCTTAAAAAATTTCAATTTAGTATTAAACAATTTGCATTCCTAAATGTAGAATTAGGGATATATAACCTTCAGTTTCTATCAGAAAAAGGGAATCTAAATCATTTTATGGTCGCGTATTTGATTACCTCTAGATGCCTTCATTGACCCTAAATTTCCACTGCACTGTATAAGGTGTGTTATACGTACCCCCTAACAGAATTTTCTCTCTACTCTCTAATATTCAGTATTTATGTTCTCTTATTTTTTATTTGTATGTTTTTTTAATACATCTTCTATTATGAATCAAAAATTGTTCTTTGTTTATATGAATACTCCAAATATAGAATAACATCTCTTCTTTTCATATTCTATGTAAATTATATTATCGAGTCCCAGCAGTTATCTTTTCATATTTAGTAATCTTTCTCTTTATTTATATATTTTTTCACAATCTACAGTATTCAAATTTATAACTTATATAATCCACTATATCTGATTTTATTTCTATATGAATTAAATTTTTTTTTCTTTAATAAACTATCTTTGGGAATTATGTTTACATAATATCTCTCATTATATATATATATGTTCCTTGTGGGTGAATTCCAGTACTGGTACTCTTCACATTCGCTCAACCGGTAAGAATTCATTCTATTCCAGTTTGGGGACTAAGAATCTTGGGAATTTGGATTATTCTACGTTTCTTCTTCCGTTTTATCATTGTTTCTTTACCTTATGTTAATATTTTACTGCTTGAAAAGAATTTACAGGGGTAGTTTGAGACCATGTTGTCTTTGGAAAAATTACATGGTTTTATGTCTATTACTCTTCACTATAGTTTCTTCATTATTTCGGTAAAAATAATTACTTGGTTTCATGTCTACTGCTTCTAGGTGCTGAATTTCCTCACATCCTTGAAACAAAGATGTTTTCCTTACGGGGGAGACCAGAGCCAAACAAGAAGGTGAATTTTTTACTTTGTCTTCGTTTATCTAGGCTTGGTAAACCTATCTTACACGGGAGTTAGAGAATTTATATATTTTGTAGATTGGGTTTCACTAGGTCAATCTGATCATTGTATTTTCAATTTAAAATCTCTTACTATCACTACATTGTTTATTCATCTACAAATAAAACAACCTGACCTCACTTATGAGGTATGAATTTTTAGGCCTCTCTCTCTACAAGGGATTACATCTACTTTAGACCTTGTGAAAATTTGATTGGCATTACCAACTCCATTTGCGGCATACTCCTTACATCATTAGCAACTTCATTGAGGAACACATTGGCGGATGCTCCAAGGTCTATGATTTGATGGTATCAATTTATATTCTCATTGTTAATCCAATTTTCCTTTGTTTTTAATTTCACATTGGATATGGTTTATTCTTACTTCCTTTGGAAATAGTTTATTTATTGTAGTTCTCAACCAGTTTTCAAAAAATTAACTTGCCTATTTAGTGTCTTTGATTTCAGGTGATGATATTTGACTTCCTTCTGTTATGATTTAATGTTTTTACTCGTTGAATGTTTTTATCATTCTTATTTGATATTGTTATATATTTTTGGATGAATTGATGTAATTATCTATGGACTGATTTCTATTATAGAAGTCCATTTATGTGACTTGGCTATTATGTGTTGGAAATTATCCATTAAAACCAAGGCATACAAAAGATATTATTGTCCCTTTTTTCATCAACGTGTTTTGTTGCAATATTGTCCTATTATACACTTCACACATAGTAATCAAGGAAATATAATAGTGTATAAATATCAATGAATTTCATAGTTTATTTTATTCACCTTTTCAAATCCATTCCTGTCAGACATCATGCATGATTATCGAATACATTCCTGTAAAATTATGGAACATGAAAAAACATACAGTACATAAGAACATAGTCATTCTTTAATACCACTACTTTTATAGTTTCTGAATGATTTTAATTGAAACTAGAACTACATTTTATATTACATTATACTGCCATTTAAGTTTCATTTTATATACCAGTTTATATTAGTTCATGTTACACTGAAATTGCAGTTTAGATTCATGTTTTTATTTCTGTTTCAATATAACCTCATATAGTAGTTTATATTAAAGTTTATATTTCAGTTTAAATTAACATTTTTCTTCTTACATCCAGACCAATGAAACAAAAAATATCAGAATTTCATAATATTGTTCAGCTATCAGAGGAAACATCTATCACATCTCCTGTAATTATTTTTATTTTGGTTCTGCCATTGTAATGTTTTTTATATATGACTATCCACTATATACAACAACAGTCATAGCTACCCCCATACTAACTACTGCAAGGATCCACGGTGCAGTTGACCAAATATCCAAAATGTGGGATTCACTATAGCAATGAATCAAACCACTACTATCAACCTTTTACTAACAGGTCATGTAGTTTATTACTAACCATGATTTGGATGAAAAAATATCTCCGAAATAAACAACAAAAAACAGTGAAAAAAATTGTGCTAGAGAAAAACTGAACCTTATTTTCTAAAATAAATCATTTTCTGTAAACATTTTTGTAATGTAATATTTCTTCCAAACTATATATTTTCTATAATTCATGTACTATTTTATCTTAACTAATTATACATAGAATTTTAGAATATTTATTTTGCATAATTTTATACAAATTTCTTATGGAAAAATGTACCTAAAACAACCTTATTTTACCAAAATCACATTCAAATATTTGACCTTTTATTGTTTTTTCTATGAAGATTTTTTATATGTTCGCCAATAGTTCATTGATTAGGATCTGGCCCAACTACAATGATCTACATACATTGAATACCAAAAACAGTATGTAAAACAAACATATTTTAATAAAATATCATTCAATGATTCTAAATCTATGGATTTCCTCTGATGAAAATTTCTCTTTGTACTCAAATAGGCCTCTCAGGGGAATTGATTCTACCACATTGATCGTCACATATGTCATAGAAAAAACTACACCTAAAACAACATTACATAAAATAAATATCCTTCATCTTTGTGACCATCAACATTTTTTTTGTTTTTTATGTAGTTAGGAGGGCCCCATATTCCGCTAAAAATAGGGAGAAGATATGGAAGGATGAGTAGAGAAGAATTGTTGGAGCAATCAGCTAGGAAGACCCCATACTCCAGTCAAAATAGGTTAGTCCTTTATTCATATCATATGTTGTTAAATTAATTATAAAATAAACTCAAGAATATATTTTGGATTTAATATTATATTGCTATATATTTTGCCCCATCGATGCCCTTGTAAATCAATTACTCTGTAGTGATTTATGAATTATGAATATTTTAGTTTCATATCTGAGCATGGGAGAATTTTATGATTCATAAATCAGTACAAAGTCATCAAGAATATCTACTACATATACTAATACTAGAATTTCCCAATAACATGTGTCAATCTATTATTCAACCACGTCCACTTTTCCAAATGTGTCCACCCTGTACACCTCTATGATGGTCTATTGATCCAATACTCCATCATCCTCTCACTCCCCCATCTGCTCCTACTCTCCCTCCCAATCGTGATTTTCATCCCCCTTATTTCTATTTTCCATTGTTCGCCTCGTTTAAGTTGAAGGTTTCTCTAAAATTCATTTAAGGTGTATGCTTCAGGTTACTGTTATCCAATGTTTGATTTAGTGCACTCTGTAATTGACATTTTTGAGACTACTCAGGTAAATATCTCATATACAATGTGTGGTCTTTGATGCATCCATCAATGTTATTAGGTAACCTTAACTCCATCAACACTACAAGATGCTTCAACTGCATTCCTGACAATAGATTATACAATATGAAAGAAATACTCTATGAAAAGCATACTACGAATATATTTGTATAAATTAATTTATTTATTTTAAGATTTTCTTATGATTTTTTGTGTTTTCTGGGTAGTAAATATCATGTACATCACCTCATGCAACTGTTGAAGATCGAATCCTACCATTGTTTGAAGAATAAACAAACATCCAGGTTCATGGATCTACTTTTTTTTCAATGTTGATGATGTTTTCCACCTTCCACATTATACTGTATGTGAGACATTTCACATTTAATGTGTAGGATTATCTAAAATAGATTTAACGTGCATGATTAATCCTAAAGAAGAAATCACGATGAATAAATTATAGTATTATGTCTTATTGTCACTCATTTCCATTTTCCATAATCTTACCACCTGGGTACGAGCAGAATAATTACAATTAGGTCTGAAGCTTAACAACTTGTACTCTGGAAATCATAATTAATGTTCATTGTTTCTAAAAATTGTTTTACAATAATCATGGAATGGGGATGTTCCGTGTTAATGCATTTTCAAGTGCAGCTATCATATTGTTTTTTTGAAATGTTATAACAAACATAAAATTAAAATAACCATGCTTGCCTGCCCTCATTGATAATTGTTTATAACCTAAAAAATGATACATCATTTTCATATTCATGATAATTGGAATTCATTTGTATTTGGAAAAACACTTAAACATATACATTAAATTCATTTAATGTTTACCCCATTGTCTATAATTTTATATCTTCATATTTAATTTTATATTCGGTATGTACCCATTTCAGGAACCTAGGTATACTACTACTCTAATTACAATATTCAAACAATTTTTCTATTAAATACCTCTTCTCATGTGGAAACAAAGGTACTTTCCTACTCTCCTCATTATATTTTTTGTATTCAAACTAATTATTGTACTATTTATAACCAGAATTTTTGTTCACAAATTGTATACATTTTGTATTCAGACTGCTAATCTTTCTATTTATGTATAAGTTTTTTTTTACATTTTGTATAGAATTTTCATTCTAACTGCTTATTATAACTAATTATTATACTATTTTTAACCTACTCTTCAATATTTATGTATACAATTTTTTTTATTCAACCTACTTATTATACTATTATTTGCATTCAAAAACTGGTTATTATAGTAATTATACTATTATTTCTACCACGGTATCTAGTTTTTTTGGTTGATGAATCTTTCAACATCAGTATTTCTTACCAGTATAGACATCTTCCTCTTATAAATCAAATCACACATCAAATCATGAACCACATTAGGTAAGCCTAACTTTTTTACATTAAATACAAACTTTTTTTCTTTCTATCATGGATACATTATGTACTGGTCATTGCAATTTTTATAATCATCTTCGGTTACATTCTTTGTCAACTTTCTATTTGAATGTCCATGATATATTACTTTCACTATACTCGTAATTATGCATAACATGGTTTTCATAAACACTATGACAATTCAATAAAAAAAATTGTATACACATGCAATCCCTGTCAAATTCAATTCATTCCTGTATGTGAAATCTCTGTCATGAAAAAAATCCATTTTAAGTTGTCCCAAATTTTTTCTACTATATTGAGGATGTCCTAAAAAAAATTCTTTACTTGCATTCAAAAATTATGTACCACTAAATTGTGATTAAAATATTTTCAGTATTAAAGTTTATTATTAATTTTGAAAAATTGTAACCTCTTATTCCAAATAAGCATCGACCTATATCGTTCTTCGAACACACGGGTGAGTACTAGTTATTACTAATTATACATATTTATTACTAATTGTTACTATGTGTTACTAATTATACCAATTTATTACTAATTATTTCTTATTATAATTATTTGTTAATATTAATTACAAATCAGTTCTATTTATTACTAGTTATTACTAATTATAACAAATTATTACTAATTATACCTATTTATTACTAATTATTACTAATTATACAAATTTATTACTAATTAATACTAATTATAAATATTTAATGTTATTTATTACAAATTATAACTTTTATTACTAATTATTACAAAATATACCTATTTATTATTAAATTTAATAATTGTTACTATTTATTAAAAATTATATTTATTTTTACAAATTACTACTAACTATAACTATTTATTACGATTTATTTTTAATTATACCTATTTATACAGATTTATTCCTATTTATTATTATTTAGTTATAATTGTACCAAATTAGACCAAATTATTAATAATTATTACTAATTAAACCAATTTTTTTAGTAATTTTTACTAATTATTCATATTTATTAGTAATTATTTCTAATTATACATATTTATCACTGATAATTACTAATTATACCCATTTGTTACAAATTATTTATAATTATTACTTTTTATTCTTATTTATTACTAATTGTTACTAAATATTGATAATTATTACAAATTACGACTAATTATACCCATTTGTTACTAGGTATTGGAAATTATAACTATTTGTTACTAATTATTTCTCATTATTACTAATTATTACTAATGATACACAATTATTACAAATAATACGTAATTATTACTAATTTTAACTAATTATACAAACTTATTACTAATTATTACTAATTATTATTAATTATTCATGATTAAAACTAATCACGAATTGTTATTAATAATAACTACTAATTATTACTATTTTTTTCAAATTATAACTATTTATTAACATTTCCTTTTATTTATTTCTAATTAAACTTATTTATTACTAATTATTTCTAATTATTCAAAATTATTACTAATAATACAAAATTGTTACAAATTATTTCTAATTGTACATATTTATTACAAATTATTACTAATAATACATATTTAATAATATTTATTACTAATTATACATATTTATCACTATTAATTCACAATTATACCAAAATTATTTTTAATTGCAACTATTTATTATTAATTATACCAATTAATTACAAATGTTACCTATTTATTACTAATTATTAATAATAATACATAAATGTACTGAATTATACCAAATTGATTCTGATTATTACTAATTATTATTAATTACTACTAATTGAAACTATTTATACCTATTTATTACTAATAATTACAAATTATGAATAATGTTTCCTGTTTATTACTAATTATTAATGTTATATCTATTTATTAATAATTATTACTAATTATAGCTGTTTATTACTCATTATTAATATACATTACTATTTATTACTAATTAGTACAATTTATTACTAATTATTACTAATTATTGCCATTTATTACAAATTATACACATTTATCGCTAATAATAAAAATTTATTAGTAATTATTACTAATTGTAAATATTTATTAATAATTATTACTATTTATTAATAATTATACCTATTTATTATAGCATAGTAGTAATTATTTCAAATTATTTGAATTTATTTGAATTTATTGAAATTTAAACGAATTTATGACTAATTATTTCTAATTATTACTAATTATTACAATTTATTAGTATTTATTACTATTGAATCAACATAATTGTAAAACTAAATAATGAAAAAAACTATCTAATTAATATTTAATTGAATTATAGCTAATTAAAAATAATTATAACTAACATAAAGTTAAATGAATTAACTACAATATAAACGAAATAGATGAATATCTTAAAACATGATATCTTGTAAGCTCTATGGCTTGAGAATCACCCTAATATAAAATATTACACATTGGAAAATTTTTTAAGAGAAAATCGAGAGTTTAGAGAGAGAGTGAGAGGAGTCGATAGAGATGAGAATGAAAAAAAATATGGGTGATATATAAAGGATATATTAGTTTTGATGGGATTTCAATCGCTCATATTTACTAGTTATTAATTAGGTAGTGTTAGGTAAATATGTATTTGTGACAGGGCCCATTTTAAATACCTATGTGGAGATATAGCATATGCGAGAGGTGATAAATCTCATCTGAAATAGTATTATTTGCGATGGGTCCCTCTACAAATGAAAAACACCCAAATTGTTTTTTGTGAAGGTACCTGTCATAAATATAAAAACCCTATAAACGGTATTTATGATTGGTGAAAATTAATCATCACAAATACACTTCTTGTGGTTTGGCACGCAGTGTGCACCAAACCATTTATGACGGGATACCCTCTCCCCGTTGTTAATAACTATCAATTTGCACTGTGAATAGGGTCTCTTAAAAAATAGTCATTCCTGACAGAATATTTGGGATGAGACCCTTTTCCATCGCAAAAAAACCCGTTTCGAAAAACCCATCTTAAATAATTGGTTTTTCTATACTTAAAGATTTCGAATTAAGATACCGTTACACCAAACCCCCACTTCTTCCCCAATTGAATTATTTGAGTTATAAAAAAATAAAATTTGAATATAAAAAACCCATATTGTCACAAACAATACTTCCCCAAAATATAACCCCTTTCTCACAAGATCCATCGACATTCATCTTTATCATCATGTCTTTAGAAGTTCATTTATTAAATATCCCCTGACCTAACTAACCTTCTCCTAGAGGAGGAAATTTTTTCCTTTGAATGATCCTTCACAATGAAAATGATGACTGATCACCTTCGATTAGAGAATCAGGCTTTGCCACTAGGGAAAGTAATCTGATATGTATGCCTAAAAGAGAGGACCCTATACTATCTATCATAGTGTTTACAGTATAAAAAACAACCCATCCTACCATTCCGAATATTAAATCATAGATATTCACATGAACATGACTCTATCCATTTCCCCAAAATTTGGAATAGGTGAACACCCAAATGGACTCCCCTTGAAGTTAGATCTCTAAGCACCTCTGGATAAGATTTCAAAAATAATGGGCCGAGTAGAATTTAAAAAAGAGATTCCAGTTTTTTAAACACGGTGAAATGCATCATCAACAACATGATTCCATGAAACCCCCCAAATTATCAATATTTTCATCCATAGGGATAACACTACTCCTCAAATGCTAAAGTAAAAATATTATTTTCACTGGGATCTCTTTGAACCATATCATTTATTCCAAATCATTTGGCCCATGGAATGCATGAATACATGTATGAAAGGACGTTATATAAAAGATAACAGATGAAAAAAGGAAATAGAATCACTTATCACGTTCGTTTAACAAATAATTAACCACATACAGGTCCTTCTTATCCTCATTAAGTGTCGTGTTGATGAGACCAGTAAATTCGATATAATCATGGAATGAATTTTTGGGGACTCATATCCCCATGAATAATATGTGGTTTTACCTGCCTGATTGACCTTACAGTAGATAATACCACCACAACACACCTCCAATCAAAATTGTTCCTCAAATATCTCACTCACTTTGAATTTACACGTCACTAGATTAAATAGTATATTTTTCTATCTACCCATTCTCTATAGTCTGTTCCATACCTATTTTTCAGGGATCTCACACATAAAACATTCCCCACTAAAATATATCATAAGAGCTTGGTATTTTTTGATTTCATGGTTCTTGTGAAACTACATAAATTTATCCCTCCATATGTGATCAGTTTTCCAGTAACTTATATAAATCTAAGAGAAATTTTCCACCTTGATTATCATCATAGTTGATATCCATCTATAAAATAAAAATATTCTCAATGGTTCCATTAGGTTCCTTAATGTTCAAAAATTTCTTCATTTGGGATCGACTGGATAATTCTAGTTTTCAGCGAAATCCTACCTATAACGAAAAGAAATCATTTTTTACAATTAATGGTATGGAATATTATTTGATTGGAAATATTATTGAACAATAAATTATTTATCCTACCATCCTAGATGGGATCACCAAAGTTCTCCATCCTAAGTATATTATTTCCTTTAAAAAGACTATATTTTTATGTTCTACGATTACCAATTGAATATTTTTTATGTAGTAACACACTTCAATCCCCTTTTTTAATATGCTACCAACTCCAAATTCGATAAGGAAACTGAATATTATTGAACACATCAACAGGAATTTCCAACGATGGATAAAAAATAGCATATCATGAGTAAAAATTATTGGTAAAATCATTATGTCCCCATACTGGTACATAAATTGTATGATAATCCATTATTTCAAGATATGATGAATGTTTCTAGAAATATCTTCGTGACCCAAAATATCTATGATATGTGTGACCAGGTCAACCTGCAAATGACCTCACATTGATTTTTTTGAAACTTTTCACCTAACCCATGTTTGAAATATAAATCTTCAATCAAGCATCATACCTAAAGAAAAAACAATAATCCCATTCAATGAATCAAAAATTCCTTACAAACCTCATTATAATTCTCCACTCAAGCCGCTCATAATCCATTTCTATGTCCACTGTATAGAAATTCCAATCACCCCTTGGTTGTTCTACCCATGAAAAAATCTATGTTGTTTCTTTTAGATAAACAATTGAAGAACCTTCTAAATACTGTTATTCAAAATGAATGCAATAATTCCGTAAATGAAATTGTAAATAATAAAACGTCTTTATTATTTGAGAGTAGAGGGTTCCTGATACTCTGAAATAGATAACATATTTACAACACAAACCACCTTTTTAAAAGATACACCCTTAAAAATCATACAATAATTAAACCACATTCACCTGAAAAACTTCTCATGAAAAAACATAGAAGGATGAATAAAACTATCTCAATAATGATCAATTTATATATTCATACTAATAATGGACTCCAAAATTTACGACTCGTGTTGTCTATCACCCATGTTCTTGTTATACCTGGAATGCATGCAAACATATATTCATCTCAAAAAACCATCATCTTCAGAAACCCCAGATCACTATCCTCCAATAAAATGATACAAACCCACAACATTTTTTGTATGTTGTCCACCACAATGTTCTATATTACATCGTCATTTATTATAAACAACCCTTTTTATGCTTAAGGATTATCCTTATAGACACAATCCTTTATCTCACACATTCATCAAAAAAGGTTGTGATCCTATCCCCATATCTGATCCAAAGAGCTCAAGACATTCTCTTCCAACCCTTCTAATATCAATCATTTTCTCAACTAGTATGTTTTTTAAACAAAAAATAATTAAATTTATAATCTCATATATCATGAAGGTGTGCATAGGTTTTTTAAATATACTCCATTATGTATTCCTAATATTTAGTCATCTGTCCATTTCAAAGAAAACTATGGATGTATTTCTTTATGTTCTAATGATTATTTGATATCCCTACCAACGAAAATCCCCATAAAGTTTGGTCCCATGATCATATGGCTTATAGATAAATGCATAAATCATATATGTGTTACTAGATTTGATTAGCATGTTGTCATATTTTATCCACTATTGAGATGAAAAAATAAGGTGTAGTGATCTGACATGGAATGTGTAAGGTGTGTTACTGAAGCATCAGGAAAAAATAATCAACATGAAGGTTCATGAGATATTTGTCCATCATAAACTAGATTATTTTAATTCTTTTCAAGTTATTATAACATGTGAATATTTTCATAGGAAAACACATTGTACATGAGGCCATTAAAGGTAAAGAACACTTTGAAATCCTAAAATTTCTTACTGAAAAAAGTTACTCCCCCTTTTTCATAAGTTTATATAATGGTTTAAAAACCCCTACATAATAATATAAAAACTTGATTATAAGTTAGAGAGATGATTGCATAATGAAATTGTACATGCAACATAAATGTTTTTAAATAAAATGTATATAATAAAAAAAATACCCTTATAAACCACCTTGGTGGTGATTTGTTGAGAAGAAGTATCTAACATTTCTTCTAAAACATCACTTTTCTAGTAAGTCTCAAGGTGTAAATTTCATGGATATAGATGTATAAAATTTTGAAAACATATCCTTCTATTGAAAAAGGATATGTTTATCTCATGATACATCAGTTACAAAACCACCACCATGTATCCATGAAGGTGACATAATTCATTATCAAGGAAATTAAATTTCAAATGATCACCCAAGCCTATGAAAATCCTTATAATAATAGGATATATTAAATAACAAGATATGATACATTATATAAAATATTTGTTTTTGACAAAGATGATGATCTAAATTCAAGGGCCTCTTTTGGTTTTGTACTATTAAGGAGGAAACTTTTAATCATTGGGTAAGAATTGATCAAACATGTTATTCCATTAGAATAATCTGAAACCATTTAATACTTGAAAAAACCCATGATCCATCTCTAAAACATAGTTTATATGAGAGGTTGATAGGGGATTTGAAGAGGCTCACTCGACCCTTCTAAGAGAAGACTGAGGGGACGAAGGATCTTCTAGAAGAGACTCCTTGATAGTGAATATATTCTTTAGAGAAAATGGAAAAAAGAGAACATATCCCTCCTTGGACACCAAATTCAATGTATCCATAACATATGAAACATATTTTGACCAAAAATGAAACTCCACTGAATCTGTATATAATTTTCCATCCATATCATAAGACATATTTGGGGTTATTTTATGTATAGAATAAGGAATGTGTGGAACTCGTATATTTAGAGAAGGAATGATCCCAATAGTAAGAGTCATAAAAAATTTAAAATTAAATGTTGGGGATAAAATGATTCAGTTTCATAATGGATGACATAAAAGGAAGGAAATCGAAATTTAAAAAAATTATGCTCTTTAATTGTAAATATCATTTTGGAAAAAAATAGCCTTCATTATAAACCGAATGAACACTGAGAGGAATATAAGATTCCTTATAGACCACTTAATCCCCTAACCTGAGAACATAATGACCATGATCATAAAAATAATATGGGTGAACCTACAGGTTTTATACCGAATAGAATAATGGGAGTGCTTGAAAACAAAAACCCTTACACCATAAAAACCCCTAACTAGCCAGAATAAGAAAAAATTGTAATTACATTGAAAGCTCTAGATAAAAATTGATGTGAGGGGAAGTGGCTAAAATAAAGATCTTAGTACCCTCAACTGAACAAATATAACATCCAAAGGAATATCCCATAGATTGTAGGATCAAGGGGTTCTGAAATGGGAGATGAAGGCCTTGGAAACTAACACACACTATAAGAAAACTAAAATTCCTACCAGAAATAATATCATATGACCATGTTGTCTATAGAAACTACCACTTCCCAAAGAGATGATCATATCTAGACTAGGCCTTCATGATTTCCTCCCTAGAGAAGAATTGGCTATATAAACTAGTCCTTGAGATTAAAAACCCCTAAGAAGGATAGATGAGAAGATTCCCATACTCACAAAAATATTTTTATAATAACTTTTAATATAAAAAACGAAATTTAAATGGACTATTTTTAATTTTATCTAACCAAAAAATTTCATACTTTTCATATAAGAGGTAAAGGATTATTCTTTTAATCATGTATAGTATAACACGATGCATTGATAATAATAATGATATAGAATGTTGGATAGATTATTTCGATTGAGTGTATAACTACCCATTAATTGGAATTTCGTGGAACACAGACTTGATCAAAAGGATAATAATGTCCTAGAATGAGGAACATAAAATAATATAATGACATCTAGAATTATATATTCACTTCATTATGATTTTAGGTATTATCATCAACGTGAATGATGTGTTAATATTTTCCATGGATATATTTTAGTGGAAAAGTTATTGATTAGATATAACATGTATTGATTATGTAAAATAAAATATTCATTATTATTTATCTACCCCTCATAGATTTCGTTATATTATTTACTTTATTGGTTATCTGTTCTCACAGTTTATTATGTTTTTTCCATGATATGAAGAAAGAATCATTGAATGATTTTCAATGATGTAGTAATTTTTTTCATGAAATGTAATATTTTTCCATTGTATTGTGAAAATAATGTAGGATTCCAGTATCCCAATACTATTAATGTAATCGCCCCTTTTGGATTAAATATCTTCTTTCTATTACCAATTAAATACTGCAATTCAAAAAACTCATTTTTTAGGGTCAATGTTTCAATAGTTGGTATCATATCATGATTAGTACAACACTTTTCAACATAATTTTAAAATAACATAGTTAGAACAAGAATTATGATAAATCCATTAAAATATCCAAAAAATATTTATTTTTAATATTATTCACTGGTATATTAATCATACTAATTATGAGAAGACTATATGTATGTCAATTATTAGTGATGGATCATAGAAGAAGGATGAGAAATCATATCAAAACATGTTTTTCCTATAGGTATATCACAAAAGAGAAAGTAAATATAAAAATGGTTTTATTTAAAATTATTACGACTTTATAAGGGATGTTTTATTAGTTTATGACCAATAAAAATTCCCATCTGGAACAAAATGATTCTTCAAATTATTGATTAGGTATTACATATTTTTTTCATTTGGAAAAATACACTATCAATTAATGGAACTAGTAAAACATTATTATATGAGAAAGGCATTTATTCCCTTGAAACTGTGATTTCTAGCTATGGAATGTATTGATGATGAAAATTTTATTATTGATGTATATTTATTACAAAAAGATATGGATAAATGGAGGTCATTGATTTTTAAAACTAAGGTGGAGATAGAAATTATGGAATAGAGAATTATTATTGTGATATTATTAGAGAATTGTTTCCCTATATTACAATTAGTTGATATGGAAATTAATTTTTTTGAATTTAAATCATATGGAATATAGAAGTGTTACATAGTATAAGGATAACATTATTATATTTTAAATGCATTTTTTATATTATATATTCAATCCATAAAGTATGGTAATTCATTCTCTTATGGAATTAGGCCTAGTAATATAAGGCTTATATTTCATAAAAATTACATATATTATAATGATATTGTATCAACATATATTAATTTAGGAAGACATGCTTCCATATCCTATATTATAAAATTAAATCTTTAAATTAAGAGAATAATTGAGTACAATGAATAATAAAATGTGATGAAGAAGATAAATTGAATAGCGGAACATAAAAAATGTAAAAATTGTTGAAATAATCGTTGTTGAGATTTTTTATAGAGAATTTATATATTTTATATATTAGTAAATAAAACTCAGAAGGATAATGAATGGTATGGATTGAATAAATCAACCAATATCCATGGGTTCAAAAATATAGAGGTCAATCAATATTTGGAAAAATTATCCATGTTTAACTTATTTTCCTAATAATTTCATTTGATTATTAATTGATGTAATGTAAAATAATGTTACCATATTTCGGTATCTTATTGTTTTTCTAATTATTTGGGTGTGTTCTGTGCCTTTTATATGCATGGATTGTTTGTTGTGAAATGGCCAATTGTTCATAGAGGTATGTTTTTTAATTAATATTTCAATGGTAAATGCGACCAATAGATTTATAGTGCATCAGTATATTTTTTTAGAAGTTATAATAGAATATGGGTTTGGTTCTTCCTACATGTCATATTTACATAGTAAGAGTTGTCATATGACGTAAATATGTTTCTAGGGATAAGAGATGAAAAAATATTATTGAACCAGAATACCTAAATGTGAAAATTTCATTGTATGTTGTATGTTTCATTTAGATCATATATCATTGTTTTATACTATAAACTAATATTATGAGTATTATTAAACTAAGACAAATGGTTTTTAGAATATTTATGTCACATTGATCATACTCTATAATAAATTGGATTATATAGTAAATCATTCAAATCTCTTGGAAAAATCATGTTTTCCATCTTAGGTTATCCATTCATCGCATAGCATCTTCCCTCATGAACTCCATATTCTTTCAAGGTTATTCTTGGTATCCATAGTCCTTCCTCATTACACCATTTAGTGCTTTATAATCATGGAAATTTTACTAAGTCTCTACAGGTAAGAAATCCTTTTCTTATTCATTTGTATTGGTAAGATTAACACTATATAAATATGCTTTCAGATACTATGATATTATGTTGATGTTCAAAGTGATCCTTTCTGTATACATAGTGTTGCATTCTCTCATTGGATAACCCTCGATTTTGGTGTGGAGAGGAATGAGGGATATTTATTAGGTATGTTTTTATCAATATTCTATACCAAACATTATTGTGGATAGATTGATTATATGATGAGAAATAAATTCTAAGGCCACAATATTTTTATTTGATTTCCTTCCGGTGTTGGTGGATCTTTTTGTGGATGCATGTGACTTATATTTGAGGTATGTGGTTATATCTATATCCCATGTTGAATGAAAATATATTTCTCCTATTTTATAATATAATTTTTAAATTAATCAGAATGAGTGTTTCTATGTCTGGAAATTAATGTTCAATAAAATATATGTATTCAGTAGGTTTTTGGAAATGGTAAATGGGTGTTTAAAAATCATTATGAGATGATTTTTCTAATATTGGTTGATAAATGAAAAATGGATATTTGAAATTTATTGTGAAAATGTCATTTTAAATGATCTAATAAATACAACACAAGGGAAGAATTGGAAACTTAGGTAGAAGGCATATCGAAGGGCCATCCACAATGTATTGTTGGGGGGGTTCACTCTTAGAGTGTTCCTGTACTCTCTAAGACTATTTTTCTTAGGATTTAATGTTAAAATTATTGTCGAGTTCACTCATGGGGTGTTCATATTATCCTTAGGAAAATGTTATAATGGGATTGGTATGGAATAGAAATTAATTATGGTACAATTTGTTTTCTCACATGACCTTTTGTGATCCATTTTAACAATTTATACATAAATTGTATTTGAACTTATCTTTTCATGATATAACAATATTAATTTTTTAATTGTTTATGGAAATAAAGCATTGGAATAGTGTTTCCAAACATGCTTTGGGACCTATGGAGTAGGGGAAATATTTTACACGCATTTGATATGAAGTTTAATATCATTAATCATTCCATTCTGTCTATAAATGGATAAAATTGGGATTTTTTGTTAACAGAAATAATATATAACTCCACAATGGGATTACACTAATCCTATTATCTAACACATTAAACATCACATTGATGGTTTGTAGAACTAATTTTTTATTTTGATGCATTTAAATCAAAGGTTCTTTTATATGGTGGTGAGGTTTCTAACAACATATTTTTGTACCAGGATGTGGGATGGAGGGTGTTTTCCCACACTCTAATATGGATTAGTCATCTTCTATTTTTGTTTTCCTTTTTAGTTGGGCGTGTATTTTGTGTTCTTCAACTACATGAGTTTTATCATTCCCACTATCTTTCTTTATTTTTACAAAAATATATTTTATTCCCTTTTCAGCGATTATTTTTCTCATATATATATATATATATATATATATTATGTTTTCAGGTTTGGGTTGTGTGAAATAATTCTATATGATGTTGTTTGATTCGTGGCTTCTAGTCGAAAACCTGTGGGGATCAGTAATACCCTTCGAGTATATGGTTGATGACGATGGGTTCAATGTTTTTTGTAATCCAATATCAGTTAATTACAAAAAATCCATTAAATATTAATTCTTCAATATAATGGGATGTTGGTACATGAGAGAGAAGATTGATAAGGCATGAGAGGTAGGTTATGTTGAGTTATTAGCCATCTCTAGTCATGAAAAGACTCATATTACCATGGAATATTGAGATATGTGTTATTGGTGGTCAGTTCAGGTTATTAATATCAATTTTTTTGTTTTTTTCTTTTCATTCCTATGTTTAACTAGTTATCATAGGATTATTTTTTTCGATGCACAATGATATGCCTATGAGACAACTTCTATAGTCTCTACATGATAGTGAATTGGATTCTCATCTTGGGAATATAAATTTGGATCAGAATCTTATATATAATATCATTCAAGTAGTTTTTTCCATGTAAAAAATGTATCATAAATCTAGTATTTAGTATATGATGTACAACAATTAACTGGGAAGGAAATAGATTGATATCGAGTGTTATTACATAAGAAACATTCACCCGTTAAAGGTATTGATGGTCACCACGAGGTATAGGACTACATGGAAAGTATTGATCAACTCATTAACTTAAATGATAGATCTTTTAATATCTTTGTAAAGTGCATAAAATTTAACCATTTGGGTCCCAAAAAGTTATAATATGATTCTATATTATTGGTAGCTAGACACATGGTTCAAGACGTGAAGGTTTTATGAACCAATTATTATAATTTTTCATTTCGTACTATCTAATAATGTAATGTTAACTATAAATACTAAATTTACATTAGGGATATTGACTTTGGTTGAAATACACAATCCTATTCATGGATTTTGAAGTGCCCAGATCAGTGTGAATCACTGAGAGGGGGAGGGGGTGAATTAGTGATCCCTTAAAATCTTTTTACTAATTGATTCTTAATCAATTAAACCTCTATGGCTGGATAAAGCCTCGATCCACTCTTCTTGTATCTCTCACCTTTCCATGAATGATGCAGTAAATGTAAAGGCACTAAACACAAGGATTTACAAGGTTCGGCACCAAAGGCCTACATCCTTTCCATGCTCTCCCAGCATGGATTCTCCCATTATAATCGGTTAGTATTACAATGGTCGATACAGAGTCCCACTGTATCTCTCCTGAGTCCCACAGGAGGGTCTTTATACTGCGTCCCATAGTGTTACCAGAGTCCCACTGGCCTGCTCCAAAATCCCACTGAAGACTTCTTCTCCCTGAGTCCCACAGGGTCTTCTCTTGGTTCCTCGAGTCACACGAGTAGCTCTTCTTCACTTTAAGTTCTTCAAGTAACTTCAGCAGCCTGGGATAAAGGCTGCTGGCCTTGCTCTTCTCTTCTGATCACTTGTGGTTGATCAGGGCTTCTCGTCTAGCTCAGGATTTATCTCCTTCTTCTAAGGATGACCTGGCCTCTCATCAAGAATCTTCAACAGCCTCTGAAAGGTCTGTTGGTCTTGCTCAGCAACTTCTGATCACTTCTGTTGATCAGGCTCTTCTCAATCACTGAAAACTCAGACAAACAATTTCTTTCACTTCAGTCTGGCTCAGTCTCAGTTCAATTCAACATCATGCACTGAATGCATGACAGCTCTCCTTCCTCATGCACTGACTGCATGGTCTTCTCAAATCTCTTCAAGAACTCTGGTCTTGGTCAACTCAAATGCACACACACTGATATGAACTTTTCACGTGTGCATGTGCATGCATGCAAGCATGCACTTCTCCTTTCCTCTTCTTGGTGCAGTAGACCCACAAAGGGTGTAATCAATTATAGCACACACCTTCTTTTCAAACATCACACACTTTATGCAATTTGTCTACACACATAAATGTGTGTTCTTCTTTGTGTGGATGTCCTCCCTTTTCTTCTTCTAAGTGTATACACACTTCTTAGTGCACACACCTAGGTTCGGCCTTCACTTGTTTAGCACACACAATTTGTTCTTCGTTTTGCACCCACTTAAGCTTGGCCTCTTTCCTCTTCTTGTTTTCCACACACACAAAATATTTTTCTTTTAATCTTCAAGTGTGCACAACCACAAGGCTACGGTCTTCATTTGTTCAATTTGCACACAAAGTGCCTCGGGTATTCTTTGCACTTAGCACACACACAAGGCAAGGCCTCGACCTTCTTTGGCACACACACAATGTGTGTAAAACACAACCCGAACTCTTACTGCCTTCAAAGGAGGCGCGCAAGGTGCAAGGGGGTGTGGCCCTCTTCCTGTCTTCAAATGCCGCGCAGGCTTAAGTGTGCAAGGGTGAAATACCCTCGGGCTCCTTCCTTCTTCAACACTGCCGCGCAAGCATGCTACTGCCTTGGGTCGTGCAAGGGTATCACCCGCGGGCTTCAACCAAGGGCACGCAAGGGGTGCGGCCTCTCCTTCTTCAACAGCCGCACAAGCCTCGGGTGCAAGGCGTCTCAGCCGCGGGGGCTTCTATCGCACAGGGTATGGAAACCACGGGCGCGCAAGCCACGGGTGTAAAGCACAACACCACGGGCTGCCTCAGTCGCGCAAGCCTCCGGGTGCGCAAGTGCTACCGCGTAGGGGGCCGCGGTGCACAGAGGGAGCGCGCAAGGTTGCGCAAGCTCCTCTCCTTCCTGTCGCGCAAAGGATTAGCGTGCAGGGGACTCCTTCGGGCCAAGGATGGCACCGAGGACTTCAGCCGCGCAAATATATTGCACGGGGCTTCTTTCTTCGCGAGGCACAAAGGCTTCTCACGGGTCTTAAAAACTTCAGCTCATCAGCAAGCAATCAGAGAGCCTCGGGTGCTCCTTTTATAGGCAGAGGCTGCCTCGCATCATCCTTGTGGTTTTAACTTCAAAATCCCGAAGATTTCGGATCTTCAAAAATATTTCCAAATCTTGTTTTTAATTCTCGGTTCGACGCGGGCTCATTATTTTTTTTATTCCTCTACGTGCATGCGACTCATAACGCATGCACGGCCTTCGGTTAAGGCTCATCCCATGCAAAAACACCAACCACGTGGCCTCGGCAGCTTCTCTTGCCTCGGCCTCATTCGAAATTCTCCACCTGTTGCATGCAAGATCTTTTTAAAGCATGGTTCTGTTCATTATGGCCAGACGAGCACGAGGGTGGCTTCGGTTTACTCAGAGGTGGCTGGGAGCTCAAAAACTGGTGCTCGGAGGGCTTTGGTTCAGTGGCTGCTCGCGGGTGGCCTTCGGCATGGCTCGAGGTAGAAGATGGACGCCGGGCCGTTGGATGCGGTGATCAATTATCCTCGGACGGCCTGGATCAAATCGGGGGCGCGGCGGATTAGATGAGCGGTCCAGATCGAGCGCGCGATTGCTCGGACGGCGGAGATTTTCTCCCGGGGTTTTTTGCGCGTCCCACATCGAAGCCTTCCGCGGATTTTCCGCGGTTTATCACCCTGGCGCTCCCATGAGCGGCCAGTTGAATCTCCTCCCCTCTCGGTGCCGCCCCGCACCGAGTTCTCCCTGCGGGCGCGCTCTACGCCCACTCTTGCCTCCTGCGGGCGCGCTTAGCGCCCACTATGCACACACGGGTGCGCGGGCTTCACCACCGCGTGCCCTCGGGGCTTATACACGGACCCTCTGCGCTCCTCTGGGTGTGCCCCATGCGCCCATGCGGTGTCCTTGGGTGCGCCCCTGCCTCAAGGGATGCTGCCTTGGCCTGAGGGTTCCCCATGGGCGTGGTGACCTTGAGTCCCACATGTGCCTTGGGTGATAACCCTCGGCTGGCCTCCTTGGTGGCCTATCTTTTTTGCTAAGGGGAAATCTTAGGACTTTGTATATAACAAAGTAACCAAGTTTCCAATGCCATGTGCCACTTCCCAAGCCATTCCTTCTCTTCTCCATTCTTCTTCTTCTTCAAAATAATTCCTCCATTATTCTTCAACACTTATTTATCACTTTATAATGGAATTCCCGAAGGTTCTTCATCTTCAACCGAACTCCTGAATCACTTTATTCAAAGTACATCATTGATCTAATCAGAGATCAATTGGATCATCTTCATGTTCACATGCACTATGTGATAGTGCATGGACTTCATTAAACCACTTCATCCACTTAGAAGTAGTGAATGGATCATCTTGCTTCTTCAACTCCTCATGCATTGTCACTACAATGCATGGTCTTCTAATCATGTTGTGACATTGTATCCAGTTGATACAAGTTCTTTGAACTTAAATAACAGCTCAACAATCGTCAGATTTTATGATGCTCCATCAGCATTCTTCAAGTGTTGTCACTTAGTATCACCTTGATACAAGTATTGGAACATTAAGATCAGTTCTACAATCGTCTGATGTAACATGGAGAATGTTTCAACCATAATCTCCTATGCCACTTAGTGAATCTCCTATGTGACATGCATATTAGTACCATGGCCATTCTCCTTCATCACCATCACCATCACATCCTTTGACATTCACATCTTGACTCCTTGACATCCATTCATTCCAAGACAACTTCATGCCTCATTGACAACAAATGCAACACAATGCACTTCAATCTCCCCCTTTGTATTTGTTGTCAATACACTCCTTCAGCACATATGAATGGGTCAATATGTGTGCCAATATTTTCTCCCCCTTATTGGCAATCAAATGCAAAGGTGTGGTGTGGTTCACTTTCAAAAATATCTTCCTCCCTTTGAATAGCATCTTCTTGAAAATCAATAAGAGAGGGATGATGTCACATGTTCTCTTTAGCAAAGAACCTTTAGTAAATCAACTCTAAGTCTACTTGGGCTAACCCGGTGTAGAAAACAAGAGTGATGTAACCAAGGTACTCAATGCTGTCCAACATTCTCTACACATGTGAGATCATGTTTAGGGGTTTGAAATTTTTCAGATATAAGAATGAATTTGCTAAATCCTGCACAACTTCACAAAACTCATTAGAAAGTTCAGGTGCAAAGATAAAGCTCCACCATTCATCCATTTTCTTAAGATGATATCAATCTCAGAACATCATCTTCTTCAGATTTGCTCCCCCTCAAGGGGTGCACTCCATTCAATCCAAACCATCCTCCAGATGAGAATGATCATCATCTTCAATTCCCTGCAATGTTAGCACATGTATATACCAAGAGTATAAGGGAATAAGATGGAACCTCCTTGGTTCATCAATGTGAACAACAAGGTTGAGAAGATTCTCTCAACCGAGATGTCCCATTTTCACCAGTCTTCATACTTTCACATTTGATCTTCAATGATAATTGTGCTGGTGTGGATCTCAATACATCTTCATGTGAAATTTTCTTCTTCCCTTTTGCCTTAGCAATTGCCAGAACTTCATCTTCAGCTCTCTGTAGATATTTGGCAAGTTGCAACTGATTTGGCCATATGACAAACATGTCATTTGGAAGTGAGGCCTCAGTTTTGGAAATTCCACATGGTTCTTTTGATACTGTCAAGCTACCTCTATTAGGAAACTTGTTTTCAATCAATCCCTTCTTCATCTTCTGGATTGATTGTATTTTTGAGTCCAGTTGGCTTCTATTGAATTTCATGGCTTCTTTACAAAGATCCATGGTATGACCATTCCTTCCACAGTAGAATCACTTCTTCTTGGTGGTCCTTCTGGATGACTCACCCTTCTTGGATTTAGAATCCAAGGACTTCTCTTCATTTCTCAATCTCTTCTTGGGAGCATTTTCAGCTTTCTTCTTGCTTCCCAAGGATTCTCTCTGAGCCAGGTTCTGTGATCTTTTCTTCTTTTGAGCTCTGGATACAGTTGGAGATTGACATGTATCTATTTGACCACTTTTGCAACCATCCCAGATGTTGTCAAGTAATCAAAATCTATTTGCAGTAAACAGATGTCTCTGGACCTGTGGATGTTGCTTCCTTTCTTCTGGTTTGCTCCCCCTTGGCATGGGCTTCCTCTGTGCTTTGGCATTTAGTGGATTGTACCAACAATCCTTTGCACAATGCCCATACTTGTTACAACACCAACATTGACCCACAAATCTTGACCTTTTGATTCCTTCTGATTGTAGGGTACTTGTCTTGACAAGTTGTTGTGCTGCTTCAGGAGAGCTTTGCTTCTTTACTGTCTTCATCCATATTTGTTTGGAATCATTCTTCCATCCTGCACTTTTTGTGGAAACACCATTAGAAGCATCAGTACAAGATGGGATGGATGGTACCTTCCTTTTAGAAGATGTTGCACTATCATTAGAGGATGTCTTTCTCTTAGAATCATCCTGCTCAATGTTCACTTGAGTGGCAACATTTCTTCTACCAGCTGACTGGGAGGATTCAGCTTTAGGTGATTGCAGATTTTTCAATATCACCTCCAGTTCTAAACACTTCATGTTGAGGGAGTTCTTCTCATCCTCAACTGTTCTTAGCCTTCCTTCCCATTTCTCTTCCAGCTGTTTCATCTGGTCATCATGCACTGTCTTCAATTCTAGTAATGAATTGTCAAGCTCCTTCACCCTGTTTACTTTTTCTTCAAGTTGAGCATCTCTGACATTCATTGAAACTTTGTGCCTCTTTTCCAGTGCATGGAAAACTTCTTTGATTACTACTTTAAAGAATTCGTTCTCAGAAAGGCTTATTTGCAATCCTTCAGCAGTGTCTTCATATCTTTCATTGCAAAGAGATACTGTCTCATCTTTAGCCTTCACCAGCTTTCTGAGAGTGTTGGTTATGCCAACCCTTTTTGCCAATTGGACTTCCAGAGAATTGGATTCATCTTCTAGCTGTAATTTTTCTTCTTGAAGATCAAGGACGCCTGTAGCTATACACATTTCCACTTCCTTGGGGACTGTCTTCTGAAGATATTTGATTGCATTTAGAAGATCATTTTTTCTTCCATCTTCATCACAGCTAGAGCAGGCTTCATCAGAAGAATGATAAATGGAATTGTCATCTGATGTGACTTTCACATTTCTTTCCATAGAAGGAGTTTCTCTGATTGCAGCAACCTTCTTCTTCATCTTCTTGGCCTGTTTCTTCTTTCTATTTTTCTGAGTCTTGGCAGATATCTCCATTTGAGGCTGGTCGCTCGTTTCCTCAAATCTGCACTTCATAAAGCCTCCCTTGGATCTTTTAGAGGTAACCTCCCTCTGATACCAATTGAAGTGCCCAGATCAGTGTGAATCACTGAGAGGGGGAGGGGGTGAATCAGTGATCCCTTAAAATCTTTTTACTAATTGATTCTTAATCAATTAAACCTCTATGGCTAGTTAAAGCCTCGATCCACTCTTCTTGTATCTCTCACCTTTCCCCGAATGATGCAGTAAATGTAAAGGCACTGGACACAAGGATTTACAAGGTTCGGCACCAAAGGCCTACATCCTTGCCATGCTCTTCCAGCATGGATTCTCCCATTATAAACGGTTAGTATTACAATGGTCGATACAGAGTCCCACTGTATCTCTCCTGAGTCCCACAGGAGGGTCTTTATACTGCGTCCCACAGTGTTACCAGAGTCCCACTGGCCTGCTCCAGAATCCCACTGAAGACTTCTTCTCCCTGAGTCCCACAGGGTCTTCTCTTGGCTCCTCGAGTCACACGAGTAGCTCTTCTTCACTTTAAGGTCTTCAAGTAACTTCAGCAGCCTGGGATAAAGGCTGATGGCCTTGCTCTTTTCTTCTGATCACTTGTGGTTGATCAGGGCTTCTCGTCTAGCTCAGGATTTATCTCCTTCTTCTAAGGATGACCTGGCCTCTCTTCAAGAATCTTCAACAGCCTCTGAAAGGTCTGGTGGTCTTGCTCAGCAACTTCTGATCACTTCTGTTGATCATGCTCTTCTCAATCACTGAAAACTCAGACAAACAATTTCTTTCACTTCAGTCTGGCTCAGTCTCAGTTCAATTCAACATCATGCACTGAATGCATGACAGCTCTCCTTCCTCATGCACTGACTGCATGGTCTTCTCAAATCTCTTCAAGAACTCTGGTCTTGGTCAACTCAAATGCACACACACTGATATGAACTTTTCACGTGTGCATGTGCATGCATGCAAGCATGCACTTCTCCTTTCCTCTTCATGGTGCAGTAGACCCACAAAGGGTGTAATCAATTATAGCACACACCTTCTTTTCAAACTTCACACACTTTATGCAATTTTTCTACACACATAAATGTGTGTTCTTCTTTGTGTGGATGTCCTCCCTTTTCTTCTTCTAAGTTTATACACACTTCTTAGTGCACACACCTAGGTTCGGCCTTCACTTGTTTAGCACACAGAATTTGTTCTTCGTTTTGCACTCACTTAAGCTTGGCCTCTTTCCTCTTCTTGTTTTGCACACACACAAAATATTTTTCTTTTAATCTTCAAGTGTGCACAACCACAAGGCTACGGTCTTCATTTGTTCAATTTGCACAAAAAGTGCCTCGGGTATTCTTTGCACTTAGCACACACACAAGGCAAGGCCTCGGCCTTCTTTGGCACACACACAATGTGTGTAAAACACAACCCGAACTCTTACTGCCTTCAAAGGAGGCGCGCAAGGTGCAAGGGGGTGTGGCCCTCTTCCTGTCTTCAAATGCCGCGCAGGCTTAAGTGTGCAAGGGTGCAATACCCTCGGGCTCCTTCCTTCTTCAACACTGCCGCGCAAGAATGCTACTGCCTTGGGTCGTGCAAGGGTATCACCCGCGGGCTTCAACCAAGGGCGTGCAAGGGGTGCGGCCTCTCCTTCTTCAACAGCCGCACAAGCCTCGGGTGCAAGGCTTCTCAGCCGCGGGGGCTTCTACCGCACAGGGTATGGAAACCACGGGCGCGCAAGCCACGGGTGTAAAGCACAACACCACGGGCTGCCTCAGTCGAGCAAACCTCCGGGTGCGCAAGTGCTACCGCGTAGGGGGCCGCGGTGCACAGAGGGAGCGCGCAAGGTTGCGCAAGCTCCTCTCCTTCCTGTCGCGCAAAGGATTAGCGTGCAGGGGACTCCTTCGGGCCAAGGATGGCACCGAGGACTTCATCCGCACAAATATATTGCACGGGGCTTCTTTCTTGGCGAGGCACAAAGGCTTCTCACGGGTCTTCAAAACTTCAGCGCATCAGCAAGCAATCAGAGAGCCTCGGGTGCTCCTTTTATAGGTAGAGGCTGCCTCGCATCATCCGCGTGGTTTTAACATCAAAATCCCGAAGATTTCGGATCTTCAAAAATATTTCCAAATCTTGTTTTTAATTCTCGGTTCGACGCGGGCTCATTATTTTTTTTATTCCTCTACGTGCATGCGACTCATAACGCATGCACGGCCTTCGGTTAAGGCTCATCCCATGCAAAAACACCAACCACGTGGCCTCGGCAGCTTCTCTTGCCTCGGCCTCATTTGAAATTCTCCACTAGTTGCATGCAAGATCTTTTTAAAGCATGGTTCTGTTCATTATGGCAAGACGAGCACGAGGGTGGCTTCGGTTTACTCAGAGGTGGCCGGGAGCTCTAAAACTGGTGCTCGGAGGGCTCTGGTTCAGCGGCTGCTCGCGGGTGGCCTTCAGCATGGCTCGAGGTAGAAGATGGACGCCGGGCCGTTGGATGCGGTGATCAATTATCCTCGGACGGCCTGGATCAAATCGGGGGCGCGGCGGATTAGATGAGCGGTCCAGATCGAGCGCGCGATTGCTCGGACGGCGGAGATTTGCTCCCGGGGTTTTTTGCGCGTCCCACATCGAAGCCTTCCGCAGATTTTCCGCGGTTTATCACCCTGGCGCTCCCATGAGCGGCTCGTTGAATCTCCTCCCTTCTCGGTGCCGCCCCGCACCGAGTTCTCCCTGCGGGCGCGCTCTGCGCCCACTCTTGCCTCCTGCGGGCGCGCTTAGAGCCCCCTATGCACACACGGGTGCGCGGGCTTCACCACCGCCTGCCCTCGGGGCTTATACACGGCCCCTCTGCGCTCCTCCGGGCGTGCCCCAGGCGCCCATGCGGTGTCCTTGGGTGCGCCCCTGCCTCAAGGGATGCTGCCTTGGCCTGAGGGTTCCCCATGGGCGTGGTGACCTTGAGTCCCACATGTGCCTTGGGTGATGACCCTCGGCTGGCCTCCTTGGTGGCCTATCTTTTTTGCTAAGGGGAAATCTTAGGACTTTGTATATAACAAAGTAACCAAGTTTCCAATGCCATGTGCCACTTCCCAATCCATTCCTTCTCTTCTCCATTCTTCTTCTTCTTCAAAAGAATTCCTCCATTATTCTTCAACACTTATTTATCACTTTGTAATGGAATTCCCGAAGGTTCTTCATCTTCAACCGAACTCCTAAATCACTTTATTCAAAGTACTTCATTGATCTAATCAGAGATCAATTGGATCATCTTCATGTTCACATGCACTAAGTGATAGTGCATGGACTTCATTAAACCACTTCATCCACATAGAAGCAGTGAATGGATCATCTTGCTTCTTCAACTCCTCATGTATTGTCACTACAATGCATGGTCTTCTAATCATGTTGTGACATTGTATCCAGTTGATACAAGTTCTTTGAACATAAAGAACAGATCAACAATCGTCATATTTTATGATGCTCCATCAGCATTCTTCAAGTGTTGTCACTTAGTATCACCTTGATACAAGTATTGGAACATTAAGATCAGTTCTACAATCGTCTGATGTAACATGGAGAATGTTTCAACCATAATCTCCTATGCCACTTAGTGAATCTCCTATGTGACATGCATCTTAGTACCATGGCCATTCTCCTTCATCACCATCACCATCACATCCTTTGACATTCACATCTTGACTCCTTGACATCCATTCATTCCAAGACAACTTCATGCCTCATTGACAACAAATGCAACACAATGCACTTCAGATTTGGTTCATCTTATATTGTAAATAGTAAAGAATGATCAATTGATGGATCAGAATGAACAACATGTTTTTCCAGTAGATTTTATATCATATTTATTAAGGATGAAAATTTTAAAATATTTTGAAATATATAAGAAAAAAATAATAGATGTTATGTATTTTTCAGGAATGGTTAGCCATTATTTCACTTCTCTTAAACAATTTGGAAATGTTGGTAGATCAGATTCAAATAATCGGAAGTGGAACTATCATCATATTTGTGGTGGAGAAAGTTCATATTAGAGTTCCATCTCTTCAGAGTCAGTTATATCCAGTATTTCCCCTCTCAAATGGTATTATTTTGGAATGTCTGGGAACCCATGAAACTGTAGTTATTCACTTCTAATATTGTGAAATGGTTGTGTATTCAAAGATCATTTTCATATATTATTTTACACTATGCCTACTCCTAATTATGGGTTGAGATCATCAACTCTAATGGACACAATAATGAATTTAGATGCTTCAATGTATATATTGATCGATCCACACATTTGAGGAGTGTATAATATTTTCATAGTGGATGGGTTTATGATGGATTTTGATGTGTGTCCACCTACAATGAGAGGTACCATCATTACTTCACCATATTCTATGACTATATTATTTGATACAAGTTCCACCCAATCATTTATTTCATCCCATTTTTTATGTTCTAAAACATACAATAGAATAATGTCCTTTTTTATTGAGTTAGAGACACCTACTAGGAAGAAGAGATAGTATGGGTTTCAATGTTCTTATTCATTATCAATATCTGATGAAGATTCAGTATATAATTTCATCATTGTCAACATGGTTCTATTTTCCATCTTCAATGGGATGGATTTTCTTATCTCTCATTATGATTGTGTTATTTTTTGGTATCTTTATGTCTCAAAACATACATTCAAATAGATCACTTGGGCATTTGAGAGAGAGTGTGATCTTATAAATTTTCATGTGGGATATTTATTCCTAGAGGTTAAGGGGGTTTTTGACTTTTTTCATTGCCGGTACAAGATGAATTTCTTCCCCTTTGGATTTTACCTCATTTTACATGAATTTTAAACATTTTCCTATATGAATTCTCTAATATTCCTCTAGAAATGGAGTTGGATTTCAAAATAGATATATCGATGGTTACACAGATAATCATGATACCCATTTGTCACATGGTACCAACAGTGCTGAATGATATAAAGATTCCACTTAATAAAATAAGGGATAATGATTTTTTTCACCCAAGTGTTTATCCTGGAAAAACCCCAAATATCATTTTCAAGAAGGAAAATAGTTTGCATAATTTTCTTGTGGACAATCATATGTTGAACAATGTAAATTTTATGAATAAGTATCATTTTACCCACAGAGTTGACTTATTTTACCAATTAAAGTGTGAAAAGAAGTTTTTAATAATGGATCATTGGGTTGGATTTCATCATATCTGGTTTCATGTTTATAATAAACCAATGAATGATTTCAAGATTAAGTATGGCCTTTCTTAATATCATCCATTTACCATCAGTTTAACTATAATTCTGAAATTTTTTATGGTGTTGATGAACCATATATTTCATCAGTATCTCAACAGTTTTACGTTTGTGTTAATTGATGATATTTTCGTTTAATTGAGAGTCTGAGAAAGTGAATGACAACAATATGTGGTTTTTTAGGAATCTTAAGTATTCACTCTTTATTTGTAAATATTTAAAAACGATGTTTCTTGAACTAGGAAGTGAATTTTTTTAGGGTACATCATTTATGAACATGGACTGTCATTTGATCCTCAGAACGCGAATGAAAAATATTAATGAGAGGATCTACTAAATTTCCTCATGATTCTACGCAACTACAGGTTTGAGGGATACTATCATATATTTTTAATATATTTAATCAATATGGAATCACCTTTGACCTAATTTACTATGAAATGGATGAAGATCACATGGGATGAAAAATTTCAAGTTTCTTTTGATAAACTAAAATGAATTATGACATCAAATACTAAGAATATATTATCTGATCCTAGAAAGACGTATGTGGTATAATGTAGACCATTTCATTCATTTATGGGTTGTGCCCTAATGTATGATTATCATGTTGTATTCTATGTCTATTTTCAACATTATCCACATGATAAGAATTAACCCACATGGGATTTGGAGCATTCTGTAGTTATTAATGTTCTTAATTATCGGGGACACTATATATTTGGGGAGAGGTTAACAATATTTTCTCACCATAAGAATCTGAGATATTAATTTTATGGTAATAATATGAATCTATGATATTGATTATTTATGTAATACATTTATACATTTGACATTTGCATTGACTGCACCTTGGGAATTGGGAATGTTATTTCATGTTATCTTAGTTGCGAAGCTCAACCGTATGTTGTTTTGGAATCGAATGAATAGTGGAACCTTACGATTCTCTTAACCTTGTATCATATGGATATTCAAGAGTATGAATATTTTATAGTTATTAATAGTGTTCAGTTATCATCATCTATCATGGATTCTATTTTGTAGGTTCACCAAAAATATCATGAGTTCAGATGAATTATAGAAACACTTATTGGATGATATTTTGATTCAATTTGGTCTCTCCAAATAGATAGTAATCAATATTTGGGGGATTATTTTTTCATCCTAGCATCTATGAGGAATGTATATTTCATGACAATAAGAGCTCATTATGGGGAAGTCGCCTCGATGGTAATACTATTTATTGGGACATGAAACTAGAATTCAGGTTTCTCTATAAGAAGAGTGATGTTATAGATTATTTTTCTTGTTGTTATAAATTACAATAGTTGAAATAAGAGCATAAAAACCCTATAGTTTACTCTAGTTTTTTCCAGTTCTGACATGGAATTGGGAAAAGGTGTCCAAATATATTTATTTTAGATTACCATGGACTCCTCAAGGGATGAATTCTATCATGATGGTGATTTTTTAGTTCATGTAATTGGATCTTTTCACCCTAACCTGGGACACCACTAATGTTGAATATCTGGTTAATATGAATGTGATGGAGGTTGTAATGTTAAATGGGTTTCCAACTACCAGTATTTCCGATATGGATACTTGGTTTAACTCATAATTATGCAAGGGTATCTATGAGGAAATGAGCTCTCAAGAAAGGTTGATCACAACTTATGATCCATAGACAGGTGGTTAGATGGAGTGTGGTATTTATTTTATAAACAATATTCTCCATTCATGTGTCTTAGATAGTTCCGATTCATAGAATAACTGTATAGAACAAAGTATATTTTCTAAATAAATCATTCATAAAATGTTGATCATAATGAAAACCTTCGAGGATTTTTATTGTCGAATGTTTGGATCAAATAAATTTTAGATAGAGGTGGGATATTCTTCTCTTATGGGACTGAGCCTAATTCAGGATAATTTTAAGAGGATTTGAGATAAACATTGATGTTTGGTTAAATCTCATAGTTAGATGACATTTTATAAAGATATTTTATGTCATCATTTTGAGTTTTTCATTTGTAACCATGTTTTCTTGAATGTTTACCCTCATTTGGGTCACCATCATCTTATAATTTAAGGGATTGTTCGATCTACGTTATGTAATACTATTGGAGGACACTAAGCAGATTGGTAATAAATATTCTAAATTTTCATTTCATGCTCAGTTGATAGGTATGGATGATCATTTCCATATATCAGATCATAGGAATTATTATTCTCATTCCACTCATGACATAAAGTTGGGAGACATTTAGGTAGATCTTGATGTTTTAGTTGAAGAGTATCTAGTGGATATCATTAACATTCAGGTGAATTTCATTCATGGGTGGCCTATTTTTTTGGTCCAATTGTTATAGATACATAGATATGATTTTCACGAGACTTGGGATCATGAACCATTAATGAGGGATCTATGGACTTACTATCTTCCCTAATAATATCTTCTATATGAATTCTAATGGATGGAAAGTATTATGGTGGTGAAATGGTAATAATATATCACATTCCATTAGGTACTTCTTGTTTTGTTATTTGTTTGGGGGATTTTTGGGCCATTCTTTTATAGGGATAATTTATCACTAAAAAGAATATAAAATATAGATTTATAATTTTGTTTGAATTTTGGAGTCTAGGTCAATGTGATAAAAATATTTGTAGGGCATCAAGATGATTATTTGAGGGTTACTATAGAATATGGGTTTGGTGCTCCCAACATGACGCATTCACATCATATACATTGTCTTATGACGTGAATATATCTCTAGGTATATGATTTGAAAATAGCTTATGAATCAAGAATCATATAATATTCAAAATTTCATTAAGGGAAAACATTGTATTTCACCAAAATTTCATCTTTTAAACTATAAAATAATTATCTAGGATTTTTAATCTAACCTAACATGTTTTTTTTTCATAATTCTTTCACACACTACTTATGAAATAATGGGATGTGTTACACTTTAAACCATTGGCCCAGAAAGATTAACCATGTATTTGATCTTATATTTTTCATTATTTTAAAATGGTATATACTCCGAAACCCTACCTTTTTTCTAGCAAATTATAGGTTACACTTATCGTATAAAATCATATTGTTATATAATTGATCCTCATACTTATTATGCTATATCTATCAGGGTAAGAGACCCTTCAACTTATTTATTTCCACTGTTCACAAAAGCACTATTTCACTGTTTTACCCAATCCATGAATCTAGTATGGATATTCTTCATGATCCCATATTGATTTGTGGTGTGATATTCTATGAGCTGAAAACCCTCAAGTTGGTTTTTGGTGAGGCATGTAAGATCATGGAAGTATTTCTGGTTTAATATTCTCCATAGACTATTTATCTTATTAGATTGATTCTATGATGTGGGAATCAATTTCAAAGCCACCTTTGTGTTCTTATCAAATCTATATTGTTTTGGTGGATCATTTATTAGGAATTTGTGGCAAAATTTTGAGGTTGGAGGTTCATTATATAGTGATTTTAATGGACATTCGTTCATCCTATATTATAATTTCATAAAATTAATTGGGCATTATTTTATTGTGCATGAAAACCTATTTATAATTAATAATAAATTTTCATAGTTTTTGGGTAATGGAAATGTGTTTTCAAAATTAATTCCCATGTGGGTTATGAAATAAAGCTTGAAAAATAAAATTTTTTGTTTGAAATTCAATTTAAAAATTCAATTTGAAGTGATTATGGAAATTATAAAAGTGGGATTCATTGGATGCTATGGTGGAAGGTGTAACTTAGGGAAATCAAACCTTTACTGTCTAGGGGTTCACTTATGTTATGTTACAATGATCCCTATGAATATATATATATATATATATGACTTTTAAATTAATGGATGTCACTCATGGGGTTTTTCTCTATTCCCTAGGCCAATGTCATACCGACATGGGGGCATGTAATTCATTTAATGTAGTTTGAGTAGTCTACTAGCCTGACCTATTGAAATTCAATGGTGTTATTTATCATTACATTTGATTTGTACTATTCTAGATTCAATATACATATTTTATATTGGAAAACATTTTTGGAAATTAAACTATGAAACTATTTCCCCCGATTTTATTTTTTGAAAGATTGAAATGGAAAAAATTTATCATACATTTTATATAAACTAGTTTATCATTTACCATCACATGTTTTCATTATAATGCGAATATTGGATTTTGTATATACATACATGATATGAAACACTTAGGAGGGATCCTATTGATCCCATTATCATACACCTTAATTAAACTATCAGTAGTTTGTGGACCTGGTTATTGAGATTGATGCCATGAATGTAAAGCTGACATAATCATATGATAAGGTCTATATTATATTATTTTTGGAGGTTTGTGGTGAGATGGTTGGAGGTATCTTACTATATAACATAGAGTTTTTTTCCTATTTTACTTGTACTTTTCAATTGGTCTTATACTTTAGGTTGTTTTGACTACTTGAGTTCAATCATTTATTTTGTCTTCATATATTGTTATGGAATATATTCTCAGTCTAGCACAACCAGTTAATCTATATAATACATCTATATATATATTTATATTCCATGTCTTCAGTAACATGATGGGATACATCATTCTCTACAGTTGTGGTTTGATACATGTGTCTTAGTTTTCGTCTCATGGGGATATGGATGTTCCTTCAGTTTTGTAGTGAACCAAATCATGTCCTTAATTTGAGAGTAACTCGTGTCTGTTTAATATATGTGAACTTGGTATATATTGTATGATTTTAATATAATGACAAGATCATATGGACCATTCAAGAGACTCTTAGATGAAAGAAGTGATTTTTAAAAAATTGAATTCTAAAATTTTATATTGGGTGTGTTTTTCCTTCAAAATGTTCCCTCTAATTATGGATTAGTTACAACCGTTCTAATGAAAATTCTGACCATAAAAACTATTTATATCCATTACTATTAGTATGTTATTTTTTGTATGCTTAATTATAAAAAGGTTGAATTAATATTTCATTATTATTATTTTAAAATTATTATACTATTTCAAACCAATTTTTATTAATATGAATTTGGAGTATATAATATTACTCATTTATTAGATTTTTTGTCATTATTGAGTACTATTTTTACTTATGCTATCTATTTTTTTTGGTAAATGGATAAAAATTGGAGGAGGAAAAGGACATTAAATTTTCAATATAAGGAAGAACATGATACATTAATGAATCTCATGATCACAAAGGATCTTATTTTTGTTGTTCAATCGTGAAAAATTTAAATTTTCCATTCATCATTCTGAATATGAAAGAAATAATAAGTATAAAATTTATAAAAAAAGGAATAGGAATTAAATCACGTACAAATATTTTCCTATTATTCTTCAAAATCGAATGATAGAAGATAAATATGTCATGTATTGTACAAAGAGTATAACTTATCTATCAAGGTATTCATCTTAAAACAGAATAAAAATTTTAAGTCCTCTAATAGAATATATATATATATATTAAATAAATTTTTTTTGAAATAAAACATTTCATATTCCTAACATAGATACAATAATTCTTGACAAAAATCAATTATTTTGTCATGATATAATTAACTTGAATTAAATTTTTGAGGAAACAATTTCAGTATAGGTGTGATAATTTAAACCCCAATATTTTATTTTAAGAACAATATGTATGTTATAATGTTATAAACACAACACTGAGTGTAAAAGAAATTCAATATTCATTATAAATATTATAATTTATATATTACTATTATAACCATGACATTGTATTAGTGGGTGTGAATAGATGTAACCAAATTATTGAATATATTTATACAGTTTTCTATAAAAAAATTTGTTTATTTATTCCTTGGAAATATGTACTAATTTTTATGGTAAATATGAAATCATATAAAGTCAAGATCAATTAATGTTTGAAATTATAATGTTTCTATAATAACATTTTTTCTACATAAATTCATTCAAATAAAAAATTTGTAAAATTTATAAAATAAATTTTCTAAAAAAGGATTTCATTTTTGATATCATCATATGAACATTATCTTCATGTAGTTTTTGTGTATTTTTTTAGAAATGCATGTTTTTTTGATGAGGACAGAAAAATATTATTTTTATACGTAATATCAATTTTTTGACATTATATGGATTTAAAAATCAATTCATAGTTTATCAACAATATTTTGAGGCCAAATTTTTATTTTGAAATTAATATATTCCATTTTAAAAAATAAAATTTTAAATATAAATATTTTTTAGACATTTTTGAAATTTATATAATGTTTTCATTCAAATAAAAATTATATAATTTTCATATATTTTAATAATATATTTACAATATTCCTTTTATTTTTGGTTTATTTTAAGGCCTATTAGGATTTGTTTTTTTTTTAATTTTATAACTAATATCATATCAATCAACATGAATCTTGATTAAGTTTAAAATAATTATTATTTAAAAATGATGGTTTTTGTAAAATCAGTTTTCATTTTGTTTTGTAACCATATATTAATATGAATTTCTATAAAATATAGATGTTTAAAATTTGAAAATTGATTAAAATTTTGGATAAAAAATTTAAATTATATATTGATCTCAATTTAAATTCTTAGTTTTAATAAATAAAAACCAAGGAAAAGAAAACTCACTTCATTTGATAGAAAATATGTTAAATGGGTTAAAATAAAGGTATAAGGCATCAAAAAAAACAAAAAATGATTATGTCACATTGTGTAATTTTTTTCAACCTGAAATTTTTTATATAAAGCTCTATGTCAATTTTTAACCACTTTTCTAGAGTATTTCATATATTATACAACAATGGTTCAATTATATATAAGTTTTCCACCCACCAAACTCATAAATGGGAACCTACTCTCTTCACTTATCAACACATATTGATAAATTATCTCAACTAATACCTGCCCAAATAGCTTCCCAAATATAATTTTCTTGATCAATAAGTCATAGAATCACCAAATGACCACATCAAAATGGATCAATGTGTAATGTAAATGATATTATCAAGGGAAGAGGTATATGTTTATATAAATCTTTCAAATGTTCTATTATTCTTAAACCTCAACCTAATATGCAATAACCATAATAAAAAATTAAATAAATATATTTTAAATAAATATATAATTTTATGTAGTGGTACACTAATATTTTATATCATTTCCATCCTGTGTAAAATCGAAACATCGCTTGTGCATATGTACGGACTACCATCTCAAAGTAGAGGTGTAAATAGTTTTTCATCACCTCTCACGTGGATTGTAATAAATATAGATTGATGAATATATATAATAGTTATGATATTATTATGATTATATAAATATAATATATCATTTTCCATCTAATCCTCCATAACATTGGAAAATGACAACAACAATTGTACGTATGTATAGACTACCATCTCCATGAAGCGATGTGAATTGGTTTTCATTTCCACATCGATTAGATCATCATAAGGATAAATTTAAGGTGTATATATAATTATTATGATAGAAATAAGTTTTTAAAAATGATTAATGCGTTTATAATTTATTTCTATTAAAACAATTGTGAAAATGAAAATGACTTCATGCCTACATTAAAGTTACTTCTTCAAATAATTCAATATTTAATTTTCCTATTGGTGCCTTGAATTATGGGTGATAAAATTGTATTTAACGAATAAAAACTATATATATTTAATAATTAAAATTATGGATATTATGTATAAATATCATAGGATATTTTACGAAATCAATAATACCTAAGTAATCCTAGAAAAATTGACTAAACAACCTTAACTAGTCGTCATGCACATGAACTATTCAGTGAATGGTTTTTAATTGTATATAAAAGGACCTAAGAACCCTAAAAATTATAGAAATGTTTCTAATGAAAAATATTACAAAAATTTGATGTTTATTTAGGAGGAATTAATTTTTTCAACCAATAATAATTCCAAGGATAGGATATATTTCCTAATTTTCCTTCATTGAGGTATATTTTGACATTTTCAAGAATTAATATTCAATTGGGTGTCAGTAATTTAATATTTATTTATTATATAATAAATGTGTTTTACATATTTTAATTTCAATTACATTTTTTCTATACTTACTTTGTATAGTAATTAATACATTACCTTATATGTAAGTTTTTTTATCCTCAAATCTGCTCCATTGATCCATATATCATATTATAAACCAAATTACATTAATATAATTTATATTCATTCCATTTGAGATATTACATAAAGAATTAAAATTTATTAATTATATTTTCTATTTATTTCATTCCTTTTTTTCTTTTAATGGGTTTCATTCAATTGATATTAATGTCACAATGTTTTATTTTATAATCTCACATTTAGTATAGATTATTATATTTTAAATATACATTGGTAAAAGTATATTCTCTTAATATTCTTAATCCATAATTATTTTTATATGATTTTTTATTTCTATATATTCTATTTTTTATTACAACTTTCATCATTTTATTAATAAATCATACTTTTGTCGAAAAGTCATCCTTATTTTCCTTATTCGGTAAGGAATATATTTCCACTATATATATATTAATTAAGATTTTTTCTTGATGAATTTTACCATCTTTCAAATGATTAGTTAATTTATTTCTCTCCACTGATATTTATTTATTTTTATTTGTTTAAAAGTAATCTTTTTATTGTTTTCTAAATAAGTCAATTCAGTCATTTTAAAAAAGTGGGAAGGGAATGCCCCTTTTAATGTATACAATATAAATTAAATTTTTGGAATCTATGAACAATATTATATATTTTGATTCCCCTATAAGATTCAATGTTTTCTCAATGAAAATATTGTTTCCATTGATATGTGTAATTTTTTATTTATATTATATGAAAAAGGTATTTTTTTCATAAAGGAATGAAAATTTATTTCATATTACATAGTTCTATTTTATAATCCACTATACATTTTACATTATAATTACAGTATATTTTTGATATTATAAAATATTATTCATCAATTATATTAATTATTTCTTTAGAGACACATGAAATGTGTTTATATATGAAATCTAAGATAAAATTTAGTACAATGTTATAAAATACATATGGAATGTTTCTTTCCAGATTTCAATTATTTTTTTCTACTGTCTATTTATCAAAACAAAATACTTTACATCAAAACCATCTTCAATGATAAATTGATGTTGTTACTCCCACCATTACTAGTTTATGGTTTATATCCCATTTTATTCATAATGAATAAGCTTAATTATGTTCTTTATTATTCTACATCATTTTATTTAACATTATATCCATATTATTTTGGTATCATGGTACTATTTATTAATTTAATTTTTTGTATACTATATATTATTTCAACATAATGTTTTAGGATAGGTAATCTTATTATGAATTTTCAATCATATACTATTAAATTATTGACTTTTTGAATTATTTATTATATTTATTTATTAATTAATAACATATATTGATTATATTATTAATTCAATATAAAGGGAATGTGTTGGATATACATAATTGATGGGTGTTCCTAGTCATAGATTTCCCCTTGATGTATCGATAGGTCTCATGAGTAAAAACATGGAATCACCTAGTGGGTATTTTCAACATAAAAAAACATTCATTGAGATTTCATACACCAAGGATGTTATGGGACGGTTTGTGATATATTGAATGATGATTTTATGAAAAGATCAAAACATTTGACATAATAAATTTCATTAATTAATATTTCAATATGTATTATCCATTTGATTATTATGTTAATATTTTCCATGGATTAATTTTCAAGATCAAGCTTTTGAATCAATGTAATATTAATTTATCATCCACCCTAACAAATTCTCACAACAATGATTTATTTTTAAGGTATTTTTCAATGTATTTTTTCCATGACTTTTTCATTGAGATTTTTAAGTGAAAGTTGTGAAAAATGAAATTTTTTGGTAAATAATAGGTATACCACGTTTGGCACACACTTTTACAAACTTCAAACCCATTCATAGGTAATTTTGTGTCGAAGTGGTATTTTTGGGTAGAGGCTTATCTCATGATTAATATTGGGTTTTATACCATGTGGGATAACCATGTTTTATGTTCTGTTTGGATAGTAAGGGGAGCACAATTGCAACTTGTTTTGGGAAACCATCCAGGTAACCTGCAGGGCCTATCCAACTCATTAAATATTTTATTTATATGTTTCTATATATGTATTTTTAATCCATAATAACTCATCCTCTCACCCAGTAGTGATTTACTACCCTAGGCACACCTCACCCTTTCCCCTTATTCCTTCCTCCCTTGGGAACTGTTTTGGGGGGGATGATTTGGCTCAGATTCATCAAGAGACATCATGTAAATGACTTTATTTAAAGATTTCATCTTCTATTTTAGGGTTTGTTCCCTAATTCTATGGGGTTCATATATCCAACGGGTTTACTAACATATTTAGGATTGTATCTTGTTTTTTTGATTTTATCGTCATTTTTTCTTTTCCAAATTTTCTTTATAGGGTTCAATTTAGTTTCAGTTAAGGTTAAGTACCATTTTTCATATGTTTCTTTACTCAATGTGTCTAGTTTTATGATTAAAAAATTATTTGAAAATATTGATATGGTTTCTTGATTTTTTAAACATGTTTTATGATTTATGGGTTGGGTGTGAAAGTTTTTTGTGATGGGTTTCAATATATATAGGGCTTGAAAATTGTTTTATAAGGATATTGGTTGTATTCCATGTGAAAACACTTATTGTGATACTTAAAAGATTTTTCTCTATTATGATAGATGATTAATAAATAGTGAATGTGGTGAAAATAATATTTTGAAATGTTTTATGTGTGAATTTATCTTTAAAATATTTTTTGGTTTTGTAAATGGTGATTAATTAAGCCCAATTATAATTCATGGCATGTTTATGTGATCGTGGTGATTACTATGGTGTGTGAAATTAGCATTGACCACAATGGGAAACCTCTATAACTAGGTGGCTGATCTAGGACTAGTATGCTAGTTGACTTGGACATGGATTTTCCTTGATTTTTCTAGAAGGATTTAGGATGACAACACTATCTAAATAATGATGATTGGATAACACTAGGCTAATGGGGTGTCCCATCCTAATGGATCATTCAAGATAATGTTGTTAGTCTTGATTGGTTTACCTCATTTCATTGAGATACAATGTACCTAGTGTCCCATTTATAGCTTGTGCCAATAGGGGATTCCAATGAAATATCCAATTTAGGTGAAATTTCCCTTAACATCAGCATAAGATGTACTTTCTTGGTTATTACCAATGAAAGTATAGTTTCCTTTAAAATGTTTTCCATAAAACTATTTATATTAGTCATTTTATATAACATGAATGTCTATTTATCTTATAATATTTAAACTATGTAGTCTCTTGTTTGGGTGGAATCGTATTGGGAATTGTCTCACACCTTACGTACACCTTCAGGTTTATGAATACTTGGTTATGTTATACATAGGTACAAGAAATATGTTTGTGAACCATGGTTCAGGTTGCTAGTGGTCTACCCTTGCAGTTGTTGTGGCGGTGTCTTTAGGAAGATGCTCCTATTGTTTCATGGGGTATTTTTGGATGGGATCTTCTTTCCCTTTGTATTGTATGGATTGTTTTTCTTATGCTTTGTAGAAATTGAATATGAAATTTGTTATGTCATGCTTGGTTTTGAATGTTGAGTTTTTTATTATTTATTATAGTTGGATGTTTATGATTATTTATATGGGTGAAATCATTACTATGTTATATTGTTGAATCCCATGATCTTTTTTACACTGTATGGGGATCTGTAATTCCCTTCAGTCCATTCCATGGGCCGATTTGTGGTCGTATTTGATGAAAATATGACCTAGATCGTGAAAAAATGGGTTCAGATCTGTAACAACCCGAGATATTATGAGATATATTATTTTTAATTTCATTGATGTGTAATATTATACACTACACTAAGATTATCTTGTACTATACACAACACCGTATTATCTTGCAGTATACGCAACAATACTCTTGGTTCGTGTTACACACAATTTCATGTTCATTTTATAGAAGCAATTCTATGAAATATTAGGTTTAGATTTTGTTTAATGTATAAATGAAATAAGTTTTGATTATGTTATACACAACAGCAAATAGAGATTTCACTACATTCAACCATGACTTGGCTTGCATTACACCCAATCGCGACCTCCCTCGATAGCGTGAGTAGTACGCAATACCAGGTTTCACTAAACAACGATATATTGTTATAATATTATTATGAACTACCCGTTATGAATATTATTAACTAAATTTTTAATTTTATAACATTATTATTCATCTTACACATTTTCTAGAATATGGTATGAGAACAAAATAATTTTTTTGTGTAAAATATGTATTTTTAAAAATTTGCAGTTTTCCCACCTTTTGATGCCGCAGCCACATTAAATATTGTTTTTGACATGTCTATAAGTTCAATTTGAAAAAATAAAATTCTTCTTTGGAATAAGGATATAAAAATTTACTTTGGATAATTTTTTAATATTATTCTGATAACTTTCGTATTTTAATGAATAGTAAAAACACTCAATATTTCAATTTAAAAAAACTTTTTTCAACACAATAATTTATATGGTTATATTATCATTTTAATTGTTTTTAATGTTTAATTAGAATATATTTTTACCATTTAATACTATTTTGGTCATTGGAATTAATTTCAATTTGAAATTGGAGATAAACAAGTATCAAGCTTTTGGGAGTTATTGTTTCTTAAAAAGACGCTATTTTTTTGATAACGTGAATTAATTTTAAAATTAATTAATCCCAATTCTATTTTTGGAATTTGGAAAAATGGACATCAATTATGAATTCGGAATGTCAAAAAATTCTTAGGCTGAATTTTTGGTATTTTTCTGAAAAACAACAAATTTCGATGAATAGTGAAACCACTTAGTGGTAGTTAAAAAATTGAATTTTTCTTTTAAATGAAATTTTACCACTTCTGTGAATTGAATTTCGAAAATCCGAGAGACACGGTTAATATTAAGGACTAAAATTTGGTTCAATGAGATGAAAATATTTTCCGGTAAATAGTATCTTTTTACTTTTATTTACCACGGTTAAAAGTAAATAGGATAATTGAGGGTAAAAATGAAATTATTATTACCCTAAGACATGTCCTAATTCTATTGGATAAGTCTAATTAGACCCAAAAAAACCTTATGAATAAAATATGACCATTTAGGTCCTCTAGGATTGGATTAGGACATTTATTATTAGTTTATTTAAAGAAGGGTTAAAATGGTTAAAATCAAATTTTAATAACTAAATTTTTTTTAATATAGGTTTATAAATAAGATAAATTTGACTATAAATATGAATTATAAACCAAAAAAAATTTTCCTACCTAATTTTATTTAATTTATAATTTTTAGACATTAAATAATTTACGTTATTTATGACAAAATGATGATGCAATAATTATCTTATTAATTAAATATAAACATAATTGATGTTATATATACCCAAATAAATGTAATTTGAGACTTTTTATGAATTACCATAAATTTTTAGGTTAATATGACATCTTAATATTGATTTAATTAACATTTATATATCTACTCATGATGTTATGATTTTCACAAAAATCAAGTAACAAATAGTGTCAAAATTGACATAAAATAGTTTTTAAAAAAATGTTATATTATTAATTGTTATTTTTTTACTAAAAATCTAAGTTTCATCCAAATGACTTAGATAAATATATATATATTAATAATTAACCACTTGGGGTTCTTTTTTCTTGTTATATTATGTTTATTAACCTTATTGTGTAAGAAAATAAGAAGACACGGTAAAAGTAAAATTGCTTAACTTAGAGTTAAATCTGAAGGATAAGGTTAAAATATTAACCTAAACATGTCTAAAACCTATTTTATGAGAGTATTTAGACCCATACCCACATTATATTCTAAATAAAACAATTTTGAGCTATTATAAACCGAATATGACTTTATTATAAAATAATATTTTGAGTTTTTCCAAAGGTTCTCCTCTCCCCCATTATAAAAAGGGCACCCCTTCCCACCTCTCTACACACTGATTTGTGAATTGAATCTCGGCCACACCCTCCCCATTTCTCTTCTCCACTTCCCTAGAAACATTATGTAGGTTCTGGTCTCCTCAAAATACCATCTCTACTTCCTTAAGAGAAGTCTTAAAGGAGGTGCGTCGAAGAAGAGGTAATCTCTTCTTCCGATTCTCTCAAGTTTCTTTCTTCTTCTACTTATTCTTCATTAGTTATCTCATCATAAAGTAATAACATCAGTATTAATTATATAATGATATGTTATTATAAATATGAAACAACCCTATTTCACCTACTATCCATCCTACAGAAAAAGAAATCATCGCGCGTGCGTACGTACGAAATATTGTCTCCACGCTGTGGTGTAATCTTTTTTCGACCACCACCTTACATGGATGGGTATAATGGTGTAAATAAATAACTATATATGATTATTGTAAAGTGATATTGACTCTGAAATATTATAAATACACTTTGAATCAATTCCACGATCATGGGAATGATATCATCGCTTGTGCGTATGTACGGACTACCTTCTCCACAACGCGATGAGATTCATCCTCCATGTTAACCATTCATGAATGATTATAAAGTATATATAATGAATAATAATTAAATATATGACATAATAATGATACTGGATTTATGTATATATATATATATATGTATTTCATCTACATAATTCCATTCAATTCAATAAGAAAAGGAAAACAGCGTTCATGCGTACGTACGACCTACCGTCTCCATCAACAGTGTATTTCATTCCATTTATCAATCTATCATATATATGTGTATATGATGAATATATAATATATATAAATCATGTTTTAAATTCTGGAATTATGTAAATCAGTATATAAGTAATAATATCAAGAACAACAAGTCGAAACACGTATGATAAACGAAACGATTTTACCCAAAATGGTTTTTTAACACAGAATTTACAAAAGAACGGGTAATATAAAGTCATAAGTGGACCATATATGATATCATAACAACTAATATGATTCTTTAATAAGTCAGTGACTTTATTTAAATCATTATATAGGAGGTTCAGATACATACGAAGCATATCATACATAAGGTAAGGGATAACTTTTCCAATCTCGTTTTTATCCGAGATTTTTTATTCATAAGTATTTACTGGGGGTATTTTTATCATCCATGTCCATGTTTTCTAGAAGTTTATTCATGTATGTTTAAGTTACTTTTCATCCATTTTTACTTTTACTACATGGTATGTGAGGATTATTTTATCATACGAGATACTTTTTTGACTTTCTAGCAAAAGTACGAGAAGAATGTTATTTTTCTCTTTCATGACATGAAAGGATTTTTACGGTTTTATAAAGCCTTATTTTCATGAGGCTTCCTCCAAAATATTTCATTAATATTTTCAACAAAATCCTTTTATTTTATACTTTCATGAAATTTTGTGAAAAGAAAATGATTTTGAAGAAGAAAGGATATTTTCCTCAAGAAATCATTTCAAGTGTTTTATCAAAACCAATTTCCATCTAAGATGATATTATTTCATATGTTTCTCAATGATTTACATTTTTTTACTTTTATTATTATGAAATGATATCCATTTCTTTTATATGGATTATGTGATGAGGGGATGATGTTTATGACACCCATTTTATTCGTTTGGTTATTATTAATGATGTATGTTTATTTTGTGGCACAAGTAAGAATGATTTCATTATGAGATGGGTAGGACCTATATCTCCCTCCAATTCATTGGGTAAAGATTTATATCTAGTGAGATCGAAATGAATGGAACGGTAAGTTAATCTGGTTCAGTAATACAGGACTGGAACGAGGAGTGGACTCGATTCAGAAAGGGAGTTTGTCCACTAAGATGGTCTTGGAAGCAATGCCTTGGATACTATTGAAATCATATCATGTGGTTAATGGTTGCCACAATTAAATGTTTTATTCTTATACTATTTTATCATGATTAATGTTTCTTTATGATATATGCCTTACGTACTGCCATGTTTTACTTCATTTCACAAGATTTTGATTTTTAAATATTATGTTCATGTTTTGAAGTTCAAATGTATATGGTTTGTTTTATATTATCCATGCTTACCCATACTTAGGATTTGAGCTAAACCTTTATATGTTTTCATTTCCCCCTGATATAAAGAAAGTTTTTATGTAAGAAAACAAAAAGGAGATGATCGTTATGGGAGATGTTGAAGATCTGCCAACATGATTAGATGTTTATATTCCATGTTTCCAAACACACTAAACTATTACAGTCCTTGAGTGTTGGTTTTTGTTATGTATTAAGTATTCTGTAAAAGTAATGTAATGTCCATGTAGGTCAAAATTTGGGTCGCTACAGTTGGTATTAGAGGAAAATTTTCATTAACATTTGGAAACTAGGACGTGAAAACTTTAGTGAGATCCATAGAGATATTTCTACGGTATGTCTTGGGATTCCCCTAATGTTACGTATAAGTATAGGTTATAGTCCTAGAATTATGGTAATGATCTTAGAATTTAACCTATGATGTTAGATATTGAAGGTACTCCCCCTTGACTATGATTTTTTCTCCCACACTATTCTTTTTGGGTTTTAGAAAATGGCTGGAAACAAGAAGATTCCTGATAATGGACAATATGATGGACAATGGAATGATATCCTTCATGATCAAGCAAATGAAATTGGATTTGGATGGCAAAACATCGTTATTATGCAAAATCAGCAATCTCGTAATATGACCAATAATCTCAAATTTGGTAGGATTCCTGACTTAGTTAATAAGAGAAAGAAGGAGTTTCATGATGATCATAGAAGAAAGAAAGTTCAATTTTCATCATGTGAATCATGTGGGAAGAGACATCAAGGAGAATGTTTCAAAGGAACTGGAAGATGCTTTGGGTGTGGAAAAGGACACAAAGCCAGTAATTTCAATGGAAAAGGTCCAGTTAACACCATGGATGAGGATAATAGTATTACTAAGACATCAACAATGGTTAAATGTTTTAAATGTGGAATTTATGGGAATTATGAAAACCAATTCCCTAAGGGAACGTCTCATGAATAGAATAATCATGGTCGTATGGGTAGTATATATATTGATGATGATGATGAGACTATAATAAATATGTGAGATGAAAGAATTGTTTAAGCCCGGTCAATGGTTTATGAAGGTAGTGGAATGATTTATGTTTAACAAGAGTTTTTTTGTATAGGTAATGGTACTATGGAATAAAGACACATCTAAGGATTGTTACACTATTGTTTTTCGTAAAGTATTTGAAAGTATATGTTGAATGGTACCAGTATCCAAGAAAGGTTATTCAAATATTTTTGGAAAGTAGATGATATGCGCATAATGAAGGGATAAAGAGATAATGAGGTGTTTGATAGTATTAATGAGCTCATGACTGATATAAGGACAATATGATATCATGGTTTTTGTATATAAAAATTTTGGGATTTTGGTATGTGGAATGAGAGAACTTTTGACAGCATTCATGTTTTCACTATGGTTCAACGGGTATTCATTTTTCAAGAGAATACATGATTAAGATATTCACATGTTTGGAATGTGACCAACAACAATATATATCTTATGATACATGGGGGAACAATGATGGAATTCACATGCTCCGTAGATGAAGTTTCTAGTAATCGGAAAAATGTATTTTCGATCAGCCTAAAGGGTGGAATTAACATAATATAGTATTGCTTAAGGCTATAACTATATGTTTTTATTTCTGAAATGATATGATAGAATAGTTTTAGAAAAAGGACAACCTACAGGATGGGAGACAACCCGTCGCATTAGACAAGGATGTGGGAATCAAACCCACAACCGAAGTGTGACAGGCCTTTATCGCCTACCACTAGCCAACATGAAGTCCCTTGTTTTTAGAAACTAGTTTTATTATATTAAGTGGTATGATAGATGAAGTATAAGTCCATTTTTTGGAATCATATATAATTAACCTCACAATATATGTACTTATGTATATTTGATAACTTTTTCTAACCATTTGTTTGGGATAGATGGAATGACCCCTCATTCTATCGCATGATCCGCTAACACTTCATTGAAAAAAAAATCAACTTCATTTCATTAAAAGATGAAGTAAAAATTTTTCAAGACGTGAACTGCAATGAGATTCTACCAAATTCAAGTAAGAATTTCTCTTAATAAAAAAATTCTTCAACATTAGGTAAATTATCTTGAAATCCAAAAATGTTGTCCTTGTACTCTTATATCTGATGAATCAGATGGTACCTTATATCATCACAAATCTATGGCTTTGTGATTGTTAGCTTTTTCATAGCCATGTTATCAACCACTCTCCATCAGAACATGATGGTTATATTTCTCTTCTATATCCATATTTTCGCCTATGTTCTTCTATGTGGAAACCCAGTGACTAGTTAATTTGGGCAACCATTACGTTTCATAATTTAGTTTTTAAAGTTAAGTTTTGGTATTCCTTTTACGATGTGGGTTTCTATTAATGAAACATTCAAATATTAAACCATTTATAACCTCGACAAATTTTGAGGGAGAAATTCATTTTATGGGGTGTAGAATGTAACAACCCGAGATTTTATGAGATATATTATTTTTAATTTCATTGATGTGTTGTATTATAAACTACACCAAGATTATCTTGTACTATACGCAACACTGTATTAGCTTGCAGTATATGCAAAACTATTCTTGGCTCGGGTTACATAGAATTTCAAGTTCGTTATGTAGAAACGATTCTACGCAACATTAAGTATAGATTTTGTTTAATGTATCAATGAAATATGTTTTGAATATGTTATAAGAAACACCAAATTGAGATTTAACTACACGGATCCCTGACTTGGCTTACATTGCATGCAATCGCGACCTTCCTCGATAGTGTGTGTAGTACGCAATTCCGGGTTTCACTAAAAAACGATATATTGTTATAATAATATTCTGGACTACCCGTTATGAATATAATTAATTAAATTTTAATTTTATAACATTATTATTCATCTTACTCATTTTCTAGAATATGGTTTGAGAACAAAATAAATTTTTTGTGTAAAATATGTATTTTTCAAAAATTGCAGTTTTCCCGCCTTTTGATGGAACACCCACTTTAAATCTTGTTTTTGATATGTCTATAAGTTCAATTTGACAAAATAAAATCTTCTTTGAAATCAGGATATAAAAATTTACTTTGGATAAATTTTTCATATTATTCTGATAACTTTCATATTTTAATGAATAGTAAAAACACGCTATATTTTAATTAAAAACAAATTTTTTCATCGCAAAAATTTATATGTTTAGATTATCTTTTTAATTGGTTTTAGGGAGTGATTACAATATATTTTTACAATTTAATCCAATTTTGGTCATTGGAATTAATTTAACTTTGAAATTGGATATAAACAAGTATCAATCTTTTGATTGTTATTGTTTCTTAAAAACATGCTATTTGTTTTAATAACAGGAATTACTTTTAAAATTAATTAATGTCACTTGTAGGTTTTGAATTTGAGAAAATAGACATCAATTTTGAATTCTGAATATCAAATAATTCTTAGGCGTAATTTTTGGTATTTTTCTGAAAAACTTCAATTTTCAATGAATAGTGAAACAACTTAGTGGTAGTTAAAATACTGAATTTTTCATTTATATGAAATTTTACCACTTCTGTGAATTGAATTTCGAAAATCCGAGAGACACAGTTAATATCAACGATGAAAATGTGGTTCAATGAGATGAAAATAATTTTTGGTGAATAGTAACTTTTTAATTTTATTTACCATGGTTAAAAGTAAATATGATAATTAAGGGTAAAATTATATTATTATTACCCTAACACATGTCCTAATTCTATTGGATAAGTGTAACTCGACGAAAAACACCCTTAGGAATAAAATATGACCATTTAGGTCTACATGGATTAGATTTGGTCATTTATTAGTAGTTTATTGAAAGAAGGGTTAGAATGGTTAAAATCAATGTTTAATAACTAAAACATATTTAATATAGGTTTATATATAAGATAAATATGACTATAAATATTAATTATAAACCTAAAAATATTCCCTACCTAATTATATTTTATTTATAATTTTTAGACATTATATAATTTATGTTATTTATGACACAATGAGGATGCAGTAATTATCTTATTAATGAAATATTAACATAATTGATGTTATAAATACCCATATAAATGTAATTTTTTTACTTTTTATGAATTCACCTAATTTTTTAGGTTAATATGACATATAAGTACTGATTTAATTAACTTTTTTAGAACTAATCATACTTTTATGATTTTCACAAAAATCAAGTACCATATTGTGTCAAAATTGACATAAAATAGTTTTTAAAAAAAAATATTATATTATTAATTGTCATTTTATTTCTAAAAATATAAGGTTCAGCCAAATGACTTATATGAGGATATATATATATATTAATAATGAACCACCTGGGGTTCGTTTTTCTTGTTATAGTATGTTTATTAACCTTATAGTGTAAGAAAACAAGAAGACACAGTAAATGTTAAATTGTTTAACTAAGAATTAATTCTAAACGATAAGGTTACAATAGTAACCTAAACTAGTCTAAAACATATTGGTTGAGAGGATATCGACCCATCCCCACATTTTCTTCGAAATAAATCAATTTTAAGCTATTATAAACCGAATATGTCTTTATTATATAATAATATTTTTAATTTTTTCAATGGTGCCCCTCTCCTCCCTTATAAAAAGGGAACCCATTCCCTCTTCTCTTTACACCCATTTGGCCCTTGAAGCTCAGCCAACCCCTGCCTATTTCACTTCTCCACTTCCGTATAAACATTATGGAGGTTCTGGTCTCCTAAAAAGACCAACTCTACTTCTTTAAGTGAAGTCTTAAAGGAGGCGCGTCGAAGAAAAGGTAATCTCTTCTTCCGATTCTCTCAAGTTTCATTCTTCTTATACTTCATCTTCTTTAGTTTTCTAATTATAAAGTAATAACATCAGTATTAATTATATTCTGATATGTTATTATAAATATGAAACAACCCTATTTCACCTTCTATCCATCCTACAGAAAACGAAATCACCGTGTGTGCATATGTACGAAATATCATCTCCGCGCCGTGGCGTAATCTGTTTTTGACCACCACCTTAATTGGATGGGTATAATGGTGTAAATAAATAACAATATATGGTTATTTTAATGTGATATTGACTCGGAAATATTATACATAAACTTCAATACAATTCCACTATCATGGGAATGATATGATCACTCATGCGTACGTACGGACTACCGTCTCCACAACGTGATGAGATTCATCCTCCATGTTAACAATTAATTAATGATTATAAAGTATATATAATGAATAATAATAAAAGATATGACATAATAATGATACTGGGTTTATTTATATATATATGTATGTCATCTACTTAATTCCATTCAATTCAATAAGGAAACGAAGACAACGTTCATGCGTACGTACGACCTACCGTCTCCATGAATGGTGTATTTCATTCCATTTATCGATCTATCATATATATATATGTATATTCTTAATATATATTATATATAAATCATGTTTTAAATTATGGAATTATTTAAATCAGTATATAAGTAATAATATCAAGAACAACAAGTCAAAACATGTACGATAAATGAAACGATTTAACCCAAAATGCTTCTTTAACATGGAATTTACAAAAGAACGGGTAATATAAAGTTATAAGTGGACCATATATGATATCATAACAATGAATATGATTATTTAATATGTCAATGACATTATTTACATCATTATATAGGAGGTTTAGATACATACAAATCATATTGGACGTAAGGTAAGGATAAAATTTCCAATCTCATTTTTATCTTAGATTGTTTATTCGTAATTATTTACTGGGGGTTTTGTTATCATCCATGTCCATGTTTTGTAGATATTTTTTCATTTATGTTTAAAGTCATTTTCATCCATTTTTACTTTTACTACATGATATATAAAGAATCTTTTGTCGTATGAGATACTTTTTTGACTTTCCGGCAAAAGTACGAGAAGAATGTTATTTTTAACTTATTCGACATGAAAAGATTTTTACGGTTTTATAAAGCCTTATTTTCATGAATCTTCCTCCAAAATATTTCATTACTATTTTCAAGTAAATCATTTTATTTTAGAATTTCATGACATTTTGTGAAAAGAAAATGATTTCGAAGATGAAGGGATATTTTCCTCAAGAATTCATTTCAAGTGTTTTATCAAAACCATTTTCCTTCTAAGATGATATTATTTCATATGTGTCTCTATGATTTACATGGTTTCACTTTTATTATTATGAAATGATGTCCATTTCTTTTATATAGATTATGTGATGATGGGATGATGTTTATGACACCCATTTTATTTGTTTTGTTATTATGAATGATGTATGTTTATTTTGTGGCACAAGTATGAATGATTTCATTATGAGATGGGTGGGACCTCTATCTCCGTCCAATGCATTGGGTAAAGATTTATATCTCATGATATGGACATGGATGGAATGGTAAGTTAATCTAGTTCAGTAACATAGGACTGGAACGTGGAGCGAACTCGATTAAGAAAGGTACTTTGTCCACTAAGATGGTATTGGAAGCAATGCCTTGGCTACTATGGAAATCATATCATGTGCTTAATGGTTTCAACAATTTAATGTTTTATTCCCATTCTATTTTATCATGATTAATGTTTCTCTGTGATCTATGCCTTACATTCTACCATGTTTTATGTCATTCCACATGATTTTTATGTTTAAATATTATGTTCATGTTTTGATGCCCAAATGTATATGGTATGTTTTATTTTTTCCATGATTTCCCTTACTGAGCATTTGAGCTCACCCTTTATATGTTTTCATTTCCCCAGGATATAAAGAAATGTTTTAGGTAATAAAAAAAAGGGGAAGATCATTATGGTATATGTTGAGGATCTTTCAACATGATTAGATATTTATATTCCAAGTTTCCAAAGACACTAAACTATTACGGTCCTTGAGTGTTTGTTTTTTATGTATTATGTATTCCGAAAAAGTAATGTAATGTCCATGTACTTCAAGATTTGGGTCTCTACAAGATCCATATTCTCACATTTGGTCCCAGATATTTTGGATGAATTTAGATATAATGGTTCATGGATTATCATGGATTCAAGTTTTATTGTGAGTTGGGTGTCCGGTCAACACTCCCCATGATAGATGTTAAGTCACCATGGGATATTGGGATTTTGTTTAAATTATCCCCAACTGATACATACATTCTTCATATTACATACAGATTCTTGGGTGGGGTTGGAGTGGTTTTTTATAGGCTTTTTATAGTTATGGGTTTTATTTGTCTGGATTCATTAGATGTTGTAATTTTTTTCGTTGCTAGAAATTTTCAGAATTGCTATATTGATGGGGTTTCTTGTGTTTATTTTCTTTTTGTTGATAAAATTCTCCCTAGTGAATTCCTGTGAAACCACAGGTAGTGGTTTGAGAGGATTATCCCTCATTAATTAATCAGATATTAGTATATTTATTAGTCCGAGCAGTTCAAGCATTGGGATAGGGAGCAGGTCCAAAATCAGATGCGGTTATATAAGTTAAACTTGGTCCATAGGAGGACCAAAACCATGATTTTCTAAAGAAAAAACATCAATCCTTCTGAGGTAGAATTAATCCTCAAGACATCGAGGAAAAAATTAAGAAAATATAATGAATTTTTGAATTTATTGACACTCCTAATGAGGTTATGGTAAAATTTGATTTTCTATTGCTAGAATGTCCAAGTTGGAGGTGGTGGGACTTGGTGGTTCAAGATGGGAAGAATGAGTTGATGGACGGGAAATAAATCAAGGCTATCATTATTGAGAGGTACTTTCCTTAAGTATTGTCCAATTCTATATCCTAATAATTTATGGATCATGTTCATGGGGACAAGTCAGTGATGGATTATGCCAGCCTCTTTGATGATCTAGTTAGGTATGCACCAATTGTTTACCAATGAGTAGATAAAGGGTTAATGTTTCAAAAGGGGATTGAATGTATAGATCTATTATCAAATATTTAATCTTAATATGAAGACATATGATGAATTATTCAACCATACATATTTTTGGATATAGATTGCAATGGAAGATCAGGTTCCTCAAGGGATTTTTAGAAATGGTAAGCCATTGTTCATTGTAGAAAAATAATAATATGTATGAGAATGTGATGGTGGGAGGCAGTAGTTTAGGAAATCTATCTCAAAATTCATTGTATTTGTATTTTGATGAAAAATATGTTGTGATCCAAAGGTGTAGGAGGGTATTGAACATTTGACCATCATGTATGTCACCTATCAAGCCATGTCCTCGATGTAGAGATATAAGACAAGTACAACATTTTCTCAATGTGATGAACCTAAATCAGATTTCTGCAAGATCGTTGGATTCTAGGGGGATGTCATCCCATTCAGGTCTATCTAGGATTGTGGTATATCTATTTGGAAGTCATGGAATAGGGCTTGATCATCCTTTTGGTAGAGTCAATTTTCGGCTATTCCACGTGCTAGTGGTCATTCTCAGGATCAGGCTAAGAATATGATGTTTTATATGGTGGATCGAGCACTAGTGGAATCATATGAAAGACCTTTGATATTTCGACGTACGATTTCTGTTGCATCATCTATTTTTGATGTTTTATTGGATATGGGTTCTTTAATTCTGTTTATATTTTCCAGTCTTGTGAACATGCTGAATTTTCCTACTGAGCTTACGATTTATGTGATAGATTTGGTAAATAAACTTGGAAAGAAGATATAAAAGGGACTCAAGTGTCCATCTTGTACACTCGTAATGTCGTGGGATGAGGTAGACTGGGATTTCCTAGTCTTGGAAATGGATATATTAGACATGATCCTTGGTACGGATTCGATTTTTCACTATTAAGACACATAGACTACTACATGAAACTGGTGTGTTTCATGGAACCTGATAGAAGTATCTATGTCTTTCAGGGATAAAAATATCATTGTTTGGGACATTCTGGACCTCCACTCCCTATATTAATAAACCATTATTTTCTTTTTTTAAAACTGTAGTTGGAGGATAATGGTGGAATCCCTTATGGTGAATTAAATCTTATGATGGATGATTATCCAGAAGAATTGCCACATTATTTTTTGGATTCCCTTGGGAGAGGGATGTGGAGTCCTGAGTAGATTTTTTCATTTGAAACATATCTGATATCCCTTACCTCATTTTGTATGACCCCCACCAATTTTAAGTAATGAAATATAAAGTTGGATGATTTGGAATCCAATGGTTTCACTCACCCAACTATCTCTCCTTTGGATTCCCTAGTCCTGTTTTCAAAGAAGGTCGATGGGTCTCTCTGATTATGAATTTATTAATGAAATCTAAATATGGTGACCTTCATGAATATATATATTTTACCTCCAATTTATAGATCAGTTAAAATGGGAAAGTTTGTTTTCTTAGATTGAATTGAAATATGGTTATCACCAAGTCAGAGTTAGAGAGGCAGATATTCTAAAGATGAATTTATGAATAAAGTACAACCATTATAAGTATTTGGTAATTCTTTTTGGATTGAAAAATTATCCCATAGTCCTCATAGAGAATATAAATAGAGGGTTGTGTTAGTACGTCACTTTTTTTGTATGCATGGATGAAATACGAGTTTTTATTGGAACTATGAAGGATCACGGTCATCATTTGATAATTATTTTGGGAACTCATCAGGATCATCGTATCTATATAATGACTTCAATGTACACTTCTTGGATCAGTGCATTAATGTTTCTAGGCCATGATATCATAGAATAAGGGGTTTAAATGGTCCCCTGACAAGATCAGTGAAGTAATGTTATGGGAGAATCATGAAGGGTGTTTGACATTAGATGCTTTTTCGGACTGTCCAAATTCTATATGAGGTTCCTTTGAGAATTTTATCATATTTAATCACCCATGATGGAACTCACACTTTAAGGGGTGATGTTTTAGTGGAGCCTAGAACATCAGGAGTCCATTGAAGAGCTAAATTGGAGGTTGAATACCACTCTTGGTTTGGTCTTTCTATAATTGAGAATGGGATATTTGTTTTTTTGTGATTCATAGGGCATGGGTATTAGTGGTATAATTATAAAGGATGTCCATGTGGGGGTGTATGGATATCACCAACTCCATCCACATTGATAAAACTATCCAGACCGTTACCAATATATAGAATTGGGGATTCATGATTTGAATATGTGGCCCCACTATATTTTATGAGAGAAATTTATGGTTTGCTCTGATCAGGAATGTTTGGAATACATTTTCTCTCAAAATGATATAAATCTATGGAAGAATTGTTTGGTGGAGTACCTTCAAGGGGTCAAAATTGATTTCATCTATACCCTAGGTAAGTTAAATTTTGTGGTTGAAACCTTTAATTGGAAGGTGATGTGGCATGATTTGAGAGAATCTAGTGATGTGTGGACATTCTAGGGATCATTGCTCAGATGCACGAGGAAACTAAAGAGCATTGTGGTGGATCATTACTGTCCATTATCCAGTTGACTACTCTTTTAGAAATAATATAGTGGGAGCAGCCTTGTGATAAACTAAGCTAGTAGTGTATGTAGTTTGTTCATGGATGTGATACACCTTGGGATTAGTCGTTGTCTACCAAGGGTGTTTTGGGTTTCAAGAGAAATTTTGTGGTTCTGTTATCTCTATAGACGTTGGTGATGCAGGATAACCGCCAGTCTTAATGGGATGTTCATCCTGGTGCTTCCTTGATATATTAGGATGTTCATTAGTAGTTCTGGTGGACATGTATGTGGTGGGATATATATGACATCGGATTGATGGTTTATACGTGTTAGAATGTAATTGAAGAGCATCAACGTATAGAATATTTTCTTCACACGCTATCCATTTCTACCTCGAAGTTGGAAAATATTTCTATAGAATTCATTATTGGATTACATTATTCACCTTCAGGAAGGAATTCCATATGGGTAGGGATTGATCATTTGACCAAATCATCCCATTAAATTCTAATCAGAGATTCAATAAAGGTTAATGAGTTGGGATAAATATATGTTCAAGAGGTTGTGAGGCTTTACAGTGTTCCATCTATAATATTTTTTGATAGGGAACCCTATTTCACCTCATTGTTTTGGGAAGTCCTTCAAAAGGAATTGGGTTCATAGGATAAATTTTGGATGACATAACACCTTCGAACGCATGGTCAAATAGAGTGGGAAAATTATATTTTAGTGGAAATGCATCGAGCAAGTGTCTTGGATTTCAGAGGTTCATGGGATAACCATTTATATTTTTCATGTTTTCATATTCCAATAGTTTCCAATCATCGACCAAAATGGATCCCTTTGAAGTGATCTATTATCGGTCATGTATGTTTTCATTGTATTTGGTGAGGAAAGAGAGACCACATTGTTGGGACAATGCATAGAGCAAGAGACATATGATAATTTAAAGATAATGCAGTATTGGTTTTTGACATCTCAGAGACGAAAAAAATATTATTCTGATAAGAGACAATGAGATCATGATTTTTTTGGACAGTCAGCTGTTCCAAAAGGTGTCACCTCCCTTGGGTCATCTCCCATTGGTAATCCAAAATAATCTCACACAGAGGACTGTTAGACCTTTCAAGATCACAAATAGGGTAAGAATGGTGGCATACATGTTGGATTTTCCCCTGTAGTTGATGTCAATTCACAAAATGTTCAATATCTACCAATTGATAAAGTATAACCCATATCTGTCGAATATGCTGAATCGGTAAAAGATGGAGTTGGATCATAACATATCTTTATTTGAATGGCCAATACATATTTTTAATTCCAAGGATAATCTGCTTCAATGGAGGTATATTCCATGGGTTCATGTTATTTGAATGAAAAATAGTGGTTAACATGTGACCATGGAGTGGATGTTATGGGTTGATAGGGAATATGAATTATTATTCTCTAATCATGCTTCTAGTTTACATTCTATGGATGGAATGTTTACCCAATGGGGAGAATTTCCACACTTGTGACTTTTTTGAGGTTTTTTTTTGTGTAATTTATTCCTAGATTCATTCCTTGAGATTTTTAAGGGATAATAGTGAAAAAAGGGAACTTTTTTGGTAAATAGAATATGGTATATGGTTTATCAAACGGTTCCACCTTTCCAAGGTAATTGTGCGGCCATGTGCAATTTTTGGTGGACACTTATTACATGGTTAGAATGTGGTTTCTAAACCATTTTGGATAACCATGTAGTATGTCCTAAATGGAAAACAAGTGGAGAATGGGTTCCCTACGGTTTGGTAAATCATTTGGAATAACAGTTTGACCAATCCAGGTTATTAAAAATTGGATTTTAAAATTTTCTCCCTCTTGTATTTTTAACCCCAAATCACTCATCCTTTCCGCACTCAGAATTTCATACCCAAATCATGCCTCACCTTCCACATTCCTCCATTGGGCTCTATTTTGGTGGTTGTTTTGGCTCTTATTCTTCATGAATCATTAAATAAGTTTCATCATCTAATGATATTCACTTCAATTTTACATTTTTTTGCTCTTTCTTTGGGTATGACATGTCCAGCAGGTTGGGTGACCTATTTAGGGTCGTATTATATTTCATAAGATTCTATATTGATGTTTTGTGCAGACAACATTATTTTGAAGGACTTTTTTGAGGTGCGGTTGAGGATTAACATCATTTTCTAGAGGTTTCCATACTCATGGTAGATGGTTCCATGATTAAATGTATTTTTGAAAAACATTATTTCTTTTCTTTTGAGTTTAAATGTGTTATATGATTTGTGGGTGTGGTGTGAATGGTGTTCAAGAAGGGTTTTGTTATATATATACATATATATATATATCTGTGTGTGTGTGTCTGTAGACTAAAAAAGGGTTTTTATAATTAAAAATTGGTGTATTTCATGTACCAAGAAATACTGTGCTAATTGAATGTGCTTTATAAATTATGAATGATGTTCAATAAATTTTTAATGTTGTCGGGATCATATTTTGACACGTTTTTAGTGTGTGTTTATTTTCAAAATATTTTTAAGTTGTGGAAATGGGGATTTATTAAGCACACATGTATTTTTTGTACTGTGTATGTGAAAGTGGTGATTTATTTGGTGCGTGAAATGTGAATTAATAACAAAGGGAAACCTGTGTAACTAGGTCGGTGGAATAGGACAAGTACAATAGTTAATATAGTATTGTCTTGTCCCAGTTTCCTCTAGAATGATTGAGGATAACAATACTATATAAATAATGATGATGAGAGATAACATGGACCATGGGGTGTCCCCTCCCAGTGGCTCGCAACCGACAATACTATTATTCATTGTTTCTATAACACATTTCACCGAGATAAAATCCACATAGAGTCCCATTTTTACATAATTCCTATAGGGTTTTCGTGTGACAAAGTGTTATTTTTGTTTTATTTACATTACCATTATTATACAGTGTCAATGGAACATTATTTTAAAAGAAATCGTGTTTCCTTTATTGTAGTTTCTATAAAACAATTATAGTTATTATTTTATAAAACATTAATATTATGTTATCATATAATGTTTATTGCACAGAATCTATTTGTTAGGTGGAATCCTATTGGGATTTGGCTCAAACCCTAGTTTAATATTTTGGTGTAAGTAGACTTGGTTATGTTTGACACAAGTAAAGGAATGATTTTTGGGGATGGTGGTTTAGGTAGCTAGTGTTCTACAAATTCTAGTGTTATGGTGATGGATTGAGGATGACACTTATCTTGTTTCATTGGGGATTTTGAGATATTTTCATGTTTCCCTCATTATTTTATCCTTTTTTTTAGTCTAACAGTTTTAAATATTGAATCTACAATTTTTCCTATCATGATTTCTTATAAATGTTTAGTTTTTGGTTTTTTTATTATAGTTGGTTTTTTATTAATTTCAATAATGTTGAAATAATTTAAAAGTAATATTGTTGATACTGAGACACTTATAACTAGCCTGTGGGGAACGATAACACCCTATGGGCCATGCCACATCCCAGGCATGTGTCAGATTATATGGATGCCATCTTAGTTCAGGATAGAAATTTTGTATTCTTTATCTACCTTTGATTGATTCGGTGGTATGGGTTTAGCTAAGTGGTGAATAAGTGAATGATCAAGTTTCTAGGGAGGTCATTATACATGCTATTGTGATTATAGATTATTATTATTTCATCATGGGATATCTATGTAATTTTCAATGGTTACAAATTTATGATATTTATATTATTTTATGATTATCCTATTATTGAATTTATGTATTGATCATGAATCAATATTGGGATTTGAGAAGGTAAATTTCATGCATATTCCATGGAAGGTTTATTTTAGTTCCTACATTTCCCCTACCATATAATATATTCTTGGAATTTTAAGTTGAATTTTAAAAAATGTTTCATATAGGGGAAATGAGATAATAATTGGATATTAATGTTTTTACATTAACCAAAATGGTTTTCCCCATAAGTCATGATGGTGGAATCTAAAATAACTCCTTATGACATGTTTTGTAGATATAATATGGTTTCCATAGGCCAAAACATTTATAGTTGTCATTAAATGGGATCTAATAAAAATTTATAAACTCTTTGGGAAAGTATAAAAATTAATGGGTATCCCAAGTAATAAAACAAACTTATATTTCATCATTATACGATGAAATCGATGTTGAAATCCTGGATATAGTTCAATGAATACTAATTAAAACATATAATGGAATATACCATTATAAATTGGGGATGATATATCAAATAATTCAACTATTTTACATATATATAAAGGCGTGTACTTCAATGGTTAGGTCTAGAGGAAGCATATAATGAAATTTTAAAATCCACAAATGGACCCAAGTAGGTATGTTTGGGAATGTTACTTTTTATTAAACTGTACATAAAAAAAGAAGATCCGTCTTTATAAGAAATGATTATGTGATGAACCCATAAATGCTGTAATAAAACATTAGTAAGTCTACTAATATTGGGTTTCACTTAAATGGACCATGTTGGAATGACATGAGCCTCGCATGCCCCCTTTATATTTAAATGTCTTGGTACTTAACCCCATGGGGGTATGGTTGTGATAAATCTGTGAATTTTATTAAATGTTTCAACAACCACTTATATGGTGTCACATATATATTTATGTATTCATAATAAAAAAATAATAGACTCAAAATTATTGAAAATGTTTCTTTACTTTTCAGAATTATTATTATGAGGCTTTTGTTAATTTATATGCCAATTATTAAAAAAATTGTGTTTTACACTATAGAATTCAAATGAAATTTTCTATAACTAACCAAATTTTGATGATTTTATAGATATATAATTAATGAATTATTATATAAAACTACATTATTAAGAAATTTTCTTATTATCCCACATGGATTTGGGAGAATAAAGTGATGTGTAAAGATTCGAAATTGATTTTTTTATTAACTAATAATTGTTATTTTTATATATTTGATCACTTTTAATAGTTATAGTAAATTTGAATTGATTTAATAGATTAGATAGAATCTTAATGTGGTGTTATTAGCTTCAACCTTCTGAAAATGGTGATATTTTATTGTTACCTGGGATGGGAACACGAATGATTCCCCTATGTCACAATGGACCTTTTTCTATTATAATAATCATAGAGTTTAGGTTGGTATGCTTAGTAACATTCGTGGAATGACCAACTCATCAGCCTGACAATTATATGTTTACTAAATAGATTCCATGGTTTTGGAAGAACAATCATAGTAAAATTATAATTTTTAAATAATTTCTTTTTTTAGGTGTGAGGTGCCTATTATCCCGAGGACTCTAAATTTACTCAAAAAACCCTTGTTTGGTAGTTGGTGTTGTGATATTAAAACATTGTTAAAATCAAAAGAATATTGTGTTGATATTTTATGAGGAATGATATTCTAATTTGATACCAAATTTAGGGTTGAAAAAATGAACGATACTGATTGTAGTATCGTATGATGCTCAATATACAAGAGGGCGGATAATTGTATACATTAAAAAAATAGAACTTTTAAAGTTGGTTTGAAACCTTTACATTTTTTAGCAATGTTATACAAGGTAATTCCCAAAACCTCTAAGTTCTAAAAACATTCTTGCTTCCAGAAAAGTGATTCCGAGAATGTGATTTTGGCAAAGATGGATCCAGAAATGAAACATTAAAAAAGATTACAAAGATAAAGATTCTACCTTAAAGCGTATAGAATCTTACTAAATCAGAGTATAAAAATGTATGGAAGTATAAGATAGTTATAATTTCCTCAACAATCAAAATTCAACAAAAAAAATGAAACAAACAAGTAACAAGTAGTAAATATTTTAACCCAAAGAGAATGATATCCATGAACCTTGGATAAAGGTCCCTTGATTTATACATTAAAAAAATTATGTTTTACTCACATCAGGGTAAGCCCAAGATATGAAGATAAGAGTCTCTATTACTCTCCCTTCAATCCCTCAACATCAAGATAGTCGGAACCTATGTCATCCTCAGCAAGGAAGTCCTCTAACTTTATGGTAGTCGACATCTCTGTCTTCTTATCCCCATAAGCCCTTGAATGTAATCAGCAACATTCAGAGTCGCATTAATAAAATCTGAACAAGACATTGAGTACACACTAATCATGAGAGTCTCTCTATAGAAAACACTTCAACATAATGTAATTACTAGAGTCATATAATGGTATCAAACTCTTTAAAATGAGCTCATATTTATAGGCACAACTTCAACGGTCGACTCCCTCCTATAATGGTCATAAATTTCAATGAATTTTGGATGGACCTGTACATGTGTCACTCAAAAAATGGGTAGTTAGTAACTGAATTCATGAAATCATTTTATAATCAAATAAATTCTAACAAAAAATATGATTACTTATGAAAATTTATTTTTTGGAATGTAAGAAAAAAATGAATGTTCTGAGTCTACCCAACAACTATTAGGAGTCTGTACTACATGGATATTCAGTTTCTTTTTATTAGAATAATTAGGAACCTGAATTCTATAAAATTTTAGAGTCTGAATTTCAAGGAAATTCATAGTCATGAATTCAGTAGAATTCAGAGTTTGAATTCATAATAATTTTGAGTCTGAAATTAAAATGTTCAGAGTCTAAATTCATAAGAGTTCAGAGTTTGAAGTTACAAAGTTTGGAAGCTGAATTCATAAGAGTTTAGAGTCTAAAAGTAAAAAATTCAAAGTCTTAATTCATAAGAGTTTTAGTATGTACTTAAAAAGTTCGGATTCTGAATTCATAAGAGTTCTGAGTCTGAATTCAGAGAACTCAGAGTCAGAACTCAGAAGAGTCCGAAGTCTGAATTTCGAGAACTCGGAGTCTGAACGTAGAAAAGTTCGGCATCTAAATTAAGAGAGTTTGGAACATGAATTCAGATATTAAAAACTGAATTCTTTATATTTATGTATATATATTATTCTGAGTTTTTGGATAAGAAATTGAATTTTATACATAGATACAAAATGAACAATGGAAAAACATGGTAAGGATAAAATTCTTTAGGGAAGGAAAATTTTCCTTATGGAAGTTGAATATAGGGTAAATGAAATGTTCCTTAATATATGGTGTTTGAGATTTTCAAAACATGAAGAAATGGTAAATTAATAAGGAATCCTTATTGACTCAACAATATCCCAAAACATGAAGGAATGGAAAAATCATAAAGAAACCTTATTGACTAATCAATCATACCCTTTTTGGAAATCACAATCATCTTTTTGAAAAAGAATATAAGGACTTAGAAAATATTTTTCATGACTTTGAATAAAAAACATATCTCCCTTATCACATGGTCAAGGTTGAATACAATGAACTCCCCCATTGGGTTTGAAACACAAAGGATTGTATTCTATATTTTTGGAAAGTCACTTAGCATTTTATTGCATACGATAATATTCTTGTATAAGAACTCTCCCCTAGATGAACACTCCCCTTACATAGGAAAATTTCTTCTGTTCATAGAATTGTTTTTTAGTTTCTCCCCCTTTGTTATTTTCAGAAAAAAAATACATGGAAGTTAAAAGAAAATATGGTAACTGAAATATTAGTACAAAAAATCCAAACAAAAATTTCCAACCAAAATTTCATTAAGATTGGAAAATTTTATACAACAAGGAAAATACAACAAAAGATCGGATTTAAACAATATCATCCTACCTTTTCCTTGGTCATCAGCTTCTTCACTATCCTTATGAACTTTTTAAGCTCCTTCTGATCTTCCTCTGCTCACTTAAGAATCTAATCCTGATACTCAGATTTCTTCTCTAAATCATTGATTATATCATCCTGAGCCTTAATAGCCTCTGCCTGAGACTTCAGGTCTTATTCCTACTTTACAATCTTTTCTTCTATGTCAATCCAAAGATCCCTTTCTCTCTTCCATATTCATGCAACTGAATATTGTTTCCCATTCAAATCCTTCACCTCATGACTCCTAGAATTCTGTTCCAGAGTCAGCTTTTCTTCAAAAGTACTTGTGAGATCCTTGATCTTAACATCTTCAATTTCAAATGCCTCATTGAACCCATCTTGGAACTCATCATGATCTCTCATATCTTAAAATGTCTTCTTTGACCAGCTAACCATTTTCGTATAGGACATTTTTTCGGCATTATAATTAATGAAGGAATTCTTGAGATCAGCCTCAAGCTTTACACACTTATCCATTACCACAGATACTAAATCCGATTTATGGTTCAAGGTGTGTTGAAGCATCTAACATCTCGATTCAATGCGTGGAAAAATCAGAATGGTCTACACAAGCTTCTTCAATGACTGAACAACGAAATCATGTCCAAGGGATGATGATTTCGAATCTGAAACATTTCTAGGTGAGTCTCTTTCTCTAGCTCAACATGTTTCCTCTTAGTAGATCCACCAACTTCCTTCATCATCAAAACAGCTTTAGTAGGTCTATCAATACCCACCTGTTTTCCCTTATCTGTTCTCAGAATGGATTCCTCATCCGGAGATTCATGTTCACTGTCGGACAGTTCAACAATTTGATCTCCATCTATCTCTTTTTTCTCGTCTCTTTCCCAAGCGTCCACTTGGTGTAAGAAATGATGATTATAACTTTATTCTTTAGACTTATTGTTGAATTCTTCTTCAACCTTGTCATCTAACCCAGGAGTATCATCATTTGATTATATGGCTTGAGAGGTTTGGATTGACAGCTTCTCAGATGGACTTTCCTTCTCATGAAATTCTTCCACTTTATTAATCAAATCATTGGGATCGCCACTGCATTCTTCTTCTTTTTCTTCTTCCATTACATTTTCTACTTATTTTTCTTCAATAATATTTTTTGGACTTTTTCTGGATTGATTAATTTCTTACTCGATGTCTCAGGTAAATAATCTACCAGTATTGATTTTGGTACCAGGATACTCTCAAATGCTTTCTCAGTATCCCTCAAAAGGGATTGACCAATCTCTACTTCATTTATATTCTTCTTTTTCTTCTTTACGAAAAAATTGATCTATCTAACAAGGAAATGTACTCCCCCTATGAAAAGGAGTTTATTATAGTATGGAGATTGGATTAAAAAGAAAGTAGACAAGGAAGATTATTTTATATTTATTATTCCTAACTTCTATTTAATATATTGAAATCTATCAGAGGGTAACGATTTTGAGAAAATATTAGCAAGGTGATCTTGTTTACAGATAAACTGAAAAATGATATCTCTTTTTTGGGTGTGATCCCTAAAAAATTGATGCCTAATATCTATATGTTTTTAACTAGAGTGTTGTTCAGGGTTTTTACTTAAGTCAATGGAACTAGTATTATCACACAGAATTTGTGTTTTGGTAAAACACATACCATAGTCTGTGAGTGTGTGTTTTATCCACAACACTTGAGTACCATAAATTCAAACTACTACATATTCAGCTATAGCATTGGAAAGTGCTACTGAGTGTTACTTCTGGCATGACCATAAAACTAATGAATCTACTAAGAAATGACCAGTTCCAGATGTACTCTTTCTATCCATTCTATATTCACCAAAGTCAACATCCGAAAAACTCTTTAAAATAAAATCATTTCCCGAGGTATAAACGAGTCCTAAATCCATGGTTCCATTTAAGTAGAAAAATATTATTTTCAATGAATTTAAATGGGAGTCCTTAGTATTGGATTGATATCTTGCACATAAGCATACTGACAACATTATGTCTTGATGACTTTCTGTCATATAATGTAAACTTCATATCATACCTTTAAAAGATGTTTGATCTTATGGTTTCCCAGCATCATCAAGATCAAGTGCGTTTGAGGTACCAATGGGAGTAATAATACTCTTAGGGTTTTTATATCCATAATTTCTACGAAGAAGGTAAATATACTTATGTTGTCATATATAGATTCTTTATGGTTTTTGAGAAATTTGAAAACCAAGGAAAAATGTTAACTCACCCATCACACTCATTTCAAATTATGATATCATTAGATCTACAAAGGAAACAATTAATTATTGCTGAGTTGAAACAAATATAATGTCATCAACATAAATTTTAACAATAAAAACATTTTTCCTATCTTTATTTTTAAAAAGTGTTGGATCTGCATTTTCCATAACATAGTTATTTTGAATCAAAAATCTGGTATGCTTATCATACCAAGCTTGAGGGGATTTCTTAAGTCTATACAAAGCTTTGGTATGTTTATAAACATGTTCAGGATATTTTTTATCTTAAAAACCAGGAGGATGTTTAAAACAACATCTCTTTAACAGAACCATTAAGTAATGCACATTTCACATCGATTTGAAAAAGTTTGAAGTTGAAGACTGCTAAAAAGGAAAGTATAATATGAATAGATTTATGCCTAGCTACTTGAGCATTGGTTTCTTCATAGTCCATTCCTTCTTGTTGATTATAGCCTTTAGAAACCAATCTAGCTTTATTTCTTACAATGATTCCATTTTCATCACATTTATTTTTGAAGACCCATTTTACTCCAATAACAGAATATTTTTTAGGTCTTTCAACCAAGGTCCAGACTTTATTCCTTTCAAATTCATTTATCTCATCTTGCATAGATTTTATCCAATTATCACCTCCTAAAGCTTAATTAGGGTTTTTTTAGTTCTAATTCGGAATAGAATGCAAGATGTTCTATTTTATTTCTTAAGGAACATGTAGTATTTATAGGTTTATTTACATCACCAATGATACTATCATTGGGATGATTCTTCAGAAACAACTGATTTGGTTATTCTAAAACTCGTTCATCAACATAAGGTATAAATTATTCTGGGGTAAATGGTTTAGAATCATCTTCTTGGACATTTTCCTTGTTAGATGAATCTTATAACAAAGGTTGATATTCAGTATTTGAAAACACATCTAAAGATGTAGGTTGGGGTTGTTTAAAAACAAAGGGATCAATTTCATCAAATTTGACATGTACTGTTTCTTCAATAGTACATGTTTTTTTATTGAAAACCCTATAATCCATAGATTTTGTGGAGTAGCCAATGAAATTACTTCATTATATTTTAGTGTGAATTTGTGAAGATTATCTTTAGTATTCAAAATGAATACATTGAAAGTAAAAAAATTAATTTAGGATAGTCTAGGTTTTCTACCATTCCATAACTCAAAAGTAGTTTTATTAAGAAAAGGACTAATCAAAACATGATTTATAGTATAACAAGAAGTACTTACCGCTTCAGCCCAAAAATGTTTGGCTATAGAATATTCCCTCAACAATGTTCTTTTTATCTCTTGAAAAATTATATTTCTTCTTTCCACAACACCATTTTGTTGAGGTGTTCTTGGTGATGATAATTTTTGAGTAATGAATTTTCTACTACAAAAAGTTTCAAAATAAGAATTTTCAAATTCTCCCCCATGATCATTGTGAATAGTTATCAAAGGATGGGTTTTCTAAATTTTATCATGTGCTCTAATACTTTTGAAATAATAAAAATCCTCAGATTTCTTTGCTAGAAAATAGACACACGTAAATATAGTTTAATCATCAAATAATACAAATATATTATTTTTTCCTCTAATGCCTCATGTTTTTTTTGTTCAAAAAGATCCATATGCACTAACTGTAACTCATCAATAGTTGAGACTTCATCGACTGATTTAAAACATGATTTATGTTTCTTTACATATTGACAAAGACCACAATATTTTTAATAATCAAATCTAAGCTCTGATAGATCCCTAACTAATCTTTTCTTATATGGTTTTCATAGGTTCCATAGGTTACGGTGTCCTAAAATTCTATTCCATGACCACGAATGATCATCTATTGCACTAAGGAAAGGTAGATCTTCACTCCTATGGTCTTCTATGTTTAGTTTGTACGCATTCTCTTGCCTATTTGCAGAAATAATAAACTCTTCCTTGGAATTGTGTACTAATCACTTGTCATTCCATACATTCACTAGGTAACCTTCATCACATAATTGGATTATTTAATGAGGTTGTGCTTAAGACCGTTAAAAAATAAAACATTTGAAATCAACCTTTTTTCAAGAAGAACAATTTTACCTATACCAATAATTTCTCGAAAAGAATTATCTTCGAAAGTTACTTTTCTTGAATTCTTCTTAATAATCTTTTCATAGTAGTTTTTTGTTACCAGTCATATTCCGGGAACATCAAATATCCATGTACCAAGTATTGTTATTGGTACTTTCCTTATTTTTTTGAAAATAAGAGTGTTAGAATTTGGGAATCCAAACATTCTTGGATCCATAAATTTCAGAAAGAAAAATATCAGGCACCATTATTTTCCTAGAAAAATAGGCTTTATGAAATCGTAAAGACTGAGCTTTGTTTAGGGAACAATTTCTCTCCCAATGCCCACCACACTGACACATAGTGCAGAATGGAGCACTTTGAGGAACAAAATAAATGTTACAAAAAATCCGTTTATAACTAGAGTAACCAAATCAATAATTATTTTTTAGAGGTCGTATTTAGGAATACATTTTATCAAAATTTTCCTTACCTAAGGTAATGTTTGACAGACAATTCCTCAAGGAAAATATTTTAGATTTTAGTTTTATAACTACGTTCTTATCGTCCAAAACATTTTTTTGAGATAGAGTTAGGCTCCAAAACATTTTTCATAGAAATTACTTTTTCTAGATCCTTAGAATGTTTATCCTTCTCAGAATTGACTTCCTCAAGGTTTTTTTAAATACATTCTAAATAAAAAAATTTCTTATCATGATATTTAGAAAAATATGATATTTCCTTAGTAAGAATAGTATTTGTAGAATTTTCCTTTTCATGCTTTTTGTTGAGTATTGAATTATCATTCTCAAGGTGCTTATAAAACCTAGAAAATTATTCATATATAGGTAATGTATTATCTTCATCAGAAGAAGATTCTTCATCAGAAGTGTTATAATACTTACTATCACTATAGTCCGCATTTAAAGATACATTGGTCATAGATTCTGCATTGTGTTCTTTAGCCATTAAGAAATGATTTTCAATAGGAAGTCAGGATATTATACCAAGATTCTTCTGTCCAGAAGATTTGTACTCTGATGATTCATCTGAAGAGTCACCACCACTGGCACTCCAGGTGTCATTATCTTTCAGAACATTCACAGCTTTAGCTTTGTAGTACTTCTTTTTTATTTCTCTCCGAATTCTTTTTTTCTTTACTTTATTTTAAGCATAGGATAATTAGGTCACATTTGTCCATCTCTTTTACATTCATAACATGTGACTTCTGAATCGTTATTATATTTCCTTTCATTCTTCTTGTATCTGGACTAAAAATTCTTCTGGCAAACCATCTTGTTCATCCAACGAGCAGGATTGGCTAGTTAATTTTCCGGAGATTCACTTCCACTAGATTCGGATTGAATAACAATATTCCTAGACATGGATCTAGTAACTCTTTCAGGATTCCTGGATTTCATATGATTTGAAGTTATAGTAAAAGTAACACTTCCATTCCCATTCCTCTTCTTAACATTTTCAGTATCTTTCTTCATTCTAGTATCATGTTGAAGAAGAGTTCCAAAAATTTCATCAAGAGAAATCAGAGTAACCATACTATTCTCATCTATAGCTGTTCTCTTAGATTACCACTCATTGGTCATGGTGTCTATAATTTTTTTCCACAAGATCTTCCTCATCTAATCTTTTCTCACCTATAGATTGTAAACTATTATCAATAGTCATAAATCGTTGTTGATGCAAACATATGGGCTCTCCATAAATAATGAAAAAATCATGATACTCAGCTACGAGCATGGATCATCTAGTTTCAATAATTATGGATGTTTGAAACTGATTTATTTCAAGCATCTTCTATATAGAACTCATAGCTTCATAAGATGAAATTGGTTTATATATATTTATATTCGTGGAACAAACCAATGTATCACGTACCTTATAATTCAAATGATATTCATGATTTTATTGATTGGTGAAAGTACTAACTTCCTTGTCATGGATTTTATATCCTCTAGTGATCATGACAAAATTATCCACTCCAGTATTGATAATAAAAGTCTTCATGCATTCTCTCCAAAATTCAAAATCATTTCCATAAAAAATAGTGGTCTAGTTGGGTTTAGGTTTTTAATGGAACCAACATTGATTCCTTCCATCTTAAAAAAATATTTCCAAACAAACATGTCACTAACAAATGTTTGTAATCCTAGAAAATATTCCTCATCATGAAAAATATAGAACAAAGAAAAACTTGAGCAAGGAATACTTATATGTGAATATAATTATTTCAGAGACTTCCTTTGATACCAATTGTTGGATTGGTTCAGTTTACGAGATCAATAGCCTTTGATTCCAATTGTTGAGACGGTATGGATAATAATATAGTTCTTAGATACAAAATGTAGGATTGAAAAAATGAATGATAATGATTCTAGTATCGTATGATTATCAATATACAAGAGGGGGGTGAATTGTATACATTAAAAATTATTTAGAAATTTTAAAGATGGTTAGAAACCTTTATTTTGATTAACAAGGTTAAACAGGGTAATTCAAAAAACCTCTATGTTCTACAAACTTACTTGATTATGTAAAAGTGATTCTGAGAATGTGATTCTGGAAAAATGGTTCCAGAAATGAAACTATACTAACATTTACAACGATAAATATTCTACCTTAAAGCATATAGAATCTTACTAAATCAGAGTATAAAAAAGGTAGGAAGTATAAGATAGTTATACTTTCCTCAAAAATAAAAATGTGTTGGAAAACATGAAACAAACAAGTAACAAGTATTAAATCTTTTAATAGAAAGAGAAGGGTATCCAACAACTTTGGATAAAGGTACATTGATTAATACTTTCAAGAATGGTTGTCTTACCCACACCAGGGTAAGCCCTCGATATGAAAATTGGAGTCTGTCTGGTTATCACCGCAATCCCACAACTTCAAGGTACTCAGAACATCTGTCTTCCACAACATGGAAGTCCTCAAACTTTATGATAGTCGAAACCTTTGTCTTTCTATCCCCGAAAGCCCTCGAATGTACTTAGAAACATTCAGAGTCTCATGAAGAAAATCAGAACAAGACGTTCAGTACGCACTAAGCATGAGAGTCTCTCTCTAGAAATCACTTCAATAGCATGTAATCTATAGAGTCATTGAATGGTATCGAGCTCTTTAAAATGATCTCCTATTTATAGGCGCAGATTCAATGGTTGGATCCCACCTCCCACGGTCATATTTTTCCTTGAATTTTAGAGGGACCTGTACACATGTCACTCAAACAACGGTTAGTTAGTATCTGAATGCACGACATCGTTTTATAATCAATTCAAGTGTAAAAAATTTGATTACTTAAGAAAAATCATTTTTTGGAATGTATGCAAAAAATGAAAGTTTAGAGTCTACCAAAAAACTATTTGTAGTCTGTAATACATAGATATTCTGATTCTGTTTATCAGAAGAATTTCGGAACATGAATTCTATAGAATTACAGAGTCTCAATTTCAAGGAAATTTGGATTCATGATTTCGTTAAAATTAAGAGTCTGAATTCATATGAATTCAGAGTCAGAACATAGAATGTTCGGAATCCGAATTCATAAGAGTTTTGTGTATGAATATACAAAGTTCAGAGTCTAAAGTCCTAAGTGTTCGGAGTCTAAACATACAGAATTTGGAGTCTGAATTCATAAGTGTTCGCAGTCTGAACATACAATATTTAGAGTCCGAATTCATAATAGTTCAGAGTCTGATTTTAGAGAACTCAATGTCGGAATTCAGAAGATTCTGATGTTTGAAGTCATAGAACTCGGAGTCCGAACTCAGAAGAGTCCAGAGTCTGAATTTAGAGAGTCCGGAACATGAATTTGGACCTTGAAAATAGAATACTTTATATATAATTATATATATGATTCCATGTTTTTTGATATGAAACTGAATTTTACACTTAGAGACAAAATGAACAATAAAAGAACATGGAATATATAAATTTCCATGGGGTGGGAAGACTTTCCTTATGAAAGTAAAACCTAGGGTAAATGAAATTTGCCTTAAGATAAGGTGTCTGTGTTTTTCAAAACATGAAGAAATGGTAAACTCATATGGAAACCTTATTGACTTAACAATCTCCCCAAACAAGAAGGAATGGAAAAGTCATATAGAAGACATATTGACTCAACAATCTCCCCCTTTTTGGAAAGCACAAGCATCCTTTCGAAAAAAATATAAATACATTCAAAATATTTTTCTATACCTTGAATACAAAACTTATCTCCCTTATCACATGAGAAATGATGAATATGACTAACTCCCCCTTAGGATTTGGAACACTAGGATCGTATTCTAGATTTTCGGAAAGAGACTTAGCATTTTATTGCGTACAAAAATCATCTTCTTTAAGAACTCCCCCCTAAGAAGAACACTCCCCTTACTTAGGGAAATATTTTTTTTCTTAGAATTCTTTTTCCTTTATCCCCCTTTATTATTTTAAAAAATAAATACAAGGAATGGAAATGATAATGTGGTATCTGATATATTTGTACAAAACATCCAAACAAAAACGATCAACCAAAATTTCATTGAGATTTGAAACATTTATACAACAATAAAAATACAACAAAAGGTTGGATTTAAACAAGATCACCCTTAATTTTCCTTGGGTATAAGATTCTTTACTATTGTTTTGAGCTTTTTAAGCTCCTTGTGATCTTCCTCTGCATGTTTAAGAATCTGATCTTGATCCTCAACATTCTTCTATAAAGCTTTGATTCTATCATACTGAGCCTTAAGAGCCTCTACCTGAGACTTCAGGTCTTCTTCCTGATCGACAAGGTTTTATTCTATGTCAATCTGCAGATCCCATTCTCTCTTCCATCTTTGAACAACTGAATATAGTTTCCCATTAAATTCCTTCACTTCTTGAATCTGAGAATTCTGTTCTAGAGACATCTTTTATTCAAAAGTTCTTTTGACATCTTTGATCATACCATATTAAATTTTGAATGCCTCCTTGACACCATCATGGAACTCATCAAGAACTCTCATATCTTCAACTTTATACATTTTCATGCTAACCATTTTCTTTCAGGATATTTTGTGGGCATTATAATTAATGAATAAATTCTTGAAATTAGCCTCAAGCATTACACACTTATACATCACCATGGATACTGAATCTGATTTTCTATTTCAAGGTGTGATAAGGCATCTGAAATATCGAGTCAATGCTTGGAAAAATAGGAATGGTCCTAACAAGATTCATCAATTACTGAACAGTAAATTCTTATCTAAGGGATGATGGTTCCGAATATGAAACTTTGCTAGGTGAGGGATCTCTCTATAGCTCAGTAGTTTTCCTCTTAGAAGATCCACCTGCATTCTTCTTATTTATAACATGTTTATTAGGTATATCAACAACCACCTGTTTTCCATTATCAGATCTCGGAATGGATTCCTCATCCGGAGATTCATGTTCACTGTCATACAGTTGAACAATTTTATCTTCATATATCTCTTCTTTCTCAGCTCCTGCCTCAGCATCCTTTGGGTGTAATAAATGATGATAATAAGTTTCTTCTCCAGAAAACTTATTGACTTCTTCTTCAACAATATCATATAACCAAGGAGTAGAAAACATTGATGTTTCAGGTTGAGAGTTTTGAATTGATAGCTTCTCGGATGGACTTTCCACCTCATGAAAGTCATCCAATTGCTAATCAAATCTTTGGTATCGCCACTACATTATTGTTCATTTTCATATTCCATTACTTTTTTTTACTTATTTTCCTTCAACTATCTTTTCTTGGTATTTTTATGGAGTGACAAATTTCTTCCCGAGAGTCTCAGGTAAAGCTTCAACCCGGAAAGATTTTGGTATCAGGATACTCTCGGACGCTTTCTTAGTATCCCTAAAAATTTATTGAACAATATCTACTTTATTAATCTTCTAATTTTTGTTCTTTTATGTAGATTTCTTTTCAAGCTCATCAGTCATCTTCTCTTTTAAGGCTTTAGCTTCTGCAAGATCCAAACAAAAACATGGTCCCCTAAATTCTTGTTATGTTAGTCTTCCCTCCACATAGAAACTACCTCATCTGGATATGATTTTTACTTCATAGATTTTGGAGGTGCGGATTGAATTTCCATGGACATTAGAGATTTTAACTTTTATTTTACTTTCTTCACTTTCCTCTTCCTTTCACCTTTTTTGGACTGTTTAGCCACATCTATTTTTTAGAAACAACTTCATCTTTTTTTCTTTGGTAAATCATAAAATTCTTGAGAGTTTGTTGAAAAACCTATGTGTATCCTCTTTAGGGTATCATCACTAACTAAGGTGACTTTTCAATTTCATGGCTTCGAGCTGCAAGGAATTTTAAAAGATTCTAAGAAACGAACAATTAACATTGAGAGAATGGTTCGACACATGATTATCTGAGCCTTCAAGTTTCCATTCTTAATGTTCTCAATCGTAATGAGAATATGCTAAACCAGATTGATCTTCATTTGGCTTACCATGAAATCCAAGATATACATGTCACTCTTCTTCAATGTGTCTTTGTCACCGTTTCTCGGAATGATAAATACTTGAACCCATAATTCGATAATACGATAATTTGTTGTCAATTGGGTGATCTTCAGAGTCTTTACATCAGAGAGTCCAAGACATGCAATAGCCTTCTCCTTAACAAACATCTCTTGACATCTGGATTCTTATTTGAACAGATCTCAGCTTCCCCTTCATTTGGAATCCCAACTAAACTAGCTGCCTTAGTATATGAAATACCATAAGTCTTTCCATGAATCTTGAACAAAAACTATTCTCTGCCTTCATCCTCAAAGAAACTGACTAATTCCTAAAAATAAATTATAATTTCCAGATTTATTAAATCTTGATCTCCTGGCTTCGATACGAAAACACTCTCCCATCTACTAAGCTTGATGTTATTAGATATTATATAATCATACGTGTTGAAAATGTTTGAATTCACCAACCTTTCACTATAGACCTGCCACTCTGAGATTGTCTAGAAAGTAGACATATTATTCTGAGAATATTCTTCTATTGAAAATCAGAATAGAGAAACCCATGAAATTCCGGAATGAGCTTATGTAGAAGGGAAGAACTTCATCACATGAGATCTTTATATTTGATGTGGGACAACTGTCATGACCCATCCCCTAGGGGTTGTATTGTGACTACCCCAAGCCCGCCTTTTTTAGGCCAGGGGATGGAGACTAGCACCAAAGGAATAAATACCTAATCTGGGAAGGCATTACCTTTATAACTGTAACCGAACACAATATAGTAAAACTGGAAGAAAACACTATGTAATAAAAGTATACAAAAAGAGTTCTAGAAAATAAAAGGGGCCAGAAATATAATCCCAACTATAACCTATAAGTACAACTAAATATAGGACAAAACAGATGAAAGGTGAAATCAGCTCCTCGATCGTCCACCACAGATCATTCCTAAAGGGTAAGTACCGATAGCCTCCTCACCACAACACGTCCGTCATACTCCTCCATGTACCGTCTCATTATAAGGTCCACCTCCAGGTCCCAACTAGTCTTTGAACTCTCAGTCTCTATCAGAAATGTCTGTCCTCTACATCCAACACAACGAGTTGTGGGAATAGCCCATGCAGGGATGAGTATAACGATACATAGTAGAGACCCCAAGAACCTCAAGGTCTCACATAATCCAAAAAGGATAAACCAAAAAGTATGTAATCGATAGATATCCCCACATAGGTATATTCCCATACATATTCCTAAGTTATCATGTAATCCATCTCGTTCATGAGGAAACATAAGAGTTATTGACTTAGCTCACACAGGTATAAAACTTATGTAAAGATAATGAGATGATAACATATAGCCACTGAATCATAATAGCTATTGGAGAAACACATGATCCAGTACCAGCTATTTAATCGGACCAACACATGATCCAGGAACAAAAGTCAGAACGGTCGAACCAACACATGATCCAGGAACAGTCATCACAGCTGTCAGACCAACACCCGATCCAGGTCCAGCTATTCTGTCAGACCAACACATGATCAAAGAATAGAAGTTAGAACTATCGGACCAACACATGATCCGAGAATAGTCGTCAGAGCTGTCTGACAAACACATGATTCAGATCCAGCTATTCTGTCAGACCAACACGTGATCCATGAAAAAAAATTAGAACTATCGGAAAACCACATGATCTAGGAACAGTCGTCAGAGCTGCCGGACCATCACATGATCTGGGTTCAGCTATTCTATTAGACCAACACATGATGCAGGAATAGAAGTTAGAACTTTTTGACTAACACATGATCCAGGAACAATCATCAGAACTATCGGGCAAACAAATGATCCAGGAACAATCAATAGTGCACAACCAGTCACAAGGTTTTCACATAGAACACTCGATTATGGGAGGGTGCTCTCCTAAATCCAAGTGTCTACAGTACAAATTCCACCATTTCCCACAAAAATTATCTCAATGTTCAGTCCTGTCATAGGTTTCTCAATGCAACAGATGACATGTCAATCAGACGCCCAGTCTGTGAGTTATTAGCTTTTTAGTCTCGGGGCCCGGTTGGATTTGTGTATGATACAACATGACCGTATCTGAACTATACCTCGAATTCTAGTGGTGTATTCTCAAATGGTCCATCACGCTCCAAGAATACGAGTGCCACCGACAGTTTTTCAAACGGTCGTCTGGGGCCAAAGTTATGGCCAATATAAGTAATGGGTAAGTAGTGGGCCTAGATCTGGTCTGACCCGGTAGGATCGACTCGGCCCAACCTAGTCTGGACCGACCCGATCTGGTTCAACCTAGCCCATTTGGTGGGTCAGCCTGTTATATTCGGCCCAGTCCCCTTGGCTCGGCCATGGGGACCACGATGGTGGTTTGGCCCGGGTCAGGGCCAGTTCATCCTGGACTGTAATGAAAGGGCGGCCCGGTGCGGCTTGGCGCGGCTCCGTCCAGAGGGAATGAGGGATCCGGGATGCTGGCTCAGCCGAGACTACGCAGGTCGCACGGAGGCCGGCATGGGGGCGGCTGGTTCGGGCTGGCACGTGCGAATGCTGGCTTGGGGGCGGCCGGACATGCTTCAGAAGGGCACCGAGCGGGCTGCGAGCAGGTGGCCTGGGTATCGGGCAGCATGTCGTGAGGGTCGCGGGCAGCCGGCTGTTCATCGGGTAGAGTGTCGGGGGGCCACGGGCAGCCGGCAGGGCACTGGGTAGCACACCAGGGTGGGGGTGGGGGTCGCTGGCAGTCATTCTGGGCGCCGGGCAGCGCACCGGGGGGCCGCAGGCAGGCCGATTCTGCAAAGCTCATGCTGGCGGCGTGATTCGCAGAGGTTACATGTAGAACTGCCTTTATCGTTGCCACCTCCGTCGCCTTGTCATTGATATGTCACCATGTCGTACAACGTCACAAGAAGGGATAGATCGACGAAGGATTTCAGGCCATGTTTGGTTGTCCCGCAACCTCCATGTTTAGGGTTGTATCATTTGGCTCATGATGAGAATAAGATGATCAATAATACGTCTGCACCAATCCCTTATAATCCTTTGAAGAAGGTATAAAAACAGGTACAACTTCAACAAGTAATAAAACACCTACCTTTGATTCACTGGTCGTTGTTCTTTGCGTCTGCCGCATGTCTCAAATCCCACGCTGTGTTGGCTCATTGATGACATTGCGGAGGGTAGGTCAGTAGGTGTCTGAGGTAGTAGTCGAAGAAGAATTGTCGTCGGCATTCTTCTTTGGAAGAATGCATTATTCGTTCTTCCATGGAAGAATGGTTCTTCATTGAGATCTTTCTACAACAATCCTTTAATCCTCCTCTTCCAACAAAATGAAATATGCCCACGAAATAATAGATTGTCTATTATTTTAATGTTGGCACGTAATTCCAAAAAGAATTATTAAATTAAAAAGGCTCTTCCAATTTAATTCAAGAGGTTGTCCCTTTAATTAAAGGGAGATGGCTCCATTTAATTAATGGGGAAGGTGGAGAAGCTTTCCCTCATTAATGAGGTAGATTTGAGAGGTTAAACTCTCCTCCCATTAATAGTGTAACACCGCAAGCATTCATGGTGTGCTTCTCTTTGAATAATACCATAGTGTGTGTTGTACTCAACTCCGAGTTCTTACACACCAAAAAACGAAAACTAGCCATTTGAATAGTAATATCAGCTTTTTGAAATTTAATAAACATTATCATTCAAAATGTACTACATTTTTTGATTCAGAATTTCGAAATTAGCCTAGGGTGAATTTTTGGTATTTTTCTGAATACTTTCAATTATTGATTAATAGTGAAAAACAAAAAGTTATAGTTTAAAAACCAATTTTTTTAAATAATTATTTATTTTATTTAAATTTATTTTAGGTCAATATAGATAAATAATATTTATATAAATTCAATGTAATTCACTGGATTCAGTTTATAATAATTTAAAATATATAAAAATTTTATTAAAGTTTTCACAGTCTTTTACCCACCTCCTAGGAGAATTTTCAAATTCACATAAAACATAATTTTACCGCTTTTGTGAATTTAATTTCATAAATATGAGAGACACTATTGATATTAGTATGTAAAATGTGGTTCGATGAGATTAAAATAATAATTGGTGAAGTGTAACTTTTTACTTTTATTTTCCACGGTTAAAAGTAAATAGGTTAATTAATGGTAAAAATGAAATTATCATTACCCTAACACATGTACTAATTCTATTAGATAAGTATAATTCAACCAAAAACAACCTTATGAACAAAATATGAACCTCTTTGGTCCACCTTAACTATATTAGGAAACTTATTATTATTTTATTTAAAGAAGAGTTAAAAGAGGTAAAATCAATGTTTAATAACAAAACTAATTTTAATATAGTGTTATACATAAGATAAATTTGCTAATAATTATTAATTAGAAATATAAAAAGATTTCCTAAATAATTTTATTTTATTATTATTATTTAGACATTAAATAATTTAATTTATTTATGACACAATTATGATGCAGTAATTACCAAATTAATGGAATATTAAAATAATTGGTATTATAAATATACAAATAAATATAATCTGAGTTGTTTTATGAATTAAGCAAATTATCTAGGTTAATATGACGTGATAGGATTGGTTAGATGATTTTTTATGTAATAATGATGTTATGATTTTAACAAAAAACAAATACCAATTAGATTCAAAATTGACATAAAATAGTATTTAAAAAAATATTATATTATTAATTGATATAATGGTCCTAAAAATATAAGGATAGGCCAAAAGACTTATATAATAACATATATGAAATTAATGAACCAATTGGTGTTCAATTTCCATATTATAGAAGGTTTATTACCATATAGTGTAATAATACAAGAAGACGCGGTAAAAGATAAATTATTTAACTTTGAGTTAAATCTAAATAATAAGGTTAAAATGGTAAGCTTAACTTGTCTAAAACCAATTGGTTGAGAAGATTTTGACCCATCCCAGCCCCAGAATCGAAATAAGTCACTTTGGAGCCATTATAAAATGAATTTAAATTTATTATAAAAAAAATATTTTATGTTTTTTCTATGGTTCCCCTAACCCCTTTTATAAAAGGGCACTCCCCTTCTCTCTAATTCACACCTTCAAATCCATTTGTCTCGGCAAACCCTTTCCCAAATACCCTCTCTATTGTCCTCCCTTCATCCTAGAGGATTTAATTTCTTTGAAAGCCAATCTAAGGAGCCCTTTTGATCAAATCAAAAGGAAGAACCCGGAGAAGAGGTAAATATTTCATCACCTCTTTCAAGTTCATTTCTTCTTCCACTTCCTCATTCTTTTTTGTTTCCATTCTAAAATAATAACTCCAGTATCATCTATATACGTGCGTACATACGACTTTCCATCTCCACGTCGTGGTGTAATTGTTCTTCAATACATTATTATTTGGATGGGTATAATAATTATGTGTAATTAATGTTAATAATAAATATAAATGATAATGATTCTTTATATATGATATACCAACCAATTATATATTATTTTAATATCAAAAGAATGATATTGTTGCTCGTGCATACGTATAGATTCCCGTCTCCACGAACGCGATGAGATTCATTCCCCATCGTATCTATTAAAGAGTAATTTTCATTTGATGATTAAAAAAAATGTTTAAATAATTGATATCATTTTGGATAAGAATAAGATACATCCCATCCATAACAAATATGACTCCCATATCAAAGAATATAAAGGGAAACGAATCCGTTAACACACGAAATGACGATAATACTAAGATATTGCTAACAAAGCAATTTTAAAAGATCATATATGATATCAAATTTATTTACATGATTCTTGTATAATTTAATAACAATTATTTAACCATTATAAAAGAGTTTGACCTACCCTCGACCAAGTAAAAGTACAAGGTAAGGGTTTATTTCCCAATCTCTTCATTATCCGAGATTGTTTATACGTAATTATCTACTGAGACCTCTTTATCATCCACATCCATGTTTCTTAAAAATGTATTTCAAAAAATTATTAATATATTATAGTCTATGGGTTAAAGTCAATTATACCCTTATTGTATTTTTTATAATATGTTTATAAAGGAATATTTCCGTTGTTTTCTAAAAAAGGTCCTTTTTAAACTTTTCGACAAAATTAAGGTAAGAATATATTTTTTTAACATATACGGTGGGTGAAACTATTTTACATCATTATAAAATTGTTGAAGATTCCCTTACAAGCTTATAACAATATTTTCAAAGTAAAGGTTATCTTTTATAATTATTTGACTTCTAAATGATTTAAAAAAAAATATTTCTCTCAATTAGTTTTGATTTCATCTATATCAACATCCTTTGATATATTTTAATCTTATTTGAAGTGATTTATTATGATACGAAACATCCATATTGTATTGAATGTTTTGTGATATTTTTGATTGTCGATGTGTTATTTTTATACCATTCATGGTTTATGGAGAATGTATTGACATTTCATAAGCATTTTTTAATACGAATGTTTATGTTATGTTTAAACCATTTCATATGAGGAATGTATTGGACTTAGTAAGGTACGGGTGGAGCCCGCTATAGCTCATCAATGCATCTGTAAGTCTCATGAAACAAACTAGTGTATTGGCACAAGGCCTTGACGTATTCTTATTTGTAGTCTTGGAACAAGGCCTTCACTATGTGGTTATGATAGTCTGGAATTATGAATTCCATCATTATGGAAGTGGTTATTGATATTGAATGTGATTATTCGACTAGTAGAATATCCATGAGAATAAGTAAATGGAAATATTTCATTTTACTTCTTCCATATTATGCTAATTTTCATGTTTAAAAAGGATTTTGTTTTGGTTATACATTGCCTTAAATGTTTATGCTAATTAATGAAAGTCTCTTCTCTATTGTTATCCTTACTGATCATCTTAGCTCACCCTATTCTATGTTTTATTTTTATTAGGATGTGAAGAAGTATTTTATGTCTGACATGTAGGGATAGTCAGAGGGGATATGAGTGTGGACTATGGACACTATGTTGTTGTAGTTTTTCACTTTTTGATGTAATGTACTACTTATGAATGTATCTAGTGTTTCCAAGGCTACTAAACTAATTGGTCTTTCGAGACAAGATCTTTTGTGATCATGCCAATAATACGTAATAATGCACCGACTCTGTGTAACTGGGGTCAGGGTGTTAAAAATAGGGGTCGGGTGGTCCCCACCCCGATTATTCAAATGGGAGGTTATGGTCTCGGGTGGTCCCCACATCATAACCTCTCATATGAGGTTTTTTTTGGGTGGACCCCACCACCATAACCTCTCATTGGAGGATAGGGTGTGGCGGTCCCACCTCCAACTCCAATGTGGAGGTTTTAACCAACAATCACCATAATGATAGCTTAAAATTAAATAAAGTGTTTCACACTTTATTTTATAATTTTCCATGAAATCCCAAAAACTAACTCTATATCTTGATCATCTATCATCGAGGTGAAAGTATACTTAAGCTAATATTGGTGATGAATGTTCATCGATGCCCCCAGATTTCAATTCCGAGCACTGGTTCAAATGTTATAAAAACCCGCTCCTATGTTTACTAAAAGTACACAAAAAAAACTTCAGAAAATGATTTTGGGTACACCGGGCCTCGGAATCAGGCACCGTAAATATTTGCGGACTCGTAAAATTCCCATTTATTTATGAAAAAAATTTCCACAGAAATTCCAGGTCATTGCATTCTCCCCACCTCAGGGCTTTACGTCCCAATAAGCTACAACTCAAACTATTGGAACCAAAGGGGGTACTGAGCATGCATTTGAGCCTCCTACTCCCATATGCTCTACCGAAGGTTCCCATGCTGCTAGCAAACGTGCACCAGAGGTATCGACCATCCATGTAGGACATGCTATTACCGATCCTCAATCTCCACTGGAACCTCTGTAAATGTCACCCCATCGATGACGTTCATCTATCCATTGTCGATGATGTGGGAAGGGTCATGAACATATCTCCTCAGCTGAGATACGTGGAAGACATCGTACACTTGGTTAAACTGAGGTGGAATATCCAAGTGGTAAGACACCTCACCAACACTACTGAGGACCAGAAAAGGTCTGATCAATCTCGGAGACAACTTTCTGCCTCAGTCAAACCACCGTAGGCCTGGTCGATGTGAGACCCATAGAAAGATGTGGTTTCCATCCTCGAACTCAAGAGGTCTCCATCTCCTATAACCATATAACTTCTATCTGCTATGTGCAGTCTTCATCCGCCCCTGGATGATATGTACCTTCTCTATGGTAGCCCGTACCATCTCTAGTCCCACCAGTGCTGACTCCCCTTTGAATTTACAGTATAAGGGTGATCTGCATGGTCTCCCGTATAACTCCTCAATGGGTGTAATCCCTATGGTGGAGTGATATATATTGTTGTACGCAAACTCCTCTAAAGGTAAGTGATCCTCCCAGCTATGACCGAAGTCGAGGAAACATGTGTGGAGCATGTCCTCGAGGGTCTGGATGGTCTGCTCGGTCTAGCCATCTGTCCGAAGATAGAAGGAAGTGATCAAATGTAGCTGCATCACAAAAGCCTCATATAACCCCCTCCATAACTAGGAAGTAAATCATTCATGATGATCAGAGTAAATAGCTGAAGGTACTCCATATAGCCACACAATCTCCAACACATAGAGGTGTCTCAAGCTATCTATTTAACCCTGCTCTCTGATCGGTAGGAAGTGGGCCGACTTGGTGAGTCGGTCGACGATCACCCAAATCGTGTCGTGTCCCCTGGATGTACGTGGGAGACCCGTCACAAAGTTCATAGATATTCCATCCAACATCCAATCTGGGACCTCAAAAGGTTGTACCAAGCCTGCTGGTACCCGATGCTCAGCCTTAACTTGTTGACAAGTGAGTCATCGAGAGAAAAACTCATCCATCGCCTTCTTCATACCTTGCCCCTAGTCCTCAAATCTTAGAACCTGATACATCCTCGCCACACCTGGATGTACCGCTAGAGGTAATGGGTGGAACTCCCTTAACACTTCCTCCTGAAGTGCTACTAGTACCAATGTATGTCTTCAAAAGAGGATGAAATTCTCTCCACCATCAAGAAAATATATCAGGTGCCTACCCTATGTATATCTGAGCACGTCATGTCTCACAGTCAGCATCCCCTTGCTACGCCTCCCTGACTCGCTAAAGAAGTGGGTGAGTGAATGTAAGAGATTGTAGAAAGGCTGCTCCATCACTATCCACAAAGGATATCTGTAAAGAAGCTAGCTGATCTGTCACATCACCTAGTAGATGTATACCAGAACTCCTACTAAGTGCATCTACAACATCATTCCCCTTCCATGTAGTATAGACTATCTCGGAGTCATAGTCCTGGAGGAACTCAATCCATCGCCGTTGTCTCAGGTTCTGGTCCTTCTGGTAGAAGATATACCTGAGTCTCTTGTGATCAAAGTACACGGTAAAATGTTCTCCCATCACGTAGTGTCACCACAAATTCAGGGCAAAGACTACTGTTGTTAACTCCAGGTCATGGGTAATGTTGTTCTACACATGTGGTCTTAGCTGCCGAGAACCATATGTGATCCCTCCTTGCTCCTGCATCAGGACACACCCGAGTCTGGTCCCTGACATTTCGTAGTAGACTACATACCCTACGCCTTTTTCTGGAAGCCTTAATAGGGGGAACTTGTCTGCCTCTACATCAGCTCTTGAAATCTCTGTTGGCATCTCTCCGACCACACGAAGGGTTTACATTTCTTCTTCAAGGTGGATAGTGGTGCTGCATCTCTGGAGAAGTCTAGAACGAACCTCAGATAGTACCTAGTAAAACCTAGGAAACTTCGTACCTTCATCACACTCTTGGGTGTCTCCCAAGAATGTACTGCGGCAATATTTGCTGCATCCAATTCAACTCCAGCCTCTGAGATTACATACCCTAAAAAATGAACCTCTCGGATCAAGAACTTGCACTTCGAGAGCTTACTATAAAGCTAGTGCTCTTAGAGTGTGTCCGGTACTACCCACAAATGGTAGGCATGCTCCTCCTCAGTAGTCGAGTAGATCAAGATGTCGTCGATGAAGAATATGACAAACCGATTGAGGTATGGCTGGAAGATCCTGTTCAAGAGTCCCATGAATACTGCTGGAGCGTTGTTTACACCGAATTTCATAACCCAGAACTCTTAGTGGTCGTACCGACACTTGAAGGTCCTCTTCTGCACATCCTCATCTCGAAATATGAGCTGGTGATAGCCTGATCTGAGAACTATCATTGAGAACCACCATGATCTCATCAGTTGATCAAAGAGGTCATAAATCCATGGGGGTGGGTAGTTGTTCTTCATGGTCACCTAGTTCAGGTGACGGTAGTCGACACAGAGCCTCAATCTCCAATCCTCCTTCTTGGCGAATAAAATCGGGGCTTCCCAGGGAGAAACACGGGGCCTGATGAATACTATCTCCTTCATGTCCTCCAGCTGTACCCGTAGCTCACAAAGCTCAACGAGATACAATGAATATGATAGAGTATATATCGGTTTTTTCACGCGGTATAAGTCAATTTAGAAGTCCACCGCTCTATGAGTGGGTAGTCTTGGAATATCGTCAGGAAAAACATCCATGTACTGGTCCACCACTACAGGATAAGTCGGACTCTCCACATCTACTGCTCCAAGGGTAAGGCATGCCAACTGATGAGTGATTGGCTGCACCCTCCTCCGAGTAAGTCTGTCTTATGCTGCAATGGCTCCCTTCTCGCTGGTGAAGGTAAACTTGGTCCAATCTGTGCGGACACAAAACACCTTGCGCTTAATACAGTCTATCTGAGCATGGATTGTAGATAACCTGTCCATACCCAAGATGACGTCGTAAGGCCTCGACGCTCCTATTAAGAGATCCCAGCCGAAGCTCTCGCCTCCTAGAGTATGCTCGCACTACCGGAAACCGTTCGTAATCATCTAATCAGCACCCGTATGAGTCTATATCTGTAAGGATCGAACTAATGGCTCCTTCAGAATCTCCGATCTCTGAACAAGGGATGTGGAAATGAAAGAGTGATTTGCACCTATGGATATAGGGACTATATCTAAGGTGGAGTAGACACAGATTTTCACTCGAATCATCTCTGGAGTGCCATGGTCGTATGCCTCAGCTTCCTGAAGCTGAGCTCTCCCCTGTCCTCCAACTCCATACGGTCGGGGTGGACCTCATGGTGGTGGTGGTGGTATCACCTTGTAATGTCATCCATCGCCAGTTGCACGTCCTGCTCCTCTACCACGTCCGCCTCCTCCATGCAGACCGCCTTGATCGAACCTCTGCCTCTACCTGAGAGGTACCTCAACTGTCTGTTGATCGTCTGTACAGTAGGTCGGATAGTCACGAGCCATGTGACCCAGCCCACTACATGTGTTACTTTTCCCACTCCTGGCATGACTGGATCTGTCCCATGTTCCCCGAACAACTGAACCCGTATCCTGAGGTCGTCCACCGGATGGCCTGGTCCACATTGACGTCTGTGACATCTGTCTACTTCCAACTACAGAAGACTCTGTTGCATGTCGACTAGTTATGGGTCTCGCTGCTGGTGACTCCTCAGCAAGGAATCCCTCTAATAGGAGGGCTTTCTCCAAAACCTCCCCCCTACGTGAGGATGATGAGTGAGATCATCGACGCTATGATTTCCTGTCTTAGCCCCTGCTCGATGGTTATGGCCCTGAAGAAAGGGTCCCGCACCATATCGGTGGAGTAGATCAAGAGGTCAGTGAACCTTATAGAGTACTGTGTCACTATCATGCTTCCATAATACAGATGAAGTAGCTCCTATATCTGCACCGCTCATAGGGTGGTTGGGACAAACTCCGCCCGGAACATGCTCTTGATGTCTACCCAGAGTAGTGTCGCCTCATCAAGCACATGGAGCATCAGGATCCACAATATGCCTACTACTTTTTGAAGGATACTCGCGACAAGGATTACCATAAAGTCTGTGGGTGTCCTGTCTAGCTTGAAGACTCTCACCACAACCTCAGGCCAATCTTCAACTACCTCAGGTCCATCTCACCCCTAAACCTGGGTGGCCACTGGCACTAGAAATCGTTCATCACGCTCAAGATAAGTGCATCTTCTGCTACTGGGGGTGGTGGAATCGGTGTCCCAATGTGTATTGGTACCACTGGAGCCTTTGCTATGATAGGTCCCTACACCAAGGCCTCGTCGCTTGGTGGGATGCTATCTCATAAAACTCTCGGAACCCTGGCTGCCTGCCTGTGTGGAGCCATCCTAGAAAGAAAAATGTGGGCCAAGGTCAATAAGTTATACCTGGTGAGCTGAATCAAAGATATCACAAAGAAAACTCTGGAAACACACACACAATCTGTGTTTCCATGTACTGAGTCAGAAATCATAAGTCAGCGTCCTGGTGTATGGATACGTCGGCCGCCGCACCAACACAGGACTCCCTGAACAGATAACCCCAGTCAGTACCCTTAACACGATTGCTTCACAGAAAAGATATATCAGAGTCCTATGTTTTGTGGTAGAACTGACCCCTATGATACCAATGTTTCTTGACCCATCCCTTGAGAGCCATATCTTGACTACCCCAAGCCCGTCTTCCATAGGCCAGGGGATATCAACTAGCACCACAGGCATAAAGCCCTAAATTGGAATGAAATTACCATTATAACTGTAACCAAACACAATAGAGTACAACATGAATCAAACACTAAGTATAAATTGTATTCAAAAATAGTGATTAAATGTAAAAGGGGCTGAAAATACAAGCCCAACTGTAAAGTAAAAGTACAACTGAAATACGGAAAAAATAGGTGAAAGGTGAAAGCAGCTCCTGGATCGTCCCCCACAGATCCTACCAAAAGGGTAGGTACATATATCATCCTCAGCACTCCATGTCCATCAGACTCCTCCGTGTACCATCTCGTCGTAATGTCCACCTTTGGGTATTGTCCAGTCCTCGCGCTCTTAGTCTCCGTCAGTGTTGTCTGTCGTCTGCATCCAACACAACGAGGTGCAGGCACAACCCGTGCAGGGGTGAGTATAACGAAACTCAGTAGGGATCCCGATAACCTCAAGGTCTCACAAAATCCAACAAGGATAAACCAAAATGTATGAAATTGATAGATAACCCCACTTAGGTATATTCCCATATATATACCTATGTTATCAAGTAATCCATATCATTCACGAGGAAACATAAGAGTTGCTGACTCTTCTCACACAGGTGGACAACTTTTTTAAAGAGAAATAGATGATCATATATAGCCATTGAATCATTAGATATGTTGGACCAAAACATGATCCAAGACCACAAATTCAGTTGGACCAACACATGATCCAGGATAGAAGTCAGAACTGTCAAACCAACACATGATCTTGGAACAATCGTCATAGGTGTCAGACCAACACATGATCTAGGTCTAGCTATATTGTCGGACCAACACATGATATAGGAACAAAATTTAGAACTATTGGACCAATACATGATCCAGGAATAGTATTCAGAGCTGTGGAACCAACACATGATCCAGGTCCAGCTATTCCTTCAGACTAACACATGATCCGGGAACAGATGTTAGAACTGCCGGACCAACACATGATCCAGGAACAATCGTCAGAGTTGTCAGATCGACACAAGATCCAGGACCAACTATTCTGTCAAACCATCACATGATCCAAAAATAGATTTTAGAACTGTCGGACCAAAAAATGATCCAGGAATAGTCATCAGAACTGTCAGACCAAAACAAGATCCAAGAACAGTGAATAGTGCCCAGCCAGCCGCAGGGTTTTCACAAACCACACTCTATTTTGGGAGGGTCTGATCCTCAAGAAAAGTTTCGACATGTCATCTTATACCAAGACCCAAGACGAAGTATCTCAATGTTCCATCTCGTCATAGGGGTCTCAATGCAACAGAAGGCGCGTCAATCGGACACCCGGTCTATGAGTAATTAGCTTTTTAGTCCCGAGGGGCCCGGTTGGATTCGTGTATGATCCAACATGATCGTATCTCAACTATACCCCAATCTTTAGTGAGGTATACTAAATGTGACCTTTGCACTTCAAGAATACCAGCGCCAATGACGGTTTTCCAAACGGTCGTCCGGTGCCATAGTTATGGCCAAATTAAGTAATGGGTCAGTAGTGGGCCCAGGTCTGATCGGACCCAGTCATACCAACTCGGCCCAACCCAGTTTGGGCCGACCCGGTCTGGGTCGACCCGGTTAGTCTCACTGGGTCTGACCCGACCAGTTTGGTGGGTCATCCAATTATGTTTGTCCTGGTCCGCTGGGTTCGGCCCAGCGGACCACGAGGGTGATTTGGCACGGGCTCAGGCCCAATTGGGCCCGGAGTGTCGTGAGGGCATTGCATGTGGCGGTGCAGTGCAACTTGGGAGGACGGGTAGGATACCGAAGGGCACCGGGGGGGCTGCGGGCTAGCAGACTGGGTGTCGGGAAACGTGTCGTGTGGGCCGTGAGAAGGTGGTCGGGTGCCGGGCAGGGTAGCATGGGGGCCGCGGGCCGGCGGCCTGGGCGTTGTGCAGCGCGCCAGGAGGCCGTGTGCCGGAGTCGGGGTGCCGGGCAGTGCGCCATGGGGGATTGGGTGCCGGGCAGGGAACTTGGGGGCCTCGGGTAGGCGGCATGGCGCCGGGCAGTGCACCGGGAGGCCGCGGGCAGGCCTATTCAGCGGAGCTCGGGCCGGCGCGGGCCAGCGGCGCGATTTGCAAAGGCCGCGGGTCGCACAACCTTAGTTTTTTTCGTATCCACCACCTCATTATTGATATTTCTCCATGCTGTAGAACGTCACAAGAAGACAAAGATCGACACAGGATGTCGGGCCATGTTACGATGGAACACACCCTCCGCATTTAGGGTTGTATCATTTGGCTCATCATGAGAAGAATATCATCAATAATACGTCATCAACATTTCCTTATTATGATTTGAAGAAGGTAAGAAAAAGGTACAACTTCAACCAGTAATAATCCCCCTACCATTTATTCGTCGGTATTTGTTCGTCGCGTTTACCGAACGTCTCAAATCCCGAGCTTCTTTGGCTAGTTGATGACATTGCGGAGGGTAGGTCTGTAGTTGTCCGAGGTAGAAGTTGAATAATAATTGTCGTTGGTGTTCTTCATTGGAAGAAAACATTCTTCATTCTTTGATTGAAGAATGGTACTTCGTTCTTTGTTGGTAGAACGGTTCATCGTTGGGAGATTCCTTTAATAATCCTTTAATCCTCATCTTCTAACAAAATGAAATATGCCCACGAAATAATAGATTGCCTATTATTTTAATGTTGGAACATATTTCAAAAACAAAGACCTAATTTAAAAAGGCTCCTCCAACTTAATTCAAGAGGTTGGCTCATTAATTAAAGGGGGCTGGATCCATTTAATTAAAGGGGGTGGTGGAGAGTCTCTCCCTCACTAATGAAGGAGAGTTGAGAGGTTAAACTCAATTAAGGGGTAGCCTACGTAGTTAATTCACTAATTTGAATTGATGCAAACTACCCAATTAAAATGTGCCAACACACATGAATTAATGAGGTGGATCTTTTTAATTTAATTCTCACTTAAGAATTTGGAACAATGAATTCACTTGGGTGATTTAAGGGAAATCTTTCAATGAAGAACCTCATCCTCCAACGAAGAACTCTGGCCAACGAAGAACGACGAATGTCGTTGATGATCCTTCTTTGACTTCTCCCCTGGAAACCTAATGACGTGGACCCACATCCACAACCTTCGTGTGAATTTGGGAGTGGAAGAGTGCTTTGAGGATGCGATGAATGATGAACTTCTTCGTCTTCATTCCACAACACTGTCAATGAACGACGAATGACGAACAACCAACAAATGGTAGGGGGATTAAATTTATCTGAGTTCCTTGTTCTTCCCTCCTTATTCGATAATGATGTTTGTTGAGATTCATTCTTATGAACCATTTTCTATCACCATAATTGCGGAGGATACGGGCCAACCTAACATGGCCTGACATCCTCCTTCGATTTTCCCTTCTTGTGGCGTTTTTCGGCATGGCGACGTAACAACAATGATGCGACGATGGCGGTGATGACAAAGGCCGCGCTACCCATGGACTCTGTGAACTGCGCCTCCCCCGTGGTGCCCCGGTGCTCCCAGCCTAACACCGTTGGCCCACGCTGGCCGAGCCGCACCGAACCGGCTTGCCCCGTTGCCAGACCGTATGAGCGCTGCCTCTTGCCTGCCTCCCCGCGGCCTACTCGGCACCCTGTGCGGCCTGCCCGGCTCCTCACCCAGCCTACCCGGTGCCCAACAGGCATACCGACGCCCCACCTGATCGGCCCACGACCTGCCTCGTGCATTACCGGCCAGCCCGCGCCCTGTGCGGCCTGCCCGCGTCCTCCCGCGTGCCCTACCGGCCTACCCATGCCCTATCGTGCCCTGCTCGGCCTGCACATGGCCTCCCGTGCACCCTACTCGGCTGTTGCCGGCATCCCAAACTCTCATGCCATCACGCGGTATCCCTTGCAGAGTCGCTGGCCGAACCATATCGGCCTTCTGTACCGAGTCGCGCCCCGAGCAGTGCTGGCCGAACTGACCCCGGCCTCTGGACTGAGCGGGCTACGCGGCGACCTCCGAGCAGAACCTCCCATGAAGTCTACTAGGATGGGCCCAGCGGACCGCGCTGAACCTAGCAGGCTGACCCGCCCAACGGGCCGGGTGAGACCCAGGGGGTCTGACCGGGTCGATTCAGACGGGGTTGGGCCGCGTCGGTCTGACCGGGTCGGACCATACCCGAGCCCACTACTGGCCCTTAACATCATTTGGCCATATCATTGGCACCAGATGTTCGTTTGAAGAACTGTTAGCGATTATTGTAAACTTGTAGCATGAGGGTCCCTTGAGTATACCCCATTGGAGTTCGGGGTAAAGATGAGATATGGTCAAGTTGGATCGTGCACGAATCCAACTGAGCCCCCGAGACTAAAAAGCTAATAACTCACAGACCAGGCGTCTGAATGACGCATCGTCAGTTGCGTTGAGACCTCCATAACAAGAACAATCTTTTAGATACATATACTTGGGAATTTTTGAAATTTGGAGTATCGACCTGTAGATAGTGGACGGGATCCTCCCGAAGATGAGTGAGTATTGAGAAGAAACCTAGTAGATGGCTGAGAACTGATGACTGCTGACCAATTCGACTCAGAGTGACTCGACTAGCCCCTTGGGGAGCGACATGGCTTCGCGGTAGACCCACAGTGGGGAGATCCTTTGTGTGATGTGGCAGACGCATGGTACTCGACAGGTGGAGTACCTCATTAAGCTTCAAGGGGGAGCGCCTCTGTGTGACACGGCAGACCCACGGTGGGGAGCGCCTCTATGTGACGTGGTAGACCCATGATACTCGATAGGAGGAGTACCACAGGAGTCCAAGGATAGTGGGATGTACCTATGGAGATGTTATTTGATACTACTTCTAGAATAAAATCCTGGTTTGATCTTAGTCAGTAACGTTTGTGTTTACCTCATGATTGAGATGGATTACTTGATAACTTAGGTATATGTATGGGAATATATCTAAGTGAGGTTATATGTTGATTTCATACTTTATTTTTTATCCTTGTTGAATTTTGTAAGAACTTGAGGGTCTTAGGGTCCCTACTGAGTATCGTTATACTCAACCATGCATGGGCTATGCCCGCCCTCATTGTGTCGATTGTAGACGACAGACAAAGCTTTCTGAGGATCAGAGTAGCAGTACAGGATAGTACCCGAAGATGGACCTTACGACGAGTCGGTATATGGAAAATACAGAAATACATAGAGTGCTGAGGAGGCTATCTGTACCTACCCTTCAGGTAAGAAACCCCAGAGGATGGCCCAGTAGATGCTTTACTTTTCTTTAGCTATACTTTCTTTTTCGTTGAACTTGTACTTTCCTATTGGGCTTGTATTTCCGGGCCTTTTACTATTTAGCACTCTTTTTTGTATATAGTTTTTACTTAGTGTTTTCTTCCATTTGTACTCTGATTGTGTGTGTTTACAATTTATAAAGGCAATTACTTCATAACTTTGGTATTTATGACTTTGGTGCTAGTTTCTACCCCCTGGCCTATTGAAGTCGGGCCTGGGGTAGTCACAGCACGAGCCTAGGGGGACGAGTCATGAAAAAAATTGTAACATCCCAAAATTATACATGGTTAAATTACTAAATGATATGACTCATGTCAATAAGGTGTGCCTTTCTTTCCGAGAGCCTTTCTGATTATAATTTCATGGTTAAGCGTGCTTGGCCTGGAGTAGTGATCATGATGGGTGTCCTTTCTGGGATGTTTTCCAGGGTGTGTGTGAGTGAGGACAAAACACACTGGAAAGGACTTGTGATGGTCTGTGGGGACAATCATTATTCAGATGACCCGTTCGGGCACTTGGGTGGCACATAGGGTGGGGCCCACATGTCTGTGGGGAAACTGGTGGGAGGGCCCCAGTTGTTACATTTGGTATCAAAGGTGGTACCTAGCCTTAAGTGTGGTGCACTTCTTGTGTTGAGATGTAGGGCTCACAGTGAGGACGTTGTGCTCTAAATGGGGGGTGATGGAAACATCCCAAAATGAATCATTGTTAAATGACTAAATGATATGACTCCTGTCAAAAAGGTGCAACTTTATTGTAACACCCTGTTATTTTATGATAAGTATATTTTTTATGTATTATGTTATACGCAAAAGAAATATTTCACTACACACAACACTAGCTTGGTTTTCTGTTACACATATTCGTGACCTTCCTCGATAGCGTGTGTTGTACGCAATACCGAGTTTCACTAAACAACGATATATTATTTATTATAAACTATCTGTTATGATTAGTATTAACTAAATTTTGAATTTTAAAACATTATAAATCATTTTACAAATTTTCTAGAATAAGGCATGAAAACAAAATCAGTTTTTCGGATAAAAGAAGTATTTTTAAAAAAATGTAGTTTTACCGCATTTTGATGGCACACCCATTTTAAATCTAGTTTTTGACATGTTAATAAGTTAAATTTGAAAAAATAAAATGCTTATTTGGAATCAGGATATAAAAATTTACTTTGGATAAATTTTTCATATTATTCTGGTAACTTTCATATTTTGATGAATAGTAAAAACACGCTATATTTTAATTAAAAACAACTTTTTCCATCGCAATAATTTATATGCTGAAATTATAATATTGAATTGTTTTAATGTATAAATAGAATATATTTTTACCGTCTAATATACTGTATGTCATTAGCATTAATTTTACATTTAATTCATAGGTAAAAACATTTCAATCTTTGGCAATGTTTTAACTTTTAAAACCCATTTGCTTAACAATGGAATTAATTTTAAATTAATTACTGCAATTTTTGTGTTTTAAATTTTGAAAAATGGATTCCATATTTGGAATCAGTGGGTCCAAATTATGTTAATAGGTTACTTTTTCTTGATATTATGAATAGTAACTATGGTAATTTTTATTTACTGGGGTTAAAGGTAAATAAGGTAATTCAAGATTAAAAGAATATTATTATAATACATAATTACCTTAACACATGTCTTAATCATATTGGATGAGTAGTGGACGACCATGGGCATCCTTGGGTCGATTTTTGGACCCCATTGAGCCACTTGATAGTGATAATGACAATTTGGATTAATTAATTTAATGTAAAGACAAAATAGACATTAACAAAACTCTTTTAGTAATTAATTTTTATAAGTGGTTATATAAATTATATATTCGACTATAAATATTCATTAGAAATATAAAACAATTTCCTACATAATGGTAATTTATTTATAATTTTTAGACATTAAATAATTTAATTTATTTATGACACAATGATGATGCAGTAATTATCCTATTAAAGAAATATTAACATAATTGATTTTATAAATACCCAAATAAATGTAATTTGAGACTTTTTATGAATTTAAATAATATTATAGGTTAATATTACATGTTATTATTTATTTAATAAACATTTTTCGAACTAATCATGCTGTTATGATTTCACAAAAATCAAATACCATATAGTGTCATAATTGACATAAAATAGTTTTTAAAACAAATATTATATTATTAGTTGTTATTGTATTCCTAAAAAACTAAGGATCAACCAAATGACTTAGATAAGGTCATATATATTAATAATAAACAATTTGGGGTTTTTTTGTCTTGTTATTGTATGTTTATTAACCATATAATGTTAGAAAACAATAAGACATGGTAAAAGTTAAATTATTTAACATAGTGTTAAATCTAAATGATAATGCTAAAATAATAACCTAAACTTGTCTAAACACTATTATATGGGAGGATGGAGACCCATAACCACATTATCTTCGAAATAAATCAAATTGGAGCTATTAAGAACCGAATATGACTTTATAATAAAATAATACATTATGTTTTTCCTATGGTGCCCCACTCCTCCCTTATAAAAGGGAACCTCCTCCCTCTACTCCTCACACCACTTTGAGCCTTCAGGATTAGCCAAACCCTGCCAATTTGTCTTCTCCACTTCCCTAGAAATATCTTATAGGTCCTGGTCTTCTTCAAAGACAATCTTTGGTGCCCTAAGATAATGTTAAGAAGAGGCGCTTCAAAGAAGAGGTAATGTTCGTTAACGATTATTTCAACTTTATGTCTTCCTCTACCTATAATTTTATAGTTTTTTCATTATGATGTAATAACATAAGTATAAATAATATACTGAGATGTTATTATAAATATGAAACAACCCTATTTCACCTTCTATCCAACCTATGGAAAATGAAATCACCGCGCGCGCATACGTACGAAATACCGTCTCCACACCGTGGTGTAATCTGTTTTCCACCACCACCATACATGGATGGGTATAATAGTGTAAATAATAACTATATATAATTATTGTAAATTGATAATTATTCTTAAATATTATACATACACTTCAACACAATTCCACGATCATGGGAACGATATAATCGCTCGTGCATACATACGGCCTATCGTCTCCACGATGTCATGCGACTCTTTCTATATGATCTTCATTGAATAATGATTATATAAATGAATATAATGAATAAATATGATATATATTACACTAATACCATTATCTAAATGAGTTATCTATGACCTAAAATACGAATAATAATTTATTAGACAAAACATGCATAAGAACATATAGTAATAAACACCCGAATAACAAGTAACAATGAAATATTACTAATAAGAAGCTATGAATATGACCATATATGATATCATAACAATGAGTAAAATTATTGAATAAGTCAATATCAATATTGAAATCATTATATAGGAGGTTTGGACACGTATGAAGCAAATCATACCTAAGGTAAGGGAAAATATCACAATCTCATTTTTATCCGAGATTGTTTATAATTCATAATTTAATGGGGAATATTATCATCCACATACTTGTTTCCTCAATATGTAATATTATTTCTATCCTCCTATAATTTTTTAAATCCAATTTTACCCTTTGGTGACTTTTTAGTAAAGGATATGAAATGAATCTTTTGTTGTTTTTAGAACGATATACTTTTTGACTTTCCCGGCAAAAGTACGACAAGAATTTTTTTTTTAATTATAATAAATGAATCGATATTTATTAATTCATAAAAGAATATTTCCATGAAGCTTTTTTTACATGTTTTCATGTTTATTTTTAATCTACTTCTTTTAGTAAAAAATTCTATGACATGTTCCGAAAGGAAAAATATTTTTGATGAAGAAAGGATATTTTTCTCAAGAATGGAGTTCAAGTGTTTTATCAAAATTATATTACATCTAAGATAATATAGGGATCTATTTCTATCCCTATTTTTACATTTATTTTATTATGTGATGATTGAAATATTTTCATGAAGTCCTTTTATTTTATATAGATTATGTTATGATGGCACGATGTTTATGAATCCCATTTTTATTAAATGGGTTATGATATGATGTATGATTTATGATTTTGTGGCACACATAAGAATGGTTTCATTATGAGATGGTTGGAACCAATATCTCCCTCCAATGCATTAGGTAAATATTTATATCTCATGAGATAGACATGGCTGGAACAGAATGTTAAATCGGTTCAGTGATATAGTACTGGAACGAGGAGTGAACTCAGTTCAGTAAAGGACTTTGTCCTCTATGATGGTCTTGGAAATGAGACTTGACTAATATGAAATGATTTTATATGATTTTTTTGTATGTCACAGAGTTTCATGTTTTAATTTATTATTATTTGGGATTACTTTTTATTAATCTTATTTATCCCGTGACATGATATTATGACCTCTTTTGCAGGCTAAAATTTTCAAAATGTTATGTTCTTATGAAAATGATATGACTGATATTTCTTTTGTTTACCCTTAATAAGCATTTGAGCTCCCCGTTTTATATGTTTTCTTTTCCCTAATTTAGGAAGAAAGATATTAAGTAAGATATTCTAAAAGGGACTCTAGATATGATAAAAATAAAAGGGAGGCAATGTAGATGTTTTATGAACCTTTTGTTTATGTTAACCAGTTTCTAAAGACACTATACCTATACGGTCCTTTCATGGTTTTTTTTATATGTTTTAATACATGTGCTTCAATTCTGATGTAATAACAATGTATGTAATGTATGGGTCGTTATAGTTGGTATAAGAGGAAAGGTATAGTCAATATTTGGAAACTAGAATGTGAAAGCCTTAGTAAGAATCCTAAGGATAAGTCTAATAATAGAACAAAATATTAGTGTTTTAAAAATGGCCATGAACAACCTATGATAAGACCTTATGTGTGAAATTTTATTCCTGATTATGTGGTTTTCCTAATGTAATTAGTTTTACTCACACTATTCTTATTTTTTTTAGTCAATGGATGGAACCCGAAGGAACCGTGTTAATGTGGAATGTGACGGGAAATGAAATGATTGTCCCCCTGAGCAACCAAACGTTATGGGAGCTAGAATGATAAATATTGTATCCATGCTCACACAACATTCTCAAGCTATTAATCATGTAGGACTTCCAAACGAGAAAAAAATGGAGAAACATTCTGTTGAATCCTTCATGAGGCCACTTCCACCCTCATTCAGTGGGTCTACTGATCCATTAGTGGTTGAACAATGGATCAGTACCACTGAAAAGATATTTTCAGTTCTTCAATGTTCTGAATATGATACAATCATCATATCAGTATATCGTTTGGAAGGTGAAGCATATAAATGGTGGAATCTTATCAAGAATATGAGGCCAAGAGATGCAATTGATTCCATGGAATGGGACAAGGTCAAGAACTTATTTTTCAATAAGTACTTCGCTCATATTCTTCAAACAAAGATGGAGAAGGAGTTTCTTGAACTAAAGAAAAAGGGTGATGAATCTGTTGGTACTTACGAAGAAAATTTTACAAGACATGCAAGCTATGCTTCTGGTATTATTATCCAACCTGGGAGTAAGATCGATCGATTCTTTAGTGGCTTAAAACCAAGTCTTAGAAGGGCGTTATCCATAAGGGACTTCAATAGCTATGAAGAAAATTGTTCGATGTCCTCTCAAGGTTGAGATGGAGATTGGAGTAACCCATCAGTCATATGCGTTTGATAAGAAGAGAATAATGGAATTCAAAAGAAAATATAAAGAGCACACTGAAAAGAAGATGAGTTTTCCCTTATACTCAATGTTTGGAAAGAAACATGGAGGGAGTTGTCTTAAAGGGACATGTAAATGTTTTAAATGTAGAAAGGAAAGTAATCAGGCATTTAAATGCCGCAATGATGGGAAGAAGATGTCAAGTGATGCGAACAAAGAAATGGCTACACATAGTGCACCTCCTACACTTTAATGTTACAAGTGTAAGGAAATGGAAAATTATGCTAATCAATTCCATAATCCAAGGGTTGTTGATGATGATCGACATCAACAAACACAATATGCTAAAGATAAAGGAATGTCCCATGCAATTTCAATCAGCGATGTGGATTACGATCACAAAGTGGTGAAAGGTACACATACCATCCACTCTAAAGTGGAAAATGCTTTACTTGATTTTAGATCCACCCACTCATTTTTTTATAAAGAATTTTCTAAGGGTATCGCCATATTACCTCAACAATTAGATGTTTAGTTAGCTGCGACAACCCCTAATGGAACAAAAGACCCATCAAAAGTTTATAATTCTTCTATTATTGATCTTTGTGGGAAAGTGCTTCCTGAAAATCTTGTGATCCTTCCTATAGTGGAATTTTATGTGATTCATGGCATGGATTGTATTTCTTTATATGGAGCTCATATCAATTTTCAAATAATGGATGTCACTTTCCATATTCCAGATCAATCTATGATCGTCTATCGATGCAAGGATGAACATAACCTTCCAGTGGAAATTCCTTCCATCTTATGGGTCTTGATTCCACTAAATGATGGTTATTTATCACAAATGGTTGCTGAGAAACTCACAATTATAAATATGCCCATTGTAAGGGAGTTTGATAATGTCTTTATGGAGTAATTTTCCGGTCTTCCAAAAAATCATGAAGTTTATTTTTCAATATAATGTGTACCAGGTGCTTTACCTATTTCAAAGACACCTTATAGAATGGCCACAATTGATTTTCAGTAATTGAAGAAGCAACTCCAAGAGAATCTTGATAATGGATTCATACGCCCTACTGCATCACCTTGGGGAGAACTTGTTCTGTATTTTATGAAGAAAGATGTATCAATGAGACATTGCATTTTTATGTAGAACATAACAAGATCATTATCAAGAACAAATATCCTCTCCCACGCATTGATGACTTATTTGAAAAACTACATAGAGGTCAATAATTTTCAATGATTGATCTTAATTCAGGTTATCATCAATAAAGGGTCAAAAGGGAGGATATACCAAAGATGGCTTTCCATACAAGGTATGGACACTATGAATTTATAGTGATTCCATTTAGTCTTACTAATTCCCCTACTATCATCATGGATCTGATGAATAGAGTCTTTATAGATTATCTTGATCAGTATGTGGTAGTCTTTATAGATGATATTCTTGTCTATTCAAAGAGAAAGGAAGAACATGATGATCACTTGAGAATTGTATTGAAGACCCTGAGAAAAGAGAGGCTTTATGCCAAATTTACCAAGTGTGAATTTTGGCTTAAAAAAGTTGCATTTTTGGGTCACATAATCTCAAAAGAGGGGATATCTGTGGATCTAGAAAAAATAGAGGTTATTGAATGATGGTCGAGACCAACAACAGTAACTGAGATATGATGTTTTCTTGGTTTGGCTGGATATTATCAACATTTTGTGAATGATTTTTCACGATTATCTAATCCACTCACCAGGTTGACTCAAAAAGGAGTTATGTTCGTTTGGATGGAGGAATGTGAAGAGAACTTCAAGGAGTTGAAAAGAATGTTATTCAGTGCACCTGTACTCACACTACCTTGTAGTGGAGAAAGGTTTGTGATCTACAGTGATTCATCCAAGAAGGGGATGGGGTGTTTTCTCATGCAAAATGATATGGTTATATCTTATTCCTCACGATAGTTGAAAATCCATGAGCAAAATTACCCAACTCATGATTTGGAGTTAGCTGTGGTAATCATTGCCTTAAAGATTTGGAGGCATTATCATTATGGTGAAAGGTGTAATATTTATACTGATCATATATGTTTAAAGTATATTTTCACACAAAAAAAGCTGAATATGAGCCAAATAAGTTGGTTGGATTTGATTAAGGATTATGACTTCTCAATTCATTACCACCAGGGGAAAGAAAACAAGGTCGCAGATGCATTAAAACGACAAGACCATGGTAGCTTATCCATGATGAGGATTACAAAAGATCAAATATTTATGGATTTACAAATAATGGATCTTGGAATTATAATGGAAGGGGAAAAATCTTATCTTTCTCAAATGAATGTTCAACCATTTATACATGTTAAGATTAAAGAGGCACAAAATGAAGATGTAGAGTTACAAAAGAAGTTGAGAAATGTTCATGAATTCAACCTTGATTGTGATGGGATAATAATGTTCAGGAATCGGGTTTGTGTTCCTCCCATCCCCAAATTAAAGAAGGAGTTGCTGGATGAGGCTCATAGTTCTTCGTTATCTATTCATCCTGGAAGCACGAAGATGTATAGGGACCTGAAAGAGTACTTCTGGTGGGATGTCATGAAAAGAGATGTTGCTGAATATGTCTCTCAATGCTTGGTTTGTCAGCAAGTTAAAGCTGAGAGAAAAAAGTCTAAGGGGATGTTATAACCATTACCCAAACCCGAATTGAAATGAGAAAACAACACTATGGACTTTTTAACTGTACTTCCTAAAACATCCAAATGCAATAATGATATCTGGGTTATTGTTGACCATCTTACGAAGTCGACACACTTCATTGCTATTAGGTAAGATTTATCTCCGGATCAGCTTGTGAGAATATATGTAATGGAAGTTGTAAGATTGCATGGAGTACCACTTTCCATTATATCTGATAGGGATCCGAGGTTTACCTTGAAGTTCTGGTGAAGTCTTCAGCATACTCTAGATACAGAGTTGAGTTTCACCACTACTTATCATCCTTATACAGACGGTCAGTCTGAGAGGACAATTCAAACTCTAGATGACATTTTAAGAGCTTTCTCTATGGATTTCAAAGGTTGTTGGGATCAACACCTACCTTTGGTGGAATTTTCCTATAATAATATCTTTCAATTCAGTATTCAGATGGCTCCTTATAAAGCTCCATAAGGAAAGAAATCCAGAACTCCAACTTGCTAGGATGAAGTTAGGGAAATAAAGCTATTTGGACATGATCTTGTTGATGAGATGGCAGAAAAGGTCCAATCTATTCAACAACATATAAGAGCAGCTCAGAGTCGACAAAAAATGAATGCTGATAACCAAAGAAAATACCTTGAGTTTGAAGTGGGTGATAAAGTGTTCTTACGAATATCTCCTTGGAAGAGAGTAATGAGATTTTGAAATAAGTGAAAGCTAAGCCATAGGTATATCGGTCCTTTTGAAATACTAGATCATGTTGGGAAGGTAGCTTATCAATTGGTGCTTCCACCAAATCTCTCTCAAGATCACTATGTGTTCCATGTATTTCTCCTGAGAAAGTACATACCTGATCCTTCACATGTACTCAGATCAGAAGTTATACCGCTAGAGCAAGATCTTTCTTTTGAAAAAGAGCCGATAGAGATTCTGGATCATAGCGAAAAAGTTATACGATACAAGAACTCTCGCTTGGTGAAAGTTTTATGGAGGAACCACCAATTAGACGAAGCTACAAGGGAACATGAGGATATGATGAGAGAGAGGTATCCTCATCTATTTGTTACGAAGTGACTAATTTCGAGGGAGAAATTCATTTAAAGGGGGGTAGAGTGTAACACCATGATATTTTATGAGAAGTATATTTTTTATGTATTATGTTATACGCAATGTAATCTTTCACTGCATACAACACTATCTTGGCTTGCATTACACGTAATTGTGACCTTCCTCGATAGCGTGTGTAGTACGCAATACTGAGTTTCACTAAACAAAGATATATTATTATGTTATAAACTATCCGTTATGATTAGTATTAACTGAATTTTGAATTTTATAACATTATAATTCATCATACACATTTTATAGAATGAGGTATGAAAAAAAATCAATTTTCCAGATAAAAGAAGTATTTTTAAAAAAATGCATTTTTACCGCATTTTGATGGAGCATACATTTTAAATGTAGTTTTTGAAATATTTATAAGTTCAATATGACAAAATAAAATTCTTCTATGGAATCAGGATATAAAAATCTACTTGGTATGAATTTTCATATTATTCTGGTAACATTCATATTTTGATGAATATTAAAAACACGCTATACTTTAATTAAAAATTAATTTTTTCATCGCAATAATTTATATGGATAAATTATAATATTGAATTATTTTAATGTAAAAATAGAATATATTTTTACCATTTAATATAATGTATGTCATTAGCATTAATTTTACATTGAATTCATAGGTAAAAACATTTCAATCTTTGGAAATGTTTTAAGTTTTAAAACCAGTTTGCTTAACAACAGGATTAATTTTAAATTAATAACTGCAACTTATCCATTTTGAAATTTTAAAAATGGATTACATATTTGGAATCAGTGGGTCCAAATTATGTTAAAAGGTTACTTTTATTTTTTTTATATTATGAATAGTAACTACAATAATTTTTATTTACTACGGTTAAAGGTAAATAGGGTAATTCAAGTTTAAAAGAATATTATAATAATTTAAAATTACCTTGAAACTTGTACTAATATTATTTGATGAGTAGTTCCGACCATGGAAATCATTGGGTCTATTTTAAAACCCAATTGAGCCACTTGTTAGTGATAATGAGAATTTGGATTAATTAATTTAAAGTAAATACAAAATTGAAATTAACAAAGATCTTTTAGTAATTAATTTTTATAATGGGTTATATATATTATATTTTCGACTATAAATATTTATTGGAAATATAAAAAGATTTCCTACATAATGTTATTTTATTTTTAATTTTTATACATTAAATTATTTAATTTAATTATGACACAATGATGATGCAGTAATTATCATATTAAAGAAATATTAACATAATTGATTTTATAAATACCCAAATAAATGTAATTTGAGACTTTTTATAAATTAAAATAATTTTATATGTTAATATAACATGTTAGTATTGATTTAATTATCATTTTCTGAACTAATAATTCTGTTATGATTTTTAAAAAAATAAATTCCCAAATAGGGTCAAAATTGACAAAAAACTGTTTCTAAAACTAATATTATATTATTAGTTCTTATTTTATTCTTAAAAATATAAGGATTGGAAAAATGACTTATATAAGGTTATATATACTAATGATAAAAAAATTTGTTTTCTTTTGGCTTGTTATAGTATGTTTATTGACCACATAGTGTAAGAAAACAAGAAGAAACGGGAAAAGTTAAATTATTTTACTTAGAGTTAAATCTGACTGATAAGGTTAAAATAGTAACCTAAACATGTCTAAAATCTATTGTATGAGAAGCTATCTACCAATACCCACCTTATCTTCGAAATAAATCAATTTGGAGCTATTAAAAAACGAATATGACTTTATAATAAAATAATACTTTAAGTTTTTCCTAAGGTGCCCCTATCCTCCCTTATAAAAGGGCACCTCCTCCCTCTCCTCCCCACACCACTTTGAGCCTTCATGCTCGGCCAAACCCTGCCAATTTCTCTTCTCCACTTCACTATAAATATACTATAGGTCCTGGTCTTCTTAAAAGACCATATTTAGTGCCTTTTGATAATGTTAAGAATAGGGGCTTCAAAGAAGAGGTAATGTCCGTTACCGATTCTTTCATCTTTATTTATTATTCTACTTATTATTCTTTAGTTGTTTAATTATAAAGTAATAACATCAGTATCAATCATATACTGATATGTTATTATAAATATGAAACAACCCTATTTCACCTTCTTTCCATCCTACGGAAAACGAAATCATCGCGCGTGCGTATGTACAGAATACCGTCTCCACGCCGTGGTGTAATCCTTTGTCCACCACCACCAAACATGGATGGGTATAACTGTGTAAATAATAACTATATATGATTATTTAAAATTGATATTGATTATTAAATAGTATACAAACTCTTCAATACAATTCCACGATCATGGGAACGATATCATCGCTCGTGCGTACATACGGCTTACCGTCTCCACGATGTGATACGACTCGTTCTACACGATCATCATTGCATTATGATTATATAAATGAATTGAATTAATAAATATGATATATATTACACTAATACCATTTTGGAAATGAGTTATCTATGACCTAAAATAATAATAAGAATTTATTCAACAAAACACACATAAGAAAAAAAAAGCAATAATCACTCGAATAACAAGTAACAATGAAATATTACTAATAAAAAGATAATAATATAACCATATATGATATCATAACAATGAGTACTATTATGTAATAAGTCAATTACATTATTTAAATCATTATACAGAAGGATCAGACACGTATGAATCAAATCAGACCTAAGGTAAGGGAAAATCTCACAATCTCATTTTTATCCAAGATTGTTTATACATCATAATTTACTGGGGAATACTTATCATCCACATCCATGCTTCCTCAATATGTAATATTATTTATATCCTCCTACAATTTTTTAAATCCAATTTTACCCTTTGTTTGGTTTTTAGTAAAAGATATGAAATGAATCTTTTGTCGTTTTTAGAATGAGGTACTTTTTGACTTTTTAGGCCAAAGTATGAGAAGAATGTTTTTTTCACTTATACAGCATGAATGGATATTTATGATTTCATAAAATAATATTTACATGATGTTTCCTTTACAAGTTTTCATGTTTTTTTTCTAATCTACTTCTTTTAGTTAAAAATTGTATGACATGTTAAGAATGGAAAAATGTTTTTGAAGTAGAAAGGATATTTTCCTCAAGAATGGAGTTCAAGAGTTTTATCAAAATTATTTTCCATCTAAGATAATATAGGGTTCTGTTTCTATCCCTATTTTTACATTGATTTGATTATGTTATGATGGAATTATTTTTATTAAGTCCTTTTATCTTATATGGATTATGTTATGATGGAACGATGTTTAAGAATCCCATTTTTTTACATGGGATATGCTATGATGTATGATTTATGATTTTGTGGTGCACATAAGAATGGTTTCATTATGAGATGGGTGGGACCTATATCTCCCTTCAATGCATTGGGTAAAGATTTATATCTCATGAGATAGACATGGATGGAACGACAAGTTAAACCGGTTCATTGATACAGGAATGGAACGAGGAGTGAACTCGGTTCAGTAATGGACTTTGTCCTCTATGATGGTCTTGGAAATGAGCCTTGACTAATATGAAATGATTTTCTATGATTATGTGTGTATACCACAATGTTTCATGTTTTATGTTATGATGATTTGGGATTACTTTTCATTACTATGATTTATCCCATGACATGATATTAAGACCTCTTCTGCAGGTTATGATTTTCAAAATGTTATGTTCTTTTGAAAATGATATGACTGATATTTCTTTTGTTTACCCTTACTGAGCATTTGATCTCACCCATTTTGTATGTTTTCTTTTCCCCAGGTCAGGAAGAAGTATATTAAGTAAGATATTCCAATAGGGACTCTATATATGATAAAATAAAAGGGAGACAATGTATATGTTTTATGAACCAGTTGTTTATGTTTCCCAATTTCTAAAGACACTATACCTATACAGTCCATTCATGGGTTTGTTATATGTTGTAATAAGTGTGCTTCAATTCTGAAGTAATAACAATGTATGTGAAGTATGGGTCATTATATTTATTTTCAAGAAACCTGTCTGATTAGAACTCCATAGTTAAATGTGCTTGGAATGGAGTAGTGATCATGATGGGTGACCTTCTTCGATGTTTTCTAGGGTGTGTGTGAGTGAGGAAAAAATACACTTGAAAGGACATGTGTTGGCCTCTGGGGACATTCATTAGTTAGATTACCCGTTATGGCACGTGGATGGGACATAGGGTGGGGCCCATGTGTCTATGGAGAAACTACTGGGTGGGGCCCTGTTGTTGAATTTGTATTGTCATGACCCGTCCCCCGGGGGCCATGTCGTGACTACCCCATGCCCGCCTTCCATAGGCCATGGGATGGTGACTAGCACCAAAGGCGTATTTCCTAAAACTGGGAATGCATTGCCTTTATAAATTGAACACACATACAATAGAGTATGAGATGAAAGTAAATGCTAAGTAAAGATGTGTACAAAAGAGTGATGAAAATTAAAGGGGCTGAAAATACAAGCCCAACTGGACAGTGCATGTACAACTGAAAAACATGTACAACTAATGATGTAACGCAGCTATTGGGTCATCCTCTGGGGTTCCTACGAGAAGGGTTGGTACAGATGGCCTCCTCCGCACTCCACGTTTGTCAATCTCCTCCTTGGACTGACTCGTCGTAAGGTCCTCCTCTTGTTACTGTCCAGTCCTACTACTCAGCATCTGTCAGTGCTGTCCCTCAACTGCAACCAACACAATGAGGTGCGGTCATAGCCCATTTAAAGATGAGTATAATGATACTCATTAGGGACCCCGAGACCCTAAAGGTCTCACAAAATCCAACAAGGATAATACAAAAAGTATGAAATCAATATATAACCCCACATAGGTATATTCCCATACATATACCTTAGTTATCTAGTAATCCATCTGAATCATGAGGAAAACACAAGTTAATAACTCATCCCACACATGTATACAACCTAGGTAGAGAGATAGAGATGATCAAATATAGCCCCTAAATCATCTAGCCAGTCAGACCAACACATGATCGAGGACCAGCTATTCTGTCAGACCAACAAATGATCCAGGAAAAAAAATAAAAATTTTCGGACCAACACATGATCCTGGAATAGTAGTTCGAGCTGTCTAACCAACACATGATCCAGGAACAGCTATTCTATCAGACCAATACATGATCCCGGAATAGAAGTCAGAACGGTTGGACAAACACATGATCCAGGAATAGTCATCAGAACTGTCAGACCAACACATGACCCCAAAATAGTCAATAGTGCACAACCAGCCTCAAGGTTTTTGAATAGCATGCTTGATTCCGGGAGGGTCTTCCCCTCAAGCTAAGAGTCGATACATCAACTACCACATCGTCCCAATTTGATCTATCCTCATGTTATATCTCTTCAAAAGAAACACAACGCGACAGAAGGTGCGTCAATCAGACAACCGATCTGAGGGTTATTGGCATTTCCGTTACGAGGGCCCAGTTAGATTTAGGTTCAATCCAACCTGTCCATCCCATAACTAGTAAAAACCTCATTTGGGGTATTCCAAAAGAACCTTATTTCTCCATGCTTGCCATCACCGCATAGGGTTCTCCAATCTGACACCCGTAGCCCATGTTATGGGAAAAAAGGTGGAATCAACCCAAACTAGGTCCGGGTTCGGTCCGGCCCAATCGGACCGACCTAGTCGGACTCAGTTCTAGACTGGAGTCTGACCTGGTCCGTAGGTCTGACTCGGTCTTCGGGTCCAACTTGGCCCGAGGTGGCAGCCAGGCCCGCGGGGGCGGCCTGACCGGGTATTTACATTCTCCCCACCTCAGGGTTTTACATCCATGTAAGCTACAACTCGAACTATGGGGAAAAGGGGGTACTAAGCATGCATCCGAGCCTCCCTCTCCTATGTGATCTCCTGGAGGTTCCCATGATACCAGTGAACGTGCACCAGATGTATCTACCGTCCACATAGGACCCACTCCGATCGATCCTCAATCTCCACTGGAACCTCTGTAAAAGTCTCCCCATCATCGACGTCTATCTCTCCATGGTCGATGATGTGGGAAGGGTCGTTCACGTATCTCCTCAACTAAGATACATGGATGAATTCATGCTCCCGGTGCAACTGTGGTGGAAGAGCCAGGCGGTAATCCACCTAGCCTACTCTGCTGAGGACCTGAAATGGTCCGATGAATCTCAGAGACAACTTCCTGCCTCGGCCAAATCTCTCTAGGCCTCGTCATTGTGAGACCCATAAAAATACATGGTCACCATATTTGCACACCAGAGGTCTCCGACTACTATCAACATTTGACTGATGTCTTCTCTGTGTAGTCTTCATCCTCTCCTGGAAGATCTATAACTTCTCAGTGATAGCCCTTACCATCTATGGTCTCACCAGTGTTGACTCCCCTTTACCTTTCTAGAACTCTTTTTATATACAATTTTTACTTAGTTTTTGCTCTCAGTTTTACTCTTTTTTGTTTGGTTACAGGTATAAACATAATTATTTCCCAGTTTTGGGTTTTACTCCTTTGGTGCTAGTCTCCAACCCCGGGCATATGGATGGCGGGCTTGTGGTAGTCACGATACGGCACCCTGTGGACATGTCGTGGCAAAATTAAAAAGGTTTCTCCAATTTAATTCAAGATTATGGATCATTAATTAAAGGGGATTGGCTCTATTTAATTAAAGGGGAAGGTGGAGAGTCTCTCCCTCAATAATAAGGGTGAGTTGAGAGGTTAAAATCTCCTCCCATTAATAGGGGTCTGGTGGTCCCCACCCATATTATTCAAATGGGATGTTATGGTCTTGGGTGGTCCCTACATTGTAACGTCTCAAGGGAGGTTATGTTCAGGTGGTCCCCACCACCATAACCTCTCTTGGGAGTTTAGGGTGTGGTGGTCCCACCTCCAAATCCCATGTGGAGGTTTAAACCAACAATCACCCATATGACATCTTAAAATTAAATAAACTTTTGCACACTTCATTGTATTATTTCTCCACGAAAAACTAAAAACTAACTCTCTATCTCGATCATCTTCCATCGAGGTGAATGTCTCCTTAAGTGATTACCGATGCTGCGAGATCAATAGTGCCCTCAGATTTGAATTCTGGGCACATTTTCAAATGTTATAAAAACCCGCTCGCACGTTCACTGAATATACCTGAACAAAAATTTAGAAAATGATTCCGGGCACACCAGTCCTCAGAACCATGTGCCTTAAATTTTTGCGGACTCGTAAAATTCCCATGTATTAAAGAAAATAATTTCCACGGAAATTATGGGCTTTTACAACAACCACTGGTGGTCCTTTATATATGCGTTTGATGCGACAGTTGTTCTTCCAAACTCAATCCAATTGATGAATATCCATCTAATCAGATCTGATGGTTGAAATGATAGCCGTAAGGAAATCTTGGATCCGATCATTTGATGTTTTTTAACAAAAACCTTCGTATTTAAAAAAAAGAGAATCCAAATATTTTAATAACAAAAGAAACTACCATTATGTAAAGGATCATTAAGAAATATCAGGAAAAGAAACAAACCTTTCAGATTTCTAGGAAGATTATTCTAATTGTGGAAAAATTTTCTAGAAGAACATTGGATTCCCAAAATTTTGATTACGATAAAAAATTTAAGAACACAAATATTTATTATGAAAGTTTTAATTACAAAAATATTCATTACAAAAAAATTAGAAAATATTACTAAAATTTTTTTCATTACGAATGATTTGAAAAACATGACTACAATTATTTTCATTACAAAATATTTGAAAAATTTAACAATAAAAATTTTAATTATTAAATATTTTAAAAATATAAGTAGGAAAATTTTCATTACAAAAGATTTTAAAAATCTAACTAGGAAAATTTTCATTACCAATGATTTCAAAAATTGGACTACGAAAAGTTTTATTAGGAATGATTTGAGAAATCTTACTGCAAAAATCATCATTGCGAAAGATTTGAAAAATATGACTATAAATAATTTCATTATGAATGATTTGGAAAATATGAGTACAAAAATTTTCATTACGAAAGATTTAAAAAATCTGAATACAAAAAATTTCATTAAAAAATATGATCTATATAACAAGCCAATGTACTACCCCTATGAAAAAGAGTTTATTAATGTAAGGATATTAGTTTCAACTGAATGTTAACAAGGAAGATTAACTTATGGTTATTTTTCCTAACTTCTTTATAATGTATTCAAATCTATTGGATGGTAATGATTTTGAGAAAATATCAACATGATGTTCTTCTGTTTTCTGATAAATTGATGAATGATATCCCCTTTTTCTGTGTGATCTCTAAGAAAGTGATGCCTAATACCAATGTGTTTTTAATGGGAGTGGTGTACAAGGTTTTTACTTAAGGCAATGGAACTGGTATTATCAAACAAAATTTGTGTTTTGATAAAACTCAAACCATAGTTTGTGAGTGTGTGTTTCATCCACAACACTTAAGTACAACAACTTCCAACTCCTACATATTCAGCTTCAGTAGTGGAAAGTGATACTGAGTGTTACTTCTTTCATGACCAAGAAACTAATAAATCTCCTATGAAAAGAAAAGTTCTGGATGCACACTTTCTATCCATTCTACATCCACCAATGTTAGTATCTCAAAAACTTGTTAAAATAAAATAATTTCCATAAGTATAAAAGAGTCCTAAATCCATGATTCCCTTTAAGTAGCGAAAAATTCTTTTCACTAAATTTAAATGAGATTCCTTAGGATTGAATTGATATCATGAACATAATCATACTGAAAACATTATGTCTAGACAACTAGCTTTCTAGTAATGTAAACTTCCTATCATACCTCTAAAAGAAGTTTGATATACTAGTTTCCCAGATTCATCATGATCAAGTGTGGTTGAGGTACCAATGCGAGTACTAATACTCTTAGTGTTGTTATTTCCATACTTTTTAAAAATATGTTTAATATAATTATTTTGGGATATATATATTCCTTTTGGTTTTTGAGAAATTTGAAAACCAAGGAAAAATGTTAACTCACTCATCATACACATTTCAAAAACAGATTTCATTAGATCTGAAAAGGAATCAGTTAAAGATTACTGAGTTGAACCGAATATAATTTCATCAAAATAAATTTGAACAATCAAAAAAAATTTCTTATATTTCATTATAAAAATTTTTGTATATGGATTTCCCTAAACATAAATATTTTGAAGCAAAAATCATGTAAGCCTATGATACCAAGATTGAGGGGATTTCTTATGTCCATTAAAAGATTTGGTAAGTTTATAAACAAGTTCAGGATGTTTTTTATCTTCAAAACCTTGAGGTTGTTCAACAAAAACATCCTCTTGAACATATCCATTAAGAAGATCACATTTCACATCCATTTGAAAAATTGTGAAGTTGAATAATGCTGGAGATGAATGAAGAATACGAATAGATTTAAGCCTAGCTACTAAAGAATAGGTTTTTTCATAGTCTATTCCTTCTTGCTGAATATAGCCTTTAGCAACAAATCTAGATTTATTTCTTCCAATGATTCTATTTTCATCACATTTATTCCTGAAGACCCATTTTACTCCAATAATAGAAGTTTCCTTGTGCCTTTTAAACAAGGTCCAGACATTATTCCTTTCAAATTCATTTTGCTCGTCTTGCATAGATTTTATCCAATCATCATCTCCTAAAGTGTAATTTGTTCTTTTTTGTTCTAATTGAGAATGGAATTCTAGAGGTTCTATTTCATTTCTTATAGAATGTCAACTCCTTATGGGTTTATTTACATCACTAATGATACTATCACTACGATTATTCTTAAGAAATAACTGATTTGGGTTTTGTAAAACTTGTTCATCAATATTAGGTACAAAGTCTTCTAGGGTAAATGTTTTATAAAAATCATCTTGGATATTTCCTTATGAAAATAATCTTCTATCAAAGGTTGATAATCAGTTTTTGAAAACACATCTGAAGATGTATGTTGGGGTTGTTTAAAAACGAAAAGATCAGTTTCATCAAATTTGACATGTACTGTTTCTTCAATAGTACAAGTTTTTTTTATTGAAATCTCTATAAGCCTTAGAAGATGTGGAGTAGACAAATAAAATTCCTTCATTATATTTTGGAGTGAATTTATGAAGATTATATTTAGTATTCAAAATGAATACCTTGTAGGAAAAACTATAAAGTTAGAAAGTCTAGGTTTTCTACAATTCTATAACTCTTAAAGTGATTTATTATGAAAAGGTCTAATCAAAACACAATTTATAGTATAACAAGAAGTACTTACAGATTCAGCCCAAAAATGTTTGGTTATAGAATATTCAATCAACATGGTTCTTGTTATCTCTTGAAGAATTATATTTCTTATTTCAACCACACCATTTTGATGAGGTGTTCTTGGTTCTATGAAGTTATGAGTAATTCATTTGTTACTACAGGAAGTTTCAAAATCAGAATTTTGATGTTCTCATCCATGATCACTATGAATAGTTATCAAAGGAAGGTTATTCTCACTTTTAAATTGGCCTCTAAAACGTTTGAAAAAAGAAAAAGTCTTATATTTATTTGCTAGAAAATATACCCATGTAAATCTTTTGTAATCATCCTCTAAGACAAATGCATAATATTTTCCACCAATTATTCTAGTTCTTTTGGTCCAAAAATATACATATGCAGTAATTGTAATGAATCAGTAGTTGAGACATCTCCAACTAATTTAAAACATGATTTATTTTTCTTTCCATAATGATAAATATCACAAACTTTTGAAGTAGAAAATCTAAGCTCTAGTAGACCCTTAACTAATCAATTCTTTGAGTGTTTGCATAGGTTCTTAAGGTTACAATGTCTTAACCTTCTACGCCATAAAAAAGAATGATCTTCCATTCCACTATGTCAAGGTAGATCTTAGCACTTAAGGTCTTCTATGTTTAGTGTTTAAACATTCTCTTGCTTATTGGTAGAAAGAATAAACTAATCCTAGAAATTGTGTACTAAGCACTCTTCATTCATAAAATTTACAAGGTAACCTTCATCACATAATTGGATTATTCTTATTAGGTTGTTCTTAAGACCCTTAACAAATAAATCATTTGAAATAAATGTTTTTCCAAGAAGAACAATGTTACTTATAAAAATAATTTCTCCCTTGGCATTATCTATGAAAGTTACTTTTCCTCCTTTCGTCTTAATAATATTTTCAAAATGTTTTTTGTTACGAGTCATATGCCGAGAACATCCACTATCCATGTACCATGTATTTCTGTTTGTACATTCTTTATTTTCCTGCAAATAAGAATGTTAGACATTTAGAATCCAAAATTTCTTGGATCCGGAAATTTCAGAATGCAAAATCTTAAGCACCCATGTTTTCTTAGAAAAATGGGCTTTATGAAATTATAATGACTGAGTTTTGTTTAGGGAACAATTTCTTGCCCAATTCCCACCACAATAACACATAGTGTAGAATGAAGCACGTTGAGGAACAAAATAATTGTTACTAAAAATTGGTTTATTACTAGTATAACCAAATCCAGAATTATTCCTTTGTGGTCGAATTTGGGAATACATTTTATCAAAATTTTCTTTTCCTAAGGTAATGTTTAAAAGAAACTTTCTAAAGGAAAATATTTCGGATTTTAGTTTGATAACTATGTTCTTATCTTCCAAAAAAAAATTTGAGCTATAGTTAGGTTCCAAAATATGTTTCTTAGAAATTACTTTTTCAGGACCCATAGAAAGATTGTCCTTCTTAGAATTTACTTCCTCATGGTTTTTTGAAATAATTTCTAAATAAAAAATTTTATTATCATGATCTTTATAAAGATCTGATATTTCCTTAGTAGGAATAATATTTCTAGAATTTTCTTTATCAGGATTTTTGTTGAGTTTTGAATTCTCATTCTCAAGGATCATAGAAAACCTCAAAACTTCTTCATAGGTAGGTAAAGTATTATCATCAGAAGGAGAAGATTCTTCATCGGAAGAGATATAATATTTAATATAACTATAGTATGAATTTAAAGATACATTGGTCATAGATTCTGCATTGTGCACCTTATCCATTAAGAAATGATTTTCAATAGGTAGTCTGGATATTAGACCAAGATTATTCTGTCCAGAAGATTCATACTCGGATGATTCATCAAAAGAGTCACCACCACTGTCACTCAAGGTGTCATTATATTTCAGTACTTTCTTAGATTCAGCTTTGTTGTACCTAATTCTATTTTTCTGAAAATTATTTTATTTTCTTTCCATTATTTTAATCATAGGAAAATAATGTCATATTTTTCTAACTCTTTGGCATTCATAACATGTGTCTTCTGAGTATTTCTTATCTTTCATTTCTTTATTCTTGTATCTAGATTGAAAATTCATCTAACCAACAATCTTGTTCATCCTTCGAGCAAGATTGGCTAGTTCGTGTTCTGAAGATTCACTTCCACTACATTCGGATTGAATAACAATCTTCTTAGACTTGGATCTAGTAACTCTCTCAGGATTCTTGGTTTTCATATGATTTGAAGTTGTAGTAAAAGAAACACTACCATTCCCATTCTTCTTCATAACATTTTCAACATCTCTCTTCATTTTAGTCTTGTGATGAAGAAGAGTTCCAAAAAGTTCAACTAGAAAAACATGAGTAACCTTCTTATTCTCATCTATAGCTGTTATCTTCGATTCCCACTCATTGGGCATGATGTCAATGATTTTTTGCACAATAGCTTCATCATCTAATCCTTTCTCACCTATAGACTATAAAATATTAACAATATTCATAAATCGTTATTTCACCTTACATATGGGTTCTCCATAAAGAATGGAAAAACCATGATACTCAAGTCTGATCATGGCTCTTCTAGTTTCAATAACATTTGAAGTTCTCAAGTGAGTAACATGAAGCTTCTTCCACATACAATTTACTTCCTCACAAGACGAAATTTGGCTATATATATTTCTAGTCATGGAATAATGAAATGTATTGCGTACATTATAATTCAGTTGATATTCATGATTTTCTTCATTGATGAAAGTACTAACTTCTTTGTCAGAGATTTTATATCCTCCAATAAGTATGACAAAATTATACACTCTAGAATTTATAATAAATGTCTTCATGTGATATCTATTATGATCATATTCATTCCCATTAAAAATAGGTGGTCTAGTTGGATTTAGGTTGTCAATGAAACCAACATTGTTTCATACCATCTTAATGAAAATCTTTCTACACAAACTTTTTAGTGATAAAAGTTCATAAAAAAGGAAAATATTTCTGAGTAAGAAAAATATAGAACAATGAAATACTTGAGAAATTAAAACATACATGTGAATATATGTATTTCAGATACCTCCTTTGATACCAATTGTTGGATTGGTTCAGGGTACGAGATCACCAGCCTGTGATACCAATTGTTGAGATGGTATAGAGAATGATATTCTACTTAGATACCAAATGTAGGATTGAAAAAATGACGGATACTAATAGTAGTATCGTATGATGCTCAATATACAAAAGGGGGAGGGATGAACTATATACTTTATAAATTCTTTAGTGATATTAATGTTTGTTAGAAACCATTATATTTTTTAACAAGGTTAAACAAGGTAATTCACAAATCCTCTATTTTTTACAAATATTCTTGATTCCGGAAAAGTGATTCTGAGAATGTGATTCCAGTAATGATGGCTCTGGATATGAAACATAACAAAAGTTTACAAAGATATAGATTCTACCTTGAAGTGTATAGAATCATACTAAATCATAGTATATAAATGTAAGGAAGTATAAGATAGTTATACTTTCCTCAATAATCAAAATTCAGAGGAAAACATGAAAAAAACAAATAAAATGTAGTAAATATTTTAACCCAAAGAGAAGGGTATACCACAACCTTGGATAAAGGTCCCTTGATTTATACTTTCAAGTAAGTCTATCTTACCCACACTAAGGTAATCCCTCGATATGATGATCGGAGTCTATCTTGATATCCCTGCAAACCCTCAACTTCAAGGTAGTCGTCACCTCTGTATTCCTCAGCAAGGAAGTCCTCAAACATTAAGGTAGTCGACACCTCTTTCATCCTATCACTGGAAGCCCTCGAATGTACTCAGCAACATTCATTGTTGCATTAAGAAAATTAGAACAAGATGTTCAGTATGCACTAAGCATGAGAGACTCTCTCTATAAATCACTTAAACAACATGTAATCTCTAGAGTCATATAACAGTATCGATCTCTTTAAAATGAGATCTTATTTATAGGTAGAGCTTCAACGGTCAGATCCCTCCTCCAAAGATCACATTATTCCTTGAATTTTAGAGGGACCTGTACAAGTGTTTCTCAAACAATGGTTAGTTAGTAACTGAATGCATGACATCATTTTATAATAAAATCAAGTGTAAGAAAAATTATGATTACTTAAGAAAATCCATTTTTTATATTGTAAGCAATCAATGAATGTTCACAGTGTACCCAAAAACAATTCGGAGTCTGTAATACATGGATATTCATATTCTGTTTAGCAGAAGAATTTGGAACCTGAATTCTATAGAATTCCTCAGTCTAATACTATAAATAGCATGGTTTATGACTTTGTTTAACAACAAATCATTTAAACACTCATAGGAAGACCATTATTTAATAGGGTCACTATTTGATATGAGTATCTAGTCATTTTCATGGTTTGAAAATTATAAAATGTGACAGAATCCACATGAAAATAATTCTTTTTTTTTGTGGATCACAAAATTAGTAATTACCCATAAACATGTATAAAAATAAAATCAATACAATAGTGCATGTGATTATTATAACATGAAATATGAAAATAATGTGTTGTAACAAGATTATATTCCTTCACCAATAGGTTCAGAATAGGTCACTATACCACATAAAAAATTATCCTTTTGTAATTCTTATATAACAATTCTTCACTTTATTAACAATTAGTAGGTAGGATCAACATCTCTGGACATCATAAATAACTCAGTTCGATCACTCACTTCAATTCCTATTTTTGATTATTCAAACTAGAATCATGAATGATATGTTTTACTATATAAAATTATAACTATAGTCTTTCATTAATCTCTCTCTGGCATAAACGTTTAGTCTATTTTCTCAGTCTGATCTGGTGAATACTGACACCCACATAATCTGTTCACTTCTTTTGTCTAGCATCTCGTTCTCGAGAATATATATATATATATTAAATATTTCATATCCAAAACTCCAGATCATTGAATTACTTCATGTGAACATTTTTACCGCATGTTTTTCATCAACCCCATTATATTTTTAGACTGAAAATATAAAAATGAGAGATCCCAAAAAAAATCTCACTCAACCAAAATAATATATCTGTGTAAAATTTGAAATTAGAGCATAAATTCCCCTCATAAAAATTCATATCATTTGTTATAGATTAATCTATTATAATTTTAAATTTTATGAAACACATTAATTCTCAACCACATTTGAATAAAAAATTTATAACTTAAAAATCCATAAATTGATAGTATAGAACATCCTAGTCTGAGACATTATTCATCATTTTGGTTTATTAGGCCTAATTAAAAAATCATGTAAAACACAAGACTTGTCCATATGATTATCCAAAAAATTGAAACTATTTTAAAAAATAATTTTTTCATCTTCTAATGTCTTCAAAACTCAACAAAAAAATGCCAATAATAGATTTAATATATATTATCTTTTTCACCACTCATTTCATATGTTAAAACACTCCTCAGACAAGTGAAACTACACATGATGGAGGATAGTATTTGATGGACTTTTAGTTTAAAATATATCCTTAAATCAATTTGTATAAACATTTATTCTTATGGACCGACATATGAAGCTTGTTTGATGGGTCAGTTTTAGAAATCTTATCCAATTGGTTGGTGTGAACAACTCTACATAGGGATTTTTATAAACCACATTTCATATTATTGATCTACAACTTTAGTCCATCTGACACAATTTAGTTTTACTCATGTTTTGTATCATATGGAATATTGAATATGATTCCTTATTTGTTTCAAACACTTGTCTGGTGGATTGATGGATGCAACTTATTCTATGGATTGGTTCCAACAATGTGTTCTTTCTATCAAAAACTCAAGAAATGGTGTCTTACTAATTGAATTGATTGCTATAATGAAACAATCCTTCCAATGGATTGGTTGATCAGTACCTTCTAAAAAATATTTTACTTCATTAAATTTTCACTAATATTTCTCCATAAATATTTTTCCCATGTCCTTCTAAATCGAATGATTCACTTTCCAAAGACATCAACTTTGTAGAATCACCAGAAATTGACATTTTATTCGTCCAAAAAATATTTATTATATCAATAATTACTCATGATGATTTGAATATTAATATTAACATAGAATTATCATATTTTTTCAAACATTTTTAAATACATTATGTATATAATACATCTTGCGAGTTCATTCTGAAAAAGCACAATTTTGGAAGTATGAGACCAAATACAAATATTCGCTAAAAAAATATTGAAAAGAAAACACTGATTAATGGAAATTATACTAAAATCTATGTCTGATCATCTAAAATTTAATCTACTTTATCCAATCAAAATATTTTACAATGTGAGGTGATTTGTTGAAATGAAAAAAACTATCAACAAAATTTGAAAAAACCAGAATATGAAAACTAACTACAACTGACATGGTCCTAACTGTCTCCCCCATTAGATGTATTTTTTAAAACAGGTTATTAAATAACTAATGATTTTTTTCCTAAGATACAGATCAATAATAGTTAATTTTAATTCGATATGACCAAATTCAATGTTGGAAACAAGAATCAATGAATAGAAAAACCATATTATCCATAAGTAGTGTTTTAAGAAACATCTTCATCAACCTCAAGCATTGAAACATTCCACATAGAATAACACTATATTGCACATTCAAATAAGAAATATATTCCTAATTGAACTTCAACTGACTATTCGAAAAATTCACACATTTGCAAAATGAAATAATAAATTACATCTTTTAACAACACACCGTAAATATATGCTTCATTAAAAGATATAGCATATAAAGATGGTTAGATTTATGAAAAATTATTTTTCCCAAAATTTAAAACACTATCCAAATAAAATATGAAAGAGGGTACAAGAATACATATATGAAAATCAATGAGAAAGTGGTTAGATTTCCAGATTTTCCATAGTTTTTAAAATGAATCCTTTAGTAAGGGGTTTTTCAATATGTCATGAAATTGTTCTTTTGTAGAAACTTATTACAATGTGAGTTAATTATTCTCCACATGATCTTGGTTGATGTGATATTTTATTTAAACAATATTTGAAAAATAATGTTTCATAAGATTTCTAGTGAGATTTTTATCACATTGACTATCACCACCGATGAGAGGCGTTAAATTTAATTTAACAAGAAAATAATCCAATTCAGTCTTCATCCACATAATTTGTCTTTTGGAAAGAGTAGAAAAATTCATACATTGAGTTAGAGAAAATATATTTTATATAAATATTATTTTTAGTGTACCAACTGAAACGACATTCACCCACAAAAAGGAGTCGAGAAAATGTAGATCTCTTATCACCAGTACTTCATATAAAATCAATATATGTATACAAAAGAAAAATAAATTCATCCGGAGTTAAAATATTTGATACAAAAATATCGTGTTCCTGTGATATATATATATGAATTCATTATCATTATAATATATTAGATTATTTTATAGAACATATGAATATTTCACAAAAATTAAATGTATAAACAATATATCTTTTTGTAGTTATTAGATATAGAAATCTTTTGATCATATTTCTAAATTATTTAGAACCCAGTTCTTTTCCTTCTATATAATTAGTCAACTTTGTTCCCACTAAAATTGGTTTGGAAATAGCTTTTTAATATTCCATAACAAATACTTAAGAAGTTCCATAACATAATTTTATTAACATAGAAAAATATATTTCTTATGTTGTGGTATTATTATTGTAATAATGTGTTTCATTTTACCATGGATAGAAATTTCAGGAAACATCTTCATATATTAAAAAAATTCACAATTTCACTCATTATTCTAATAAAACATAATATCATCAATAAGGAAAATTAATATAAGGGATATATCATGATTTTTATTGATATAGATATTATGAACAACTCTCCCTTTTACTAAGTTTAACTTATTGAAGAAAGAATCCGATTTAAAATACCATGTTATTAAAGATTTCTTTATCCCATAAAAATATTTCTTCAACGGGAACAAAAAACATTAATCTTTTATAATTATGATTCTATATGGTTGTTCAATATAATATTCTTGATCAAGTTATCTGTTACGAAAATAAGTCTAAAAATCATATTGAAAAATATAATAAATTCATTATGTAGAAATTATAAGAAAAAATCAGATGGTTTCTAACCTTGATAAATGAGAAAAATTTCCCTCAAAATCAATAACATCAATTTGTTTGTATCCTTTGAAATCCAATTATACTTTCTTCTTATCACATTGATGTTTTCATTCAACTGTATTATGAAAACAATCTTCATAAAAATATTATTTTAGTTATTTGGGTTGGGTATAGGTTCTAAAATATAATTATTCTCATTTTTTTTCTAATTCATCATTCATAGAATGAATCAAATCCTGATGTTCAAAAGAATTATTGGATTAACATTTTAATATAGTGATGTACATTAAAACAAATTGATGTTAATATAATTTGATTATTTTTTGTTGATCATTAGTAATGTTTTGTACACTATCTTGTATCATCATCCTTAGATGAGAAGTAGAATATTCCTCTTCATCAATAGAAATAGATGATTCTAGATATTTGATTTTCTTGGAATCACCATTATTGTAACACTTTTCCTATTTCTTAACAAATATTTCATCTTCATAAACACCGTTTCCTACATGACTTTTTTAAATACTTTCTATTTTTTAATAGGAATATATCAATAGAATAAACTAAATTCCATATCTATTTTTATTGAAACATATATATCATCTACCATTAATAGAATATACTTTGAAAATTGAATATTCAACAGTAAATCAAATTTTTATAGCTGCCCACTTTTCTTTTTTATGATGTAGGGTCTCCCAAATAACCTTAATGTTTCAAACATAGAATTTCATTAATGAATATTTATAGAACATTTAGATAAGAACATGGAATTTATAAAAAATGAATCTAAATATTAATTTATGTACACATTGCCTACAACCAGAACAGTTGAGAAATACCATGTTCAATTAATAATAAATATCTTGTCTCCACTAAACTTATATTCTTTATTTCTGAAACACCATTCTATTGTGGTATGTACCGTGCACTAAGCTGAACAAAACTTCCTTGTTTATTAAAATAAATTAGGAATTATACATTCTTATAATATCTAACATTATCAGTTCTCAACTTCATCATATAGTATCCACATTAAATTTGATCACATTTATTGAAACTATTACCCATTTTTACTACTTTGAATTTATGTTTCAAATACATAATACATCTAATTCCATTTAAATCATAAATGTATGAATGGAATTAAAAATCTCCAATTTTTTTTTTCATTAGATCAAAAATATTATATTGTTTCTACCCTAGGGGATGAGTTGAATAAATTTCAACATTATTTTATATAATGATTTTTGTTCTTCCAAATTTGAAAAATTTAATAACCCAAATCTTTTATATTATTCAAATTAAGAATTCCAAAAACACTATATTGATTTGTTAACATGATTAAACTCCACTAACACATATGTCCCATTCTTTATGGACTAATTATTTCTCTTCAACCATCATTAGATAAAATAAATTCAATATATCACAAACATATACTAGGTTCTCCATTATACACTGTCCTTTTGTAACAACATTTCCATACACATTAATATTCATAACAAAATCATATTTTCTAAAAACAACATTATCAACTTCATAATAAAGTAGTGAAAATCTTATCAAGTAGTTTTTCAACCCATTAAAAACAAGGCCTTTTTTTATTTTAGTTTATATTCCCCTATAGTATCATATCCAACACCTTTGATTCATAGAGATTCATCATTTCCAAATTGTATGGTTAAATTTATAAATACTATTACACTATTAAATATATTAAAATATACTACCATATATGGAGAACACCCAATGTCTAAAATCCAGGGTTGTTCCCGTTCTGTGGTTTTGAGATCAGTTTCTACAACAAGGTATTTTTCATTCCCTTTATATTACTTCACATACATATTTTGAGAATTATTATGAAATTGATGTTGTAATGGAAGAAGAAAAAGAAAAAAATTATCAATATTCACATGATATTCAAATATTTCACAAATAGTTTCCAAATTTTGATATATATTTTCATCCTTTATACAAAATTTTACGGGTTTCCTTATTTGAGTAGGTTGACTCCCCCTCATTATTTTCTTGAATTTACTCATGTGATAATTGTAGAGTTGTTGATTAAAAAACACAATATATATTTATTTATTAAATGCCCCACTATAATTTTAGTATCCATAGGATGAATAATTTACTTCGTAACTTCCATACTTCATGGAGTTATAAACATGTTTTTTGGAACATTCATTCTTTCTATGTTTTGATTTTGTTAAGCCCCATATAATCAAAATTATGTAGAAATATTATACCCCAACATGGATTTATTCCCATATTCAATAGAATATATTGTAGTAGAAACAATTCAATTTGTATTTTGAAATTTTTGATACAACTATATTTTCAACATTGTTAGTTTTGGGTACAAAACCAATTTTATCATCACTATACTTCTTTTGAACATTTTTTTTATTTTCATCCTTTTTGGATATATTATGTTGACCTTAAATTGGAGCAATCTTCTCATAACATTACCCAATTTTAGAAACAGTGTTTTTAAATTTCGTAACTCAAATCATAGTTTGATAGAACTATTTTGGATCATGTTATAACTCATTTTCCTTAACTATTATCCTTACTTCAATCTATTCATTTTGATTATTTTAATTTTCATGTTATTTAGTAAAATGATAATTATCTTCCAATAACATTGATTCCTTATAACAAAAATATTCATGACTATTTTTAATTGAACACTCATTTTAAATCCTATTTATTTATCTTTCATGTATAAATTATTTTCAAAGACATTATTTCAACTCTTGTTTTAGATTAAATAATAAATTCTTATCTTATTATTAAAAACCACATTTTTCACAACTAGAAAATTCATAATCATTTACATTTTCAATAAATGTATTTTCTATAAAATCATTAGTGTAATTTTTCATTTTTAAATTCACTATTATCGACTTCATCATCTATAAACCTAAAACACATACTTTTGGAATTGGGAAAAAATTTATATTTTTTTGAATAATTTTTTTATTTTTCAAAATCATTCTTCAAAAATATTGAACAATTTACATTATATTGATCACTTTATTCTTAATCTATTCTTCAAAGAAAAATTCTAGAAAATGACAAACAGGTCCACATACAAAGCATTTGAGTGGAAAATTCCCATTTTTATTTCTTATACCTCTTATAATATTATTTTAATACAAGGAAAAGAATTCTTAAAAACATTTTATGTACCCATACTTAATGTTGGAGAAAACTAATTATTCATCATCAATAATATTCATGGATTATTCTTTTCTTATATTATATGATGAAGATCTCTCAATAAACTATTGATTACTTTTCAAAACTACCTCTCTAATCATTTCATATATTTGTAGATTATATAATGATAGAAATTTGGGACCTCTATCTTCCAATGATTATGACTTTAAATGAAACTTTCTAGGAATAATTATCCATATATCTTCAATAATAGTTTAATTCTCTACATGTTACCCAGGTCATCTTATGGTGATTACAAAATTATTCACCCATTCTAAATGTGTCCAACTGATTCATAGTAACCAATTATTTTATATTCACTATACAGAATGCATATTTATATTTTCCTCATTATTCACCTTCATTATACTTATTTATTTTTTTCAAATTTTCCAAAATACCATTGGTTGTTCCAATTACCTGAACTATAAACAAAATAAATTTTAGAAAGTGATGAATGTACACCACTTTTAGAATTTATATCATTCTCTATATTATTATTATATAGATCTATTCCATTTCATGGTTTTAAAATAAACCAATTCCACAAAATAAACATTAAAAAATACAATTTTTATTTGGACACAACGAGTTGGAAATACTATTACACATGTACAATAAATTGACAAATACAATGATGTATGTTCTTAGTCTAATAGGAAAGATGAAAATAAGATATTTCCATAGATTCAAAAAAAATCACAAATAGTCTCAGAACATGTCACTATGGCTCTTCAACAACATTAACATTTTTAAATCATAATAAAACTATTCATTTCCCTCCCCGACATTAGGTAGGAATAACTTTTACGAACATTGTACAGAACTCTATACAATAACTCAATATTTTTCCACTGTCTAGTTATTCTGTCTGAAAACAAGTCTAAATGTTTTTTTCATTATAAATTCATAACTCTCTTCTGTCATAATTATATCATTTTCAATAATTTTATGTCCAATTTATTAGTCTGATAGGATGTATTCTGACCAATATTTCTCATACCACATGTTTTATATTTTAATACTTTCTCCTGATGTTATTTTTAATAAACAGTTCGAAACCAAAACACACAACCTCTACATTCATTCCATGAAAAATGTTAGAGTACCTTTTAAATTTACCACTTTATATAGGTGTTCTAAAAACATAACACCCAAGAACCCGAAAATATTTTCCACCTATATGAAATTTATAGATCTAAATTAATAAATGCATTAAAACATTAATTTATCACAACTCAAATATTCACAACTCTTTTTGATTCGTGTCAATTATTCATTAATTCACCATAACATCTTTTTTATTAACATTAATATATTAATAAATTTACTGCTGCTATGTAAAAATGATGAATGTCTAGAACATCTCATTATGTGACACTATTTTTTCATTTTGGTTCACTTGACCTGATTATAAAATCAAGAGAAATCCAAGACTAATAACTGTGATTCCTAAAAAAAAATTGGAAGTACATTTTTATAACATCATAAGATGTTTGAACCCTATAACATTAGTCTAGTGGGAACATTAAAAAATATCATCTTTTTAAATACTATATTTGTTTTTTTCATCTTATCCTGACAGTAATGTAACTTAGTATCAGATAGATTATCGATGTCAAACAAGTCATTAAATGAATCAATATAAACACCACACTAATTAAGCTCATTTGATGGATTTGTATCAAAAATATACTATAATTAATTTTGTTGAACAACTGTTTATATTGGTCAATTTCAATAAAATTTACCATTCACAATAAAAAAATATAGATCATCAAATACAATTTTTGTAATATAATGTTCTTCATCACAAGGAACATAGCATTTTATGACTTATCAAAACCAATAAATTTTCGATGGATCATTGGCTACAACTTAAATTATTTCTTTATATCAATACTAACTTATTCATTTCTAAAACATAGTTACTAATTGTTCATTCAATGCATTGATTTATATGGTGTATCTACCTATAAAAGATATTGGTCAATTAGTAATTTTTCAAAACTATTTACTTCATCAAATTAAAACTCATAGTTTCACAAAATTTCTTTATCTAGTACTTCTCAAACTAATGATCTACTTCCAAATAAATTTATATTCATATAACGAAAATATTTTTTTCCCTTTTTCGTCCACAAAATCATGTTTGTACAATGATTTTTTCTTGATTTTTGGAATATTGAGATCTTTATTGCATCATCATATTTTTATTATGATTATCTCTAAAGATAATCTGAATATGATAATTCTTCCAAGATCATTCTATAAAAACACTATTCCATAAATTTGAATCTAAAAAAAACACATCATAAATCATATCGAATATAAAACCTCAATTGATGGAAATTATAATGAACTGTGTTTATGATCACTTGGGTTTAAAAAAACAATGTCTGATCTTGATATTTTAATATGTGATGTGAATTTTCGAACTGAACAAATATAAAACCTTTATAAATCCTCAAAAATCCATTAACTGAAATCCTACTCTATAAAACATGGACCCACTAACAATTTTTACTTATCAAATTCCTCATGTGATGATTGATAAATAAATCTATGTGTTTTTAAACTATATCTGGGTGACATATTCATTCTTTGGTGGAATAAGTGTTATAGTATTTTGATAGGTCAGTATCCGAACTACGATATCTAGGATGCATGATGATGGGATAGGTGGTTAAATACAAAACTATGTATGAATGACGAGATTTGGGATTACACATCGGTGGAAGATCATGAATAACCATGGGTACCTCAGGATTTATGAAGATATGATTGTTCATCTTATTAAAACATAATCTTCTAAGCTAGGAATATATAAAAGTAGGTCAATCTACAGTGGATTTACTATTTTTTAGTTGGATAAAAACTTATGGTGAGTGTAAAACTCTATTTGTGAGTCATGTTAACTACGACTAGTGTGTTTTAGGAAAAGTCTCTTAAGATGTTACTATAACTATATAGTCATTATATTAGGGTTCCATGAGTTAGTTTCTCTGTAGATGATCCCCATCACATATCATTCGAAGATGTGATGAAATGGGTTATTTTCGAGAAATCATGGCCTGTGTTGATTGGAAGTAGATCGAGATATATGTAAATGATCATCGATGGTAACACATGATAACGTCTTAGTGTAGATATGGTTCATAGATGATCATGTCCCATATCATAAAAACATATAGAGTATGTCATCATTCCCATGAGGTAATAAAATTACATTTATGTTTGGAGGAGGATCCCTTATCTAGGAAGTCTTGTAATAACATGTTGATGGTCATTGGGTAGACATTTATTCTCATTGATAATATTGGATTATGAAATTTGGGATGATTATTATAGGATTTTTCAGTAGAACATAGTTACATACTTCAGTGAGCATTCCAAAAATGACAATGATGGACCTTGATGAAAGGGTTCTAGAATCTTGTTTTTCCAATGGATAGGTTGTTGAATTTGATAATTTTATAAAATTTTCAGCCCGGGATAGTTGGGCATATGTCTTTATGGTTAATTTAATGTTGTTAGTTAGAATCCACATTAAATACATCACCAGAGGAGATGATTCCATTGCAAGAATCAAATATGGATTTTCATATATACGATGACATAAATAGTTATTTTTAATCTATTCTAATTCAATAGCTTCAATATAATTTATAAATATGATTAGTGGCCTCATATTTTATCAGGTTTTAAATGTTGTGAAAATTACATAAGATTAATTTGGATTATAGGGTCACTTGTTATGAAGAAACTATAAATTTGGCTCTTTTGTGGCACATAATTGGTGGTGGAAAGCCAGATCAAATGTTCAGGATTAACGTGGCCTATATATTGAAATAGAAGTTGATGTAGACATGTGTTGGATTAGACATGATCGTTTATGTTCCATCATGATGTCTCATCAGTGCTGAATGTTATGTTATATTATAGTAGGTTATGTACCTTGTTTTTAAAGTTGTGCTTTCTTGTGTTATGGGAGTGGGAATTATAGAATGGATTTTGAGTGGGAATTCAAGACCCAAGTAGGACATGTGTAATTTAATGTATCCCCTAATAATTATTGATTAAGATACATTCTATGGGATATTGGTTTTATTGACTAGTTTTTTCGACCAGGATGATATGTCTATAAGAATTATCTATTTTCATTTAGTGGAATGTAAAAATTGTAAATTGGTAATCAAAATAGTGTTTTGCATTTTGAAAATAATAATTGTTATTTTTTAGATAAGTTTTATGACATAATAGTTATCTTGGTTTTATATTTATGATTTTTATGTGTCTCTCTTGGAAATATTTTTTAATAAAGGGGTAGGATAAAATGCATGGTTTTCATAATTATAGTAGTAAACATGTGGGTCAAAGGTTCAGCTCCTAAATGAAGGACCATGGTTTGATAAAATATGGAATGTGAGGTGTAAAAAAGAGTTGATTATATATATAAAATTTCATATCTATGGTCACATAATACTCATGGTTTGAAAACTGTTCACCAATCCTAGAAATGTTTTTTCCATCAAACAGTAAAACCATGTGGTTTTCCATTGTTTATAAAACCATATAGTCAAACCATAAAACTCATTTTAGATATAGATATTAATCATTTGTTCTTCTAATATAAAAATATTATACCACTATTTATCTCCCAGTCACAAACTACTATCATATAGTAGTGGCTCTCCTTCTCTCCCTCTCATAGGAGTGGATGTTTATCCTTTATTAGGGATATGATTCAATTGTAGTCACATGAATTGGGATTGTAATGGTTACTCATTGATTAATTTTTCATTCGTTATTAATTTACCTTTATATATATAATTATATATTAATAAAAACTCATTTGGAAACTTTTTAGGTAAATTATCTGTTCTTCTGATTTCTCTAGATTCATCTCGAATTAGATCTAATGATTATATTAGGGATGAATTAATGGTATAATATAGGTGTATATTTGATTTCCATTTAATTTATATCATGATAATGAAATACTTCATTGTTCTATGTCATATAATTTCCAATAATATACATTTAAACATGATATTAATTATGTAAATGAAAATGCATTATTTTGTTTTTTCCATATTCCCTAATTTCAAAATTTAAGGTTTTATACCATGACATAAGTCGCCCATTTCTATGTGATGACTAAATTTCAAGAATGTTATGATTTATAATGGAATGAAATTACCCATTAATGTCTGAAAACATGCCTATTTTTTAAAACATTTATTAAATTGAATAGATCAATAATATGTTTTGTAGAGGAATAGCCAAGACTTTATTAAGTAGTTGTATTATTCTAGATCCATCCTCTCGAAATTAAAATTCCTTATAAAAATGAATTAATTGTTTTAATGAATGATATATCATGATCTACATGTAAAATGTAATGATTAAATAATTTCTACGTGTGTGTTGGGGAATAACTAGATTTAAATGGATGGAATGGTTAGTTTTATTGGATATGTTTCCCATAGTCTATATTCTTTTATATGTGTTACTATTAAAATTTATACATGAATTGTGATATCAAATTTTATCAGCATGACCCTTATATTTTCATTAAAACTAGATTGATTGAAAAAATAAATTTAGATGACTTATTCTGGAATTAATAAACTACCATGGAATATTAAAACAATTGAGTTTTACCTTCTTACATTTGAATTATTACAACCTTAATGAACCTTGGGTTCTAATATAGGGATACCTCTAATGGGCTCAAGGATCAAATGCAATGACACCACAGACTGAGTAGTATTGGGTTTCCCTTTACAGCAATCTTTTGATAAAGGCTCACAGGGTGAGTAATATTACTCATTATTGGTTGATGAATGAGAGGCCTTGTTCATGGCTTTTGGACATCACGTTTCAAAACCGCTTGGTCTTGGATGTTGGATATGTCATTTGACATCAATTAGGGTGGTTAGGCATGACGTTTTACACCTATGATTAGGATGCTTGAAATTCCATCTAACATCATTGATTGTTATTTTCATGAATATTTCTATATATCCCACATTCAGATTGTTGGTCTAGTATCCATATGTAATCCTCGAGACTATTATATAATTTTTCTGACTATGCATGGATGCCTTGGTAACATCATGGGTCATAGCTAGTAATACATATCTTTATATATTAATTTATATGTTATAAAAATATATTTTATATATACAAACATAAATATATATATATATATAAATATTTTTCTATGTTAGTTTAGAGACATTCTAGATTTAGATAAAGTATGTATGGTTCATCAACTGTCAATGAGGAACCTATTCCCCACCTTGATTACATTAATTTAGTCACTAAGTTTTTATTAATAAATCACACATCTTTAAATTATATTCCCAAACTGGGTTAAATTATACACATTTTTTGGTGTACTACTTAATATATCTGACACTCTATCTGAGACTCCATTTTTTATCCAAGAAGTCCTCATGGTCGAAGGATCCAGATCATGGCCTATGATTTATTGTAGTTACTTCATATGGTCTTGAAATTGAAACATTGCTAAGGTTAGAGAAATAACGTTGTCATTATATAGGGGATTGAGTATTTTATTTATTTATTCCCCATCTCTCTAATTATATTGTATTTACATACTATATGCCTATTGTTGTACTTTGATTAATGGCCACGTGTGGTTATTAATTCCATTATCATTGATTTCATATTGTTATGATTTTATGCTTCAAATTTATTAATTTTATAATGTTTTTTCGTTATTGTATATCTCATTTTGGTACTCTAATAATGATGGTGTATTCTCCCCAACATACCGCCAATAGATCATTAATGTTATCCAATAACATCAAGTATACTTGGGAGGGGAGTTTAAGTCCATGTGTCAGAATAGATTGGGGATCCATTTCAATGGCTCCAAGGTCAGGACGTTATGAATTTTGATTTAGTAGTTTATTCAAATCATAATCATAAAAATGTAGTATTGAATGGTACATATCTGTAAACCACTATTTCATAGGATCTAACTACTAATTTATATTTAGAATACATTTTCATAATAACTAAATGTCATGAAATATGTTTATTAAGAGGTAAAAATGATTTTTCAATTCATGCCTGAGAGAGTAAGTTATTTATCTAATTCGGAATTACATATTGACTAATATTTATATTTTAGATCCATATTGATATTATTATAAGTACTAAATAATTAAAATTTTAAATATTCAATTTATATTAATGGGATAGAATGTAGTTTTTGAATATATTTTCTCTCTTAATATTTACTATGTTTGGCAACATTTATTATGTGAAACACCAATATGAGAAGATCCATGAATTATTTAACAGATTTTATAATGAAATTTATATAAATAAAAATCACATAAAAAATTTAAAATATATTAACGGATAAAAATTATTATTGTTAGAGGATATATGTAATATGATTTCATATTCAAAAGTATTACTAGTTATCAAATAAATATATTATGCAGTAATAAATTAAATCAATAACCATTAAATTATTATGATAATATATATATTTCAATATATTATATAATATGTTGAAATTTTTTATATAATAATTTCAATGAAATAAAGTTAAGAACATATTTTTTTTCAATGTCTCCATTTTTCAATAAATTCAGTTCTACATTATATTTTGATTTTTCATTCAAAATAAAAAAATATATTTATTAAAATATTTATCTAGAGAAATGAAATTGATTTTTGAATCATTCGGGTTTCAATATATTATGATTAATGTTTTATATTGTTATGAAATAATTGTGGAAATATTAATGTATTTTAATTCTACAAAACCAGAGATTTTATTATTATATTAATATGTAAATATATGTTAGAAACTAGAAAAAATTCAAAATTATAAAATAATTTATTATGTGAAATGATATATTTTAAAATCTACGATGATTTTAAAAAACCCATGAAAACTATTAAGGAAATTATGAAAAAGCATTCTAATAAAAATTATTTTTTTGTCATTCTATTTTAATTAATATTGGTCTTGGTGAAAATAGATTTTATTTTTATTTTAAATACACATAAATCTATAATGTTTAATTATTGACTAAATAATTTCATTAAATCAATAAAATATAAAATTTTTGGTTAATCATAACAATTTAGAATTAAAATATAATCTTTCAAAATAATGTTTTTTACGTATTACATGAACTAATATTAAAATTAATTGTTTTAAAAAATATAAATTTTATTTGATAAAATAGGTTTTTTTAATATTTATGTCCATACTATTAAATAATAAAAATTATATTTCAAGTAATATATTGTATAATAATATTTAAATTTGATTACCAAGATAAAAATTTATATAAGTGAACATTCAGAGAGGAAATACAAAAAGAAATTATGATTAAACAGAGCTTCACTAGGTTCTTTAAGGAGTAGTGATGGAGAGGATGGGGATTATGTGTGCATGTGTTCCAAGTGGGTGGAATGATATTATCATGATGTTTTGGACGAAGAAAAATCAATAAGAATGAGAATTGATGGGATATAGATGATGGCGTACTTGTTTTGGGCTACATGTGTAACGTCTCAGATCCAGTTGCCGCCCAAAGGATCCCCGAACAAGGATGGTTACATGACCTCATAAAAATTTCCCAAAAAGCGAGAGGTTATTGACTAGAAGTAAGGGCCAAGGTTTGATATTGGGGATACTATTCTCTCATTGGATGATTATACACAACCGAAAACAAAGAGTAAAAAATATTGGAAATAGTAATCCCTACAAAAGTAAACAGTTGAAGATTTAATGTAAAACCAAAAGAGGCCAAAATATATATTTATGATGCATGGAATATGTATATAGTAAATAAGAAAAACAAATCACAATTCCTGAATGAAATACAGAAACCAGAGTACAAAGAAACAATTAAACTCATGTAGTATCACTAGCCTCATTATGGTCCCATGCTATCCAGCTCTGACAACAATCATGCACCTAATAAAGAACGAATAATTACCTTATCTATACTTTAAACAATATAATCTATTTGGGTGTAATGACATGACCATAGTTACCCTATGTCGGTGCAATATTACCTAACATTGGCATGATCACAGTGGATCAAATCTCGAAAGAGCCATCAGTTTAGTTTCCTTGGATGTACTAGATACAAACATAAGTTTTATATTACATTATGTAATGAAAAACAACAACATTGTGTCTCATTTTAACACATTTTTCTCCCGTAGAATTTTCCTACAGGTTAGTCATAATAACTTCTTCACATCATTGGATAAATAAAACATAGAAAGGGGTGAGCTCAGATTCTCAGTAAAGATAACAATATAGAAAAAACATTCCAAAATAAGCATATTCATTTAAGGAAATGTATAAGACTAAAATGTAAGCCTTTAAAACTTGAACTTCTACATAATATGGCATATAAATCTCAAATAATACCATTTACTTATTCACATTTATATTCTATTAGTCTAATAATCACATTAAAAATCAATATCCAATTTCATATTGATGGAATGCAGAATCCCATACCAAATAATGACATAGGTAAGGCCTCGTTCCATGAATATAAAAAATATTATGTCAAGGACTTGTTCCAAGACACTAGTATGTCTAATGAGACCTACCGATGAATCTAGGTGCTATATCGGGCTCCACCCATCACTTACTAAGTCCAATGCATTCATTATAATAAAAGGTCGAAACATAACATAATAATTCATGTTAAAACATGCATAAGATTTTTCAATACATTATCCATAAACCATGAAAGGTATAAAAATAACATATCCATATTAAATCATATCACAAAAACATCAGTACAATATGGATGATTGAATCATAATAAATCAACTTCAAACAAGTGTAAAATCCATTAAAGGAAGAAGACATAGATGAAATCAAAACTATTTGAGAGAAATATCTATTTCTATTTTGAAATAATTTACAAGTCACATATTTATAGAAAGAATCATTTTTTAAAAAAATATTCTTATAATATTGTATGGGATGCTTCGAATGTGTTATATTGGCAGAAAATAGGTGCACTCACAATACAAGTTAATAAAATATTCTTTCCATAATTCATCGTAATGGTTGTAAATTACCTTTTTTGGAAAACGGAAAAAAGATTACTTGCAAAAGTTTTTTAAAAAATTCAAACAAGGGTATAAATTACATTAAAAAATATTATTCGATATTTTAAAAATAATTTGAAATACATTTTTATGAAACATAGATGTGGATGAAAAAGAGGTCCTAGTAGATACTCATTTATAAACAAGCTCAGATAACGAAGAGATTGTAGAATTAACCCTTACCATGTACTTTTCCTTGATCGAGGGTAAATAAACCTCATTTATAATAGTTAAATCAGTGTTACAAAATTATACATGACCAGAATACAAAAATATGATATCTTATATAATCCTCTAATGTTTCCTTGTTAATAATATTTCAGTAGTATCATCATTTCAGGTGTTAACTAATTCATTTTATTTTATATTCTTGGTTATGTAAGAAATGTTTTTTATGTATAGGATGTATCTAATTCATATCTAGAATGATATTTTTCTCTTAACAATGATTTTTAATCGTAAAATTAAATTTATTCTTGAATGGTTATGATGGGGAATGAATTTGATCGCATTTGTGGAGACGGTGATCCATACGTACGCATGAAAGAAAATATCATTCTATTGATGGTGAAATAATATGTAATTGGATGTTATATAGTATATAAATAATCCGTAACATTATATTTATATTATTTAAACCAATTATACTCGTTATTATACCCATCCAAATAATGAAGCAATTGTGTAACAAACTACACCACGACGTGAAGACGGTAAACTGCACATACACATGTTTGGAGAATTTTAATTTATAAGATGGATAGAATAATGAATATGGTTGTACCATATGTAATAAGAAGTGGAAGAAGAAAAAAATTTGAAAGAGGGGGTGAAATTATTACCTCTCCTTCGGGTGTTTCCATTTGAGTAGATCAAAAGGGAACTATATGTTGGATTTATGATCAAGTTGTGGCCTCTATGTATAATCGAGGGTAGTTGGGAGGATTTTTTTCCATGTTTCGGCCGAGTAAAATAGATTGCGAGGAATGATTTTTAGGGAAGGGGAAGTACCCTTTTATAATAGAGGTGAGGGTCACATAAGGAAAAGCTAGAAATATTAACTTATTATACAATCATATTAGGTTTATAATAGATAAAAATGAATTTTTTGGAGTCTATATGGTCATAGTTAAAATACCTCCCAACTAATAGTTTTTAGACAGGATTAGGTAATCTTATTAACCTTATTTTTTAGATTTATCTCTTAGTTAAATAGTTTAACTTTTACCATGTATTCTTGTATTATTATAATAATTGGTTATTAAAAATACTATCAAAATCCAAGAGAACCCAAGTGGTTCATTATTGGTATATCTATCCTTGTCAACGTCCTCTTCACATACTTATATTTTTAGGAATATTAAATAAATTAATAATATAGTAGTTGTTTTAAAAACTCATCAATGTCAATTTTGACAGTATTTTGTATTTTGTTTTTGTGAAAGTTATAACAACTTTATCAGTTTGAAAAAATTATTATTTAATAAACCCTAAAATTCCATATTATCCTAAAAAATTAGTGTAATTAATCATAAATCTCAATTTACATTTATTTGGATATTTATAATATCAATTATTTTAATTATTCATTGATAAGGTTATTACTGCATCATCATTTGGTCATTTGTAAATTTATTTATTTAATTTTTAATAATTAAAAATAAAATACCACTATGTCGAAAATATTTTTCTCTTTCAAATTAATATTAATATTATACTTTATCTTATGTATAACCCTATATTAAAAATTTTTTAGTTATAAAACATTAAATTTAACAATTTTGACTCTTCTTTAAATTAAACAATATTAAATGTCTTAATCTAATCAATGTTGACCAAAATGATTATATTTAATTTATAATGTCAATTTTGGTCTATATACACTTATCAAATAGTATTAAGAAATGTGTTATGGTAATTATAAAATCATTATTACCTTTAGTTTCCCTATTTATGGTTTAACTGTGGTGAATGCATATCCATTGTTACTATTCACCCAAAATTATTGTCATCTTATTGAACCAAATATTAATTACTGATGTTAATTATTTCTCTTGGGTTTGTTGGAATTCAATTCACAGAAGCGGTAAAACTACATTTTATTCAAATTTTCAAATGTTCCAAGAAGGTGGGTGAAAGACAATAAAAACATTAATACAATTTTATTAATATAATATTATTATAAAATGACTCCAATGAATTACATTGAACATATATAGGTATTACGTATCTATTCTTACCTAATATAAATTTATATAAAATAAATAACTATTTAAATAAAATGTCGGTTTAAAAAAATAACGCAATGTTTTCACTATTCATCAGAAATTGAATGTTTTCAAAAAAATAACAAAACAATTGAACTTAAACTCATTTTGGTATTCCATATCCAAAAATTATTCCATTTTGAGAAAAAAAATTTATAAAATTTCAAACAGTTGTTATTACTATTTATAACGGCTAGTTTAATTGGTCATGCTGTGTTAAAACATGAAGTGGTTTACAACGCAAGATATTGTATTATTCAAATTGAAGTGTATTAATGAATCATGGGGTGTTACATTCTTCCCACCTTCTAATAATTTTGTCCAAAACTTCTAGAATATTTTTGCATAAACGGATATGGGTGATTTTTCAAAATAAGTTTCTCAGGTTCCCACATTTCCACTTCTATCATTTGGTTTCTCCAAAGAACATTATATAGACGAGTCATCCAGTTTCTCTGAACTTGTTATAAGGTATCAAGAATTTTGAAAGGATTTTAAAAATAAAACAGATCACTTTCCTGTTCTTTTTCTTCGTAGATGAGTACATGTGTTGGGTTAGGGATGTATTTTCTTAACAATGTTATGCAGAACACATCATCAACTTTGGAAATATTTTGCAGCATTTCCAAATGATATTCTACAACTCCAATTCATTATATAATTTCTAAACGTCTGATGTACTTGGGACTTAATTTTCCCTTCTTACCAAATCATACAAAACCCTTCCATGGAGATACCTTGAAGAAAATGTTATCTCCTACTTGAAATTAGAAATTTTTTCCATCAGTTATCAGCATAGCACTTTTTTCTAGATTGGGCTGCTTTGATGTGGGTTTGGATAACCTTAACCTTTCCCATTGTTTCCACAACAATTTCTTGGCCTACGAGTTTTCATTCCACAACATCAAACCAACAAGTTGGTGTGAAAAATCTATTTCCATATAACGCTTCATATGGTTCCATCTTAATACTTGAATGGAAGCTACTGTTTTAGGAAAATTCTACTAGAGGTAAATATTGATCCCACATACCGTGAGAGTCAAGTGAGAATGATATCAATATGTCTTCAAAGGTTGAAATAGTTTGTTCTGATATTCCATCAGTTTGTGGGTGGTATATTGTGCTCAAACGATTTTCATTATCCAAGGCCTTCTGATGTCTTTTCAAGAATCATGATGTAAAATAGGGATCACAATCAGAAATAATCGATATGGGTACTCCATGAAGCATTACAACTTCATTAATATATAGTCTTCTTAAATATTCAAGTGGTAAATCTTCTCTTATAGCAAGAAAAGGTGCTGACTTGGTAAGAAGATAAATAATGACCAATATTGTATCATTCCTTCTAAGAGTCTTTGGTATCCCCATGAAAAATCCCATTATAATATCATCCCATTTATACTTAGGTATGGGAAGATGTTTCTTGACTCCTCTAGGATATTGTCTTCTATACATAACCTATTGACAAACCATACATCTTGAAACATAATCCACAATCTCCCTCTTCATGTTGTATAACCAAAAAGTTCTTTTAAATCACTATACATCGTACTAATACCATGGTTTATATGAAAATTAGAGCTGTGAGCATAATCCAACAATTCCCTTTTTATATCAGAAATATCGGTAACACAAAGTCACATCCCAAATATCAAAATTACATCATCATATATGATGTTGATCCATCTCCCATCATTCACATCTTTAATATTCTTTTGAAACTCATCACCATTAGTTTGGGAACTTTTTATCCTTTATAGTAAAGATGGATTGGAATTAATTTGTAAAAGTATTCATGTTTCAACTCTCGTGATTATTACAATATCCATATTTACTAGATCCATGAACACATGATCTCATTCAACTATCATCATGTTCAGAACTCCATGGTCCTCTATGCTCAATGCATCTTCCACCTTATTTTCCATCCCTGGTAGGTAGTGTTTCATGCAATCATAATCCTTGAGTAGTTTGAGCTATCAAATTTTCCTCATGTTGAGTTTTTTTTGTGAGAAAATATAATTAATACTCTTGTGATCAGTATAAATATTACATTCTTTTCCATATATATAGTGTCTCTATATGTTCAGAGAAATGAATACTGCTGCTAACTCAAGATCATGAGTGGTATAGTTTTGTTCATGAATTTTTTACTTCTGTGAAACATATGCAATAACTATATCATTCTGTATAAGGACACAACCAAGTCCTTTATTTGAAGCATCAATATACATAACAAACCCATAATTAAAAAATTGTAGATTTAATATAGAAGTAATGACTAATAATTTCTTCATTTGTTAAAAACATTTTTCACACTCTTTTTCCCAACATATTTAACCACTTTATGTGTGATCTTGGTTAATGGTTTATCCAATCAAGGAAAATTCTGGATAAAGCGCCGATAATAACTTGAGAAAGAAATAAAATTTTATACCTCAGTTATACTCATTGGTGCTTGAAATTATCGGATTTCCTTTTACATTGAAGTGTCAATAATGATTCCACCCATATAGAGAATATAGCAATGAAAAGAAATCTCTAATTCCATAATTCAAACTTGCTAAACATACCATATAATTCATTCCTTCTTAGAGTCTTTATAATTATGATCAAGTGATTTTCATGTTCTTCATAGAACTTGGAGTATAAAAAGATATCATAAATAAATACCACTACAAAGTCTTCATGATATTCATTTGAAACTCTATTCATTAGATCTATTAAAATAGAGGGTGCATTAGTCAGCCCAAAAGGCATTACTATAAATTCGTAATGCCCATATATGGTACGAAATGTTATCTTTGGAATTTTATCCTTCTTCACACACAACAGATTATATCCAAATCAAAGGTCAATCATTGAAAAATATTGAGCTCCATGATGTTGATCAAATAAATCATCAATGCGATATAGGAGATACTTTTTCTTTATTGTTATAACATTGATATACCTGTAGTTAATGCACAACCTCATGGAACCATCTTTTTTATTAACAAAAAGACTAGGGGCTTTCCATGGATAAACACTAGGGCGAATAAATCCTTTATTACTCAATTTCACTAGTTCTTTCCTTAGTTCCCATAATTTTACATATCCCATTCTATAAGGGGTATTTGATATGGGTCCTGAACCATGAATTCAATAAACGGAAAAACATAATTTCTCATTCTGGGTAATGTCCAAGTAAATACTCTTGAAACAAATCAACATATTCTTGTACAATAGTTACGTTCTATATTTGAACATTCTTTTCCCCACCCACATTCATTTCATTATCTTCCCCCCTGACAATTGAATTCTGTAGAGATACTGGGGGTGGATCTAGATAAGAATCATAGGGTGACATTTCTACACAAAAGATATAGTACTCCTTATCATGATAAAAAATTATAACATCCTTTTTCTAACAAATTTTTTTTGCATCATGGTCTGAATGCCAATCCATACTAAGGATTATATCTAATTCAATCCTCGGTATAACTTTGAGATCATCAGGTAAAGAATAATTTCATTCCCTAATGGAAACTAATTTATAAAACATTGTTGCAATGATGCTTCCATTAGATGTTTAGACTGAAAAATCCCAAGTTAAATCAAATTGAAAATATCTAATTTCCTTTGAAAACTTGGATGATAAGAAAAAAGAAATGATCCAGAATCAAATAAAGCATTGGATTAACTTGAGGAAACCATTAAATTAATATCCACCATGTCATTCAAAATATCGACTTCAACAGTAATGATCTCATAATACTGGCCTTTCTCCCTTGGTCTCTTCTGAATTATGTTTCCTTGGATCTTAGGAAATTCATTTTCACAATGCTCCATTTCTCTACAATTGTATAATTAAACATTGAAATCCTCTTTCATTCCCCTATAATCAAGAGCACCATGTCCATTTTCACCACACATGTAACAAACTCCCATTCTATTCATGAAAGTACCAGGGTGTTTTTCCCCACATTTACCGTAGGATAAAAATTCTTCTTTTCCCTTCTTCCCCTTATTTCTATTTCCATAGTGTTCAACAGTTATCTTCTTCTATTTCTTTTCTTTAAAGTCGTAAGATATATAGAATTCCCTTTCTATATTGATATCACATGAGAAAATATATTCCTATGATTAGAAGGATTGTGAGACTAAAGATAAATGGATAAATGGGTGTAACCCATTAAAAAATTGATCAATCATACTTCTTCGGTTATATATATAATCTGATGCATGACCTGCTATCCTTGTAATGTTTGACTCATAATTTGGGACATTATCATCATCCTTTTCCCTCAAACTCAGAAATTGTCTTTCAATATCCTTTTGATAGTCATGAGGAATGTATTTTTCTATGTAAACCTCTTTAAACTCCCTCCATTTCATAGTTGATACTTTTTAATCTTCCTTTGTGTTTTGAATTAATGACAACAATTGATCTGCATCTCCCATGAGGCGATAAACTGTCAGGATAACATTTTCCATTTCACAAAACCCCAAATCCTTAAATGTTTTCTCTAAGGAACTTATCCATTGCTCAGCTAAAAATGGATTTTTAGTCCCTTTGAACGTTTGTGGATGTTTCCTCATGAAGGGGTTTAACATTAATCCTTCGCGTTGTGGATCAGGGTGCCCTATACATCTAAGGTTGTTATTCATAACATGGGTGAGTTGCCCCAGTATGGTGATATACTAATCCGCACCAATTGGATCACCATCTCCACTATAATTATCTTGAGTAGGATGGAAATCCCTACTTGGATTACGTTCATTGATATGGTTCACATTACTTCTAGTAGGCATCATTTATAAACATTGGAATACACTAGAATAGTTTATGAATTGCAATACAAAATTTTAAACTTGTAAAAAACATAACATAAATTGAAAAGTTTTTGTATATAATCCAAAATCATAAACTTTTCTCATTGAGGAGTAATATACACATAAATATTTAATACTTTCTTATAAATAAAATGTGAATTATACAAAGCAAATCCCCTAGGAGTGTCATAACCAATAGTGTAGAATGGCCCATTGTCATGTACCATTATACCCCAGGTCAAGACCAAAACACCTTATCAATGTTTTTACTTTTAGGTACATATGAGCCAGAGCCACCACTACCTGATCATATCCAGATAAATATTTATTTCATGGAAAACTCACAAAATCTATACATTAACAATATTTTAAGAAGTTATTCTATTCTATTTCCAAATATTTATCTTAGGGTAATGTTATCTAATAAGATTTTTTCTAATTATAGATTCCTATGATTGTACTAAACCTCCACTTATACAAACTATAATTCCCCAACCCTAGTTACCCAAAGTTATTGCAATATTTCATAACATTTTCATGATCACATGTGATCAAATCATGAAATACTAATCAATTTAGTACCATTGTTAGTACTAGATGCATACATTAGTTTTAAATTACATTTTAAAATGAAAAAAACAACATTGTGTCTCCTTTGAAAGATTTCTTCTCCATATGACTATCCTTGTAGGGTAGTCATAATATAATTATTCACATCCTGGGAAAAATAAAACATAGAAGGGTGTGATCTCCGATGCTCGGTAAGGATAACAATATAGCGAAATCATTCATAAATAAGAATAAACATTTAAGGATATGTATTGGAGTAAAACATAAGCCTTTCAAACATAATAATCATCATAATATGACTAATATAAATCAAATAATCCCATTTAATTATTCAGGTAAATATTCTACTAGTTGAATAATGATGTCCAATATCAATATCAAATTTCATATTGATAGAATGCATAATGTCAGACATCATAACCACATAGTCAAGGCCTCGTTCCCAGACTACAAATAATATTTTGTCAAGACTTTGTTCCAAGAAACAATTTTGTCTCATTATACCTACCAATGCATCGAGGAGCTATAGCAGGCATGACACATCCGTTACTAAGTACAATGCAATCCTCATATGAAAAGGGTGGAACATAATAAAAACATTAGTATTAAATCATGAATTTCAAATGTCGATACTTTATCCATAAAACATGAATGGTATAAAAATAACATATACAATGTAAAACATATCACAAAACCTTTAATGCAATATCGATGATTTTATATTAATAAATCCACTTCAAAAAAGTGTAAAATGCATCAAATTATTTTTACATAGATGAAATCAAGACCAATTTAGTGAAATATATCTTTCTATTTTAAAAACATTTAAAAGTCACATAATTATTTAAGAAAACATTAATTTTTATAATATTATTATAATCTTGTAAGGTAAGATTCGAAGGTGTATTAAAGGCATAAAATAGTTGAAATCATTGTATAAGTTAAAAACCATTATTTCCTTCATTTGTCGAAAAGGTTATAAAGTACCTTGTTTGGAAAAATATGGAAAGATTCCTTTCAAAACATTTTATAAAAAGTAAAAAATGTTATCAATTACATTATCCCATATTATAAAAAATATTAAAAATATTTTCAAATACATTTCTATGAAACACATATGTGGATAATAAAGAGGTCCCAGAAGATACTCATGTATATACAACCTCAGGTAGTGATGAGATTGTAGAATTAACCATTAAATTGTACTTTTCCTTCATCGAAGGTACATTAACCTCCTGTATAATAGTTAAATAAATGTTTTTAAATTATGAAAGAACCAAATACATAAATATTATATCATATACATTTCTCTAATATCACTTTATTAATAATATTTCAGTAGTATCATCATTTCGGGTGATAAAAGATTCATTTTATTTTGTATGATTAGTTACGTAAGCCCTATTTTTTATGGATAGGATGTATTTAATTCATATTAACAATGATACTATGTTCCTAAAAATTATGTTTAATCATAAAATGAATATTATTCTTGTTTGATTAGGATGGGGAATGAATTTCATTGCATTCGTGGAGATAATAATCTTTACATTTTCACGAGTGACAATATCATTCCATTGATGGTGAAATCATATGTAATTAGATTTTATATCATATATATGTATTAATTAACAAGTTATATTTATTATTTAAATCATTTTTACTCATTTATACCCATCCAAATAATAAAGTCTTTGAATAACACACTGCACCACAATGTGGAGAAGATATGTTGTACATACACATGTATGGTGACTTGTCAATCATAGGATGGATAGAATAATGAACTAGGTTTTAAAATATTTATAATAAAATCACAATATGTATAATTTACTTTATTTTTTATTTTGGTATGGAAAAAACAAATTCAGAGGAAGTGGAAGAAGAAATGGACATTGAAAAAGGTGGGTAAATTATTACCTCTTCTTCAGGTGTTTCCTTTTGATTTTATCAAAAGGGATCCTTAGGTTGGATTTAATATCAACATAATGCCTCTAGGTAGAATTGAGGGTAGTTGGGAGGATATTTTAGTAGGGTTTGGATCAGCCAAATGTCTTTAGGGGTTTGATTTTGACTGAAGGGGAAGTACCCTTTTATAATAGAGGTGATGATCATTTTAAGAAAAGATTGATATATTATGTATTATAAAATCATGTTCAGTTATAATGGCTCCAAAATAATTTATTTTGAGGATAAGTTGGGTATGTGTCTAAAAACAATCAACCAATAGGTTTTATATAGGTTTAGTTCCCCTTATAAACCTTATCTTTTAGGTTTAACTCTTAGTTAAAAAGTTTAACTTTTACCATGAATTCTTGTATTATTATAATTAATGTTTCATAACCTTCCAATAAAAATCCATGGGAACCCCAACTGGTTAAATATTGATATATTTAACATTAACTATGTTATTTGTCTGAAAAATAGATTTTTAGGAATATTATATCAATTTATAATATAGTATTTATTTTAAAATCTCATTTTATCATTTTTGACACTATTTGGTATTATGTTTTTGTGAAAGTCATAATAACATTATCACCTCAATTTTTTTAATAAAACATAACATGTTATATTAACCTTGAAAAAAATTTTATTTCCTCAGAAGTATGAATTTAAATTTATTTGGATATTATAATATCAATTATTTAAATCATTCATTAATAAGGTTATTACCGCATCATCATTGGGTCATAAATAGATTTAATTATATAATTTCTAAATATATCAAATAAAATACCACTATGCTGGAAATAATTTTATATTTGTAATTAAAATTTATATTTAAATTTATCATATGTATAACCCTATATTTAAAATAGTTTATGTAGAGACCCGAAGCTTGATGTACATGGACATTACATTACTTTTGCGGAATAATTAATACATAAAAAAAATATACACAAAAGGACCGTAATAGTTTAGTGTCTTTGGAAACTCAGAATAAAATCTTCTAATCATTGTGAAAGATCTTCAACATCTCCCATAAAGATCTTCCACTTTTTTTCTTACCTAAAACCTTTCTTTATATCCTGGGGAAAAGAAAACATAAAAACAGGGAGCTCAAATGCTCACTAAGGGTAAGCATGGATAAAATAAAACATACTATATACATCGGAACTTAAAAACCTGAACATAGTGTTTAAACATCAAAAGCTTGAGCAATGACATAAAACATGGAAGTACGTAAGGCATAGATCATAAAGAAGCATTACGAATGATAAAATAGCAAGGGAATAAAACATTTAATTTGGACAACCATTAAGAAAATGTTATGATTTCCATTGTATCCAAGGCATCGCTTCCAAGACCATCTTAGTGGACAAAGTCCCTTTCTGAATCGAGTTCACTCCACATTCCAGTCCTGTATTACTGAACCAGTTTAACATGCCGTTACAGGCATGTCTATCTCATGAGATATAAATCTTTACCCAATGCATTGGAGGGAGACATAGGTCCCACCAATCTCATAATGAAATCATTATTACTTCTGCCACAAAATAAACTTAAAACATTCATCATAACCCAATGAATAAAATGGGTTTCATAAACATCATCCAATCATTTCATAATCCATATAAAAAATGGACATTTCATCATATGAAAAGTGAACCATGTAAATCATAGAGACATTAAACATGAAACATGCACATATCAAATAATGTCATCTTAGATGGAAAATGGTTTTGATAAAACATTTGAAATGAATTCTTGGGGAAAATATCCTTTCTTCGTCAAAATCATTTTATTTTCAAAAAATGTCATGCACTTTTAAAATAAAAGTATCTTGTTGAATATAGTAATAAAATAATGTAGAGTAATCATCATGAAAATGAGGCGTTATGAAACCGTAAAAAACCGTTCTCGCCGTATAAGATAAAAATAACATTCTCCTCGCACTTTTGTCGGAAAAGTCAAAAAAGTACCTCGTAATGTAAACAAAAGAAAGATTCCTTACATACCATGTAATAAAAGTCAAAAAATGGATAAAAAGGACTTTAAACATACATGAAAACAATTTTATAAAACATTGACATGGATGATATAAATATCCCCAGTAAATACTTACGAATAAGCAATCTCAGATAAAAATGAGATTTGAAAAAATTTCCCGTACCTTAGGTCTGATATGCTTCCTACGTATCCGAACCTCTTTTATAATGATTTAAATAATGTCATTGAATTATTACAGAATCATATTCATTGTTATTATATCATATATGGTTCACTTATGACTCTATATTACCCGTTCTTTTGTAAATTCCACGTTAAAGAGTGTTTTGGGTAAAATCATTTCATTTGTCGTCCGTGTTTTGACTTGTAATTATTCATATGATTACATAGATAATGATTAATTAATTCCAGAATATAAAACATTATTTATATATAATATATATTTAGAATATACAAATATATAATAGATTGATAAATGTAAATAAATACAATGTTCATGGAGATAGTCGGCCGTACGTACGCATGAACGTTATTTTCGTTTCCTCGTTAAATTGAATGGAATTAATTGGATGACATATATATATATACATAAATCCAGTATCATTATTAAGTCATATATTTCATGATTACTTGTCATATATAGTTTATAATCATTTATGAATGATTAATCATTTAGAGTGAATCTCATCGCGTCGTGGAGACGGTATTCCGTACGTACGCACGAGCGATGATATCGTTCCCATGATCGTGGAATTTTATTGGAGTGTATGTATAGTTTTACAGAATCAATATCACTTTACAGTAATTATATATAGTTATTAATTACACCATTATACCCATCCAAATAATGTGTTGGTGGAAAATAGATTACACCACGGCGTGGAGACGGTATTCCGTACGTATGCACGCGCGGTTATTTCATTTTCCATAGGATGGATTGATGGTGAAATAGGGTTGTTTAATACTTATAATAACATATCATTGTATGAGTGATACTGATGTTATTACTTCATAATGAAACAAACTAATAAGAAAAAGTGGAAGAAGAAATAAAGGTGAAAGAATCGGTAACGGACATTACCTCTTCTTTGAAGTGCCTCTTTGAGACCTCCTCTTAGGGCACTAAAATTGGTCTTTGAAGAAGACCAAGACCACAAGGATGTTTCTAGGGAAGTGTAGAAGAGAATTTGGCAGGGGTTGGCCGAGCATGAAGGCTCAAAGTGGTGTGAGGAAGAGTGGGAGGAGGGGCCTTTTTATAAGGGAGGAGAGGGGCACCTTTGGAATTCTTAAAAATATTAATTTATAATAAATCTAACCCCACTTGAAAACCACCAAAAATGACTCATATTTGAATATAAGATGATATAGGGTTGTAATCTCATCAAACAATAAAATTTAGACATGTTCGGAAATTATTTTAAACATTATCAACATGATTTATCCTTACTTAATCAATTTAATTTTATTTGTTGTAATAACATTCTAAATGTTAAATTATAACAAATAATTACTTATTTGTTGTGAATTTTCTATAATTGGATACTTTATAACATTTTAGACCATACAAATATACATTTAAAATTTATAAATATTTTTGTGATTTTTTAAAAAATTTATAATATGTTATTTTTATAAAATAACAATAGTGTCAATTTTGACACTATTCATTTATATGAATTTAAATAAAATATATACAGAATATATGTTAGAAATAAAAGATTTAATAGATTCATAAAAGGCCTTATGTATCTAGAAAATTAGTGGAGCACATTAAATAGTTCATATAATATTTATTTTATTATTTTTAAAACCATTTATTTGGTTTATCTCTTAATAAAATAATTACTACAACATTTTTTTATAATTATTTAATATACTTATTTTTTGCATAAAAATTAAAAATAAAATCCTATGATTAATATAAAACTATTACCTTTCACAATAACACTTCGAATCGAATTTATCATCTTAAAATCACAATATTTAAATTGTTATATTTATTAAATTATGAAGGTGACAACTTTGACATCATTTAAAATAACATAATATAAGTGTCATAATCACTTTTATAAGACTCCAAACGGTTATATATTAGGTCATTAGATGATTATGGTATAGATATACACTATCAATAAGTTTTGGTCAGGTTTTTGGGCCTTTTAATGGTTATTATTATTTCAATAAAAATTATATTATTGATTTTTCACTTAATAAATAATTTCTGCATCATTAATGTATCTCCATTAATGACAATTATTTAATCCCTAAAAATTATAAATAAATTATCATGATGTAGATAATGTTATTGGATTTTTGGATACTATTCATGTTTGATGTTTTATGATTTTTATCACTAAATTAAAATTATTATACTTATAAGATTTAAGAGAGTGACATGTTGTCACTTCCTTTGGTTTTAATAATAATTAAATTACTTTCATGGTCAAAAGTCCATAAAATGAATCTAATCCGACCCTTACTTTTAGCCATCCAATAGAATTTTTGCATGTGTTAGGGTAATTTTATAATATTTTCTTTACCCTTAATTACCCGATTTAACTTTATCTATGGTAAATAAAATATACCCTAGTAACTATTCACAATTCCTAAAAATAAAAAGTAGCTTATTAAAATAATTTGGACCCACTAATTCCAAATATGGAATCCATTTTTCCAAATTCAATACACAAAATTTTCAGAAATTAAATTAAAATTAAACCCGTTGTCCAAAGAAAATGGGTTTTTCTTCAAAACATTGCAAAAGATTGAATTGATTTAACCTAAAAATTTAATGTAAAATCAATGCTAAGGACATAAATTATATTAAATGGTAAAAATATATTCTATTTATACTTTAAAACCATCCAATATTATAATTTACCCATATAAATTATTGCGATGAATAAAGTTGTTTTTAATTAAAATATAGCGTATTTTTACTATTCATCAAAATTTGAAAGTTACCAGAATAATATGAAATATTTATCCAAAGTAAATTTTTATTTCTTTATTCCAAATATTAATTTTATTTTGTCAAATTTAACTTATAAACATGTAAAAAACTTGATTTAAAGTGGGTGCACCATCAAAAGGCAGCAAAACTGCATTTTTTGGAAAAATACTTATTTTACCCAAAAAATTATTTTGTTCTTATACCATGTTATAGAAAATGTGTAAGATGAATAATAATGTTATAAAATTAAAACATTAGTTAATACCATTCATAACGGCTAGTTCTTAATAATATTATAATAATATAACGTTGTTTTGTAGAACTTGGTATTGCGTACAACACACGCTATCAAGGAAGGTTGCAATTGCATGTAATGCAAGCCATGTCAGGGTTGCGTGTAGTGAACGACTTCTTTGTTGTTGTGCATAACAAAATACAACAATATTTCATTTATTCATTGAATATATATATACATATATATACACACTCAATGTTGCATAGAATAAAAACTATCAAACAAACATGGAATTGTGTGTATCACGATCCAAGAATAATGTTGTGTATACTTCAAGCTAATATGGTGTTTCATATAGAGCAATATAATCTTGGTGTATCGTAAAACAGAAGATATTAAAGAAATTAAAAAGAATATATCTTATAAAATCTCGGGTTATTACATTCTACCCCCCTTAATATGAATTTCTCCCTCGAAAATCGTCAGGGTTATAAATGGGATTCTACTTGAAAGTTTCTTTAGTTTAACCCCACATCGTAAAATGAAATACCAAAACTTAACTTTAAAAACAAAAGTATGAAACGTAACTATTACCCAAATTAACTAATCACTGGGTTTCCACATAGGATAACATAGGTGAAAATATGGATATGGAAGTGAAATCTGACCATCAAGTTCTGATGGAGAGTGCTAGAGAACATGGCTATGAAAAAGCCAACAATCACAATGTCATAGATTTGTGATGATCTAAGGTACCATCTGATTCATCGGATATAAGGGAACTAAGAAATATTTTTTGGTTTTCAAGATCATTTCCCTAAAGTTGATGAATTAAAAGAAATACTTACATTATTTTGGTACAATCTCACTATTGTTTGTGAATTGAACAATTTCCACTTTATCCCTTTAATAAATGAAGTTGAATTTTTTATTCGTGATGTGTTAGCAGATCATGTGATAGAATGATGGGTAATTCCATCTCTTTCAAACAAAAGGTTAGAAAACGTTATAAGTCCATCTTATGGTTAGATTAATCGTATATGGTTCCAAAAATGAACTTATACATCATATATCATACCGCTTAATAAAATAAATCTAGTTTCTACTAACCAGGGACATACTGTAGGCCGGTGGTAGGTGATAAAGGCCAGTCGCACTTCGGTTGTGGGTTCGATTCCCACAGCCTTGTCCAACGCGATGGGTTGTCGCCCGTCCTGTAGGTTGTCCTTTTTAAAACTATATAACTATAACATCCCATCAATAATATCGAAAAAAATTCTATCCTTAAACAATACTAACTTATTTCCAACATAATCAATTCCAATCATTAGTCTTATCCATAATACTGCAGTCCACTCTCATAATATTGTGAAAAAGATTACTAGAGATTTAATACCATCGTTGATCCCCATATAAGATATGTCATGTTGGTTACATTCCAAAAATTCAAAGTCCTTAATCATGTATTCTCTTGAAAAATGAATACCCATTGAACCTTAGTGAAAATATGAATGCAGTTAAAAGTTAATACATTCCACATACCAAAATCCTCAAAATTCAATATACTCAAACCATGATATCACATAGTCCTTATATCAATAATGAACTCATGAATACAATCAAACATCTCATTATCTTCTTATTCCTTAATTATGCGCATATCATCTACTTTACAAAAATATCTGAATAACCTTCCATGGTTACTGGTACCATTCAACATATACTTTCAAATAATTTTAGGAAAAACAATATTGTAACAATCCTTAGATGATTCTTTATTACATAGTACCATTAACTATACAACATAACTCTCGATAAACATACAATCATTCCACTACCTTCTAAAACAACTGACTGATCTTCAACAATTCTTTCAGCTCATATATCATTTGTAGTCCCCTCATCATTATCCAAATAAATACTACCCATATGACCATGCTGATTCTCGTAATGAGATTTTTCATTAGGGAATTTGTTTGAATAATGCACGTACATTCAACATTTAAAACATCTAATCATTGTTGATGTCGTAGCAATACCATTATCCTTTTAAATGGTTTTAACTGAACCTTTTCCTTTTCACTTACTGTCTTTGTGTCCTTCTTTTCCACACCCAAAGAATCTTCAAGCTCCTTTGAAACAATCTCCCTAAAACATGGATGTATGTAAGGAATAGATCATAAAGAAACATTAAGAAAGATAAAATAGAATAGGAATAAAACATTTAATTGTGACAACCATTAAGCAAATATTATGATTTCCATTGTAGCCAAGGCATTGCTGCCAAGACCATCTTAGTGGACAAAGTCCCTTTCTGAATCGAGTTCACTCCTTGTTACAGTCCTGTATTACTGAACCGGTTTACCTTGCCGTTCCAGCCATGTCTATCTCATGAGATATAAATCTTTACCCATTGAATTGGAGGGATATATAGGTCCCACCCATCTCATAATGAAATCATTCTTACTTGTGCCACAAAATAAACTTAAAACATTCGTCATAAACCAAATAATAAAATGGGTTTCATAAACATCATCCCATCATTTCATAATCCCTATAAAACAAATGGACATTTCATCATAAGAAAAGTGAACCATGTAAATCATAGAGACATTAAACCTGAAACATACACATACCAAATAATGTCATCTCATATGGAAAATGGTTTTGATAAAACATTTGAAATGAATTCTTGGGGAAAATATCCTTTCTTTGTCAAAATCATTTTATTTTCAAAAAATGCCTTTCACTATTAAAATAAAAGTATCTTGTTGAAAATAGACATAAAATAATGTAGAGTAAGCTTCATGAAAATGAGTTTTTATGAAACTGTAATAAACCTTTCACGCCATATAAGATAAAAATAACATTCTCCTTGTACTTTTGTCGGAAAAGTCAAAAAAGTACCTTGTAACATAAACAAAAGAAAGATTCCTTACATACCATGTAATAAAATTCAAAAATGGATAAAATGGACTTTAAACATACATGAAAACAATTTTATTAAACATGGACATGGATGATATAAATATCCACAGTAAATACTTACGAATAAGCAATCTCGGATAAAAATAAGATTTGCAAAATTTTCCCCTACGTTAGGTCTGATATGCTTCCTACGTATCCGAACCTTCTGTATAATGATTTAAATAATTTCATTGACTTATTACAGAATCATATTCATTGTTATTATATCATATATGGTTCACTTATTACTTTATATTACCCGTTCTTTTGTAAATACGATGTTAAAGAGCGTTTTGGGTCATTTCATTTGTCGTCCGTGTTTGGACTTGTAATTATTCATATGATTACTTAGATCATGATTAATTAATTCCAGAATATAAAACATGATTTATATATAATATATATTCAGAATATACATATATATAATATATCAATAAATGGAAGGAAATACATTGTTCACGGAGACGGTAGGCCGTACGTACGCATGAATGTTGTTTTCATTTCCTCAATGAATTGAATGGAATTAATTGGATGACATACATATATATATAAATAAATCCAGTATCATTATTATGTCACATATTTCCTGATATCTTTTTATATATACTTTATAATCATTTATGAATGCTTAATCATTGAGAATGAATCTCATCGTGTCGTGGAGACGGTATTCCGTACGTACGCACGAGCGATGATATCGTTCCCATGATCGTGGAATTTTATTGGACTGTATGTATAATATTAAAGAATCAATATCACTTTACAATAATCATATGTAGTTATTATTTACACCATTATACACATCCAAGTAAGGTGGTGGTGGAAAATAGATTACACCAAGGCGTGGAGATGCTATTCCGTACGTACGCACGCGCGATGATTTCATTTTTCGTAGGATGTATAGATGGTGAAATAGGGTTGTTTCATACTTATAATAACATATTATTATATCATTGATACTTATGTTATTACTTCATAATGAAACAACTTTATAAGAATAAGTGTAAGGAGAGATAAAGGTGAAAGAATCGGTAACGGACATTACCTCTTCTTTGAAGCGCCTCTTTCAGACCTCCTCTTAGGGCACTAAAATTTGTCTTTGAAGAATACCAAGACCTCTAGGATGTTTCTAGGGAAGTGTAGAAGATAATTTGGCAGGGGTTGGCCGAGCTGGAAGGCTCAAATTGGTGTGAGGAAGAGAGGGAGGAGGTGCCTTTTTATAAGGGTGGAGATGGGCACCTTTGGAATTCATAAAAATATTAATTTATAATAAATCTAACCCTACATTAAACCTCCAAAAATGACTCATATTCGAATATAAGATGATATAGGGTTGTAATAGCATCATCCAATAAAATTTATACATGTTAGGAAATTATTTTAATCATTATCAACCTGATTTATCCTTACTTAATCAATTTAATTTTATTTGTGGTAATAAAATTCTAAATTTTACATTATAACAAAAAATTACTTATTTGTTGTCAATTGTCCATAATTGGATACATTATAAAATTTTATACCATATAAATATAAAATTTTAATTTTTAAATCTTTTTGTGATTTTTAAACAATTTTATAATATGTTATTTTTATAAAATAACAATAGTGTCAATTTTGACACTATTCATTTATATGAATTTAAATAAATTATATATAGAATATATCATCGAACTGAAAGATTTAATAGATTCATAAAAGGCCATATGTATCTATAAAATTAGTGTATCACATTAAATAGTTCATATAATATTTATTTTATTATTTTTAAAACCATTTATTTGGTTTATCTCTTAATTACATAATTATAACAACATTTTTTGTATAATTATTTAATATACTTATTTGTTGCATAAAAATTAAAAATAAATAACTATGATGAAGATAAATATATTAACTTTTACAATAATACTTGTACTCGAAATTATCATCTTAAAATCACAATATGTAAATTGTTATATTTATTAAATTATGAAGGTGACAACTTTGGCATCATTTAAAATAATATAATATAAGTGTCATAATCACTTTTATAAGACTCCAAACGGTTATATATTAGTTCATTAGATTCTTATGGTATATATATACACTAAAAATATGATTTGGGCAGGTTTTTGGGCCTTTTAATGGGTATTATTATTTAAATAAAAACTATATTACTGATTTTTTACTTAATAAATAATTTCTGCATCATTAATGTATCACTATTAATGACTATTATTTAATCCCTAAAAATTTTAAATAAATTATCATGATGTAGATAATTGTATTGTATTTCTGGAGACTACTCATGTTCGATGTTTTATGATGTTTATCACTAAATTAATATTATTATACATATAAGATTTAAGAGAGTGACATGTTGTCACTTTCTTGGGTTTTAATAATAATTAAATTATTTTCATGGTCAAAAGTCCATAAAATGAATCTAATACGACCCTTAGGTTATATGGGTCTACTTGTAGCCATCCAATAGAATTTTGGGATGTGTTAGGGTAATTTTATAATATTATATTTACCCTTAATTACCCGATTTACCTTTAACTATGGTATATAAAATTCACCGTAGTTACTATTCATAATTCCTAAAAATAAATAGTAGCTTATTAACATAATTTGGACCCAATGATTCCAAATATGGAATCCATTTTTCCAAATTTAATACAAAAAAGTTTCAGAAATTAAATTAAAATTAATCCCGTTGTCGAAAGAAAACGCATTTTTCATTAAAACATTGCAAAAGATTGAATTGATTTAACCTATGAATTTAATGTAAAATCAATTCTAATGAAATACATTATATTAAATGGTAAAAATATATTCTATTTATAATTTAAAACCATCCAATATTATAATTTAACCATATAAATTATTGCAATGAAAAAAGTTGTTTTTAATTAAAATATAGCGTATTTTTACTATTCATGAAAATATGAAAGTTAACAGAATAATATGAAAAATTTATCCAAAGTAAATTTTTATTTCTCTATTAAAAATAATAATTTTATTTTGTCAAATTGAACTTATAAACATGTCAAAAACTTGATTTAATGTGGGTGTTCCATCAAAAGGCGGCAAAACTGCATTTTTTTTGAAAAATACTTATTTTACCCGAAAAATTTATTTTGTTCGTATACCATGATATAGAAAATGTGTAAGATGAATAATAATGTTATAAAATCCAATATATATTAAATACTATTCATAACGGCTAGTTTGTAATAATATTATAATAATATATCGTTGATTAGTAGAACTCGGTATTGCGTACAACACACGCTATCGAGAAAGGTCGTGATTGCGTGTAATGCAAGCCATATCAGGGTTGCATATAGTGCACGACTCCTTTGTTTTTGCGCATAATAAAATACAACAATATTTCATTTATACATTGAATATATATATACATATATATACACACTCAGTGTTGTGTAGAATAACAACTATCAAACAAACATGAAATTCTGTGTATCACGATCCAAGAATAATGTTGCATATACTTCAAGCTAATATGGTGTTGCGTATAGAGAAAGATAATCTTGGAGTATCATAAAACAGAAGATATGAAAGAAATTAAAAAGAATATATCTTATAAAATCTCTGGTTATTACATTCTACCCCCCTTAAAATGAATTTCGCCCTCGAAATTCGTCGGGGTTATAAATGGGTTTCTACTTGAATGTTTGTTTAATTAAAACCCACATCGTAAAATGAAATACCAAAACATAACATTAAAAACTAATGTATGAAATGTAACGGTTACCCAAATTAACTAATCACTGGGTTTCCACATAGGAGAACATAGGTGAAAATATGGATATGGAAGAGAAATCTAACCATCATGTTCTGATGGAGAGTGGTAGAGAACATGGCTATGAAAAAGACAAAAATCACAAAGTCATAGATTTGTGATGATCTAAGGTGCCATCTGATTCATCGGATATAAGGGAACTATGAAAACATTTTTGGTTTTCAAGATCATTTCCCTAAAGTTGATAAATTAAAAGAAATACTTACATGATTTTGGTACAATCTCAGAGTTGTTCGTGAATTGAACAATTTCCACTTCATCCCTTAATGAAATGAAGTTGAATTTTTTATTCGTGATATGTTAGCAGATCATGTGATATAATGATGGGTCATTCCATCTCTTTCAAACAAAAGGCTAGCAAAAGTTATAAGTCTGTCTTATGGTTAGATTAATTGTATATGGTTCCAAAAATGAACTTATACTTCATATATCATACCACTTAATAAAATAAAACTATTTTCTACTAACCAGGGACTTCCTATAGGCCAGTGGTAGGCGATAAAGGCCATTCGCACTTCGGTGTGGGTTCGATTCCCACTTCGGTTGTGGGTTCGATTCCCACATCCTTGTCCGACGCGATGGGCTGTCACCTATCTTGCAGGTTTTACTTTTTAAAACAATATTATTATGACATCCCATAAATAATATTGAAAAAACTTCTATCCTTAAAAATACTAACTTATGTCCAACATAATCTATTACAATCTTTAAGATTATCCATAATACTGCAGTCCACTCTCATAATATAGTGAAAATGATTACCAGAGATTCAATACCATTGTTGATCCCCATATAAGATATGTCTTGTTGGTTACATTCCAAACATTCTAAGGCCTTAATCATGTATTCTCTTGAAAAATGAATACCCATTGAACCATAGTGAAAACATGAATGCATTTAAAAGTTAACAATTTCCACATACCAAAATCCTCAAAATTCTATATACTCAAACCATGATATCACTTAGTCCTTATATCAATCATGTGCTCATGAATACAATCAAACATCTCATTATCTTTTTATTCCTTCATTATGCGCATATCATCTACTTTAAAAAAATATTTGAATAACCTTCCATGGTTACTAGTACCATTCAACATATACTTTCAAATTCTTTTAGGAAAATCAAGAGGGTAACAATCCTTAGATGATTCTTTATTACATAGTACCATTAACTATACAACATATCTCCCGATAAACATACAATCATTCCACTACCTTCTAAAACAAATGACTAAGCTTCAACACTTCTTTCAGCTCATATATCAGTTGTAGTCTCCTCATCATTATCCTCATAAATACTACCCATATGACCATGCTGATTCTATTCATGAGATTTTCCATTAGGGCATTGGTTTGCATAATTCTCATACGTTCCACATTTAAAACATCTAATCATTATTGATGTCGTAGCAATACCATTATCCTCTTCCATGGTGTTAACCGAACCTTTTCCTTTGAACTTATTGGCTCTGTGTCCTTCTTTTCCACACCCAAAGCATCTTCCAGTTCCATTGAAACAATCTCCCTGACGCCTCTTCCCACATGATTTACATGAGGGAAATTGAACTTTCTTTCCTCTATGATCATCATGACAATCCATCTTTCTCTTACTATCTAAGTCAGGAAACTTACCAAAGTTGAGATTATTGATCATATTATGAGATTGCTGATTAGGCATAATAAATATGTTTGGACTTCCAGATCCCGTTTCATTTGGTTTCTCATGAAGAAGATCATTCCATTTTCTGTCATATCCTCCATTATCGTGAATCTTCCTGTTTCTAGCCATTTTCTAAAACCCAAAGAAATAGTGTGACAGGAAAAAATCATGCTAGGGAAAACAACATAGTAAAGGGGGAGTTCCCTCAATATCTAACATCTTAGGTTAAATTCTATGATTGTTACCGTAGTTCTAGTACTATATCCTATGCGTATACGTATCCTTAGGGACATCCCAAGACATACCATAGAAATATCTCTAGGGATCTCACTAACATTTTCTCATCCTAGTTTCCAAAGTTTGACTAAACCTTTCCTCTGATACCAACTGTAGAGACCCGAAGCTTTACGTACATGGACATTACATTACTTTTGCGGAATACTTAATACATAACAAAAATAGACACACAAGGACCGCAATAGTTTAGTGTCTTGGGAAACTCGGAATAAAATATTCTAATCGTGGTGAAAGATCCTCAACATCTCCCATAAAGATCTTCCCCTTTTTTTTCTTACCTAAAACATTTCTTTATATCCTGGGGAAAGAGAAAACATAAAAAGGGTGAGTTCAAATTCTCAGTAAGGGTAAGCAGGGATAAAATAAAACATACTATATACATTTGATCTTAAAAACATTAACATAGTGTTTAAACATCAAAAGCTTGAGCAATGACATAAAACATGGAAGTACGTAAGGCATAGATCATAAAGAAACATTAAGAATGATAAAATAGCATGGGAATAAAACATTTAATTGTGACAACCATTAATTAAATGTTATGATTTCCATTTTAGCCAAGGCATTGCTGCCAAGACCATCTTAGTGGACAAAGTCCCATTCTGAATCGAGTTCACTCCTCGTTCCAGTCCTGTATTACTGAACAAGTTTAACTTTCCATTCCACCATGTCTATCTCATGAGATATAAAAATTTACCCAATTCATTGGAGGGAGATATAGGTCCCACCCATCTCATAATGAAATCATTCTTACTTGTGCCATCAAATAAACATAAAACAATCATCATAACCCAAAGAATAAAATGGGTTTCATAAACATCATCCCACCATTTCATAATCTATATAAAACAAATGGACATTTCATCATAAGAATAGTGAACCATGTAAATCATAGATACATTAAACATGAAACATACACATATCAAATAATGTCCTATTAGATGGAAAATGGTTTTGATAAAACATTTGAAATGAATTCTTGGGGAAAATATCCTTTCTTCGTCAAAATCATTTTATTTTCAAAAAATCCCATGCACTTTTAAAATAAAAGTATCTTGTTGAAAATAGTTATAAAATAATGTAGAGGAAGATTCATGAAAATAAGTCATTATGAAACCGTAAGAAACCGTTCACACCGTATAAGTTAAAAATAACATTCTCCTCGTACTTTTGTCAGAAAAGACAAAAAAGTACCTCGTAGCGTAAAAAAAAGAATGTTTCCTTACATACCATGTAATAAAAGTCAAAAAATGGATAAAAAGGACTTTAAACATACATGAAAAAAGTTTTATAAAACATGGACATGAATGATATAAATAACCCCAGTAAATACTTACGAATAAGAAATCTCAGATAAAAATGAGATTTGCAAAATTATCCCTTACCTTAGGTCTGATATGCTTCGTACGTATCTGAACCTCCTATATAATGATTTAAATAATGTCATTGACTTATTACAGAATCATATTCATTGTTATGATATCATATGTGGTTCACTTATGACTTTATATTACCCGTTCTTTTGTAAATTCAATGTTAAAGACCGTTTTGGGTAAAATCATTTCATTTGTCGTCTGTGTTTTGACTTGTAATTATTCATATGATTACATAGATCATGATTGATTAATTACAGAATATAAAACATGATTTATATATAATATACATTCATAATATACATATATATAATAGATCGATAAATGGAATGAAATACACCTTTCACGGAGATGGTAGGTCGTACGTACGCATGAACGTTGTTTTCGTTTCCACATTGAATTGAATAGAATTAATTGGATGACATAAATATATATATAAATAAATCCAGTATCATTATTATGTCATATATTTAATTATTAATTATTATATATACTTTATAATCATTTATGAATGGTTAATCATTGAGAATGAATCTCATCGCGTCGTGGAGATGGTATTCCGTACGTACGCACGAGCGATGATATCATTCCCATGACCGTGGAATTTTATTGGAGTTTATGTATACTATTACAGAATCAATATCACTTTACAATAATCATATATAGTTATTATTTACACCATTATACACATCCAATTAAGGTGGTGGTGGAAAATAGATTACACTACGGCGTGGAGACGGTATTCCGTACGTACGTACGCGTGGTGATTTCGTTTTCCGTAGGATGGATAGATGGTGAAATAGCGTTGTTTCATACTTATAATAATATATCAGTATATGATTGATACTGATGTTATTAATTCACAATGAAACAACCTAATAAGAAGAAGTGGAAGAAGAAATAAAGGTGAAATAATCGGTAACGAACATTATCTCTTCTTTGAAGTGCCTCTTTGAGACCTCCTCTTAGGGCACTAAAATTTGTCTTTGTAGAAGACCAGGACCTCTGGGATGTTTTTAGGGAAGTGGAGAAGAAAATTCGACAGGGGTTGGCCGAGATGTAAGGCTCAATGTGGTTTGAAGACGAGAGGTAGGACATGCCTTTTTATAATGGAAGAGAGGGGCATCTTTGGAATTCTTAAAAATATTAATTTATAATAAATCTAACCCCACTTAAAAACCTCAAAAAATGACTCATATTCAAATATAATATGATATAGGGTTTTAATACCATCAACCAATACAATTTAGACATGTTAGGAAATTATTTTAAACATTATCAACTTGATTTATCCTTACTTAATCAATTTAATTTTATTTGTGGTAATAACATTCTAAATTTTAAATTATAACAAAAAATTTATTATTTGTTGTGAATTTTCCATAATTAAAAACTTTATAACATTTTTGACAATATAAATATAAATTTATAATTTTTAAATATATTTGTGATTTTTAAACAATTTTATAATATATTATTTTTATAAAATAATAATAGTGTCAATTTTGACAATATTCATTTATATGAATTAAAATAAAATATATACAGAATATATGTTCTAACTAAAAGAATTAATAGATTCATAAAATTCAATATGTATCTATAAAATTAGTGGAGAACATTAAATAGTTCATATAATATTTTTTTATATTTTTAAAACAATTTATTTGGTTTCTCTCTTAATAAAATAATTACTACAACATTTTTTGTATAAGTATTTAATATACTTATTTGTTTCATAAAAATTAAAAATAAAATCCTATGATGAAGATAAATCTATTTCATTTCACAATAATACTTTTACTCTAATTTATCATCTTAAAATCACAATATTTAAATTGTTATATTTATTAAATTATGAAGGTGACAACTTTGGCATCATTTAAAATAATATAATATAAGTGTCATAATCACTTTTATGAGACTCCATGTAGAGACACGAAGCTTGACGTACATGTACATTACATTACTTTTTCAAAATACTTAGTACATAACAAAAGCACACACACAAGGACCGTAATAGTTTAGTGTCTTTGAAAACATGGAACGTAATCTTCTAATCGTGGTGAAAGATCTTCAACATCTCCCATAAAGATCACACCCTTTTTTTCATACCTAAAACCTATATTTATATCCTATGGAAAAGAAATCATAAAAAGGGTGAGCTCAAATTCTCAGTAAGGGTAATCATGGATAAAATAAAACATACCATATACATTTGAACTTAAAAACATGAACATAATGTTTAATCATCAAAATCTTGAGCAATGACATAAAACATGGTAGTATGTAAGGCATAAATCACAAAGAAACATTAACAATGATAAAATAGCATGGGAATAAAACATGTAATTGTGGAATCCATTAAGCACATGATATGATTTTTATATTAGCCAAGGCATTGCTGCCAAGACCATCTTAGTGGACAAAGTCCCTTTCTGAATCGAGTTCACTCCTTGTTCCAGTCCTGTATTACTGAACCGGTTTAACTTGCCATTCCAGCCATGTCTATCTCATGAGATATAAATCTTTACCCAATTAATTGGAGAGAGATATAGGTCCCACCCATCTCATAATGATACCATTATTATATTTGCCACAAAATCATAAACCATACATCATAGCATAACCCATGTAATAAAAATGGGATTCTTAAACATCGTGACATCATAAAACAATTCATATAAGATAAAGGAATTCATAAAAATAATTCCATCAAAACATAATAAAATCAATTTAATAATAGGGATAGAAATAGAACCATATATTTCCTTAGATGGAAAATAATTTTAATAAAACTCTTGAACTCCATTCTTGAGGAAAATATCCTTTCTACTTCAAAATCACTTTTCATTTCTTAACATGTCATACAAGTTTAAAAGAAGTTGATTAAAAATCAACTTGAAAACTTGTAAAGTAAGCTTTTTGGAAATAATGTTTTAAAAATACATTCATGCCATATAAGTTAAAAAACATTCTTCTCATACTTTTGTCGGAAAAGTCAAAAAGTACCTTGTAAGAAAAACGACAAACGATTCCTTTCATATCTTTTACTAAAAACTCACCAAAGGGTAAAATTGTATTTAAAAAATTGTATGTGGATGGAAATAATATTACGTATTGAGGATACATGGATGTGGATGATAAAATACACCCTAGTAAATTCCAAAGTATAAACAAACTTGGATAAAAATGAGATTGTGATATTTCCCTTACCTTAGGTCCGATTTGCTTCGTAAGTGTCTGAACCTCCTATATAATGATTTAAATAATGTGATTGACTTATTCCAGAATCATAATCATTGTTATGATATCATATATTGTTAACTTATGGCTTTATATTACCCGTTCTTTTGTAAATTCCATGTTAAAGAGTGTTTTAGATAAAATCGTTTCCTTTGTCATCCGTGTTTTGACTTGTAATTATTCAAATGATTACTTAGATCATGATTAATTCATTCCAGAATATAAAACAAGATTTATATATAATATATATTCAGAATATATATATATATATATATATATATATAATAGATCAGTAAATGGAAAGAAATGCTCCTTTCATGGAGACGGTAGTTCGTACGTACGTATGAACGCTGTTTTCTTTTCCTTATTGAGTTGAATGAAATTAAGTAGATGAAATACATATATATACACATAAATAAAGTATCATTATTTTGTCATATATTTCATTATTACTTATTATATATACTTTATAATCATTCATGAATGGTTAACGTGGAGAATGAATCTCATCGCGTCGTGGAGACGATAGTCCTTACGTACTCACGAGCGATGATATCATTCTCACGACCGTGTAATTGTATTGGAGTGTATGTATAATATTTCCGAATCAATATCACTTCACAATAATCATATATTGTTATTATTTACACCATTATACTCATCCATGTATGGTGGTTTTTGGAAATAGATTACACCACAGCGTGGAGACGGTATTTCGTACGTACGCACGCGCGGTGATTTCGTTTTCCGTAGGATGGGTAAATGGTGAAATAAGGTTGTTTCATACTTATAATAACATATAAGTATATGAGTGATACTAATGTTATTACTTCATAATGAAATAACCAACGAAGAATAAGTGGAAGAAGATATAACATGAAAGAATCGGTAACGGAGATTACCTCTTCTTTGAAGCGCCTCTTTGAGTCTTCCACTTAGGGCACTAAAATTAGTCTTTGAAGAATACCAGTACCTCTAGGATGTTTCTAGGGAAGTGGATAAGAGAATTTTGCAGAGGTTGGCTGAGCCTGAAGGCTCAATGTGGTGTGAGGAAGAGAGGTAGGAGGTGCCCGTTTATAAGGGATGAGAGGGGCACCTTTCGAATAACTAAAAATATTATTTTATTATAATGCCAAATTGGGGTTTAAATAGCTCCAAATTGATTTATTTCGAATCTAAGGTGGGGATGGGTCTAAATACTCTCATCCAATAGAATTTTGTCAAGTTTAGGTTCCTATTTTAAACTTATCATTTAGATTTAACATTATGATAGATAATTTTACTTTTTCCGTGTCTTTTTGTGTTCTTACACTATAAGGTTAATAAACTTACTATAAGAAGAAAAACGAACCCCAAGTTGTTTATTATTAATATATATAACCTTATCTAAGTCAGTTGGCTGAACCTTAGATTTTTAAGAACAAAATAACAAACTAATAATATAATATTGGTTTTAAAAACTATTTTATGTCAATTTTAACACTATTTAGTAATTGATTTTTTTGAATATCATAACAGAATTATTAGTTCGAAACAAGTTAATTAAATCAGTAATAACATGTCATATTAACCTATAAAATTACTGTAATTCATAAAAAGTCTAAAATTACATTTATTTGGGTATTTATAACATCAATTATATCAATATTTCATTAATAAGATAATTACTGCATCATCTTTGTGTCATAAATAAATTAAATTATTTAATGTATAAAAATTACAAATAAAATTCCATTATGTAGGAAATATTTTTATCTTTCTAATAAATATTTATAGTCAAATTTATCATATTTATAACCCTATATTAAAAATTATTTTCTTATTAAAATTTTATTTTAACTATTTTAACACTTCTTTAAATAAATTAATAATAAATGTCTTAATCTAATCCATGTGGGCCTAAATGGTCATATTTTATTCCTAAGGTTGTTTTTGGTCGAATTACACATATTCAATAGAATTAGGACATGTGTAATGGTAATAATAATATCATTTGTACCCTTAATTACCCTATTTACTTTTAACCGTGGGAAAAAAGTAAAATGTTACTATTCACCCAAAATTATATTCATCTCATTGAACCACATTTTACTTAATGAAATCAACCACATATCTCAGATTTTTGAAATTGCACTCATAGATGAGGTAATATTACGTTTTATCAAAAATTCATTTTTTTAACTACCACTGTGTGGTTTCACTATTCATCAAAAAATGAAAGTTTCCAGAAAAATACCAAAAATTAGGCCAAAGATATATTTGATATTATGAATTCGAAAATGATGTCTATTTTACCAAATTAAAAACATATCAGTTGCATTAATTAATTTAAAAATTAAATCCCGTCATCAAAACAAGTAGCGTGTTTTTAAGAGATAATAACTATCAAAAGATTGACACTTGTTTATGTCTAGTTTTAATGTGTAATTACATCCAATGACCAACATTGTATTAAATTGTAAAAATATATTCTAAATATATTTTAAAACCACTCAATTTAATAATTTATCACTATTAATTATTCTAATTGTAAAAGCTGTTTTTAATTACAATTTAGTAATTTTCACTATTCATCAAAATATGAAAGTTATCCGAAAAGTACCAAAATTTCTCCCTAAGCTAATTTCGATATTCCAAATCCAAAAATGATGTCCATTTTGAAAACTAAAATTTAAAAAGGTGGTTATTACTATTCATAATGTCTATTTTTAATAATATTTTAATATCATATCATTGTTTAGTGAAACACAGTATTGCGTACTACACACGCCATCGAGGAAGGTCGTGATTGCGTGTAATGCATGGAAAGTCATAGATGCGTGTTGTGAATGCTCCTTTTGGTGTAGCGTACGCCACAAGACATTAATGAAATTAAAAATAATATTTTTCATAATATCTCGGGGTGTTACATTCTACCCCCCTTAAAATGAATTTCGCCCTCGAAATTCGTTGGGGTTATAAATGGTTTACTACTTGAAAGTTTCATTAATAGAAACCCACATCGTAAAAAAATAATACAAAAGGTTAGAAAAGTTATCAAAAAATACATAAGTCCATTTATAGTGAGATTAATCACATATGGTTCCAAAAATGGACTTATACTTCATATATCATACTGCTTAATATAATAAAACTAGTTTCTACTAAACAGGGTCTTCCTGAAGGCCAGTGGTAGGTGATAAAGGCTAGTCGCACATCGGTTGTGGGTTCGATTCCCACAGCCTTGTCCGATGCGATGGGCTGTCGCCCATCCTACAGGTTGTCCTTTTTCTAAAACTATAAAATCCCATCAGTAATATCGACAAAAGTTTTATCCTTAAACAATACTAGAATATGTACAACATAATCCATTCCAATCTTTAGGCTTATCTAAAATACTTCGGTCCAAGCTCATAGTATAAAGAAAATGATTACTTGAAATGTCATCAACCAAGCATGTGAATACCATCATTTATCCCCCATATATATTGTTTGTCACATTCCAATCATGTGAATACCTTAATCATGTATTCTCTTGAAAAAATGAATACCCATTAAACCTTAGTGAAAACTTGAATGATGTCAAAAGTTAACTCTTTCCACATACCAAAATCCAAAAATTCTATATACTCAAACGATGATATAACCTTCTCCTTATATCAGTCATGATCTCATGAATACTATCATACATTTAATTTTCTTTTTATCCCTTTATTATGCGCATATCATCTACATTCCAAAAATATTTGAATAACCTTTCATGGATATTGGTACCATTAATCATACACTTTCAAAACTCAAGGAAAGACAACAGTGTAACAATCCTTAGATGTCTCTTTATTCCATTATACCATGAGATTACTTATACAAAAAGACACATGATAAACATGTAATCATTCCACTACATTCTTAAACCATTGACCGAGCTTGAACAATTCTTTCATCTCACATATCATTTGTAGTCTCATCATCATCATCAACATAAATACTACCCATATGACCATACTGATTCACTTCATGAGACTTTACCTTAGGGCATTGGTTTTCATAATGCTCGTACATTCCACATTTAAAACATTTAACCATTGTTGATGTCGTAGAAATACCATTATCCTCATCCATGGTGTTAACTGAACCTTTTCCTTTGCACTTACTGGCTTTGTGTCCTTCTTTTCCACACCCAAAGAATCTTCCAGTTCCCTTGAAACAATATCCCTTATGCCTCTTCCCACATAATTTAAATGAGGGAAATTAAACTTTCATTCCTCTATGATCATCACGAATCTCCATCTTTCTATTATTATCTGAGTCAGGAAACTTACCAAGGTGAGATTATTGATCATATTATGATATTGCTGGTTAGGCATAATAACGATGTTTAGACTTCCAAATCCTGTTTCATTTGGGTTCCCATGAGTAATATCATTCCATTGTCTATCATATCCTCCATTATCATGAATCTTCCTGTTTCCATCCATTTTCTAAAACCCAAAAAGAATAGTGTGAGAGGAGAAAATCATGCTAGGGAAAGAAACATAGTAAATTGAGAGTACCCACAATATCTAACATCTTTGGTTAAATTCTAATATTGTTACCATAGTTCTAGGACCATATCCTATATGTATACTTATCCTTAGTTACATCCCTAGACATACCTTAGAATTATCTCCAGGGATCTCACTAACGTTTTCGCATCCTAGTTTTCAAAGGCTGACTAAACCATTCCTCTGATACCAACTGTAGAGACCCGAAGCTTGACGTACATGGACATTACATTACTTTTTCGGAATACATATTACATAAAAAAACACACACACAAGGACCGTAATAGTTTAGTGTCTTTGGAAACATAGAACGTAATCTTCTAATCGTGGTGAAAGATCTTCAACATCTCCCATAAAGATCTTCCCCTTTTTTTCATACCTAAAACCTTTCTTTATATCATGGGGAAAATAAAACATAAAAAGGGTGAGCTCAAATGCTCAGTAAGGGTAAGCATGGATAAAATAAGACATACCATATACATTTGAACTTAAAAACATGAACATAATGTTTAAACATCAAAATCTTGAGCAATTAACCATGGAAGTACGTAAGGCATAGATCACAATGAAACATTAGGAATGATAATATAGCATGGGAATAAAACATGTAATTGTTAAAACCATTAATCACATGATATGATTTCCATATTAGCCAAGGCATTGCTGACAAGACCATCATAGTGGACAAAGTCCCTTTCTGAATCGAGTTCACTCCTCGTTCCATTCCTGTATTACTGAACTAGTTTAACTTGTCGTTCCAGCCATGTCTATCTCATGAGATATAAATCTTTACCAAATGCATTGGAGGGAGATATAGGTATCACCCATCTCATAATGATACCATTTTTATGTGTGCCACAAAATCATAAACCATACATCCAAGCATAACCCATGTAATTAAAATGGGATTCTTAAACATCGTGACATCATAAAAAAATTCATATAAGATAAAGGAATTCATAAAAATAATTCCATCACAACATAATAAAATCAATGTAATAATAGGGATAGAAATAGAACCATATATTATCTTAGATGGAAAATAATTTTGATAAAACTCTTGAAATCCATTATTGAGGAAAATATCATTTCTACTTCAAAAACACTTTTCCTTTCTTAACATGTCATAAAATATTAAAAGAAGTTGATTAAAAATAATCCTGAAAAATTGTAAAGGAAGATTCTTGGAAATAATGTTTTAAAAATCCATTCATGTCGTATATGTTAAAAAACAGTCTTCTCATACTTTTGTCGGAAGAGTCAAAAAGTGCCTTGTACGAAAAACGACAAAAGATTCCTTTCATATCTTTTACTAAAAACTCACCGAAGGGTAAAATTGTGTTTAAACTTTTGTATGTGGATGGAAACAATATTACATATTGAGGATAAATGGATGTGGATGGTAAAATACACCCCAGTAAATTCCAAAGTATAAACAATCTCGGATAAAAATGAGATTGTGATATTTCCCTTACCTTAGGTCTGATTTGCTTCGTAAGTGTCTGAACCTCCTGTATAATGATTTAAATATTTCCATTGACTTATTACAGAATCATACTCATTGATATGATATCATATATGGTTCACTTATGGCTTTATATTACCCGTTCTATTGTAAATTCCATGTTAAAGAGCGTTTTGGGTAAAATCGTTTCATTTGTCATCCGTGTTTTGACTTGTAATTATTCATATGATTACTTAGATCATGATTACTTAATTCCAGAATATTAAACATGATTTATATATAATATGTATTCATTATATATATATATATATATATAATAGATCAGTAAATGGAAAAAATACACCGTTCATGGAGACGGTAGACCGTACGTACGCATGAACGATGTTTTCTTTTACTTATTGAGTTGAATGGAATTAAGTAGATGACAGACATATATATATATATACATAAATCCAGTATCATTATTATTTCATATATTTCATGATTACTTATTATATATACGTTATAATCATTCATGAATGGTTAATGTGGAGAATGAATCTCATCGCGTCGTGGAGAAGGTAGTTCGTACGTACGCACGAGCGATGATATCGTTCTCATGATCGTGTAATTGAATTAGAATGTATGTATACTATTTCAGAATCAATATCACTTTACAATATTCATATATAGTTATTATTTACACCATTATACCCATCCAAGTAAGGTGGCGTTGGGAAATAGATTACACCACGGTGTGGAGATGGAATTTCGTACGTACACACGCGCGGTGATTTCATTTTCCGTAGGATGGGTAGATGGTTGAATAAGGTTGTTTCATAATTATAATAACATATCAATATATTAGTGATAATGATGTTATTACTTCATAATGAAAAAACCTAAGAAGAAGATGTGGAAGAATAAATAAAAATGAAAGAATCTGTAACGGACATTACCTCTTCTTTGAAGCGCCTCTTTGAGTCTTCCCCTTAGGGCACTAAAATTGGTCTTTGAAGAAGACCAGGACCTCTAGGATGTTTCTAGGGAAGTGGAGAAGAGAATTTGGCAGAGTGTGGTAGGGCTTGAAGTCTCAAAGTGGTGTGAGTAAGAGAGGGAGGAGGTGCCCTTTTATAAGGGAGGAGAGGGGTACCTTTGGAATAACGAAAAATATTATTTTATTATTATGACAAATTAGGTTTTAAATAGCTCAAAATTGATTTATTTCATAGATAAGTTGGGTATGGGTCGAAAGCCTCTCATCAAATATAATTTAGAATAGTTTAGGTTCCTATTTTAACCTTATCATTAAGATTTAACATTAAGTTAGATAATTTTACTTTTACTGTGTTTTTTTGTGTTCTTACACTATAAGGTTAATAAACTTACTATAAGAAGAAAAACGAACCCCAAGTTTTTTATTATTAATATATATAACCTTATCTAAGGCATTTGGCCGAACCTTAGATTTTTAGGAATAAAATAACAACTAATAATATAATATTTGTTTTAAAAACTATTTTTTGTCAATTTTGACACTATTTAGTAATTGATTTTTGTGAAAATCATAACAGAATTATTAGTTCGAAAAAAGTTAATTAAATCAATAATAACATGTCATATTAACCTATAAAATTAGTTTAATTCATAAAAAGTCTAAAATTACATTTATTTGGGTATTTTTAACATCAATTATATCAATATTTCTTTAATAAGATAATTACTGCATCATCATTGTGTCATAAATAAATTAAATTATTTAATGTCTAAAAATTAAAAATAAAATACCATTATGTAGTAAATTTTTTATCTTTATAATTAATATTTATAGTCGAATTTATCTTATGTATAACCCTATATTAAAAATGATTTTCTTATTAAACTTTGATTTTAAATATTTTAACCCTTCTTTAAATAAATTAATAATAAATGGTCTAATCTAATCCATGTGGGCCTAAATGGTCATATTTTTTTCCTAAGGTTGTTTTTGGTCGAATTAAACTTATCCAATAGAATTAGGACATGTTTTAGGGTAATAATAATATCATTTTTACCCTTAATTACCCTATTTACTTTTAACCATGGTAAAAAAGTAAAAAGTTACTATTCAACAAAAATTATTTTCATCTCATTGAACCACATTTTACTTAATGAAATCAACAGTTCCTCTCAGATTTTTGAAATTCCACTCACAGAAGCATTAAAATTAGGTCTTATGAAAAATTCATTTTTTTAACTACCACTTAGTGGTTTCACTATTCATCAAAAAAAGAAAGTTTCCAGAAAAATACAAAAAATTAACCCTAAGCTATATTTGATATTATGAATTCAAAAATGATGTCAATTTTACCAAATTCAAAACATATCAGTTGAATTAATTAATATAAAAATTAAATCCCATTGTCAAAACAAATAGTGTGTTTTAAGAGATAATAAAAATCAAAAGATTAACACTTGTTTATGTCTAGTTTAAATGTGAAATTACATCCAATGACCAACATTGTATTAAATCGTAATAATATATTCTAAATATATTTTAAAACTACTAAAATTAATAATTTATCACTATTAATTATTTCAATTGAAAAAGTTGTTTTTAATTACAATTTAGTAATTTTCACTATTCGTCAAAATATGAAAGTTATCTGAAAAGTACCAAAATTTCTCCCTGAGCTAATTTTGATATTCTAAATCCCAAAATGAAGTCCATTTTGAAAACTAAAATTTAAAAAAGTGGTTATTACTATTCATAACAGCTAGTTTTAATAATATTTTAATAGAATATTATTGTTTAGTGAAACTCGGTATTGTGTACTACACGCGCCATCAAGGAAGTTCGTGATTGCGTGTAATGCAAGGTAAGTCAAGGATACATGTTGTGAAAGCTCCTTTTGGTGTACCGTACTCCACAAGACATTAATGAAATTAAAAATAATATTTTTCATAAAATCTCGGGGTGTTACACTCCAAACGGTTATATATTAGGTCATTAGATGTTTATGGTATAGATATACACTAACAATAAGTTTTGGTCAGGTTTGTGGGCCTTTTAATGGGTATTACTATTTCAATAAAAACTATATTACTGATTTTTCACTTAATAAATAATTTCTACATCATTAAAGTATCAACATTAATGACAATTATTTAATCCCTAAAAATTCTAAATAAATTATCATGATTTAGATAATTTTATTGGATTTCTGGAGACTATTCATGTTAGTAGTTTTATGATGTTTATCACTAAATTAAAATTATTATACTTATAAGATTTAAGAGAGTGAAATGTTGTCACTTTCTTTGGTTTTAATAATAATTAAATTATTTTCATGGTCAAAAGTCCATAAAATGAATCTAATCCGACCCTTAGGTTATATGGGTCTACTTTTAGCCATCCAATAGAATTTTGGCATGTGTTAGGGTAATTTGATAATATTATATTTACCCTTAATTAACCGATTTACCTTTAACTATGGTAAATAAAATTTACCGTAGTTACTATTCATAATTCCTAAAAATAAGAAGTAGCTTATTAACATAATTTAGACAAACTGATTCCAAATATGGAATCCATTTTTCCAAATGAAATACACAAAAGTTTCCGAAATAAAATTAAAATTAATCCCGTTGTCGAAAGAAAACGGGGTATTCTATAAAACATTACAAAAGATTGAATTGATTTAACCTACGAATTTAATGTAAAATCAATGCTAATGACATACATTATATTAAATGGTAATAATATATTATATTTATACTTTAAAACCATCCAATTTTATAATTATCCATATAAATTATTGCGATGAAAAAAGTTGTTTTTAATTAAAATATAGCTTATTTTTACTATTCATCAAAATATGAAAGTTACCGGAATAATATGAAAAATTTATCCAAAGTAAATTTTTATTTCTTTATTATAAATAAGAATTTTATTTTGTCAAATTTAACTTATAAAAATGTCAAAAACATTATTAAAAGTGGGTGCGCCATCAAAAGGCGGCAAAACTGCATTTTTTTGAAAAATACTTATTTTACCCAAAAAATTTATTTTGTTCTTATACCATGATGTAGAAAATGTGTAAGATGAATAATAATGTTATAAAATTTAATGTTTTTAACCACGAAACACGATATGAAAAATTAAAAACACATTATTTTATATGAATATTCTGAAATTTGTATATGGAAATGTTCCAACCAAAAAATGAATAATTATATTCATTGGAATATTGATTAAAAAATAAAGTAATTGAGAATTGTTTTTAAAATGAATCTATCTATATAAAAGGATCCATAATTCACGATCATAGATATAAGTGGAAGGAATATGTATTTAATTCAAACCATTTATATAAGGTGGTACCTTCCCCTCATCCACATGTGTGCTTCAATGTATTCATGATGGTTCTGTTCTTCTTCAAAATTCACTCCCCTTAATACCGATCATAATCCATTCTAAATTGGTATATTTTTATGCTTGAATAATTTTCAGTGGATAAGAGAAAATTATTGAGGCAATATTTCACAAATATTATGAGAAATGTAATTTCATTATAATTATAAATGGATCCAAAATATAATTTTCCCATTTATGAGAATACCAATGTCTTTGTAGAAAAAAATAGATTTATGTGGAAACCAATAATATGTAAGTGATTACATGATGAGGTGGTAATTAAAATGCACAAAAAATTAAATACACTTATTGTGAATTTAATTCATATTTTCCCTCCTGAATAAATCATTCCCATGTAGGGGAGGTAGTCTCATTACCCCACAAGAAATACCATATGTGGTGTAGGTGAAATTTATTTTTCGTCACATAACATCATGTATGGTACGGGTTTGTCCATTTTTGGAATGTTCTTTTTCTATCAATTCTTATAAATAATTTATTTTATTTTCAAAAACAAATATTGGACTTACCATAAAATGAACTAGGAAAAATGATAGATAAAACACCATGTTTGAGAATATCACTACAATGTGTTAGTAATACATGCTAAAAAAAGGGAGATTCTGACCCCGTAATAAGACAACTAATATAATAGACATTCTTGAAAGGAAACCCCTCTAAAAGGATAGACTATTAAGGACATTTTTAAAATTTATCATCAACGTCTAAATGAATTACATCACGAAGGAATATATTTTATGGAAGTTGTCTTGTTGATATCCCCGTCCTGCATAAAAGAAAAACTATGTCAAATGGGGTATCCGTTAGATAATTTTCATGAAACTATAATCACTCTCCTCTAATGTAGTGTTAATGTTTATATTATCCCCACATCAAAGTAACAAGGAGGGTCCATATCATCAATTCCAACACCAAAGGAAGCTACAATTGAAACCCCCACCACAAAAACAATATTTACTTAATTGGGGTATTTGTTACACCATATTTTCCTCCATTCGACCAAGAATTCCATTCAAATGGATTTCCATCATTAAACATCTATAAATAATGGGATCCTCAAAATAATAAATATTTTGGATTCCCTTGGTAATGATGAAAGAATCCTTGGAGGTGGTGGTGGGAATATTCTTGGTGAATGCATCTGTATTAACATACTTTATACATTAATAAATTTGAAGAAAAATAGGTGGTGTCGAAACATTCCACATTAAAATTATAGTATATATAAATCACTAATAATTTTTTAGAAATAGTTATAATTATGTTTAACCAATGATCTATCATATCACCTCCCTCATCCACCTACTAACAGGGAATACAACCATACATGGGAATCCACTAGGTTGTAATTCCCTTCAATTGATTTAATTATTCCAATATTCACTATCCATACATGTTCTTGTCCAATTCCTATTGTAGATGATGAATAATGTTCAAATCATCATCATAAAATTTATGTGTATGTCTCTCCCAAACATGATTGTGTGCTGGGGTGATCATAACACCTAAATATTTTAAATTTTAAACATAGAATTTGATAGAAAATATGAAATTTAAAACCGACGTAAGAAGATAATATAACAACCCAATAAATTATGATATATTTCTTTTAAAATTTATTTAATCTCACCGACATCTCAAATGACTGCAACATCTTAATGGAATGAAACATGATACTCTATAAAAATATTATTATTTAAACAAGAACATTATAACATAGCCAATATGTTTGATAGAATGATTATTAGTAACTAAATTATGGAAATAATATGGCTCACACATCTGTAAAATAAATTCAATGTTAATCTATTTATTATAAATTTAATAAGAACCATATGAAAAGAAAACATTATTTTTAAAAACCAATATTTTTCTAAAAGGTGGTCTAGTGGATCTTTTTGGATATAAGATACAATTTTTTATTAGTAATTAAAAAAAATATTTTAAAAAATGAAAATAATTTTTGAAATAATCATGTAAAAATTATTATAGGGTTTAATTTTTTTATAGTTTTTGAGGAATGATTAATGTTTTCATGAATTGTAAAAAATAAAGATTTTTATATAAAACTTAATTTTAATTTTAATTATTTAGAATGTAAAATTATAATATTTTTAAGTATCTTTTGTTTAAATATATTTATATATATTGAATATTTTACATTGAAATAAATTATTATTTTAAATTATTAATTATTACATTTTATACTTGTGAGAATGTTCTATTACAATGTCCATCATTTGGTATATCTGTAGTTTATTATAAAATTGAATTCTTCCAGTTCTGTTAAATGAATATTTAGAAAAGAATTCCAAATTTTAAATCATGGTAATTTTAATTATATTATATTATAAATTTATTTTTTCACCATAATTAATATTAAAAACATTAAAAAATAATTATCGCAGTTACAGAAAATATCGGATTACTGGGGTGTTAAATAAAAATGATTAAGGAAATAAATGAGATAATACATGTAAAAAATCCATTTTAGGGAAATATTTAGACATTATCACATATAATTATCTCTATTGATCCATTTTATAGAATTTTGGAATCTGAAAAACATTGGTATGATGTTTTAATTTAAAAAATTCAATTTGTGTCCACTCCCCCACTTAAAAAAATCCATCCCACCCCTCCCCACTTCACACATTCAAAACGTTTTTGATCAACAAATACCTTATGAAAAACATTACATAATTGCATAGCCACGTCATAGAGTTCTTATTTTTCTTATGATTCCCACCTATGATGTATTTTGGTATAAACCTAAGAATCACTCAAAAGAAGATATAAAATTCATAAAAATGCATATTTGTTTTATTTCTTCATACAAAACCTTCAATTTATTATAATATATAATAATGTGAAATAAAATTTAAGAAAATATATACTGCTATTTTATTATTTTATTTGTATAACAATGACCTATATTCACTTGGATCAAATGGGAAATGAAACTATCGATCTTGTGTATAGTGGACTACCACCTCGAAAAATTTGAGTAATATATTTCAAATCACCACCTTTAATGGATTGATTTAATGATTTGTTTAAATTATTTTTATATTATTTATAAAAATATTATACTTATGTAATTATTATATCAGATTTACCATCAGAAATTCCAATTCATGGTGGATAAGACAACGACACTCATGTGTACAATAGATTACAACCTCATGAAGCGATGCCATTTTTTTCAAATGAATTTTAGGAAAGTTTTAAAGGTAAATTTTAAAGAATATATTTTATATTTATGATCTAAACATAATTATAGAAATAAAATCTACCACAGAACATCTTACATTCAAATCCATTGGAATATATTAATTCTTCTCATGTGCACATTGTAATACCTCCTCCATGTATTAGTGTAAAATATTATTACATTCATTTTTGAAGGGATATTAATAAGTACGTATTTTATTAATATAAATTTTATATATGATATAATAATTAATTTTTAAATATTAATTAATAATTTTTTATTTTTATATCATCAATCTAGAAAATTTGTAATAATGTTCTCACATACGAACGGCGTACAATCTCTATGAACAATGTAATCCATTATCAATATATTAAATCAATGTATTATTATAAATAAATATATTATAATTAAATTAAAAATTTATGTCATGGTTATCTTGTTGAAATTAATATAACCATGATCAAATTAAAAGGACCATCCACTAAAAATGAAGCAATTATCACATTAAAGAGTGACATTCCCAAAGAATTGATAATAAAGAAGTCCTCAATTATTGTAAGTAAATAATATATGGTAATATATATGATTGTTGTTCAATAATAGATTTATACTAAACATATACTTATTATATAGGTGTTTCAGACACATATTATGTATATCAAGCATAAGGTAAGGGTTTATCATCCCAATTTTACTTTAATGAGTCATACACCGTATTCAACACTAATTCCTTTGTGTGTTCTATATACTAACCCTTTTATATGACATACCAAGAACTATTTTATCTTCATGGTATTTAATTTTTCATTTTATGATATTTCATTCATGGTGATCATGATTCGAAAGATACATAATTTTCAATGGATTATATTACTGTCACAACCTTATTCAGGATTGTTTTTTTCAATATCTCGATGATTAATTATAGGATATTTTAAAATTAAACTCCACAAATTATCAAATATTAATATTATTAAATATATTTTAAATTATTTATACCAATTTTCCACTCCTTGTTACTTAAAATTATTTAAGAGATATTTTTAATAAATATGCATGACATTTATCACTTCGGTGGAAATTTTTTTTTCATCAAAGTACATATTATATAGAAAAATATCCAAAAGGATTAATAACATTTTTAAACAGTTTATTAAATTAATAGTTAATCACATGTGGAATAATTTTTTTTAAATTTTAAGCTTCATGTGATTTTAAAAAAAGGCCTATTAAGATTTTTCAGAAAATACATAGGAAACCATTTTTAAAAAATGTATGAAAGGAAGGAAATAATATTTCTTAATTAAAAATGATGGTTTCAAATAATAATTTACATGTTCTAAAAGGTTATTTTAATAAAAAATTATTTTTTCTACTTTTATATTTATTTTTTAAATATATATTTAATGTTAATTGTATATTTTCCTGAAAATTGTTTTCAATGCCAATTTATTGTATTTCGATTCATTATTGACATCAACCGTCTGTTGAAATTTTTCTCTAGTAGAGATATTTTTTTATATCATCCTTATTCCTTTTTAGAGATTATTTTATTAGTTTGATATAGGTTGAACATTTTTATTACATTTTAACATATTAAAATGTATTGTTTTTTCTTATTTCTATTTGATTTGTGTCAGTATTGACTATTCATATGTTTGTTATTAAATATTATTTTTTTTAATAAGATTAAACCCTTTATAATGGGGAATTTATTATAAAATTTAAATGATTTTTAGCACAATCTATTGATATCCCCTCGTTGAATTGACATATGTTATGAAAAAAATTAATAGGCCAAATTAGATGAGCCACTTTCAATATATTTTTATTATCATGTAAATGGTATTGATAGTATGTTTTTGATGTATAATATTATGAATAACCTAAACATAAAATTTTGATTCATATTCCATGTGAATATTACAATAGATATAATATCCGTGGGTAAATTTCTAATCTATGGGATTAATTACAAAAAATTATTTGATCATACTTCATTCATTCAATTTTTTTTATAAATAATTGATTAAAAGGAAGGTTTTTTTCCTTATTTAATTTTTGATATTGTTTATTATTATTTAATAATGATATATAATGATGTAGAAATTCCCTTAGGGAGAATTAGATAACACTAATTTCTTATGATTCCACTCCCTATTATTCTATGACGTGTTTTATGTTTGGTATATTTGGATATATAAGATGGAATTCAGATGATCTCAATCAAAATATATTTTCATATTTAATGCTTTAAAATTGTTATGAATTTATTGTATGCACATATTTGGAAAGACAACTAAACTACTATGTCTATCTAGATAACATTGATTATGTCTCATGAATGTGTAATAATGAAAACACTATCTCTAGGATAATAATGTTAGGGTTGTTATTTTTTTTAGTAGAGTAGGTTTAGTGTATACATTAGAAATAATATTTTGGAAAAATATGACTAGGGAACATAACCGTACAATAGATATTGGGGATAAGTATAAAAAATAATTATTTAGTTTTATGGTGGATATTATGTTTTTTATTACAACTAATTACCATTTTGGATACTTCAATTTAATATGGTACTAGAATAGTTTTAACTAGGGTTAATAACTAAAAAAATGTGTATTATGATTTACTGAGGATTACATACTATTTTGAAATGATCCTTGATGTGCACCGAGATTGAAATTTCTAAGGGATTTTACTAGGTTAATTCCAATTTTATTTACAACCCATAAATAAAAGTTTAAATACATTATAATCATGAATAACATAGGTTAATAATTATTTTAATTGATTAAAAAGAAGGAATCGTGATTGAGAAATACTATAAATGATTATTCTTCACTACATAATTTCTTATTATGTATTTCAAACTTTGTTCTTTTGGGTCCTATTTAATAGGTGAATGAAAATTGAACAAGGTTAATTTTTAATTTAATAGACAATTTGTTGTTATGAAACCAAATGAGATAACGAATGGGGTTAAGGGTATTGTTATTAATCTTAATAATTTTTCATTATATTAGATTAACAACATTCCCATTAACCAACAATGGAAATCCACAAAGAATAAGAAGAATGAGTATAAGAAGATCTCAGATAGTGTATACAATTGACGAAAGAATGATTACATTACATTCATGTCAGAAATATGGGAAGGGAAAGACTTGAGGGAATCTCAATGGATATATACAATGACTTATTTTTTGAGAGTAATGACAAAAATCTTGAAATTTTGGAGGAGAATGAAATAGTTGGTTTATGCAATAGACTAGAATAATGTTCTACCCAAATTCTTATCTGTGGATGAAAGGTTTAAATGGGGAAGAATATAAATTATGAAAATTAGTTTTCTAGGGGGAAATTTCATGAATATAATCAGAATGGTTATATATGTAATGATTACATTTATGATGATGAAGATACAATAAATTAAAAATTAAAGAAAGGTGGTATTGCGGAATAGGATGATGTCTCCTAGTTGACTATTTATGAATGGTGTCAATTGATTAATTTTAATATATTTTTATTAAAAATTAGTGTAATAATATTATTTTATCAATAAAATTATGGTTATACGAAATAAGAAATATATAAGGATTGTTCGACAATACAATTTATTTATGGTTTTGAGTGTATTTATTTATTGGTACTAAATAATAGAAAATGTTTATCATTTAAAATTCTTTCTTTTATAATAAATATGATTGAAGGAATAAAAAAATAACATGTTCTTGATTTTGAGATAATATATATATTGCAATTTTTATGAAAAAGAAATTAAATAGTTATTTAATGGTCTATGTTATCATTTCTGATGTTTACTATATGTTTAGGTCATGAAATATATTATATAATCTGAGATTTTAATTTTGTAATCATTCATATTTTTATTATAGTTCATGGATATAATTGTATTCATATATTAGGAAATTTGAGATCAACATTATATTTTTTTGGGAATATAATGTTTATTTATTGTCCTTCCATAAAATATTTTTTTCTTTTACATTTTACAAACATATTTTTTACAAGTATTATGTTACCTATATATTAAATTATTGAAGGTGAACCTTCGATGTTACTGGAAAACATAAAATAACTGCATTGGTTTTTGAAAATATATACAGATAAGAGGGATGAATTTTCATTTTAATTATTTGTTAAATATTATTCAGGAATTAATATATTATTATTTTTTATTAATTTAAGTTTGTAAAAAATAATGTGATAAATAGTAAAATAATAATAAAATTATGGAATTGTTCTAGTGAAATAGAAATATTACAAGTATATTTTCATCTGTTCTCATTCATGAAGGTAAAGGAAATCCTCAACTCAAGGAAAATGTTATTGAAATAAAATATTTATCCAAAAACCTTTATTTATTTTGAAATGAGGGTCATTTAATGTATCATTGAATTTTTTGTGGTTTTTACACTTCATTGTATAACCCAATTTATTGTGAATAGTGATATATTTAGAACACGGTAATTATTTTGGATTTTCGTTCAATTCCATATTAGCACATACAAACTATGTTCTCTTGCTTAGAAGCCTAGTTATGTAATTCATCAAGATGACAGTTTACAACCCCTTTCCATATTTTGAAGTTGTTATTTTATTAGCACTTGTAAAAATGAGGGATTCAAAAAATTTACATTAAATTTTCAAATTCATTTTTATCCATATGAATATAAATTACGTGGATTCAATTTATTTAATGGGGGTATAATATAACAACTGATGATTTATAAAAGGGATATCATATAAAATAGTCTATTTTCCACACAACACCAATATGAGAAGATAATGTAACACATAAAGGAATTATTATATATTTATTATTAAATAAATTTAATCTTTTTGTTGACATGGAATGCAATTAAAATAAGGTTTTAGTGAAGCATGATACTCTATTTATATAGTATTATTTAAATAATACAATTATAACAGAACTGTTGGGTTGAAGGGTATGAATTGTAATAATTAATTTTTGAAAAATATATGGTTTAAAAATGTATAAAATTATTTCAATGGTAACCCATTTATTATAAATAATATAATAAAAATTTGATAGAAAAATAATAGTTTTTTTAAGAATAGTATTTTCCTGTAAGGTGTTCCAATCATTTTTTCCCATTATTTGAAATTATATTTTCCCAAATTTGAAATATTTTTTGTGATAAAATAAACAAAATTTTGATATATAATATCACAAATTATCTTGAGGTTAATTTTTTATAATTAAATGAAAATATTAGTTTTTTCATAAATGGGGAAATCAATTATTTTTATTAAATAATTCCATTTCGCTTAATGTATTTATAAAAATAAATTATAGTGTAAATTTTTCATAAAGTAAGATTAGTTAAACTATATTTAAATTATACTAATTTAGTTCAATTAATTAAATATAATATTTTGTTTTGATAGTAAATAATTTTCTCCTTATGATAATTATCTCTTCGAAAAACCTTCCTTTAATTATGTTTGTGATTTAATTATAAATATTATTCTGAAACATATTAGAATTGAGTATTGTTAAATTGGATTCCAGATTTAGAATCAAAATAAATTATATTATCTAATAATGTAGAAATAATTTTTTACCTAAATGAATTGTGAAAAAAAATCATTATCACTATTATTATAGAACTGTGTTTATCGGGGGTAAAACTATGATGAGAAGGGATAATTTGACCTAAAACATATGGAATATCCATTTTGCTGAAATTGGAATAACATAGAACATATATTATTCCATATGGACCTATTGTTTGGTATAATTCATGGTAAAAAACTTGTACCACTTTGTCTTTTCAAATATTCAGAGTGTATCCTCTCCCCCACATATAAAAGTAAACACCATCTTGACCTAAATTCACACATCCAAAAACCTTTTTTTCACCCTAGACCTTCCCAAATACCATAAATAGTTCCATACCCACATCCATATTGAACTATTATTATTATAAACACATCATATGATGTATTTAGGCATAAAAAAGATGCTCTCTGAAGCAGAAGTAAAATTCATAATGGATTGTATTTCCACTATTTCTTATCAAATATCTTTAAAACCCTCTACAACTAATTATATATAATATATATATATATATAAAAATAATGAGATATTATTATTTGATTTTTTAAACCAATATCCATCTCCATTTCCATCAAATGGGAAAAGAAACCTCGATCGTGAGTGTGGTGGGATACCACCTCACAAACAGATTTAATTCATTATCCATAGCGACATTTAGAGGATATATATAATTATGGTTTTATCATATTTATATGATATTTATGAAAATATAATATTAAATATATTATTATATCACATATAAAATCATTTTTCCATTATATGTGGGATATGACAACATCACCCATGTCTACAACAGAATACCGCCTTGCAAAGCGATGTGAGTTTTTTTTTGTTTGTTAAAATTAATGTTGATGGTTTTAAGGTAAAATGTAAGGTTTATAAGTTATATTTATTATAAAAAATACATATGGGAATATAATATCTTATCCAACTTCTTCCATAATAATATGTTCGAAAACAACTATGCTGCTCATTCAGACATGTCGACTACCACATCTATATAGTGATGTGAAATGTTTTTCATTTTATTTTTACATGCATTTTAAAAAGAAAAACTTTTAATAATCTAAATGATATATATGAAGAAAAAAATTATTTTTAATATCTTAATTTTTATTTATTTTACATTATTTCTATCAAAAAAATGGGATCAAATTTCATGTGTATGTACCGAATATTTTCTTCATTTACTATATATAGATTTAATAGATTACTCTAAATTAATAAATAAAAAAATATATCTGATATTTATATCTTTTTTAAATTTTTTGTAATGACTTCTCCATGATAAAATTAAATTCACAAAATTTTAATAACTAATACAAATATGAAAAATTAACCAATAATCAACTGAAATGGTGAATTTAACAATTTATTGATATTGTACATGTGTTAAATAAATTTAATTAAATCATATTTTCTATTAGTTATATCATTATAGTTATATAATATATGTATAAAATCATATATTTATAGAAAGTATGATTAGAATCATACAAATGATGTCAAATGTGAGGTAAGGGTTTCTCATTTCAATTTTACTTTCATGACACAGACCTCATATTTACCACATATTCCATTGTTTGGTTCATATAAATCCCATTTTTACATTTTATATAATTAACATGTTGATATTTTTGGTATTTAATGTTATGTTTTATGATATTTTATTCATTGGGATTATGATTCAAAATATAACAAAGGTTTAAAGGGTTATTCTCAAAATCCCATCATTGTTTGATATTGTTTTTAAGTACCCATTAATAGAATTATTTATTTTGTATATATTAATATAATAATAAGTTCTTCATATATGGTTATTCAAGAATAATTTAATTTTATATTATTATTTTCCAAAATATCATTCTGAAATTTACAGGTCATTTTATTATAAAATTCAACATTATTTTTATTTTTTATTAAAAATAATTATTCCTAGAAATACATATATACACATCATGGTTTTAAAAATATTTATAAAATTTTATAAATTAAAAATTAAATATTTTATTTATAAATTTTTTCTTTTAAAAAAATTTAAATGGTTTCTCAATTAATTCTCAAAACAAGTCATCTATGAATCTTAATAAAAATGTGAAAGGACTATTTTTTGACATGTACAACATGAATTGAACTTTTCACCACTATGGCCACTTAATTCATTAAGTATTATTTAATATTTTTTAAAAGTTTATTTTCAAAAAATATTTCTTGATAAAAAGGTTTTATACATTTTTTTAAAAATAATTGTATGGTAAAAATATATTAAGCTAAAAATGATTTAATTTAATTTATATGTTTTTTATAATCATCACGGACATCATCGATTTATTTTAGTTAGGATAAACTTTTTAGATGTTGTATTTCATTCAAAATTATTCTATCTTTGGAGGGTTTTTGTTAATTTGTACTGAGGATGTAAAATTTTATCACCATTCAACATATTACTCTAAATATGTTATAATTATATTCATTTAATTGGGGTATGCATTTAGAGATAGTAAGTTCATTTTTCAATAAAAATATTTATTTTTATTATCCTACACCCCTTTTTGTATGAGTAATTAATTATAATTATTATGTGATGTTGTCTAGTTATATATAACCATGGATGTGTCGACATGCCTCCTCAGGCAAATTCGTTGAAAAAAGTAGATGGGTTTATACCCACAAATTTAAACTATATTGTGAACATCATGGACTCTATGTTTTAGAAGTTCAATATTATGTATTCCATCATTATGAGACATGATATTGAAATTAAATATGATTATTCAAATATAATGAGTATTTGTGTTTATGTTCCTTGATCATGTGATTATTTCTATGATATTAATTTATCATATTTTATTCATTGCATGGTCTGCTCAAGTATTTGACCAAATAAATTGGGTTTCAATTATTTAACACCACATTTTTATCATTATCATTATTATTTATTTATGAATGAATCTAGTGTATAAATAATCTTATTAATAATTATATCTCACAAATTTCTTATATTTTATTTTCCCTAGTTGTTGGATGTGTTTCTGATTGATATGCTAGGATATTATATAGAGAGTAAATAATATGTCAAAGAAAATAAATTATTTATTTCCTTTTTCCAAAATTTTTTTATTTATAAGTATGTATTTTATTTAAAAGAAAAAAAATACTATTTCATCATTCAAGATTCGACTTCTTGTATTATATGTTAATTAAATAATGTAACATAATACTCTTCTCTACTAGGATTGGAGTCATTAAATTGATATTATGTTTCTCTAGATCCACAACCAAATCCTAAATCACACATTCTTAGTAATTAGTGGTTATCAAGATAGTAGCATAGTGAAAATATCCCATGGACCTGTATTTCAGTTATACACCACAAACATAACTGAACAATGTGATTATTCACCCCTATATTGATGGTATTAAAAAGAATCCTCCATGAGGTTTTTGAACTAAAATCTAAAATCCAAACCCTTCTTTATATGGCCATATCCCTAGTAAAATCACCCCCCACCCCAGAGACCATATTCCTCCAAGAATCAAAATCATTTAATTTTGCTCAGCCTATTCATAGTGAGATCCACCTTCATCGAACCACATTCCTTGTATGGTCGATCCAATCATATCAATTAGTATTCTCGGATGATCAAACATAGTTGGTTAGACATGTCTTATCTATAACAAAAACATTAATATGACCCTTTATCAGAGAATTCATTACTTCATAATGGTTGAATAAATGGTTTTTCCATATCATAACTTCTTAAATGGTTCGAAATAACTTATTATGATAAAATGAACACCATGGGTTTTCATTCGTATAATGAGTATATGTTGGGATCCCCTATTATAGGTCTAATCCATAAATTAAAACCCAAACCATTTCCCATGATGATGATAAGTTTATGTGTACTAAATTATGAAGAAATAATTAATAATTTCATAAAATAAGGCATTAATATTTAAATTAAAACTAATATGAAGAACTTATTATATATAAAGATAGATATCTTAAAGGATAACCTCAGATATATAAAGATTATTCCATTGATTAAGAATCATAGATAACTAGTTATGGTTACTCCTACATGTGTAGATAACTTATTACAGATGTGAAGGGTGACCAACCTTATATAGGGTTTATAAATAATTCAAAAACCTAGTCGGAATAAATAAAAGAGTTTTAAGTGTGAAAAGATTCCCTCTATAATGTAGTGATGAGCATGAAATCCCTCATCTTGAACAACATGAGTCCCTGTGAGTCATTGTAAAAATTTCTAGGGATATTTTTTGTTTTAAATATGATATGTGTCATGGATGATTTATTCAATGGTGGTTTCAGGTTCGATGAAACCCCCCATCAGAAACATCATTGTGGCAGTATCCTACAAAAGAATAACCACCCAGTCATAACCCCTTTCTGGTGTAGAAAAAATTATCTCCAAAGTAATCCTTAATGTCTCAATATATGTATTATATTATGTTTTAAAATTATTTATTTGTTCTTTAAAAAGATCCATCACCTTTCGAGCTATCAAATATTAAATTTTAGAAAACGGAAAATTATTCTCAACTTGTCCGTCATCATTATTTTATTTATAAAAAATAACTTCCAAAATCATTTGAGGAAAATTGTGTGTAGTTATATGTAAAATAAAATAATATTTGAGTTTAGTTTTCAATTTATATATAGTAAAAAAATATATAAAAAGAACCCATAACAAAATTATATCAAAATGTATGTCATCCTACAATATATTTATCACACAAAGTGTATGATAATGTACTTTTAGAAATAAATTTCTAGAAGTGTGGTATGAATTATAATTGTTCCACATAATATGTGATATCTATTTTTTCAACATTATAATAAAAATTGTGGGTTAGCAAATATTTAATAAATTTTTTCACAATTATTTGTGTTTCTTAATACACACATATGGGAAAAAAATTAAAAATTATGCCTCATCTTAGAAATATTGGTGGATAATAGATGCATACCCAAAGAATATTATCTAACAATTATCATACATTATGGGGATGTAACCCATTTCCTTTGTAAATTATGAGAGTATCCTCTTGATACCCCATATAAGTGATAAAATATATATATTTATACCCCTTTAGAAATGTGTGACTAATAACCACATATTTGTGTATATTAATAGTAATAATATTCCATGTACTCAACTAGGGGTTCAACTCAACATTTAAATACCATAACATTAAAATACTTTGTTTCTTGAATCATCACTTAATTATCATTCATAATTTGAAATGGATGAATTCTAAAGATTCTACAAATCTAAATGATTTCTACCTTAGTAGCCTATGAAACTTAATTACTACCCTTATTAATCATTCTCTCTTCGAACATAGGTGTTAAAAGTCTATATTTGGAATCATCTTTATTAGTGGCTACATTAATTTTTTTATTTCTTATTATACTTCCATATTTCAATAGTTTTATATTCATATTATTTACATTTTAATGGATGATGTTAAAATTTTCATGGTATCAACAATTTTTTTCCATAATGAATATTGAAGACTACATAATCTTCAGACCAAGAGAAATTGTACACTATATTTTGGTAGCATGTGTGTTGATCACATTGATATCTCCCAAAAAATATTTCTTTTATATTTATTCATTTGATAATATATGAGTTTAAATTTCAACTGTATAACATACATAGAACCAATCATATAACATAATTTAATCTTGATACCTTGAATGTGTTTCATTAACATTTTGGATATTGTGGTGATAAATATAAATATATTTATTTAATCAAAATAAATAATAATGAAATATGTATATATGGATTGTGAATAAAGAACCAATAATATTTAGGATTGGAAAATTAACAGAAATATAACATATAAAATATGAACCATGTCAAAATTATAACTATGTAAATATTATATGAAACTATATTAGTATATTAGGGTTGTGTGAAGAATTCATATTAGAAAACAATAATAATATTTCTTATTAGTAACTATATTTATCAATAATTACATTCTTGATATTTTTCATAAAATATTTAAAATAATTTACAGGATTAATTGTAATGTGTAGTTAACATATGGATATTTACTACAATGAATTATAATTTTTAACATGAGGGTATCCATGTATAAATAAACATGTTATTTTATGTCTTCCCACAATTATAATTCTCTTACTATCACTCATATTCTGTGGGGAAATCAATATACACATAATTTTCAACCATTCATTCAGTTCATGATTTTGTTCCAACACTCTATGTTTAATGCGAATTACTCCATAGATCATTATGTAATGGGTAATTACACTTCAAATAACTAAATATTTAAGAAACACATAGGATATAATACCCATGAAACATCAAATTGGGGGAATTGAATCACATATAATGATCTCTTCATATCCATTTTTAGTCACATACACGTGATTATGGAATAAAACACCATCTAGCTCACTACATTCCATGTTATATAGAATGATATGGATATGAAGAATTTAAATTTGTTTTATATTAGAATAAAAACAATGAATAGATTGAATAAAATCATGAAAATCAACAATCATCAATCCCCCCAGAAAAAATTTAATTATTTTAATAAAACTCATTGTATATCATTTAAAATAGTTACTAAGGTATAAAAATTGGAACAAAAAAGTAATTTCAATAGAAAAAATATATTTTTGTTAAAATAATGTTTAGAAAACTGAGGGAGTTCATGAGGATAATAAAAAACGAAAAATATTTTTTACATAAATTTAATCTATAGATTCAAAATGATATTATTCAATCCCATATAAACAATACCTAACCTAAAAAACCATTCTAGTGTTACATTGATAATCCCATATGGAATGTAATATTAATTTTAAATAATTATATGAAAATTATACATTATATATATTATTCCATTACCTATTATCTGTAAAAACGTAAAAAATTCAGTGAACCAATACACTTCCCCATGTACTCCTTATATTATTTTCTATATGGAGGGATTGTAAAGTGTTTCATATGATATTATTATATAATAAATTTAGTAAATATTATTACATTTATGGGTTACAAGTGTTTCATGTGTATCTCTATCTTCATACATGGATAAAATGGTTCAATCTAACCCAGTTCTGTTTTCTATGATTAGACAAGACAAGACAATACCATACTATGTGATATTTTTACTCATACATTGAATATTTGAGATTTGATAATTATTTTTCTCAATTTTATTTTATCATTTATAAAATTTGGAAACATTTATTTAATTAATCATGGAATTAAATATTTTATAAAAAATTTATGTAGAAACCTGAATCAAACATTTCAATAGAAAATAATTTTCATTATAAATATTTTTTTTGTTTGGGTTTAAATTTGGCAAAAGTCAATTTGTTATTCAGTACATTGTACTATTTAAATTTTTATATACATATCCAACTATATATATATTTATATTCATGAATCTATTTAATTAGTTGGTACAATTAAACATATCTTACTTGAGATATTGTTTACTCTAACAAGGATTAATTTTTCTATATTTAATATTCTATATCTATATTCCATACACCTGTTAAAAAATCGAAAAAATTAAATTTAGTTACATAAACTATAAATTAAAATCCCTTGATTATGTCATTATATTAGAAATTTTATTTTTTATATGTATTAATCATCCTAAATGAACATAAATTCTAAAATTATTAATATTTTCCAAAAAATAATAAATTATTGTTGATATAGTCATTGAATTTTGAGGGGAATAATTACATTTTTTATATACCATCAAATAAATCATAACAAATTGATGAATCACAATGGTAACCGGATCCCATTAAACAAATGGAGTAGAAACATATTTTTGAAAAATGAAACTCTTTTTACCAAATAGTATATTTTTGAAATTGTAAAAATAATAAATAATAGTATATTAAATATAATTAATGTAAAAAATTATTTGTATAATCAATTGTTATAATATAATATACAAAAGAATGAATAAGATAAAAATGAGGGGTTTCAAATCAATCATTCTTAATTAATAAAATTTTAAGGTAGTTTCTATATGAATTTTTTTGAAAAGGAAAATAATAATTAAAAAAATTATAAGAATGATTTATCAATGGCATGGAATTTGTAGTTTTTTCAAGGGTATTATTTATAGATTTTATGTTATCAAAATGATAAATTGATTAATCCTCATACTGTGGTTTGTTAAATTATTAAATCCTTACTCACTATTATCTCAACATATATTTGTATTGAATTGAGTTTTTATTTATTTGTGATCACCAAAATGATGTAATCCACCAACTCCAGAACGTCATTTAAAATAAATCAATCACCACATTACCTAAGCAATGGTACTTCCTTTAATTTTTTATAGTCCAAATCATTGGATGATAACCTTAATTTTACCTAAGATATTATCCACCTTACATTCACATATAAGAAAATAATCGATACAAATACCTATAAATATTCCCCAAACAACCTACATATGAAATATCATGTCGAGGGATAAAATAATTTTTTAGCATAACAGATAAAAATATATATATAATAAATCATATTTTATTAAACATATCATCATTGGAAACCCGAATTGCAAAAGACTGGATTAATTTCCTAAAAATATTTTTTATCATGTATGTTAAAAATTATCTCTTTCATTAAATACTTATACTCTTAAGTGAATAATAACACTATAAATATGGTAATAACCATGAAAAAAAATGAAGTAGTAGAAAAAAATAGCAAAATTATAAAAACCATTAACATTCTCCTCGTGACCTCCCGATAATAAAAAGGATATTTCCTCCATTCTTCGGTTTTAGTGATTATACCAAGAGCATCAATATTTTTTTTCACTTTGTCATCATGGATTTTAAATATTCCCTCATAGAGACTATAATCACAGAAAATAATATATATATATATATATATAATAATAATAATAAATCAAATAAATATATGACTATGATATTAATTAATTACTGGTTTCATTGATAATTCATGTGTGATGATTCAAAAAAAATTTTATAGCCGTTATGGATTATATATAGCATTAATATGATTTTGGTAAAAGATGTTCCGCATCAGTGTACTGGAAATATTAATCTTCATAGAAAAACCATTTAATAATAAGGACATGATTTTACGAAGTGAAAATACATTTTTTGAGTTCCACAATTTCTTATATGAGACCCACAATATTGTATAAACATCCTTGATATATTTCATATTAACCAAATGATTTTAGTTGTTAATAATTCTTCCTAGAAATCCAATATGTATCAACAACTATATGATATAGTTTTTGATGAAATTATTATTTATCACTAATTATATTTTAAATTGTTTAGGTATTTATAAGTCCTAAACTAACTTAGAAATGAAGATTCCACACGTAACTGGATAAATATCATATAATAGTTCTGGAAAATATGGAATATTATATTTAATATATTATATATCAGATTAATTTCCCAATCCTACCAAATTACTCCATAGTGATAATTGATTTTCCCTTACATTGATATGGAATTAGTTTATTAAACTACAAGTGTTCCCATAGAAAATAGTAAAATATGATGGACAATGAAATGGTGGCCCATCACATCATCCACAACATTATTATTTACTTTTATATTACTAATTTAAGTCATTATGAGTACATATCCATTAATTTTATTATATATATTTATATAATCAATGAAATTCATAATTTTACCCATTTAGATAAATCATTATAAAATACCATGAAAATATAATTTAATTTTTAAACACAGTAAAATTCAATTAATTTTTTTAAAATAGAGGAATAAAATGAAATAAATATGATCAATATGAAAATAAATTATAGCCTCTATCATTTCCACCATATTTAATACTTTTAATCCCTAAAATGTGAATATTAAAAAAATACTATTATCAATGAAAAAGTACCATATCATGCCAGTGTGAGTTCCCTTTTAAAAAACACTAAAAATATAATCATATAATATCCTATATGTTTTTAATTCCAGGTTCTCCATGAGGTATATTAAATTTATTTCATCATTTTCAATCATATAATGATTAAATATAAATACCATCCTATAATTATTTTTATTGTCAAATAATGTATAGATGTTATACAATGTTTTTCATATTATAAAATCATATAGGTGTACTATATTATTTATGGGAATCTAAATATACACCTAATAATTCATGTACCAATGTTTATCATAAATATATATTCTAATTTTTTCATTGAGTTTGGATCAGTCTCGGTTGATGATTAAATTTTCTAAAGAATACTGATATTGTTTTCTTTTATATTATGAAATATGAATGATTAAAATATTTTCTTTATATAGTGTTTCCTCCTTCACTCTTGGAAAAATTTATTCATGTTTCATATCCATTAATTCCCAAGAAATTTCAACATTATAATAAATGTCCTCATAAAAAATTAAATTTTCCACCGATTACATCATAATTATTTTTCCTTTTTGAAATAAATTACATATATCTTCTCTATATTAATTCTTGAAAGAATTATTTTATCTTAATTTGGTGCTTTGAACATGATTTTCTGAAATATCAATAATATTTTCCCTTCTATATATGTTGGGATTCGTGCTATTCTAGTAGTAAACTAAACCAAAATTTATTTTAATAACTTTTTGAATAAAACATCTATTATATAATTCTAATATGATATAATATAAAATAAAACACTAGACAATAAACCAAAAAATGATTATATTTATTATGGAACATTATAAAACAAAATATGGCCAAAAAATGATTGTTTTTAGATTTGATATTTATGAATTATAACGGTTTGAAATGTATCTTTTATAAATTTATTGTTATAATTGTTGTATATTAACCATAATATTAACATTAAATCGAGGCATAAGGGAGAACATATTGAATTAACTAGGTGGATCATCCCATATAAATCAAAATTATCAGATATTCTAAGGGTGATATCATTTTTACGATTCACTATTGTAATAGAAAATTTATAATTTTAATATTTAATGTTTTATAGAAATACCCAATTTGATAATTTTGAGTTATTCAATATGACCACTAAATAAATTTTTGTTGAGACATCCCATAAAAGGACAAAAAAATTTCGGTACACCAAAAGGGGTAATGTCTTTCTTATAAGGGGATATATATATATTAGTAATATATATTGTTTTTATGAATACTATTTTGGAATGGAAATTGACTTATCTCTTATATACTGAATTTTTTATATTCATGAAAAAAAATATGAATGTGAAAATTATTATTTCTAGGTAACTTTGTAAAAAAATACAACGAATTTATATGATAATATATTTAAATAAAATTATGAAATTATGAAAATACCAATATATGATATAATTAATTAGTTATTATAAATATGAATAAATATATAATACAAATTTTTTTAAATATTCAATTTTAATTTAAATATTAAATATTAATTAATATTTAATGTTGAATAAATGTCCATTGGAAGAAATATTAGTTTCAATAAGTATTATAATATATATCAATGAACCATGTTGTTAATTTTAAAAAATTCTAAAATAATAGAGTGTTTTAAAAATTATTTTATTATTAATACATTTTTTATTTTTATAATAAGGTTCCAATAATTTGAAATTTATTTTTATAAAATTTATTTAAATTTTCCAATCATAGGGCTGAATAATGGGTTGGGTTATATTTTTTTAAATTTTTTATAATAATAACATATATTTGTGAAATATAAAAATTCCATATAATTATATTATTTAATAATAGTACATGTGACTAAAATATTGATCGTGATAGATGTTATGTTGAAATTACCAATAAAAATTTACATTATAATCAGATGTACCTTATTATTGATTCTTAATATGGGTCATTTTTTGATTAAATATGAATATTTTTTTGAAAAGGTTAATGTTCAAGCCCTTTTTATTGAACCAAAAATAAACAACCTCTTTAAAGAAATGGGAGAAAAGGAAACCCATTACATGAAAAAGGCATAGATGCATGAATAAAAAGAACCCAGAGACCTACAAAAGGATCTGCAAGTCAAAATGGAAGAAAACATCAAAACAAGCATCAGAAAGAACCTCTTCACCCCCTGAAAGACCCTGAAATGTGAGTTCCATGAATGGAGATGCCTCACCACCCTACCAAGAAGTTGTGTCATGTTGGCTACACAACTAGGTAGAGCAGTCCTCCAACCCACAACGAGGTACGGATGTAAGACCGGTTGATAGGTACCATCATACGTATCTCTCTTTCGAGTCGCCCGCCTGACAACGCATGCGAAAAAAACACAGCACTTTCAACCTAATACAAGACAAAAATATTTTTTTATTTTAATAATACCATAATATGAATATACAATTACCCTTATTCATCACCCCAATTATAAAAAAAATAAATCCCCTTTACCCACCCCAGTTATATGTAATCATCTTTACAACCAATTACCAAGATAATATAATCCTTTGACTCACTAAATGACCAATATAACAACCCATAAGGTATTGGATAAGAATGAATATCAAAAATAATAGGTAATAATAATTTCATTATTATCAAAAGTTAATTTAATTTTATAAATCATAAAATATATTTTAACCATTATTCATAAATAAATTAACTATCATTAAAACAATTAAATGATATTATATTAGTGTAGTATTGATTATTTATCCTCCTCTCATTTAATTTTAAGAAATAAATCAATCACCCAGGTTATAGTATGTTAGTTGTCTCTTTTGATGAATTATATTGTTCTCATAACAGTATTACATGATCGGTCATCACACTGTATTCATTTAATAAAAAATTATTTATAAAATTATTAAAAAAAATTATTTAATTTTTTATTATATTAATGATAATATTATATCAAGATTATAATTTTATCCATCCAAAAAAAATGTTATGTTAATGCTCGCCATGTGGATATATTATTTAGAGACCCTTTAAATATATAACTATTTCATTAAAATACAAATTAAGGGCCAATAACTATATAATTTTGGAAATTATGAGTCCTATTAAGAAAATAATCTACCATGATAAAAATATTAAAACAATTGTTTAAATTAACTAAATTTCATGAGATGTCCAAATTTCCAAAAAAATTATTAATTGAAATATGATAATAAATGGAAATTTAATACTAAACAAAAAAAACTATTTTAGAAACATGTTTTTAATAAGAAAAAACTTTTTATTTACTATATTAATTGACTATAATGAATGGGATATAGACCCGAGGTAAGTAATATTACGAGCCACTATCATTATATTTTTGTTAAGAATTCCCTTTCTCTTTATCTATAATTTTTAATCAATATTTCATATAACATTCAATGTTCTGTATATTTGTTCCTTACGTATATATAAATTTTCAATTAACACTTATTTTTTTGGAAGAACACATTATATTCATGTTCTCATCATGATTAATTCATTTAAGGAACCCCATTTAAGGAAATGTATTTATTAATTATTTATTTTCAGACAAAAATAAATCTATTTCTTTTAATAGTTTATGTATTATAAAAAATTATATTGAATTTTTTTTCAATTTTTGTTTTTAAGAAGTGTATATCATCTAATCCATATAAAATTAGTTTTACCCTCTCATTTAACACCCTTATTAAGAGTTTGATTTCTAAACAATATATACCTTGTAGTTTTAGTTAATCAATACACATGAGCATTATTTTATAAACGTTTGATTTATTATTGGTTTATGTTCCTTAATGTATGATTATGTCCTTTACTTTATGGGAATTATAGCCATATTAAATATTATTATTATCTGATACATGACTATATAACTTATTTCATATTTTGGAGATTTTCTTATTTATATTCCCTTTGTATTACATTCATTTTTAACACAAATACTATAAAATGTTATGAATTTTGCAGGTGGGAATAGAAAAGAAATCCCCCAATTAATTTCGTTATGATTCAGTCTCATGAGACGCCATGTATGGATAAAAGATAGTGAGCCAAGAACAATGTTTAATTTTTCCCTATAAGTGCTCATGATCTTATTCATATAATGGCATGATTTATATTATATCAAAATTCATAGTATTCCACGATCATATAATATAATACTTTTAATTCAATGGTTTACTTTAGAAAAATATTAAAATCCAATAGTGCAGTATTATAAAATTCAAATTGTCTCATATGTATTATGTTTCATCATTCATTACAATTTTTTTTGTGATATTTGGGACACTTATTTTCTCTATTTATTACCTATGATATGGTATATAGTAAAATAATTTCAAGGGGGTTTTATTAACATATATAGACATAAAATTAAATATGTTGAACATTATATTAATGTAGTTGTAATATATTTATTTTCATTAAAATTCACAGGATCTCACAATTGTTTAGTTTAACTTGTCGATATGTATATTAGAAAATATTGAAATTAAATTTATAATAGATTCATATATATATATATATATATATTTCCTAATGACTTATGAAAACATCCTTTTCCCCAATCCTATCTTAATCATTTTCCAAACATTTACTTATTTAGATGTGTAATTTTGGATTGTTGGGGTTTAATATGTATAGATAACATGGTTATTCATGGAATATATGGTGTAATTTAATTTTCAAATTTCAAGGTGAGTTTTAAATGATGATAATTTCATAAATTTATTTCAATAAAAAAATATTTAATTTAAATGAATTCCCTTAATTCCACTATATTATGTCATGAACTCCTAGATAAATTTATTTATTTAATCATTGAATTGTTCTTTACTAAAATACGGGTTTATATATTTTAGAACATTATAATTATCTCATCGAATGTGGGAATTGTGAATAATATGTGAAAAATAAATTATAATTCAATTAGGTCTGTATTTTTAATATTTAATAAATATTATGGTAAAATATTCAAAAAATAGGGGTACCTCTAATTAAAAAATATAAATGTAAATGAAACCCCATTTTCAAAAGTATACATGTAAAATTTATTAGGGAAATTATATTTCTATAAATTAACAAATGTTATAAAGAATTCATGGAAATAAAATTGATATAAAATAGATAATACCGTCAGAAAAAGGAAGAAGACAAAACAAAAATAAATACACATAAGTAATAGAGTGCAAACTATATATTCCTCGAACACAATTTAATGATGTAATAAAGATTACTAAATTTAACATAAATGATATATTTAATAGAATTAATTAATGTAATAATGTCAACATCGTTATGTCATGTTTTTAACCTTAATATTTTGTTGGAATAATTGTTTTTTGAGTGCGAAATCATCCACTCCGGTGTCTAGAAATAACACAATTATATATTTTTAATTATATTAAATAAATACCATTTTAAATATATTTTCATATACATAACAAGTATGTAATTTTAATAATAAAATAATAAAATATAAATATAAAATCTGATTGTAATGAATTTACATAAATCATAAATATAAAATAAAAACATTTTTAGTTGATATGATATAAAATTCTAAAAACAAAAAGTGAATCCTGATAATTTTTATGTAAAAGTGGGGTTTCTATTATAATACTTATTTATATATACAATTCAAATTAAATAATTTTTTAAATTTAATTTCATAAAATAGAATTCATATATGATATCATCATTCCAAAAAAACATAATGAAATTTATTATTATTTTATAAGAAGACATTTTTATATAAATAATGAAAGTATAGATTTTACAAATACATTCACATTTATAATATTATATTTAAATAAAAATGACATTAAATTATATGAATATTTTTTGATGGAAATATATATTTTAATGCTATATAATTCATCTAATAATATAATGATAATCTTCAAGATCAATGATTTCTGTTTTGGAAATATAAGAAATTTTTTCATTCAAATAAATATTACTTGTTGACCATTACATTCAATAAAGTAATCACAATATTTCATTATATTTAATTTTTTATTATTTAAAATAATTCCCATTTTATTAAAAATAATATTATTATAATCTTATAATTAAAAATTGTACATATTTTATTTGTAAAATCATTTTTTCTAAATATGAAATTTTTTAAAAAATGGGTTTTTATAATGTTTTTATATTAAAAGATATTCCTCCATCTATTTTCAAGTAAATTATACAAAATTAATATAATATTTACTTTAAAAATATTAAATTTTATAATGATTAGTTATAAATTTTGGTTTATAATTAATAATTTCAATAATATGCTTTTCACATAGTTGTAAGAGTTTAAAAGTGATTGGGTTTAACTAATATATATAAATTAATTTATTATTGAATCTTTTCTAAATATAACTGGATGATACTATATTGACTATAAAATAACTTCTTAAAAAATTATATTTCGTATTGAAAATATTCCTTGAGAATAGAATTCATTATATTTAAAAGAACATTATATTTACAATGACACCACTCCTTTAACTTATAAAACAGAACCTCTTCACCACACATCACCACAAACATTTAAAATTGAAAAAAAACAAGGTTAACCCTGATAAATATCAATATATCCAAACCATTTCTTGGATATATTTTTCACTCCAAAAAATCATATAATGTTTAATGTTTATGATATAAGAACATTCCCAAGGAGGGTCTATAAATTATATTTGACTTCATTCAAGTTTAATTCGTATTTGACATCCATCAAATCAATTATATTTATCCAATATTTTTTTATTATAAATATAAAATAAATTATGTAGTTTTAACATGAAATTTCAACCACCTATATGTCCTATAGGAAAAGGGAATGTCACTCGTGGATATGAGTGGATTGGAAAAACTACGGGGTTATGTGTCTTGTTTTCACCACAACATCACATGGAATGTCATCAATAATGTTCTATTAAATAAATATTATATTTATAAATTGAAAATTATTCAATAAATATAATCAATTTTCTTCCCATTTTATATTCCATCTATTTTAAAATTAAAATATATCATGTGAGAACTTGCATACTTGGACCTAAATTAATGTCGTATCAAATGATTTAATAAAATATCCCATTTAATCATGTATAATAGAATTTATTAATTAAATTTTATTTATAAAATTATTATGTTTTCAAAAACATTATTCATAATACAATCAATAATATTTATAGTATATGATGCACAATATAATTATCCTCCTAAAATAAGTTGTCCGAGACAATTTGAAGAAACTACCTTTTACTTATCATAGACATATTTCATCATCTTCTACCCATACATGATAATGATTTATCATATTTATAACATGCTTTTATAACCATTATGATTCCTTGAAAAATTTGTTATGATTTTTTAAAAAAATTTATTATTCATTCATCCGTTAAAACATGTTCATGGTTATGCCTGTTTTACCACCTAAATGAATTACATTATAATTTTTATGTTATTAATGATTAAATAATGTAATATACTGAAAATAATTATTAAAATAGATAATTTATTGTATATAAAAAATTCTATTATCAATATACATACATATATTTTTATATGGTTCAATGAAATAAAATTAACTGTGAATTCAAAACCTTAAAAACCAAAATTTGATGATTTTGATATGAACTGACACCATTAGTTTGAGTATATTTCCCTATAAATATATAATAATATCAAAATTATATATAAAATGATCATTAAAATAATGGTGGTTGTGAAACAATGACCAATATGCATGGATTGAAACCATTGAATCAAAAAATGCATAGGAAATAGGGAATTTAACACATGAACTATGACTTTAACAAATAATTGTTAGCAAAAGGGTAATACGAAATTATAATTCAATGAATTAAAAGAAGATAAATAAATAGATATATATATTATTTGTTTGGATGAAAAATATTTATTTCTTATTATACCCGAGGATATATCATTTGTTATCTAACCGGTGACTAGGGTAAGAGTTTCCCTAACTACATTTTTTTTATTAGGTTTCATTACTTATTAATGAATTAATTAATGGTAAAATTATGTGTGTTATGAAAATTTATTTATTATATTGTATTTGAAAATTCATCATGAGGTTTTTTTATTTTTCCATCATAATCATTTAATTGATACATTAAAATTTCAAATTTCTTAATCATTCCAATATTTTTATATTAACAATTTTAATTTCATGACACATGATTCAGGTTTATCACAATAAATTATTTCATATTGTGCAATTTATTCCAAATTATGTTTTTTTGATTAATTAATTAATTGAAATTATACAATTAAAATTTTAATAGTAGTTTACTTATTTTTGTTTTTTTATTTAAGAATTAGTAATGTTGTGAGGGTTTACCATCTCAAAATTTCTATCATTAAGACATGTTTGGATTTATAAAAAAATAGAAATTTATATTATGTATATAGTATATCTTCTTTATGTAATGTCATGAATCTATTTATACTCTAGATATTTGATGGTCATTTTTACAATCTTTGTTTAAAAAAAATTATTCTGAAATCTGTTATGTATTTTCATTATAATCCTTAATTTAAATATTTTTTACATTATCTATTCTATATAAATTTTCTTCAAATTGTTTGGTGGAGTTTAATATCCATAAATAATTATTTGATAAAGTTATTTTACACATCCTTTGACAGTATTTACGACTCATCAATATGGACCTTTTCAACAATTTTCTCCTTAACCCTTTTTGAATTTATTAATATAATAATGAAAGGAATTATTTTTATAATTTATGAAATTAATATATTTTCAAATAATTATATTTCATATTTATATTTTCTTATGAGTATTTAAAATGATTTTATAGTGGTTTTTTCATTTATAACAACATGATTTAATGATTATTATTCTTCATTGGTATTATATTCTACTTATTCCACTACCATAATTTTCAAGATGGTTTGTGATTATACCTTATGGAATTTGGCATGAAATTTTTATTTTGTAACATATCATTACCTTCTTCAAAATATATCTCATCTTTATTTTTGATTCCATTATTATTTGAGTGTATTTTGGGTCTCTTGAAGGTGGATATATTTTTATGGGGAAAATAATCTAATTACTACAGGTATAAATTATTAATGAATGGATTTTTTTTATAAATTGTAAAAAGGAATAAGACAACATCCTTTAAATTTTTTGTTGACCTATTTTATTTTTTTATGTCTTACAGATGAATAATCATTTTAAATAGTTTCATGTAATGAATTGGTTACATGAAAAGAATTAAATACTGGGATAAATCCATGAACATGTTTAGATTGATAAGTTTTTACATGTTTTTAGAGTAGTTAACATAATTCAATGGTTAATTAGATATATTATTAATTTGATGAAACATGTTTTTTATTGATCTTAAAAATCTAGGAAATAACATCATGAAAAAGTTTCATGTCATGTATGATTCAAGATTTGTGGTATTAAAAATATTTCACATTTGAAATAATTTTCAGGTGACCACATAATTATTTGTCGAAACCTAATAGTTGTAGAATGGGATTTTTGTGGACTTATTTTTTTCCAGATTTATTCCTCCAGTGATTAATATTAATTATTGTTTTTCATCATTTGTCTAAGAAAGTTATATTTCTTATTAATAACACATATTTCTCATAATAGTTCCATTTTGATATGTTATTATACCCATTTTCCTTTAGTGTTAATTCTCTCTATCCTTTATAGAAACAACATGTGGTCTTCCACTAGAGGCTTCACCTTGTGTTGTATGTGGTGTGTAGTGTTAGCTTCAAGAGCTATATATTGGGTTATCTTATTTTTTGAGTGTTAAAATAGTTTAATTTTTTCAGAGACACATGGATTGATTCTAGGGCCTCCATTCTTCCTTTTTCATTCTTTTTCGTTGGTGATTCTTGTTGCGGGAATGTCAGTCCCGGTTAAGAGGTAGGTGATACAATCTCTAGACAATATTGGATTAAATATATCTATCTTATTTTTACAAATTATTTTATCACTAAATAGGAATTATTTATTTATTTCAATTGAAATATGTTTTTGAGAAACAATATTTTTCAAACAATTGAGGTAAAATTAAATTTATTATCATCAAATTGTAAAATTTAATAATGAAATTACTTTAAACTTATTTTTTAATAAAATGGATCGAAAAATGTAGCACATAATAATCCTAGGTACATAGGTGGAAGGTGTAACTATATTGCTTGTATGTTGATACTATTAGAGGGATTACACATGGGGTTTTCTACTTCTTTACAGACTCATTTTTCAAGTGTCTTGTTAGAAAATTTTTGAGATAAACTTCTAGGGGTGCTCCTCTTCTCTCTAGATTCGATGCATATATCTTGATAAATGATGCACATGATTTTATATGATTGGGTATGCGCGATATATGTATCCTAATATTTCGGTTCCTTGGAATGGTGTTATTTGAGAATTTTTATATACTTAATTGGATATTATATGATATATGATGCATTAGTTTCATTTATTACTAGACATATGTGACCTTATTTGGATCTTTTTACCTAGATTACAAGAAATGTGGAAAAGGGTGATTTATTAAAAAAAATTGATATAATTGTTTCCTTTTATTAAGCCTTTATTACATTATTGTTAATAATGTTTAGGTTATTTTGTAAAGGATTTATATGGAAACCCTAGTTATGATACTACTAAGCTCATTCAGTACACATCTTGTTCACCCTTACTGTAGTCCATTGAATGTGTTTTTCATTTTATTTTTGGAAAGGAATGTTACAATAGTAAGGTGGGGAGGATTCTCTCTCATATTTTTGGGTAGATTTTGGTGGGATGGTGGGATTTTTATGATGGTATAATATAGAATAACTATTTCAATTATTTTTTCCCTTTTCTATTAAAATTATACCATGGATACAATTTAGCTACATCTATGTTTTCTGCCTTGTATTAATTTCTTTATACAATTACATATATTTATTTATTTACTAGTATACTATTTTCTCTCGTCATGTTTTTATGTGATATATTTTTTGATTCCGGGTGGGATAAAAAATTCCTTAAAAAATTAATCTATATGTGCTGGTATCTGATGTGTGGGGACTGAGGATAACCTTTGCTTATGTTATGGTTTGGGTTGGATACCTATTTTAGAAATTATCAAGGCTGATTTCATCATTTTTTGTTATCATAGGAGGTTCTTCTTCATTTTATGATGTTGGTGGTCCATATATGTGATTCATGGGATCTTTTAAGATGTTTGTTGAGTTTTTAGGAAACTCATGTAGTGATGAGGATCTATATATAATGGGAATTTGGAATTTGTGTCTGTGTTCTTGATTTCAGGATCATAATCTAAGTGTATGGTTAGATTATTCTATATTGAATTTTTTAATATTTTCGTTCGATAATTTCATCTATTTCGGTGGGAAACAGTATGCCTCCAGGATGTCTTCTATGTGATCCTCATGACGGTGATTTTGATATTTCATAAGGGATTCCTCTGATAGATCAGATCCAATTAGATGATATATTGTGAGATGTTTGTGTTGTTGACCAAAATGTGCCTCATGTATAAAACACTTTTATCGAGGTACACCCCAATGTTACAAGAGAAAGTGATCGATCATATTTGTTATTGTAGGGGATTACACCAACATTTATAGGTAATAATAAACCACAAGATGTTTTATAATGGATTGAAATTATTGATTATATCTTTGAATTATTTTATATTCATGATAATTTCAGGGTTCAGAATAAATGGTCCCATAATTGATTGTAATATTATATAGTATATATAGTTAAACAATTTTAATTGGACTAGATATTTTCCAAGGCCCATATCATTCATTATTTAATGGATTCTCTAATGATGGTTATTTATGCAGAGTTACTACACTTGTAGTATAGAGAGTTTTCTATGTCAGTATAAACCAATCAATTCTTAGTTATGGTTTACATTACTCTGGAGTTATTAAAGAGTTACAAGACAATGCCTCATAAGTGACTATATGGTTTAGGACCGAATATCAGGTCAAATATATTTATACTAAATATTTATAACTATATATCGAGAGTACAAAATTTAATTATTAAATTCACTGATAGGGTAGGAAAGGCACATTATTATTCTTTTTCTCTTCTACATAGTTGAAACATATATCATTTCCAGGGAATGAAGAGGAAAAGGAAAAATCATCATATGAATGCTGGGTGTGGTTTTTAGAAGTAGGGCTCATATGTACACTAAATTTCATCTAGTATTTCACTCTTAATATTCAATAAGTATTCCAATATTGGGATAACATAGTGTTCTTATTCTGCAATAGTGAATATGTATTTTTTAAGAGGTGGTCATCTGAATAATTTCTATCAGTCTATGAATACCCCCAATTATTGTCAAAAAAAATTGGCTCCAAATGCTACTGTGGAATATAAGTAATCATCAACCTCTATAGTTCACTATCCAGTGTCCCCATGGGTGAATCAACTTCATTAAGTGGATGAGTTATTGATGAATGTATATTGGAATTGTGAGAGTGATTGGTACTATATTAATCTAATATTCTTTAGTGAAATATTTAATTGATAAATGGGAATCCAAAAGAATTATATCTCTGAATATTCTTTATATTCTTAAACAAACAATGGAACACATTTCATTTATTATGGATTAAAATAAACCTCTTATAATGTGTAATTATTTAGGGTTTCAGTGTCCTTCTTGATCACTTTCGATATAACATGAATAATTAGTCTAGGTTTTTATCATTTCTAATGGTGATCTAATAGATGACATTGTTATGATGGATTGTGTTTTCTCTCGTTATGTTTTGGTTCTTTCATATCATCATTATCTCGTATTTCATTTCACATATGGGTGCACTTGGTTGTTTTGGGGTGTGTGGGATATAAAGTTTGGTCGTGAAGGAACATCATGTTCAATGATCCGAAGTTATTATTGAATGTTATATTTGATCCACATATTGTTTTATTTATGGGTGATTATATATTTCTTATTAGGTATTATCTATATTTTTTATATGTTTCTAATTTTTTCCATCAAAGAGAGGGTTAAAGTTTAAAATTTATCTGGTATCATTTTAGTAGATTGTTTTGATATGATCATGTCATATGGAACTATTTGAGATGAAGGAGATCAAGTTCAGTTGGATAATATGATGGGGAATGTTTTTTCTCCATATTTCTTCTTCTTGCTAATCCATGATTCTATTTTCCATGAATGATAATACTTCTCTTGGATATTTTGAAGACTATTAGATGTTGAATCATGTAAGGGTTTAGAATTTGTATCATTTCCCATAATAGTAATATTCTTTTGACATGTTAAATGCGGAAAATTGGTTTTTATAACTCGATCTACAAATGATTTACCATCATCTCATATTTCATGAGAATGACATTACATATATGTCATCTTGGTGTAAGAATATCTATTATGAAAATATTCTGATTTATCTTCTTCACACTAATAATATTATTGTTTTTTTCACATTAAAAAATCATATATTCCCAAAGTATTTGACAACAAATTTAGTTTTCATGGATGATATTTTAGTTTAGTGATGTTCCAAGAATGTGCATTATAAAAATATGATTTTGGAACTAGATATATTGAAGATTAATTGTTTCCATAGAAAAATTTTGAAATGTATTATTTTTTTGATAAAATAATGTCTGTTCAAAGGGAATTTTATTTCGTAATGTGACTTATAAGTTGAACCAAAAATAAGAGAATGACATATACTCAAGGGAAGATCTACATGATGAAATTGAAATGTAGATCTTATATGCCTTTGAGGATACAAAAAACTGAAATTCAATGATTTATCAATATTGTTCTCGCTTTTAAATACTCTTAAAAAATGGTGAAATTAATTTATAATGAAAACTATCAGTCTTCTTTTGAAGATATGAAAATAAATTCTGACATTAGATCCTAGAATAATAGTACATGTTTCAAGTATTATGTTTATGGTTTTTGTAAATTCATATATTGTTGGTCTAGGTTGTGTGATTATAAATATGATAATGTGGTGCATTAAAACTCTATGTAGCTTAATCCACATTTGAATAAATTTTTCAGTCTTGTTTTAGAGCCAACTATGGTAACTCTTGAAATTAAATATTTCTGGATGTATCATTTTGGGGATCCGTTCATTGTCTTTTATTAGAATACAAGTCTAGGAAGTATAATTTCATAGAATGACTTGAATCTCACATAAAGGAGTTTGGTGGAATAAGATTAGATATCTGACTTCTACATCACCTACACTCAATAAAGGGGAATCTACTCAGATACTATATTATTATGAATGTACAATTTCAATCTATTCTAGTTTCAATGGAGGAGTATAACCTCAAGGGTCTCTTTACTTGGATTAAATTGGAATTCTTGGAGGTTGTTTTATATTGGATCTAGAGTTGTGATCATTTATCATCATCTCTCTTTATGTATATTCTAACGGATCTTCAATTATAAAATATGATCAGGGAAATTTGGGAGACACAATATGGTTGGGAGACTATATCTTGTTGTTGTCACAACTTATATGATATTATCAAATTTTGAGATCCTTTTTTCATCCTAAAATATATTATGAGATCAGTTTCTTTTGGATGTCAGAAGATATCATCGGACATTCATCAATGCATTATTTTGATGATGTTATGAAATGATATGGTGATTCAAGGGAATGGGTATGATGTGGGATATTACATATTATGTGTCCCACTATAATATTTTACAATATATAATGTTCGGGGATGTTGAAAAAATTTCCACTCTAGACTCATCCAATTACAGTTTGGATATAAAATGTAGTCTCTGTAGACATTATTTTATGATAATCATAGACACATTGAGGGAGGAATTCTTTAAGGGTGGTGATTGATTGATTGAAAAATATGGGTCAAAAAATGTTGACCATGGATAAAGATAAGGTTAAATAATTGGTTAGGATGTATGTATTGGATGTTGTGTGTTTAGCTAGGGTTCCCTCTAAAAATTTAAGATATGACTCATATACATAACTCATGGTTCACGAAGAGTCTCTAGGAGATGATGTGGTCTTAGGATAGGTTCATTACAACATACCATCCACATAGGTACATCCTAATAAGGCATACTATTCATATGTTGTAGGATATTCTCTCTGCATGATTTGTAGATTTTATTATTAGAGGATACATAGATATGACTGGGTGAGATTTATTATAACATAATACACACTCCTCTAATCATAATAGCTCCATTTGGTTTTTTATAGTTTCCCACTCATATCACCTCTCTTTTGGGAATAGATTTTAGTGTCCTATCTTTTAGGACCAAGACTCATTAATGAGTTAGTGGTGATAGGTGATGTTGGGTCCAAGTTATGTTGGACCATTTCGGGTCACTGAGAAGAATAGAAGGTTTTTTTATCGATTGGTACTTCCAGTTCAATTTTAATATACTCATGATGTTTTCCACATATCTCAACCAAGGAAGATCCAACATAATCCATATCATTTTATGAGTTTCGAAGAGATCATGTTAGTGCCAAGAATTTCTATTATAGAGAATCAAGTCTATACCCTTAATACTAAGATATATTATTCGGTGGGAATTCAATTATTTTGGATAGTGTATTATGGTAACCCAAATAGGATTTTCACAACACTTGGGAGTAAAATTTGTTGATTATGGGGAAGTGGCCTCATCACATTCCAAATATTACTCATTAAAATGACTTATACGGTGTATGAAGTAGTATAGAATGTAGTTTTTATCATACAATTAGATTATTTCAGATATTAATTTTTTATTTTATCATTTCCATCATTATTGTGTACATTTTGGGAATCCCAAGGGCTAAATTTTATTTATTGAGGAAAATATAAAAATTTTATTGGATAAATGTTTTTTAGAATTAATAAATGGTGAGTATAATTTTTAAAAATTTATAAGATGAAATTCATTACTATCTTGTTTGTGCTAAGGGATTTTTCTATGTTTTCTTATAGAAACATTATACTATGTTGTTTTATCTTAGGAATAGGTTACACAATGGGAATCTATTTTAATGATTATTTTATAAACTAGTTCTGAGCAAAAAATGTTCACATGTCATGAGACTAGTTCACATCATATAATCGCTGATCAAAATTATTTTTAATCCTATGGGATACTTTTTCGATATTCCCTAATATTGTGGAGTTTATGACATGAAAGGGTTTCAAATCATTTATATTTTAGGATTTTAGGTTTTAACCCCACTATTTTTCTAATTCGATATTCATTTAACGAAATCCTTCTCTTTCAAATCCTACGATAGTCTCTTAGTGATTATGAAGATATCCTTTTCCTTCTAGATAAATTTAAGTGGAAAATGGTATTTATAGTTGTATAACTAAGTCAATATAGGTAGGTGATATTTATTCATCATCATTATACTTTTTCAGAATAACAATGTTTCACTTCAATTTCTGATCAATTAGTCTGGTGTTGTTGATTGTCTTATTCCATTAAATATCACTGGTGTAATCTTTTTTTAGAAGAGGGCCTTTGCCTGTTTTTTGTGATGTAATCATGCCTAATGATGTACAAGTTATTTTATATAATTTTCTTAAATTAATTCTGATTAAATTTATTTGATATTTATGGAATGATTATAGGGTATGTATGTCACGACCCATCCTCGAGGCCCGTGCGGTGACTACCCCAAGCCCGCCTTCCATAGGCCAGGGGCTGGCGACTAGCACCAAGGCGTAAATCCTGGTAAAAATGGAAGGCATTGCCTTTGTAAAGTAAACAAGCACCACAGAGTAAGCAAGTGGAAAGTAAACACTAAGTGAATGCAGAGTACAACTATATGTGCCGAAAAGTAAATGGGACAGTATACAAACCCCAACTGAAAGTAAAGTACAACTCGAAAAGGAAAACAGAAACTTAAAAAGTAAAAGCAGCTACGCCGAGTCGTCCTATGGAAATCCCAACTGAAGGGTGTGTACAGATAGCTCCACAGATCCTCAGGTCCCGCCGTCCACTCCGAGTACGTCCCGCCTAGTGGTCCACCTCAAGGTACCGTCCTACTCTACAAGCCTCAACCACGATCATCGCTGTCTGTCGTCTGCAACCAATACAACGAGGTACGGGCATAGCCTGTGTAGGGTTGAGTATAACGATACTCAGTAGGGACCCTGAGACCCTCAAGGTTTCACTAAACCAACAAGGATAACCACAAGAAGATCTCAACAGATAACCTCTACTTAGATATATGCCCATACATATACCTAAGTTATCAAGTAACCCATCTCAATCATGAGGAAACACAAGGATTGTGAAATCAACGGATAACCACTACCCAGGTATATGCCCATACATATACCTAAGTTATCAAGTGACCCATCTCAATCATGAGATAAACGCAAAGGTCAAAAGTCTGAGCTCAAACCAGGATTTTCATTATCGAAACTGTAACTACCGAAGAGCTCCGTCTCTGGAGTGTATAGTGGTCCTATCACGACTCTGAGTTACTGCTCACTAACCTAAGACTGCTAAGGTACTCCTCCTGTCGAGTACCGCAGGTCTGCGGCCAACTACCGGGTGCTCTGTCCGCTGTGGGTCTGTCGCCAAATATCAGGCGCTCCCCCCAATAGCCTACAGAGGTACTCCTCCTCTTGATTATCGCGGGTTTGCGGCCAACTACCGGGCGCTCCGTCCTCCGTGGGTCTGTCTCCAAATACCGGGCGCTCCGTCCACTGGGCTAGTCGACTCACTCCAAGTCGAGTCGGTCAAGCAGTCGTCAGGTCTCAGCCGGCTACACGGTCTCCATACTTCGCACGCTCGTCTCCGGGAGGGTCCGCTCCACGAGCTACTGGTCGATACTCCATGTATCACAAAGTCCCACAAAGAATTATCTCAAAGGACCGCCTCATCATATGGGTCTCAATGCAACAGAAGGCGCGTCAATCGGACGCCCGGTCTGTGAGTTATTAGCCTTTTTGTCCCAGGGGCCCGGTTGGTTTCGTGTGTGAACCAATCCAGCCGTAACTCAACTATACCCCGAACACTCATAGGGTATACTCATAGGGACCGTTTCCCAACGTGATCACTAATTCCGCTGACGGTTCGTCAAACGGACGTCTGGTTTGAAAGATATCAACTTTTCCATTCCAGGGGCCCGGTTGGATTTCGGGTGCGATCCAACCCGACCACTACCAGCTGTATACAAAACTCAGGCGATGTATGCCAAAAGTTCCATCTCATCAAAAGGAATTCAACGAAACAGACGGCGCGTCAAACAGACGCCCGGTTTGTGAGTTATTGGCTTTTTCGTTCCAGGGGCCCGGTTTGTTTCGTGAGCGAACCAACCCAACCGCACTCCGTCGACATCCAAACCTCGAGCGGAGTAAGCCAAAAGATCCGTCTCACTTAGAGGATTCCATCAAAGATGATGAAACGTCAATCAGACGTCCAAAGCTCAAGATATAAGTGTTTCCGCTCCGAGGTCCCGGTTGGTTTCGTATCCGAACCAACCCGTACGAACCCAAAGTAATTAGAAACCTTGAGTGAGATATACCTAAACGACCGCCTTGATCCAAGGATCAAGTTGCCACTGAAGGTGAGTCGTTTGGAGGCTCGTAGCTCAAGTTACAGGAATTTGACCGAAACTGGCCCGAAAAAGGGGGGTCTGGGCCTGGGCCGACACCCCCCCCCCCCCCCCGGGTCTGGCCGGGCGGGTCCCGGCCCGGCCCGGCCCTGTCCGGCGCGGTCCGGTTCGGTCCAGCCCGACCGGCCGGCCGTGGCTCGGCCAGCGCGGCCGAGCGGACACACGGGTGGGGCACGCGGATCCCCCACCCTTCGCCGTTAATTGAGGCCGGCATTTCGCCTGCCGCCCCTCTTCCGGCGGCACGCCGCCGCCGCCTTCCGCGGACCACTGGACGCACTCTGATGGTTCGTTCCTTCTGCCGTCTTCGCCTATGGTCCCCCCGGGACCCCACCTTCACTGCGAAGGAATTCAAACTCCCAAACGGCCTGCTTCGTCGTCGCCCATCAATCCACACGTCAAAACGATTAGCGTTGTCTTGTAGTTTTCTAGCACGACCCGATGGCGCCGCACCCCTTCGCCGCGGTCCGACTCCGGCCGCGGTTATTTGGTTTTCTTCAACACGGCGCGACGACATCGCGTTCTTAAAATTCCTTCCACGGCGTGGCGTGGAAGTGCTGTGTGTATCCTTCTACATGAACCACGTTGTGCGACGGCACGACGCTTTCTCGTACCAACCACAAAGAAACCAAAACGAAAAAAATAAGGAGGAGGGTCGGCCGTGTTCGTTCGGTCCGACCCCCTCTCGTTATTCAATATCATTTGGTTTTAAACCACGAAGATCAAAATCAATATCAAATGGTTTTAAACCACGAAGATCATCAAGTCGGAAATTCCCGAACAAATATAAATAAATGAAAACAAACCCCTACTTTGGTTTCAAGTGCGGAGCAGGCCAACAATCCGCGGAAGACAAGAGTCGCGGAGGTCGGGCGTCGCGGAAATCGTACATCGATTCCGTTGACCTCGAGGTGAGTCCGAAGAGGTACGTCGCTGGTGAAGCTTCGTAAGTTGATGAAGAAAGTCCAAGGAGGAAGTTGCATCTCCTCTCGTTGACATGGGAAGAAGATCGAAAGAAGCGGCGTCGTCAATCTTCAGAAACACATCGGCTACGAAGAATAGATGTGACGTTCTTCGTCGGAGCTTAAGTGTTCTTCACATTCTTCATCGTGGTTTGAAGAAGAAGAAGAAAGCTCCCAAATTCTCTCAAGGTGGAAAGAGAAATCTTTCCCAAATAAAATAAGTCTAAGGCTTATTTTATTTACACAACTAAACCACTTGAATTTCAAAAGTTTGAAATTAAAATAACTCATCTCAATTAATAACCCAAGATGTCAAGATTAATTAGAGAGGTGTTATTTGGAGTTTAAAGGGGAGATGAAGAGTTAGGGTTTGTGTGGCCCCCACCACACTTAATCCTCTCAAGGGAGGTTATGTGGATGTGGTTCCCACCTCTAACTCCCTTTGGGAGGATATAACCAACATGGATAAAAATAAATTGTGTTTCCACAATTTATTTAACTTTATTTAACTTCCCCAAAACTAAATTTCATTCCGCATACAACGCAACTTTAAAAAAGGTTCCCTTAAGCGATTACCGGTGTTGAGAGTTCATCGGTGCCATCAGATTTCAATTCCGAGCACCGGTTCAAAAGATAGAAAAACCCGCTCACTCGTTCACTGAACGTACCCGAGCCAAACTTCGGAAATTAATTCCGGGCACATCGGGCCTCAGAATCAGGCGCCGTCAGAAACTGCGTTCTTGTAAAATTCCTAAGAAAATTAAGAAAAAACAATTTCTTGAAATTTCTGGGTCTTTACATTACTACAACCACAGGGATTTACATCCCCGTAACGCTTCACCACAAACTTAGGGAAACAAAGGCAGTACTGAGCAAGCATCTGAGCCTTCCGCTCCCATGTGCTCACCTAGAGGTTCCCGTACTGCCAAAGAAAGCTCACCCAAGGAATCGACCGTCCTCCTAGGATCCTCTCCTGTCAATCCTCGATCCCCATAGGAACCCCCGTAGAAGACACCCCATCGCCATCGTCCAGCTCCTCATGGTCGATGATATGCGGAGGATCGAGCACGTATCTCCTCAGTTGAGATACGTGGAAAACGCCGTGCACCTAGTGCAACTGAAGTGGATGGGTCAAGAAGTAAACCACCTCGCCTACCCAGCTGAGGACCTAGAAGGGTCCGTTGAACCTCCGAGATAACTTTCCTCCCTGGCCACATCTCCGTAAACCTTGTCGAGGTGAGACTCGTATAAGGACGTGATGGTCATCCTCGAACTCTAGAGGCCTCCAAGTCCTGTCAGCATAAGGCTTTAGTCGGCCCTGTGCCATCCTCATCCACTCTTGGATGACCTGGACCATCTCTAGTCTCACAAGAGATGTTATGATTTCCTCTTTGCTGATAAGAGAAATCCGGTCTCATCCCCTAGATGAACCACATTCGTTGCCTAATACAGTCAATCCTGACATGAATGATGCATTCATGCCAAGGATGACATCGTAAGGCCTCGACGTAACTACCAAGAGATCCAACTGTCACTCTCGCCTCCAAGGGGCGAGTCACACTGTCGGCATTAGTGTGAGGTCACTGGGTCTCCTCTAGTAGAAATCTCAAAAGTGAGGGTCAAATCAACAGTCTTAACCGGGACCACTCAGTATCAACCAAACAAAAAGGACAGGAAAGCAAACATTACAAAGATAAGTGTCTTTTCATTATTGCAGCTCATAGTACAAAGACACAAAGCAAAAACAGACAAACATCAACAAAACTAGAAGCAACAGGATCAATAGCCTCCAGGTCGGAAGCTAGTCCCGCTCCTGCCCATCTGCTCCCGGAGCTCCATGACTGTAGATCTCAGCTGCCTGAAGCTGAGCTCTCCCATGTCCTCATGTCCCCTACGGTCGGGGTGGGCCTCCTGGTGGTGGTGGTTACAACATCCCGAAGTGTCTCCCACCTCCAGCTGCACGGCCAGCTCCTCCGCCGTGGCCGCCTGCTCCATGCGGTCCGCCCTGATCGAACCTCTTCCTCTGCCTCGGAGGTTATTCATTTAACTGCTGGTCATCTGCATGGCTGGTCAGACAATCACATGCCATGTGACCCATTCCGCCGTAGGAGTAACACTATCCACTCTCGGCACGTCTGGCTCTGACTCCACCTCGGTTTCCCCACACAGCTGAACCGGAGTCGTGCAGTCAGCCACTGGTACGTTTGGTCCTCTTGGACCTCTGCGTCATTTGTCTACTGTCTGCTGCAGAAGACTCTGCCGCAAGTCGGCTAGTGGTGGGTCGTGCTAGTGGAGACTGCTCAGTAAAGAAACTCTCCACTAAGAGGGCTCTCTCCAACACCCCTGTCTGGGTCGGAATGCTATGAGAAACAACAGAATATCTAATCTCTTTCCTGAGCCCCTGCTCGAAGGTTCGGGCCCTGAAGAATGGGTCCCATACCATATCTGTGGAGTAGCGCGAGAGGTCTGTGAACCTCGCTGAATACTGCGCCACTGACATGCTGCCCTGCCGCAATTGAAGTTGCTCCTTTATACGCACTGCATGAAGGGTGGCTGGTACAAACTCTTCCCAGAACAGGCTCTCGAAGTCTTCCCATAGAAGTGTCACCTCGTCATGCATCTGAAGCAGCAGGCTCCACCACCTGCCTGCTGCTGCCTGAAAAAGACTGGCAGCAAGGATTACCATGAAATCTTCCGGCGTCCCTACTAGCCTGACGACTCTCACCACAACCTCCATCCAATCCTCAGCCACCTGTGGGTCCGCCCCTCCCTGGAACCTGGGTGGCCTCTGGCGCTGGAACTCATGCAGTGCGCTCATGCGACGTGCATCCTCTGCTGCTGGGGCTGGTGGCATCGGTGTCCCAACGGGTAGTAGTACCACTGGTTCCTCCGTTGGTGCCTCAACTGGGATAGGGCCCTGTACTGAGGCCTTGTCGCTTGGTGGGCTGTCAGTACGTACCACTCTCGGGGCTCTAGCTGGTCGTCCACGGGGAGGCATCCTGAAAGAAACAACGTGACATGGTCAAAAGATTATCCCTGGTGAGCTGACCTGGTTTGAGCTGAAATTTAAATAATACTTCTGGAAAACACAGACACAATCAGTGTTTTCGTGCACAAAGTCGGAAATCAGTTGTCAGGGTCCTGGTGTATGGATACGTCGGCCGCCTGCACCAACACTGGACTCCCTGAACTGAAAACCACACTCGTTAATCTTAACACTATTGCTTCACAGAAGGAAAAATCATAGTTATATGTTCTGCGGTAGAACCGAACTCCTCTGATACCAATTTGTCACGACCCGTCCTCAGGGCCCGTGCCGTGACTACCCCGAGCCCGCCTTCCATAGGCCAGGGGCTGGCGACTAGCACCAAGGCATAAATCCCGGTAAAAAGGGAAGGCATTGCCTTTGAAAAGTAAACAAGAACCACAGAGTAATCAAGCGGAAAGTAAACACTAAGTGAAAGAAGAGTACAACTATAAGTGCAGAAAAGTAAATGGGCCAGTATAAAAACCCCAACTAAAAGTAAAGTACAACTCGAAAAGGAAAACAACAACTGAAAAAGTAAAAGCATCTACGTCGAGTCGTCCTCAGGAAATCCCACCTGAAGGGTGGGTACAGATAGCTCCACAACTCCTCGGGTCCCGCCGTCCGCTCCGAGTACGTCCCGCCCAGTGGTCCACCTCAAGGTATCGTCCTGCTCTTCAAGCCTCAACCACAATCAACGTTGTCCGTCGTCTGCAACCAACACAACGAGGTGCGGGCATAGCCCGTGTAGGGGTGAGTATAATGATACTCAGTAGGGACCCCGAGACCCTCAAGGTCTCACTAAACCAACAAGGATAACCACAAGACGATCTCAACAGATAACCTCTACATAGATATATGCCCATACATATACCTAAGTTATGAAGTAACCCATCTCAATCATGAGGAAACACAAGGATTGTGAAATCAATGGATAACCACTACCCAAGTATATGCCCATACATATACCTATGTTATCAAGTGACCCATCTCAATCATGAGGTAAACACAAAGGTCAAAAGTCTCAGCTCAAACCAGGATTTTCATTATCGAAACCGTAACTGCTGAAGAGCACCGTCTCTGGAGTGTACAGTGGTCCTATCACGACTCCGAGGTACTGCTCACTATCCTAAGACTCCTGAGGTACTCCTCCTGTCGAGTACCACGGGTCTGCGGACAACTACCGGGCGCTCCATCCGCTGTGGGTCTGTCGCCAAATACCGCGCGCTCCCCCCAATAGCCTTCAGAGGTTCTCCTCCTGTCGTGTACCACGGGATTTCGGCCAACTACCGGGCGCTCCGTCCGCCGTGGGTATGTAGCCAAATACTGGGCGCTCCGTCCACTGGGCTAGTCGACTCACTCCAAGTCGAGTCAGTCAAGCAGTCGTCCGGTCTCAGCCGACTACACGGTCTCCGTACTCCGCACGCTCGTCTCCGGGAGGGTCTGCTCCACGAGCTACTGGTCGATACTCCAAGTATCACAATGTCCCACAAAGAAGAATCTCAAAGTACCGCCTCGTCATAGGGGTCTCAATGCAACAGACGGCGCGTCAATCGGACGCTCGGTCTGTGAGTTATTAGCCTTTTCGTCCCAGGGGCCCGGTTGGTTTCGTGTGAAAACCAATCCGGCTGTAACTCAACTATACCCCGAACACTCATAGGGTATACTCATAGGGACCGTTTCCCAACGTGATCACCAATGCCGCTGACGGTTCCTCAAACGGACGTCTGGTCTGAAAGATATCTGCTTTTCCGTTCCAGGGGCCCGGTTGGATTTTGGGTGTGATCCAACCCGGCCACTACCAACTGCATCCAAAACTCGGGCGAAGTATGCCAAAATTTCTGTCTCATCAAGAGGAATTCAACGAAACAGACGGCGCGTCAATCGGACGCCCGGTCTGTGAGTTATTGGCTTTTTCGTTCCAGGGGCCCGGTTGGTTTCGTGAGAAAACCAACCCGACCGCACTCCGTCGGCATCCAAACCTCGAGCGGAGTAAGCCAAAAGATCCGGCTCACATAGAGGATTCCATCAAAGTTGACGGCACGTCAATCAGACGTCTAGAGCTCAGGATATAAGCGTTTCTGCTCCGAGGGCCCGGTTGGTTTCCTATCCGAACCAACCCGGACGAACACAAAGTAATCCGAAACCTTGAGTGCGATATACCGAAACGACCGCCTCGATCCAAGGATCGCGTTGCCACTGAAGGCGAGTCGTTTGGAGGCCCGTAGCTCATGTTACGTGAATTTGACCGAAAGTGGCCCGAAAACGGGGGGTCCGGGCCCGGGACGACCCCCCCCCCCCCCCAGGTCGGCCGCCCCGGGTCGACCTGAACCAGGTCGACCCGACCCGTGTCTGGCCTGGCGGGGCCTGACCCGACCCGTGTCCGGCCCAGCGGGGCCCGGCGGGGTCCGGTTCGGTCCGGCCCGACCGGCCGGCCGCGGCTCGGCCAGCGCGGCCGAGCGGACACGCGGGCGGGGCGCGCGGATCCCCCGCCCATTGCCGTTAATTAAGGCCGGCATTTCGCCAGCCGCTCCTCTTCCGGCGGCGCACCGCCGCCGCCTTCCGTGGACTACCGGACGCGCTCCAGTGGTCCATTCCTTCTGCCGTCTTCGCCTATGGTCCCCCCGGGACCCCACCTTCACTGCGAAGGAATTCAAACGCCCAAACGGCCTGCTTCGTCATCGCCCGTCAATACGCACGTCAAAACGATTAGCGTTGTCTTGTATTTTTCCAGCGCAACCCGATGGCGCCGCACCCCTTCGCCGCGGTCCGACTCCGACCGCGGTTCTTTGGTTTTCTTCGACGCGGCGTGACGACGTCGCATTCTTAAACTTCATTCCACGGCGCGGCATGACGGTGCCGCGCGTATCCTTCCGAATGAACCACGTGGTGCGACGACACGACGCTTTCTCGTACCAACCACAAAGAAACGAAAACGAAATAAATAAGGAGGAGGGTCGGCCGTGTTCGTGCGGTCCGGCGACCTCTCATTATTCAATATCATTTGGTTTTAAACCATGAAGATCAAATTCGATATCAAATGGTTTTAAACCACGAAGATCATCAAGTCAGAAATTCACGAACAAATATAAATAAATGAAATCAAACCCCTACTTCGGTTTCAAGTGCGGAGCACGCCAACAAGCCGCGGAAGACAAGCGTCGCGGAGGTCGGGCGTCGCGGAAATAATACGTCGATTCTGTTGACGTCGAGGTGCGTCCGAAGAGGTACGTCACTGGTGAAGCTTCGTAAGCTGACGAAGAAAGTCTGAGGAGGAAGCGGCGTCTCCTCTCGTTGACATGGGAAGAAGATCGAAAGAAGAGGCGTCGTCGATCTTTGGAAACACACCGGCTACAAAGAAGAGATGCAGTGTTCTTCGTCGGAGCTTAAATGTTCTTCGCGTTCTTCATCGTGGTTTGAAGAAGAAAAAGAAAGCTCCCATATTCTCTCAAGGTGGCAAGATAAATCTAACCCAAATAAAATAAGTCTAAGGTTTATTTTATTTACACAACTAAACCACTTGAATTTCAAAAGTTTTAAATTAAAATAACTCATCTCAATTAATAACCCAAGTTGTCAAGATTAATTAGAGAGGAGTTATTGAGAGTTTAACGGGGAGATGAAGAGTTAGGGTTCGTGTGGGCCCCACCACACTTAATCCTCTCAAGGGAGGTTAAGTGGATGTGGGTCACACCTCTAACTCCCTTTGGGAGGATATAACCAACATGGATAAAACTAAATTTTGTTTCCACAATTTATTTAACTTCATTTAACTTCCCCAAAACTATCTTTCATTCTGCATACAACGCAACTTCAGAAAAGGTTCCCTTAAGCGATTACCGGTGTTGCGAGTTCATCGGTGTCATCGGATTTCAATTCCGAGCACCGGTTCAAATGATAGAAAAACCCGCTCGCTCGTTCACTGAACTTACCCGATCCAAACTTCAGAAATTAATTCCGGGCACACCGGGCCTCGGAATCAGGCGCCGTCATAAACTGTGTTTTTGTAAAATTCCAACGAAAATTAAGAAAAAAAAATTCCTTGAAATTTCCTGGTCTTTACAATGTATTTTTATCTTTTCATTATTCTATGTTGGTGGATCTTATTGATGGCATGTGCAACCTATGTTAATGTATCGGGTTTTGTCTTTATCATATGTGGGATGTACTATAATGCTCTGGTTTAATAAATTGAATTAAAATTTTTTTATTACTGAATTTTGTATGTGAATACGGAGTTTTGAAAAAATATTATTTTCTCCATGTTTTTAAAATGAAAATTCATTCTAAAATTATATTTACATTTATTTATTAAATGTTTTTTAGATCATGGTTGCGATGAAATGTTTTTGTAAATGTATTACATGCAAGAAATGCATTCTTATTTTGAGGTTGTATATATAGGCCTCATCAATTAATATGATTGGGGGATAACTCATGGGGTGTTCTTAGACTATCAAGGCCCATTCCTATGGATAATTAGTAAAGTTATTCGGATGATCACATGCTGGAGAGTTCATGTACACCCAAGATTTGATGCATATATCTATAGACTTGGTGAAGGGGATTGGATATTATTGGTTAAAAATTTTCAACATATAAATTTGTTGTGTAATAGTTTGAGTTATTTTAATGTTAATTTGGTTTAGACTTCTTGGGATTTGATAAGATATTTCATACATGATTTTTATGAGCAGTTGAAATATGTGATATGTTTTAAATCTATTTTAACTAGATTCTTAAAAAATTTAGAAAAGGATGGATTTATTTACTTTGTCTTTTTATGTAAAAACTATTTGATATTACATATACATAATTTGAATAATTTATTGTATGTTTTTATTTTAGTAATGAGACTCAATATGAAACACTTCTATGGGATCCTATAGATCCTATTTAGATCACACCACTTTCACCCCTTGGATGGTGCATTGAACTAGTTATGTCCTTTGATTCATGGAAAAGACAGGTTCTTAATGAAGAAGGATGTTTTTTTCATTTTTTTCTATTATTATTGTGGTAATATGGTTGGTGTCTTCCCATGAAATACAAATGATTATATGTTTCAGTTTTCTTTTCCTTGGATTACAGACTTGTACCTTGGATGTTTTTTTTGAAAATTATGAGTTGTATTACGTATTCTAATTCATTTTAGATATAAAATATTTTTATTATTTTACACTTATATTTTTTATTCCCATTTTTAATATATATTTCATATTTTTTTGGGTCAAGTTGAAAACAATATTTCACTGTGGTTTTTTGATGTCTATATTCCAATCGCATTCGCATGGGGATAGAAAACACATTTTTGGTTATTGATGGTAGAAGTAAGGTATCATGTTGATAGGGTATCTTATTATGGCTTTTCAAACACTTACATTCACTCAGTTAATGATGTTATATATGAATTAATGTCGTTTTTATGAATTTTATGTTGACATGAATGACCTCTGACAATTTTCTTTCTATGATTCAGTGCAATTTTATATTTTGAGGGATAATCTCGAGATATAACTCTCCAATGAATTGGTTTATTATTTATTCCATTGAAGAATGATTATTAGAAGTAGTAAATTATATTTTATTCAATTATGGATAAATCTTGGGTAAGCATGAGTTACAAATATATTTTCCCAATATACCTATATAATTTTTCTAATTATTGTATGTATTTTATTGGTTTCATTTAATAATGGTTTTTACATAGATTCAATTTATTATATCAATGATTTTTTCCTTATCTTATAATGTTAAATTTTTATATTATCCCTGACTTATAGTATATGGTATGTGTGGTATAAAACTCTCAATGTATGCACGTTGAGTATGTCAACATAAAATAACGCTCATCTCTTTTAATCATATAATCATCTATTTTTAATTTTTATTTTCAACCATACCAAGAGTTTGATGTATACCTTTTTATGTTTTTATTTATCATGGCTTTCAATGAAAATATTTTTATGTTATGTCTATTAGTGTTTCAAATTTAATGAATTTTATTAGAGATTCTATAGATGTAATGTAAAATATGAAATTCATGATATAATGGGAGAAATTTTCATCAAATGATAAAGTGGGGGTTTCGATATAGTAAAATGTTTTACTAATTTAGAAAATAGTTACACCTAATAGGCCATGGGTATTTAAAATAACTAATTATCATTGGAAATAATATAATTATATAAGTTGAAGAATGTGTATCATATGATTTTATCAAAGCCTTTTTAAAATAAAATATTTATTAACTACATTCCTTTGTATGAGTTTTAGACCTTATTGTTTGTATCCAATTCATGAATTGTAAAATAAATAGATTTTATGATGTTATTTTATAATTTGGTAATTTTTTTTAGAATCATTAAATATTTTATTTGTAAGAGGAAATGTCTTCAACCATCCCAGACCACCCATCAAACTATGTTCTAAAATATAATGTTAACTAGACTTTCGGGAATTCTAGATCCCTATAGGATAGAAAAAACACCTCAAAATCCAGAAAAAACCATATAGAAAAATTTTTACAACCATAAACGACAAATGATGATATTAATATTTTCATGACTTATTATATTCCCCCTTTAATGATTTTATATGAAATGTGCATAATTTTGTGAAATATTAATGTTTTAATATTAAGTATAATTTTTGAGCATTTTTAGAAGTAGTCCAATTGAGTCAGTTTAATGTTTTAATAATAACTGTCACTATACTGATCCAAATTGTGTGGTTCTTGTATTTTAGGACTATACATTAAATATAAAACATTTCATTAGAAGGAACCATGATCCAATTCTACCATTTGAAGGGTCATATGGTCCTCACAAACAAGACCAATGAATCTGTGAACAAACTGGACCAGCCTTGAAGATTGATTTACTGGGCTCAATACAGAAGTCCAAAAACATTATCTCTCCACCATAATTTTGGGGCCACTACATGTTATCTTGGATAAAAATTTCATGGCCCAAATCCAAGAACAATGGGCCCAAATGAAGCTTTGAAGTCCAACCCACCATTCTATCCGAGAATTAAAATCAGTATACGATGCAAGAAATATCTCATGATGTAAGAATCAAATAGTGCTGAGGGTTTTCAGTGTGAACGAGGAGATATAGCCTGCCGACTTTGTTGAAGAAGCCATTCAGATTTGAAGGCATCTTCCTGTTCCAAAATCCATTCACATTTTGGACATCGAAAAAGCATGGATAGAAATGGACATTTTATCATTGTTTAATAAATCCACCATAACATTGACTCCACGTGTCCAAATGACTTAATATTTTGGCAGTAGTCGGAAAACGTTATTCTCTACAACTTTGAAGAATGAGATATTCGGAGATTAGGCTGTCTGAATACCTAAATTGGAGATGCAAGTGGAGGGACATATTGGGAATGCAAACAGTCCACTCCTTGGGCTATAAATACTCTCCCCTTCTCTCCTTGAGAGGGTTTGGCACTTTGGCACTTTGGAGGATATATTGGCACTACCAAGTCACTAACAAGGGCTTGGGAGGACCTTAAATACTCAAGTTTTCACTTGAGAGATCTTTCCTCCTCTCTTTGTTTTCACTTACTTTTGTGTTCTTCATTTTTATAATCTTGTAATTCCCTTTCTTTGTAGTTCTGTTTTAATGCAAGTTACTTCTTCAATATCTCTTATTCTCATCCACCTTATGTAGATTAATATTTATGTTCGTAAAATAGTTTAAATTCAGTTGAATCCCCTTCCCTTATTTTTCTTCCTCATTCAATCTATAATCTGTTTTTAATTATCATCATCGTTCGTGTGTGTGTGTCAACCTACCACTATTTTCTAATCCCTTTATTTTTCTTATATTCTTAATTTATCAGCATAATTATTTTAACCAGAATATTAAACATCCAAATGGATGAGTAAATCTCTCATTGGGGTGAGTTATAATTCAGGGATGTTAAGTGATTGAGAGTTTTGCTCGATGAGTATTCTTTAAATTAATATTGTGTATGTTAAACTTAATATGTCATTGATTAATGATATGTTTTGTTTATCGAGTGGTTTCCATGGATTATTGGAACCATAAATACACTAACATAAATAAGTTTTGATTGAGATTACAACCCTAAGTTAAGTTAAGGCTTGGATTAAATCCTTCACACTTAGGAATTCCAATCAACGTCAACTTATGACATGGGTGTTCATTTAATGCAATACAAAGTAAGGCTCAAGGATATCACATGCTTAACTCCCCAATAATTAACTCACCCCAATATTTATCAATTTGGTAAATCAAACATCATCCATAAATCATTTCAATTAAGATCTGCAAACAAACCCCCTAATCAAAATACAATCAACTAAAAATAAACGACTATTACAAAGTATCATCACCGAGGATTCGACCTGAGTGCTGCTATACACATTAGTAGAGCACCGGAACGTTGGCATGTCGATAGGCGACAATCAGCTGTGCATTTCAAATGGCATCGTTGCCGGGGATGGTGCTTTAAGTAGTCATTAGTTTCTGGTTATTGTCAAAAAAACACATAAAAAAATTTAAGAAAATTGAGAAAAAAATACAAAGGAAAACACGTCTTCCTCATCACTTCTAAATCTCTCTGAATGCCCCGTAGCCTCCCAAACAATCCCTCGTATTTTTTTTGACCTTGAAATTGATAGAAATCTTCGTCGACTTAGGAGGACCATTAGGGATAACCAAAACACCCAAGAACCAATCATTGCCCTACCAATTGAATTCGATATGGCCAATCCTAGGGAACAAACATTAAAAGAACTTTCTGCCCCTGATATGAATTACCAACCCCTTGGTATTCAATATCCAAACATAGAGGCTGACTTCGAACTCAAATCGAGTTTGATTCATCTTCTTCGTCATTTCCACGGGCTAGCCGGTGAGGATCCACACCTCCACCATAAAGAGTTCCAAGTAGTGTGCTATACTATGAAGCCTCAAGGGGTTTCTGAAGAACAAATCAAACTTCGATTCTTCCCTTTCTCCCTAGCTGACTCTGCCAAGTCATGGCTCTACTACCTCCCTCCTGGTTCCATAACTACATGGAATTACATGAAGCGTCTTTTTCTAGAAAATTTTTTTCCTGCTTCTCGTACCGCTTCCATCCGAAAGGAAATAAGTGGTATCCGTCAATTCCCAAATGAATCACTCCAAGAGTTCTGGGAGAGGTTCAAAAAGCTTGTGGCAACATGCCCACACCATTAAATACCTGACCAAATCTTGATCCAATACTTCTATGAGGGGTTATTGTCTATGGAGAGAACCCTCATTGATGTCGCAAGTGGCGGTTCTCTTGTTGATAAAACTCCTGCAGCAGCAAGATATCTCATAAGTAACATGGATGGAAACACACAACAATTCCATACTCGAGCACATGCTAAAGTCAAACAAGCCCAAGATAATCAATCCATAGAGCCTAACAAGATGACTGAGTGGATGATTGAACTTATAGGTCTTGTGCGTCAACAAGCGGTGGCTACCAAAGCCCCAACCTCATCTTCTCCACAGTCACTATTCCCTGGACCTATCAAGAACTGTGGAATCTGCAACTCTCCATCTCATCCAACTGACACTTGTCCACAACTTCAAGAGGATAAATCCAATTCATCTGGACCAATGCAGCTCAATGTAGAATATGCTCAGCGGAACCCCAACCCTCAACAATCATGTCAGTTTGTTAGAAACTTCAACCAACCTCACACTGAGCCTTTCTCTTCTTCCTATAACAAAGGTCTTAGGTATGGTAATCCCATATCTCTCCCCCCTCAATTCCCTCCTCAAAACCCAAACCAATTCCAATATGTTCTAGGTGGTGGTAACTTCCACCAACCTTATCCTTTTGTTCCTCAACCTCAAAGGAACAATCCTCCTCCTGGATTCCACTATTCGAAAGAGCCTTCCCAATTCCCAGCCCAATACAATCGCTTTCCCAAGAACCAAAATCAATGTAATCCCAATCCGGGACAAGCCTCTTCTTCCAAGCACCCATGGGAAAGTGCATTGGAAGATCTTGCCTCCTTCACCCGTTCTAGCCTTAAAAACATTGAAACTCAAATAGGTCAACTTGCATCCCACCTGAGCCAGCAACAACAATCAAATTCTTCCTAACTCCCAGCTCAACCATTACCCAACCCCAAGGGTAATGTAAGTACAATTGCACTTAGATCAGGAAAGAAACTTGCTATACCTCAAGATAAATCCTCAAACCATCCTTTGAATGTTGACCTAGAAAACGAAAAGAAAAAGAAAATTGGAAAGGAATATGAATCCATTCCATCACCTCCTTCCATTCCACTTAGGAACCCAATTCCTTTTCCTCAATCTGGCTCTAAACCAAGGATGTCCTTTGACCCTGATCATGAAAAGCTCGACATATTTAGACGTGTTAAAGTAAACATTCCCCTCTTAGATGCCATAAAACAAATTCCTATGTATTCCATGTTTCTCAAGGAGTTTTGTACCCACAAGAGGCAATTAGGACCATTGAAAATGTTTCCACACAGCAGTCTATTCCCATAAAGTGCAAAGATCCAGGGACCTTTACAATCCCATTCCAAATTGGAAGTTCCAACTTGATGATGCACTCATAGAGCTAGGAGACTCAATTAATGACATGCCCAAATACATATTCTCCAACCTTGGCCTAGGTCCCTTGCACCCAACGGGTGTTGTCATTTAGTTAGCCAATCGAAGCACATCCAGTCCTGAGGGAATAATTGAGGATGTCCTTGTCCGAGTCAAAGATCTTATCTTCCCTGCTGATTTCTATGTCCTTGACATGGAAGGTGAGATGAACTCTTCTAAATCTCCCCTAATTCTAGGAAGACCATTCCTCATGACTGTGAGAACTATGATTGATGGCCATTCAGGCATCTTATCCATGGAATTGGGTGACGAAATGGTCAAGTTCAATATTTTTCAATCCATTCGATACACATTAGAGAATCAATCTTTATTCTCTATCCATGCTTCTGAAAGTCTCTCTAAGAGATTTTTGAATCCCAATATAACATGTTCTTCTTGTTCTACTAATAGAGGAGTTTGTGAATATTGTATCCTCATTAACAAAGTCATAAATGGTGAAATTGATGTTGACATTACAAATTCAAACTCCATTGATCTAAAGGATCTTGAAAACTCTTCGGAATATCATCTCACCCATGTCCTCCAATGCTCCAACATGAATTGTAATAAAGAAAAGGAACTTGAACGCTCATTTGTTATTTCAAATACGATTATCCCACATTCATACTTTCCTATCCATGATTCTGAAAAATTTTTTATATGTGAAGTGAACCCTGAACCAATGTGTTTATATTGTCCTGATGGTAGTGAAGGTTGTGACATTTGTTCCCTAATTAATAAAGTGATCACTGGTGAGGTTGAAATTGAAAATACATTGGTGAACAACATTGAAATAAATGATATTGAAAATTTTACTCAATCTTATCATGCCACTGATCCTCATTACTCTACATCGGTAAGTGATGAAATAAATGAGTCAAAAACAATTGGGATATCATACTCTGATTTCATGTTATCTGAAACTTACATAAATGAACCATCAGAATTAATCCATCCGATGGAATTTCCATGCATAGAAAACCATCACTTTGTGGATAACATCATTCCTCAGGATGAAGACCAAAGCGAGGATAGAAATATTCTCTTTCCACCCCCATTGAATTGCAAGCACACCAAAAAGGATGGGAAGAAATTATCCAATGAATCATCAGGCCTCCCAGAGTAGAAGTTTTTTTGCAAGCACAATAGAGTTGAGAAAATATGATGGCCACCATCAGACTATGGGTAGTCCATTGCAGTTGTCTAGTTGTAGACAAATAAATGCAACGCTTCTTGGGAGGCAACCCATGATTTCTTTTACTTTTGTGAAATTTCATTTTCTTTTTATTTTTTCATTATATGAAAAATGAATTTTCTTTTTCAGGTAACATCCCACAATTTTGGATCAACATTGACTTCCATTGGATCCCCAACTTCTCCATCCAACCTAACACTAGATGGAGAAGGCGACCCGCCAAATCCAAACCAGGGGGCACCTCTTTCCCTTTAACTCTCTCTTTATCTCTTCCTCTCTCTAGCTCTTTCTTCTTATTACTCTCTATTTCATTTTTTTACCACCTTCTTTATCAAAACCATTCTTTTCACTTTTTCTTTTGTGTGGGTCTATCTTTATAAAAACACAAAAACAAATAAAAACTTAAAAAACTAAAAAAAACACAATGACTTAAAAAAATTACAAAAAAAAGAGTTATTCTTACTCACCATTGAGTTTTGAAATTTTTTCCAACCATTTTGGAGATTTAATAGACTTGTTTTCATCTCAAAAATTTTGTATTTTCATTATGACTTTGGATAAAGAATTTTTTGTCAAAAAAAAACACATTTTGAATGCTCATTTTGTGATTTGGAAAATGATTTTCCCCAACCATGAGAACAACCATTTCTTTCATGCCAACGCCACCTATGGCCATCTTTTCAAAATGTGTATTTTCACCCCCATTTGTGAGTCTTGAGTTTATGGAACTTCGAGCTAAATTTCCTACCTTAGTGTGCATTAATATGATAGAGGCATTTTCTGAACCACATGATAATCACAATAGCCAAAGAGCCTCTCATTACCTTTACATTAATCCGCCTTTTGAAAGCCCCTTCAAGCCTATGAAAACCTTTTCTTTGATAGCCACATTACAGTCCCAATAACTTATCCCACCCAATTTCAACATGTATTTTCATTGAATATGTTTTTGAAATTTAATTGTGGTGGGGAATGGATTTCATTTTTGGATATCATTTCCTTACTTTCTGGTGTGTTATCATATGCATGAGGGAAAGCATCCATTTTAATGTGGGGGGAGATTTTTATTCATTGGGATTTGGGAATGTATTGTACAAATGATATTGAAAAGTGTTAAAAAAAAATTTCAAACAAAACAAATCAAAAAAAATGAAAAAAATTGGTTGTGTCTTGGGTAGGTCAAAAATCACTCTTCCTCAACCTTTGATCTTGTTATAACTATTACAATTAGTGTCTTGAGGAGATCAATCATGGGTTGGGTTATGAGTTTCAGATCTTTTCCATGTTCAACTTTCGAAAAAACAAATAGAAAAAAAGAAAAAAAAGGAACACTTGCTTTATATTCTTATTGGGAGAAGATTTTTTGGTTTTGTAAATATTCAATCTTCTCATAACATTCATATTTTCATCCTCTATTGTGTATTTCTTCACACAATAATTCCCTTGTAAATATGTGTTTTCATTTCCTTCCATGTTTTATTTCAAAAAAATGTTCATTGTTTTTCTATGTTGGTATTTTAACCCTCTTATTCTCTCTCTTGGACAATGTATTCCTACCGTCCCATAGCCACAGAAAATCCCCATTAAAAATACCTCTTGATTTTTGTGCACTTTGGATATGGATTGTAAGCTGAGAGCTCTTTTCAAACTCTAAGATTTTCACTTTTGGTTTGTGAAAGAGTGAACCTCCACAAATGAATTTTATCATCTTGAGAGGTGTGAGTTTTGAGTGTCCACAGTTTCCATTTCTAAATTTGAGAATGAAAAAAATGAGTTAGTTTTGTAAAATTGTTTCTGTAACAACTTGTGGTGGATTTCAAAATGGATGAGTGAAATAGTCTAAACCTTCCCTGATTGGAGAAAACAAAATTTTAATATCTCTTGGTGAGTAAAAATGATTTTGTCATGTTTTTATATTTGTGGCACATGAGGAAATGTACAAATCAATGTGTGGGGGAGTTGATGTCATTAATATTTTCATGACTTATTATATTCTCCCTTTACTGATTTTATATGAAATGTGCATAATTTGTGTGAAATATTAATGTTTTAATATTAAGTATAATTTTTGAGCATTTTTAGAAGTAGTATAATTGAGTCAGTTTAATGTTTTAATAATAACTGTCACTATACTGATCCAAATTGTGTAGTTCTTGTTTTTTAGGACTATAGTTTCAATATACAACATTTCATTAGAAGGAACCATGATCCAATTCTACCATTTGATGGGTCATATTGTCCTCACAAACAAGACCAATGAATCTGTGAACAAACTGGACCAGCCTTGAAGATTGATTTAATGGGCTCAATAAAGAAGTCCAAAAACATTATCTCTCCACAATAATTTTCGGGACAATACATGTTATCTTGGATAGAAATTTCATGACCCAAATCCAAGTACAATGGGTCCAAAAGAAGCTTTGAAGTCCAGCCCACCATTCTGTCCGAGAATTAAAATCAGTATACAATGCATGACATATCTCATGATGTAAGAATCAAATAGAGCTGAGGGCTATCAGTGTGAACGAGGAGATATAGGCGGCCGACTTTTTTGAAGAAGTCCTTCGGATTTGAAGGCATATTCCTGTTCCAAAATCCATTCACATTTTGGCCATCGAAAAATCATGGATAGAAATGGATAGTTTTTCTTTGTTTAATAAAACCACCATAACATTGACTCCACTAGTCCAAATGCCTCCAAATTTTTACAGTAGTCGGAAAAACGTTATTCTCTACAACTTTGAAGAATGAGATATTCGGAGATTAGGCTGTCTGAATAGCTAAATTGGTGATGCAATTGGAGGGACATATTGGAAATGCAAACAGTCCACTCCTTGGGCTATAAATACTCTCCCCTTCTCTCCTTGAGAGGGGTTGGCATTTCAAAAGAGAGGATATCATATTGGCACGAACAAATACTTTCCAAAGGCTTGGGAAGACCTTCCATACTCAAGTTTTCACTTGAGAGACCTTTCCTCCACTCTTTGTTTTCACATACTTTTGTGTTCTTCATTTTTGTAATCTTGTAATTCTCTTTCTTTGTAATTCTGTTTTAATGCACGTTACTTCTTCAATATCTCTTATTCTCATCCACCTTTTGTAGTTTAATATTTATTTTCTTAAAATAGTTTAAATTCAGTTGAATCCCATTCCCTTCTTTTGATTCCTCATTCAATCGAAAATCTGTTTTTAATTATCATCATCGTTCGTGTGTGTGTGTGTCAACATACCACTCTTTTCTAATCGCTTTCTTTTTCTTCTATACTTAATTTATCATCATAATTATTTTAACCAGAATATTAAACATAAAAATGGATGAGTAAATCTCTCATTGGGGTGAGTTATAATTCGGGGATGTTAAGTGATTGAGAGTTTTTTTCGATGAGTATTCTTTAAATTAATATTGTGTATGTTAAACATAATATGTCATAGATTAATGATATATTTTGTTTAACGAGTGGTTTACATGGATTATTGGAACCATAAATACACTACCATAAATAAGTTTTGATTTAGATTACAACCCTAAGTTAAGTTAACGCTTGGATTAAAGCCTTCACACTTAGGAATTCCAATCAACATCAACTTATGACATGGGTGTTAATTTAATGCAATACAAAGTAAGGCTCAAGGATATCACATGCTTAACTCCCCAATAATGAACTCACATCAATATTTATCAATTTGGTAAATCAAACATCATCGATAAATCATTTCAATTAAGCTCTGCAAACAAACCCCCGAATCAAAATACAATCAACTAAAAACAAAAGACTATTACAAAGTATCATCACCGAGGATTCGACCCGAATGCTGCTATACACATTAGCAATGCACCAGAACTTTGACCGGTCAATAGGCGAAAATCGGTCGTGTGTTTCAAAAAAAATCACTACTATTTAAAAAATATAAAAAAATAAGTATGATATATGGAATAAATAAAAATTTCAGTGATGGAATTTGGAAATAAGGAAGAATAGTGGT